>CM046034.1:35129444-35729444 GCA_025215565.1 Flaveria ramosissima
GTTATTCTGTTATTCGTATTGAGATTCGGTTTGATTCTTTTGCATTTTCCATTATGGAACCAATTTCCACCATTCGGGCATCTTTCATATCTTTTTCGCCCGTTTCTTTATAGCACTTTTTGGAATCCCACAAAATGGCGTAACTTGTTCCTTTTTCGCCATTTCTTTCTTGCGTCAAACGTGAGATTGAAAATTTGTTCGCGGATTTCCGGGGAAGTTTCCGGTTTGCGTGATGAAGGCAACAAAGCAAATTGAAATCAAGAGCATTCCAGTTCTTTAAGGTCTGCCGTAAAAGACCAAATATTATTTTTTTTTATAAGCCAAAACGTGTCTTTAACGAAAATGGGTTTTTGTTGACGGCTTTTTGGTTAAGTGACTTGGTGACTCGGGTGATTGAAAGATAAAACTTTAAGCTCAACGGGCCTAACTAGGTTTGACGTTCGGGTAAGGAAAATTAAAACAATGGTTGGGGCTTGAATGGTTAAGGTTTCCTAGTGCCTAACTCATTTTATGCAACAAATACTAATTAAGGTCTTGAAATGTATACCCAAAGCAAGTTCTAATCACACGTATCATATGGCACCCTCAATTAATCCATAATGAAAGTAGAATTGCAACTTGCCAAAAGCTTGTTTAAGGCTCAAAAATAAACTCACATACGGATGGAATTGGGTAAAAGTGTTCCATTTTACATGATAAATATTTACTAGATTATTGCTTTTAAGGATATCACAAAAAACATTTTCAATTTTTATTTGGACGTCATGGATTTACTTCTCTATTTCCCGAAAACGTATATTTTATAATTTGGTTTATCAAAAATTATATTAAATTTTTGGTTTCTTGTCACAAAAATTATTTGGTAAGTGATCTTTTCTTAAAAATTTTAATTTGGAACCTTTTTAGCAAAGTCAAATGCATTACTCCCATCCCCACCTTAAAATTCACATTGTCCTCAATGTGATTAAAATTCATGATCGAGAAAGGTTAACGAAATAACTCCCCTAAAAATGATGATTTTCACTTGTGTTTGGTTGCCCTCGCGTTGTTAGAATCCTCGGTATCACCTGAAATGTCACCAATTTATTGAAAGCATTAAAATCCTAAGCACACAAAATAAAAATAAAACGACATAAATTAAAAGATAGATTGGCACAAAACAACTGTGCCGGGGCCCCGAAAATGATACGGTTTTCAAGGGCTTTGTGGTGGTATCCCCCACTCGGTGGTACATTCGGTTTTCTGATGTACGTGACATCTCTGCTCAAGTCATCGACTCGGGAATTCAGATTTTCGACTCGGTTGAAGGCTCGTTGGGCATATTCAAATGATCGCCTTGCATTGGGTTTCGGTGGTTTGGATTGACTCATAAAGGTCTAGCATGGTTGGAAATTCCCTCGTACGTGAACTTGAAGATCCAGCTCCGGCTCCTTCCGGCTGTATCGGCATGTCGAGATCCATGATAATTTCTTCGGGATCCGCCGGATCCCAGATTTGTCCTTTCTTATCCATGATCTTGGCTGCCCATTTGGTAAACTTGTCACCATGTACATACTTGTACAGATGCTCAAGTCCAACAGTCCTGGCATCACTCCTTCGGTTCCCTCAGTGTTATAACCATAGCTTTCATATAAGTTCAAAATCCAGCTTCCTCCTCCTCCAAACATGGGTGTTGGAGCACCTGCAATCGCGTTCCTGGCAAAAAGATTACAAACAAATACCCAATATTACATGGCAACTGATTAACCATACATATAAATAAACAAGTCCCTCAATTAACACTCCCTCGCTTTGACCACGAGCTGTTATGGAATGGCTGAGTAACCGATGAATGTATCGCAGCAGCGGGTCTCGTATCTGACTGCTTTTTGTTTTGCTCGAGTTGAACCCTCCGGTTCCAATCCGCTCCCAAAATGCTTTCCTCATTGCACCACTTTCCGCGTCTCTACTTTCCTCCTCGTCCGGGAAGGTATGATACGCCGGCATTCCAGATATAGCCTCCTCCTCCATTTCTTGTTCCGTGTATATTCCAAGATATACACCGAACAAGGCAATGGATGTCTTATGCCAATTCCCAGCTAGTCTGAATGAAACTGCATTTTCATCCCAAGGATCAGAGTCTTTCATGCTAAATTTAAAAGTTGCTAAAATTCAAGAGTCAGTTCATAAAGGAAGGTCTATTTTGTGAAAATAAACGTTTCCACTGGACACTTAATAAATTATTATATCTTTCTAGCTGTCCGACTGCCGCTAGTGTTTTTTTCATCTGCTTGTAAGTGGGATCTTTCGACCCTTTGTAGCAATCTTTGAAGTCTATCATGACACCATCTCTCGCGGTTCCCTTCAAAATGTAAGTAGGGATGCTCCATGATCCTGAAATTTAAAATAAATTAATCTATACAAACAAATTTCTTAAGCAGTCTCATGATGTTAGTGAAAATCATATGTTTTTCAAGACATAACATCATAATGATTCAATTCATGTTCAAAAATAGTTAAGAATTTATCATCCAAGAAAAAAATTTTGAACATGGGGGTGCGCTTTTACAACGTGGGGGGGCGGTTAACATGTTTGGGCATGAAATTTTGACTCGAGCAATCGTGGTTTTGTTTGTAAATCATTGATTAAGCATGGTTTAACATTTTCTTGCTTCAAAAATCAAAGATTATACGTTGAACATTTTAATCATTTGTTAATAATTCAAGATACTCAAAATATATATTGTTTTACATCACTTGAGAATTCTTGTAACTTGAACATGATTAACAAAGGTTTCACCACGAGTTATGAAGATAGTCTTGTTAATAATAAAAGAAAACAACTAACTAACCAACTAAACATACTATATCTAACTAAACACACTAATTAACACTAATCTACTACAAGAATAAACATGAACAAGTAGGTTAAAGCATTCATCATTCCATAACACGTTTAAGAACAAGTGTTTACACATAATTGCTAGGATTTCGGTTGTTTAGAGACCTAATCACCTAACTACATGTAAATGACTTTCATAATCAAAGGAATTAGTATGCTAACCTCTTGGCCAAATACTCTTGCAAGAACACTTGAACAAATGAAAGAAAATGGAAAAGAAGAGAATTGAAAGTGGATACGACTTTGCAGGCACATTAGCTCGGTTTTTATCATGCAACATTGATTGGAAAAGGACAAAAGGCTGAAAATTGGCAGGTGGTGTCAATTTTTTGTCGAACACGGGGGCGTGCCCCTTTGAACACGGGGCCGTGTTCAAGCACAAGTTCGGTTTCAGTCTTTTGTTGTTCCGTTTTTTCAGTTTCGCGCGTTGTGTAATTTTCCCGGTTAAGTTTTTCACTTCCAAAGTTTCGCGCGTTGTGTAATTTTTCCGTTTAAGTTTTATCACTTCCAATCATCAGAAAAGATAGGAAATAGTCCTAGTTAAAGACACAAGCCAATTGTTAGAATCCTAGTTACACGAGACGTTAAAAGCCGAGAATCTGAAACAGCAAAACCAGACTCTTTAACGCGCAACAGCGCACTTAACACATCACGGAATGTTTCTAAAAGAAACCTCCACACATTTCGTGTGGAAGGTTTGGCATGGGATAGTGAGAAGTGCGGTTGCTCAATTCCGCGAGCTGCTGGTTAATGGAAATGAGTTCCTCGCTCATCTGCTGAACTTTTTGGATTAGTTCAGCCAAGCGTTAGGAAGCAACGAGGTTCATTTCTGTCAATTGCTTGATCAGTTCATGCATTTTGAAGAAATACTCTGGAGTTGTCGGCTCTCGCGTTTCGGAACGCGGTTTTCTTCGCAGGATTCCAGTTTGAGCTTCCGTGACTTGATTCTTTCATTTTTTCGTTTTTGAGCAGGAATGAGTGTGATGAAAGAATGGAACAAGTGTGGTATTTATACACAGGTTGGGAAGAGTGAACACGGGGGCGTGCTTAGCTAGGCACGGCCCCGTGCTTGTCAGAAGTCGTCTTAAATTCGACTGCAACGTTCCAGAGTCGTCAGCGGAGATCGTGGAAAAATTTTGTCAGAGACACGGGCGTGCTTGATGGGGCACGGCCCCGTGTTTGTGCTTGTGAAGTCCTAAAATTTTCTAAAAAGTGAGAGAAAAAAATGTATGTACAGTGCCGCGTTTAAGTTTCGGGTCTTCGGCACGACCCTTCCCCACACTTAGTTTTCGTTGGGGTGGAGGTTTAATTCCTCCGAATAAATCTTGGTTGGTCCATCGTTATACGGTTTCAAACGATGACCATTTACTTTGAAACTTAAACCTGCGTGGTTGTAAATTTCAATGGCACCATTCATAAACACGTTTTTGATCGTATAAGGTCCAGACCAACGTGATTTCAGTTTTTCCGGAAATAAACGTAAACGAGAGTTCTACAGTAAGACACGTTCTCCCACATGAAATTGTTTTGTGCTCTTTAATCGAGCGTCGTGGAATTTCCTTGTCTTTTCTTTGTAAACCCTAGCGTTTTCGTACGCTTGTTCCCTCAATTCCTCCAATTCGTGAATTTGTAGGAATCGATTCTTTCCGGCAAGGTCTTGGTCCAGGTTTGCTGCTTTAAGTGCCCAAAAGGCCTTATGCTCTAGTTCTACAGGTAGATGACACGACTTCCCATAAACTAGTTTAAACGGTGTCGTGCCGATGGGAGTCTTATAGGCTGTTCGAAAAGCCCATAATGCATCATCTAACTTGATAGACCAGTCCTTGTGATTTTGACCTACAGTTTTCTCAAGGATTCATTTGATACCTCAGTTAGTGACTTCGGCTTGTCCATTCGCTTGTGGATGGTAAGCAGTTGTAAAGCGATGGTGAACTCCATAACGTGCCATTGCTCTTTCAAGCTGATTGTTACAGAAATGAGTTCCTCGGTCACTAATCAGAGCTTTGGGGGTACCAAAACAAGAAAATAGTTTCTTAAGGAATTTGACAACGTTCCTGGCATCTTTAGTAGGCAGGGCTTGAGCTTCAGCCCATTTTGAAACGTAATAAACTGCTACCAAGATGTAACGATTACCAAATGACACCGGGAATGGCCCCATGAAATAAATACCCCATATATCAAATATCTCGCATACTTGAACTGGTTTCTGAGGCATCTCATCCCGTGTTGAGATATTGGTTGCTCTTTGACATGCATCACAGGTGCGTACCATGTTATGAGCATCTTTGAAGATCATGGGCCAGTAAAATCCAGAGTCGAATACTTTCTTGGCTGTTAAGGTTGCTCCATGGTGTCCTCCTGTGGGTCCTTCATGACAGTGCCTTAGAATTTGTTCTGCTTCACTTCCATGTACGCATCTTCGAATGAGTTGGTCTGCACCGATTCTAAACAGATACGGATCCTCCCAATAGTAATGTTTGATATCAGTAAAGAACTTCTTCTTTTGCTGATAAGTCATTCCTTTGAGAAGGATTCCGCTTGCTAAGTAATTCGCAAAATCGGCGAACCAAGGGTGTTCATCGATTGAGGATTGAATGTGCATAAGGAATTCATGAGGAAAATTGTCGTTTATTTTGGTTTCCTCAGTTTGTGAAGGACTCGAATCCTCAAGACGATAGATGATCAGCCGTTAGATTTTCCGCTCCTTTCTTATCACGAATTTCGATATCAAATTCTTGAAGCAGAAGAATCCAACAAATCAATCTCGGCTTTGCATCTTGTTTGTTGAACAAATAATGAGGAGCTGCATGATCGGTGTAAACAATTGTCTTTGAAAGGATGAGATATGAGCGGAATTTATCGAACGCGAAAACTACCACAAGAAGTTCTTTTTCGGTGGTAGTGTAGTTTTCTTGTGCGTCGTTTAGGGTTTTGCTCGCATAATGAATTGGGTGAAATTGCTTGTCTTTCCTTTGTCATAATACAGCTCCCACCGCGAAATCGCTTGCATCGCACATGAGCTCAAATGGTAGTGTCCAATCTGGGGAAACCATGATTGGAGCAGTTACCAATCTCTCCTTAAGCAATTTGAATGCACTAATGCATTCATCAGAAATACGAATTGCGCGTCTTTCTCCGGGAGTTGAGTCATTGGTCGAGCGATTTTTGAGAAATCTTTAATGAAACGACGGTAGAATCCTGCATGTCCTAGGAAACTTCTGATGTCTTTCACGGTTGTGGGATGCGGAAGTCTAGAAATAGTATCGACTTTGGCTTGATCGACTTCAAGACCTGCTCGAGAGATCTTGTGTCCTAATTTAAAACAAGGTTGGAGTCTTCACATCTAACCAGCATCTTTTCCAAGTTTCCAAGACATTGCTCAAATGAGTTTCCAAAGATGGAGAAATCATCCATGAAAACTTCCATTGAGTGTTCAATCATGTCATGAAAAATTGCTACCATGCATCTTTGAAATGTAGCAGGAGCATTACACAAGCCAAAGGGCATTCGCCGATAAGCAAATGTGCCATATGGACAGGTGAATGTTGTCTTTTCTTGATCTTCGAGAGCAATAGGAATTTGAAAATAACCTGAGAAACCATCCAGAAAACAATAGAACATTTTTCCAGACAATCTCTCAAGCATTTGGTCGATGAAAGGAAGAGGGAAGTGATCTTTCCTTGTGGCGTCATTGAGTTTGCGATAGTCTATGCAAACTCTCCATCCCGTAACCGTACGAGTGGGAATAAGTTCATTCTTCTCGTTAGTTACAACACTCATTCCTCCTTTCTTTTGAACAACTTGGACGGGGCTGACCCAAGGCGAATCAGAAATAGGGTAAATCAAACCGGCATCTAGCAGTTTGATTACTTCTTTCTTCACCACCTCTTGCATGCTCGGGTTTAAACGTCTTTGAGGTTGAATGACGGATTTGAAATTCTCCTCCATCAATATTTTATGAGTGCAAAAGGATGGATTGATTCCCTTGATGTACATGATTTTCCATGCAAAATTACTCGTTTGTGTGCCTTAAGCACATTGAGCAACTTGTTCTTCTCATAAATTGATAAGGCCGATGAGATTATGACAGGAAGTTGAGATGTGTTTTCAAGAAAAGCGTATTCGAGATGAGATGGAAGTTCTTTGAGCTCTAAGACTGGAGGGTCTTCGATAGAAGGTTTGGCTTTTGGTTCTAAGTCTTGCTCAATGATCTCAAATGCTTCTTGATGAAATGATGTTTCGTCAACTTCAAGTTCTGGAATGATTTGGTTTTCACAGATGGGTTCGGTGATTGTGACTTCTATTAATTGAGTATTGCAAGCTTCATTTTGAAGGGCTTCCTTCAAATGACAGCTTATGATCGAATCGCAAGCATCAACGTAATAGAGTGAGTCATCATGATGCTGAGGGTGTTTCATGGATTGGCCTATATCGAAAGTTACTTCCTCCTCGTCTACTCTAAGCGTGAGTTTGCCTGTACAAACATCAATGAGGGCTCGAGCAGTCGCTAAGAAAGGTCGACCTAGGATAAGAGGAACATTTTTGTCCTCATCCATGTCTAGGATCACAAAATCAACGGGAAATACGAATTTGTCAATTTTAACTAAGAGATTTTCAACGATGCCCCTCGGATATTTGACAGAACGGTCAGCTAACTGGATGCTCATACGGGTAGGTCTAGGCTCACCTAAGTTTAATTTTCAAAAACCGCATAAGGCATAAGGTTAATGCTAGCACCTAAATCAGCTAACACATTACTGACAGAAAGATTTCCTATTAAGCAAGGTACGGTGAAACTTCCTGGATCAGTCATCTTTTGAGGTAGTTTGTTTTGAAGAACTGCAGAGCATTCCTCATTCAAAACTACGTGTGATAACTCTTCCAGCTTCTTTTTGTTTGACAATACACCTTTTAGAAACTTAGCGTAGTTTGGCATTTGTGCTAAGGCTTCCACCAAAGGCAGATTGATGTGGAGTTGCTTGAACAACCCAAGGAATTTGCCATATTGTGCCTCCATCCTTTGTTGTCTCAAACGACCTGGATCTGGAGGTGGTGGAACATAAGGTGGTGGTGGAACGTAATTCTTTGCTGGTTCTTCAATAACAACGGGTTGCTTTTGTTTATCACTCGCATTACTTGGAGTTTTAGTTTCTACTTCTTCAAGGATGGGTTGTAATACGGGTGCATCACCTTGAGTGGTTTTGCCACTCCTGGTGGTGATGGCTTTGACTTGAGCATTAGGGTTTGTCACAGTGTTACTGGGCAAAGCTCCTTGAGGTCTCTCAGAGAGTTGTTATGCTATTTGACCTACTTGGTGCTCTATGGTCTGTAATGATGCTTTGTTGCTTTTGATGTCAGCTTTGTTTCTTTAGAACCTTTCCTCATTTCTTCGATTGGATTTCCGGATGTACTCCACGGTCTTGGTTACTACTGCTTGGACCTTGGTATGGTGGTTTCTGTTGTTGGTAAGGTGGCCTTCGGTTGAATCTAGATGATTGTTGGTTACTGCCAGCATCTCTGTAATTCGAGTTGTTTCTCCAATTTGAATTGTATGAGTTGTTTGGGCCTCCTATGTAGTCAACATCTTCAACCATCATAACGCCTTGTGGGCACTCATTGGTCTTGTGTGAATTTCCACATGTGTTGCATCGTGTTGGAGTTTTCTTTAGCTCGCTTTGCAATTGTTCGAATTTTTTGGTTAGAGCTTCTAATTGGGTTGCAATTAGGGTTTCAGAGTCTACTTGATGAATACCTTTAGAACTGGGTTTGGTTCTTAAAGGATTGTAAGCAAAGCTCTTCTTAGCTGCTCTTTCTAAGGCTTGATATGCTTCTGTTGGCGTGACACTTCCAAAATCTCCTCCCGCACTTTGGTCTACTGCTTGCTTGTGGGCTCCGCTAATTGCATCGTTAAAGGTTTGACACTGCAGCCACAGATCAAGTCCGTGATGTGGGCATCTCCGAAGGAGACCTTTATATCTCTCCCATGCTGCGTGTAGTGATTCATCGTCGTCTTGACGGAAACTTGTGATGCTACTTCTTAATTTGGCAGTACGAT
Organism: Flaveria ramosissima; assembly: GCA_025215565.1. NCBI lineage: Eukaryota > Viridiplantae > Streptophyta > Magnoliopsida > Asterales > Asteraceae > Flaveria > Flaveria ramosissima. The sequence continues at coordinate 35,138,381 of CM046034.1, forward strand.
CGGGTGGAAAGTATTTCAAAAGGAATTATTCAGCCCTTCCCGCCCATGTGGTGATGGAACCAGGCGGAAGTGAATCAAGCCAATCGATGGCTCGGCCTCGAAGTGAAAATGGAAAAAGTCTTTGTCGAATGGCGTCGTCTGAACAGTTATTGATTTTGAAGGTCGCACAGATACGAAGGAATCGTGAGATGTGAGCATTAGGGTCTTCGTCTTGTAACCCATGGAACTTAACAGAGTTTTCTACAAGTTGGATAATACTAGACTTAATCTCGAAATTGTTGGCCGCTATTGCTGGTTGGACAACACTAGACTCATAACCATCTATTGACGGTGTGGCATAGTGTGTCATCTTCGTTTCCTCGTCTTGGTTAGCCATGTCTTCTTCGGATGATGTATCTTCCAAAATGTCTTCTTAAATGACTGGTGCTTCTTGTTGTGATCTTTTGCGCAATCTTTGACGGAGAAGTCGTTCGGGTTCCGGAAGAGGCGGAACAAGTTCAGAACTAGACGAGTCGGACATACACTAACTTAAGGAAGCATAAACTAACTAAGGCTTAAAAATGAATCAGGCAAAAATAACTAAACTAACTTAGGCAAACTACCTACAAATAAAAATGAAGTTTAAACAAAAATATATTAACAGGTTATATGCAAGATAGTCAAAAATTTAGTTTGTTTTTCAAACTGCCGTGTGTCCCCGGCAACGTCGCCAAAAACATGATGGGTCTGCGGATAGTATAAATATTTGATAAAGATTTATTGCACAGATTCAGTTTTAATTGGTTGTTACTAATACTAAACCACACACACAAAAGGCAGTGTACATGTCGTGTGGTAATATAGTGTTGGTAAGAACCGAGTATCAATCCGTGGACACACCTAGCCTACTCAACAAACTTGATGTTTGACTATCAGATTTGGTTTTAAAGAAAATGATATTTTGTTTTGGAAAGATTTTTAGGGTTTAAAAGTAAACAATAATAAAAAAAAAGTAAAATAAGAATTGAAGAGTTTGGTTTTAAAATCAGAGAATAAAAGTTATCATCCTAATTAGAATCGGCTTATGCAATTGTGATGAATTGGTGGTGTGATGTGATTATGTTAATGTTTATAAAGATGAGTCGGCGTGGTTTCTCGACTATCCTGCTGTCGTAGTGACTTGATCCTGTCAGGCTGATTTTACTGCTCAAATCAAAGCCCTAGTAATGTAGGTAAATCTCTTGTGTCCAATTTGACATACGATTTCTGAAAACATAATTTAATGTTAAAAAGAGAGTTGATCAGGTTCCTTCCTAACATACCATTAATTTTAGAAAACCGTAACAATTACTGAAGTTTCCGAACAAATAAAAGGGAACCCGCAAATGATCAGAATGTTAAGGTGATATGATTTCTAATAACCATTTCTAGTTCATTAGCCATGGATTTATTATGAAGACCGGTTTCACGAATGAAGTTAATCATACGGTTTTCAACCTTGTATGACAATAACAATCACAAACCATAATGTTATAACTTGCCGTTCAAATGTAGATGCTACCCATCAATAGTTTTCCCAAGACCACCATAACATTAAAATAATACTTATCACACCATTAGTTTATCACAAATTACATAAGTTTCATCCGATTAGGATGATAAATAGAGTTTAGCTCATGATGAGCTTTAACATAACAACGGATAACAAAGAAGATAGATAAGTGATCATCGGTGAAATGGAACAATCAAACCGATAATCCACTATGGATGACGTTTAGGTGATCCCAAGCTTCTTCCAAGTGTTGTTTGCACCTCCCGAGCCTCCGAATGATATTGAAGTCTTGATTCCCGAGAGAATTCAGCAGAGTAACTCTCCCACCAAAGCTTGCCAAAAATGGTGAGCTTAGGCTTCTATTTATAGGCTTTCTGGAGTGTTTAAGCACGGCCTCGTGCCTAAAAGGCACGGCCCCGTGCTAGTACAATTCTTACGAAAGTTGGTCGGCTCATACATGCAGGTTGTGTCGGGCACGGCCCCGTGTTGGTGGTGGGGCACGGCCCCGTGCCTTATGGGGCACGGCCTCGTGTCTACTTTTAGGGGATAGTACTTTTTGTCCTGTCAGATGTCCAAGCACGGGGGTGTGTTAATTTAGCACGGGGGTGTGTTTCTGACAAGGCATGGGGACGTGCTTAATGAGGCACGGCCCCATGCTTGGAGTCCAAAGCTCGGATTGCTTCGATTTCTTGTTAAATATGCTCCTTTTGTCCATCTTGCCCGTTTAAACACCTGAAAACACAATTTAACACTTTTAAGTACATTTTCATCATTTTAAGGAAGATATTAAGGAATAATTGATGTGCTTTTGATAGGATTTTTATGTATAATTTGGAGCACATCAAACATCCCCACACATGAACTTTGCTTGTCCTCAAGCAAAAATCACTTAAAATGACAATTCCACCAAAAACCAAATAAATCAAATTACAAACATGTTTTTTCGAGAAGTATGCAAGTAAATACTATTTTCATCCAAATAAAAATACTCTAAGCACATGTAAAATGATATCCTAGCAAGCAATAGGTTGGTTAGTAAAGATTATTATCATGTAAAAATCCACACTTCTCACAAGATGCACTCACACTCGGCTAAATATATGGAGTCATAATCAAGATTAAGTATGACTAACAAACTCAATTGCCTAGTATGAATACATGTGAAATCATATGCTTGTTAAGGGATCAAATCTACACCTACTTAGATATTTATTTGCATAAATCATTAGGTCTTTGATGGGTTGTAACTTGGATCGGGCTCGGGTATGGAATATTTGGAAAGAGTGGCTAATTGCTAAAGACGACGGTCTTGGCTTATTTTTCTAACATAAACTACAAGGAAAGCAATTAAGGTTCCCTATACAATACTTCAAGCTAGAAGGGCTATGCTAGCTTGAGGACTCGTTTAAGGTAAGATTGTCAAGACCGTATTTTGCTTTCAAGAATCGCACTTCATCTTTTACCCGAAGATACACAAAACTTTCCTTTCTCAAGGATCGTTCGGCTTGAAGCCTAATAGCACCCAATCGGATTAATTCTGTGTATTCGTATTGAGATTCGGTTTGATTCTTTTTGCATTTTCCATTATGGGACCAAATTCCACAATTCGGGCATCTTTCATATCTTTTCGCCCGTCTCTTTATAGCAGTTTTTTAAATCCAACAAAATGGCGGAACTTGTTCCTTTTTTCGCCATTTCTTTCTTGCGTCAAACGTGAGATTGAAAATTTGTTCGCGGATTTCCGGGGGAAGTCCCGGTTTTGTGGGGATGAAGGCAACAAAGCAAATTGAAATCAAAAGAATGCATTCCAGTTCTTTATGGTCTGCCGGTAAAAGACCAATTTTTTTTTTATTTTTTTATTTTTTTATTTTTTTATTTTTTTATAAGCCAAAAACGTGTCTTTTACGAAAACGGGTTTTGTTGAAGGCTTTTTGGTTAAGTGACTTGGTGACTCGGGTGATTGAAAGATAAAAACGTTTAAGCTTAACGGGGCTAACTAGGGTTGACGTTCGGGTAAGGAAAATTAAAAACAATGGTTGGGGCTTGAATGGTTAAGGTTTCCTAGTGCCTAAATCATTTTTATGCAACAAATACTAATTAAGGTCTTGAAATGTATACCCAAAGCAAGTTCTAATCACACGTATCATATGGCACCCTCAATTAAATCCAGAATGAAAGTAGAATTGCAACTTGCAAAAGCTTGTTTAAGGCTCAAAAATAAACTCACATACGGATGGAATTGGGTAAAAGTGTTTCATTTTACATGATTAAATATTTTACTAGATTATTGCTTTTAAGGATATCACAAAAAACATTTTCAATTTTTATTTGGAGTCATGGATTTACTTCCTTATTTCCCGAAAACGTGTATTTATAATTTGATTTATCAAAAATTATATTAAATTTTTGGTTTCTTGTCACAAAAATTATTTGGTAAGTGATCTTTACTTAAAAATTTTAATTTGGACCTTTTTAGCAAAGTCAAATGCATTACTCCCATCCCCACACTTAAAATTCAGCATCTTTGTAATTCGAGTTGTTTCTCCAATTTGAATTGTATGAGTTGTTTGGGCCTCCTACGTAGTCAACATCTTCAACCATCATAACGCCTTGTGGGCACTCGTTGGTCTTGTGTGAATTTCCACATGTGTTGCATCGTGTTGGAGTTTTCTTTAGCTCGTTTTGCAATTGTTCGAATTTTTTGGTTAGAGCTTCTAATTGGGCTGCAATTAGGGTTTCAGAGTCTACTTGATGAATACCTTTAGAACTGGGTTTGGTTCTTAAAGGATTGTAAGCAAAGCTCTTCTTAGCTGCTCTTTCTAAGGCTTGATATGCTTCTGTTGGCGTGACACTTCCAAAATCTCCTCCCGCACTTTGGTCTACTGCTTGCTTGTGGGCCCCGCTAATCGCATCGTAAAAGGTTTGACACTGCAGCCACAGATCAAGTCCGTGATGTGGGCATCTCCGAAGGAGACCTTTATATCTCTCCCATGCTGCGTGTAGTGATTCATCGTCGTCTTGACGGAAACTTGTGATGCTACTTCTTAATTTGGCAGTACGATCGGGTGGAAAGTATTTCAAAAGGAATTGTTCAGCCATTCCCGCCCATGTGGTGATGGAACCAGGCGGAAGTGAATCAAGCCAATCGATGGCTCGGCCTCGAAGTGAAAATGGAAAAAGTCTTTGTCGAATGGCGTCGTCTGAACAGTTATTGATTTTGAAGGTCGCACAGATACGAAGGAATCGTGAGATGTGAGCATTAGGGTCTTCGTCTTGTAACCCATGGAACTGAACAGAGTTTTCTACAAGTTGGATAATACTAGACTTAATCTCGAAATTGTTGGCTGCTATTGCTGGTTGGACAACACTAGACTCATAACCATCTATTGACGGTGTGGCATAGTGTGTCATCTTCATTTCCTCGTCTTGGTTAGCCATGTCTTCTTCGGATGCTGTATCTTCCAAAATATCTTCTTCAATGACTGGTGCTTCTTGTTGTGATCTTTTGCGCAATCTTTGACGGAAAAGTCGTTCGGGTTCCGGAAGAGGCAGAATAAGTTCAGAACTAGACGAGTCGGACATACACTAACTTAAGGAAGCATAAACTAACTAAGGCTTAAAAATGAATCTGGCAAAAATAACTAAACTAACTAAGGCAAACTACCTACAAATAAAAATGAAGTTTAAACAAAAATATATTAACAGGTTATATGCAAGATAGTCAAAAATTTAGTTTGTTTTTCAAACTGCCGTGTGTCCCCGGCAACGGCGCCAAAAACTTGATGGGTCTGCGGATAGTATAAATATTTGATAAAGATTTATTGCACAAAATTCAGTTTTAATTGGTTGTTACTAATACTAAACCGCACACACAAAAGGCAGTGTACCTGTCGTGTGGTAATATAGTGTTGGTAAGAACCGAGTATCAATCCGTGGACACACCTAGCCTACTCAACAAACTTGATGTTTGACTATCAGATTTGGTTTTAAAGAAAGTGATATTTTGTTTTGGAAAGATTTTTAGGGTTTAAAAGTAAACAATAATTAAAAGAAAGTAAAATAAGAATTGAAGCGTTTGGTTTTAAAATCAGGGAATAAAAGTTATCATCCTAATTAGAATCCGCTTATGCAATCGTGATGAATTGGTGATGTTGATGTGATTATGTTAATGTTTATAAAGATGAGCCGGCGCGATTTCTCAACTATCCTACTGCCGTAGTGACTTGATCCTGTCAGGCTGATTTTACTGCTCAGATCAAAGCCCTAGTAATGTAGGTAAATCTCTTGTGTCCAATTTGACATACGATTTCTGAAAACATAATTTAATGTTAAAAAGAGAGTTGATCAGGTTCCTTCCTAACATACCATTAATTTTAGAAAACCGTAACAATTACTGAAGTTTCCGAACAAATAAAAAGGGAACCCGCAAATGATCAGAAAGTTAAGGTGATATGATTTCTAATAACGATTTCTAGTTCATTAGCCATGGATTTATTATGAAGACCGGTTTCACGAATGAAAGTTAATCATACGGTTTTCAACCTTGTATGACAATAACAATCACAAACCATAATGTTATAACTTCCCGTTCAAATGTAGATGCTACCCATCAATAGTTTTCCCAAGACCACCATAACATTAACATAATACTTATCACACCATTAGTTTATCACAAATTACATAAGTTTCATCCGATTAGGATGATAAATAGAGTTTAGCTCATGATGAGCTTTAACATAACAACGGATAACAAAGAAGATAGATAAGTGATCATCGGTGAAATGGAACAATCAAACCGATAATCCACTATGGATGACGTTTAGGTGATCCCAAGCTTCTTCCAAGTGTTGTTTGCACCTCCCGAGCCTCCGAATGATCTTGATGTCTTGATTCTTGAGAAAATTCAGCAGTGTAACTCTCCCACCAAAGCTTGCCAAAAATGGTGAGCTTAGGCTTCTATTTATAGGCTTTCCGGAGTGTTTAAGCACGGCCCCGTGCCTAAAAGGCACGGCCCCGTGCTAGTACAATGCTTACGAAAGTTGGTTGGCTCGTACGTGCAGGTTGTGTCGGGCACGGCCCCGTGCTAAATGGGGTACGGCCCCGTGTTGGTGGTGGGGAACGGCCCCGTGCCTTATGGGGCATGGCCCCGTGTCTACTTTTAGGGGACAGTACTTTTTGTCTTGTCAGATGTCCAAGCACGGGGGTGTGTTAATTTAGCACGGGGGTGTGTTTCAGGCAAGGCATGGGGGAGTGCTTAATGAGGCACGGCCCCATGCTTGGAGTCCAAAGCTCGGATTGCTTCAATTTCTTGTTAAATATGCTCCTTTTCTCCATCTTGCCCTTTTAAACACCTGAAAACACAATTTAACACTTTTAAGTACATTTTCATCATTTTAAGGAAGATATTAAGGAATAATTGATGTGCTTTTGATAGGATTTTTATGTATAATTTGGAGCACATCACCACCCACACCCCCTTGTACCATCTTTTCATCGGCTTTTAGAGAGAGAAAGCTGAGTTTCTCTTGGTTCTAGAGAAAAGAAGAAGAAGAAGTCGCTTGTAGGTGAGTTTTCTTGTGTTTTGGTTCGGTTTTGGCTGGGTTTTCAGCTTTGTTTCGTGTTAATGTGTTTGTTTGTGTGTTCGGTGTTTGTGTTTTGGTGTGTTTAGGTGCTAGAACTCTTTGTGCTTTTGAGTTTGGAGGAGTTTTGTTCAAAGGCTGCATTAGGTGAGTTCTAGATCCTTGTTTTTATTGGTTTTGATTAGTATTGGGGATGAAAATGCATGCTTTGGACTTTTTTAGCATTTGGTATGTGAACCGTGTGTTTATGCCTTGTTTTGCTGGTGCGTGTATGTTCTTGTATGCTTTGATTATGTTTTATCTGTATATGCTTGATTTTAGGTGTTTAGAATGATAGGAATGTGCTAAGAACATGTTAGAATGTGAATTGGAGACTGGAATTAGTATAAGTAGAACAGGACAGTTGCCCATGCACCTAAGTAAGGCTCATGTGCCTAAGTAAGGCACATGCGCCTATATAGTACTCATGCGCCTAGAAACCTACCCAAGCACCTAAGTGTCCCCTATACGCCTAAGTGCCCATGCGCCCACTGCCTATGCGCCCAAGTGTTCCCATACACCTAAGTGTTTACCCATGCACCTAGATTTTCCCCATACGCCTAAGCTGCCCATGCGCCCAAGTACCCATGCGCCTAAGTAAGGTTCATGCACCTACATAGTACTCATGCACTTGCATAGTGTTCATACGCCCAAATAGTGCCCATGCGCCTAAATGCCTTAGAAATATTTCTGAAATTTTTGGGTGAACGGATTTAGAGACTAAGACTTGGATTGTTTTGGTGATGATGTTTGTTGATGTTGTGCATGTTGTGGCCTGTTTTCATTATGTTCCTTATTATGTATTATTACGTGGCTTTACGTGGCGTGCTTATGCTTTGGTATGTAAAGTATTATCTTAATGAAGCGAAAGATCAATGATAATGAGAAGTGGAACATAATGAACGAACGAATGAAAAGTCTTGCAAGCAAAATGTAAGGAGGTTCACAACTCAATGAGAGTTGTTAGCTCAACTATGTGTTATATAGCGTGGGATCTTGGCTAACCCATAAGGGTTCACACACAGGGGAAGTTAGTCTTGGTGACCGCTCCATATGTGTGAAACGGGATCCTTGTTGATTAACCCCAGATGAGATGACGTTGTGCTCAAGAGGGAGGTTTAGCATATGACAAGATCTAGATAGAAGAGAAAGATAATGAAAAAGTGCGAAACGAACGATTACGTGTGATAACGAAGATAATAATGTTATTACCTTTATGTATGTATGATGTATGATCATGTACGAAAGTAAAGAAAATGTTTTAAACGAATGGAAGGTAATATATATTTTTTAAAACTAGAACTCACTCAGCAACGGTGACTTTTATGCAATTTCAGTTGGTAGGTAATTGTTGCTGAGGATGACACGAGGGTGAAGCTACTTGGCGAATAAAGACTGACATCCATTTTATGCAGAAATGATATTTTTGTGTTGTAATGCAACTAGACATTATTTTATAACTTCAACAATGATGTATTATTTGGCAAAAGTAATTATTAATGCATGAAATGGTTTTTGTTAAATTATTCCGGTGCGAAGCTTTGTTAATTTTACTGAGTCTTAACGTGTTTTAAGGTATTATGTGCGATGAATGTCCAACTATAAGCGTTTTGGGAACGAGGCCTTACAAGTTGGTATCAAAGCCAAAGTTTAAGAGAAATGGGTAAATTAATTCAAAAACCTAAACTTTAACTGAGAATGGGATCAAATGGAAGGATGCCAGCCCAAGTAGCTACATGCCATTATGTATTTTTTTTCTTTAAATAATAACCGTTATTATGTGTGCATGTTATCTGATTTATGTGCTCTTAGTAGATTTGGATACTGATGTAGTCAGGATAGGAAATCTGGGGTATGAAGAGTAAAGTAAGTGGCTAATCACAACTGACCACAATAATTAGAGACTTACTATACTTGACATAATCCGAGTTATTACCATGAATGACCGTGTTGGTGTTTGAATCTTATAGTGTGTTTAGAGGATGGCAGGAGGTAGATCTTCGAAGGCTACATGAGGTAGAGGTCATGGTGGACGTGGTGCTGGACCACGGGTCACTAGAAGTAGAGTCAAGACTGGTGAAACGACTCATGAGGAGCCCGAGACCCATCACGAGGAAGGCGGGGATGGGAGTGCTAATCTAAGGGCCTCCGTGAAGGAGGCTGTTGTTGAGGAAGTTCATCAGGTCATGCAGATGATTTTGCTGTCAGTATCGACCGAAATGATTAAAGCTGTGAAGGAGGATTAGAAGAGGGAAAAGAAGGAAAAGAAGACCACTGAGAGGGGGAATGATGGGAGAGGAGAAAGGGAGCATCCGGAGATTGAGATGGTCGTCTCTAGTAATGAGGAGGAGGAGGAAGAAGCTGAGCAAGAAACAACTCAGGGTTGCAACTATGGAGCCTTTCAAAGGTGTAAACCCCTAACTTTTGATGAAAATGGTAACACTACTGTTGCTCATTGATGGGTGAGAGAAATGGTGGTTGTGCTGGATATCAACGAGTGTAGGGAGGACCAAAAGATGAAGTTTGCTACCCACTTAATCGTGAACTCAGCTTTTTGTTGGTGGGATAATATTTTCCAGGCCGAGGATAGCAGGGCGATTGGAAGGATGAGGTGGAGTGAACTGAAGAAGTTGGTGATTGAGGAGTTTTCCCTTCATAGGGAACTCAACAAGATCGAGAGAGAGTTCCTACAGTTGGAGGCGGGAACCATGACACACCAACAATACACTATTAAGTTCAATGAGATGGCAAGGCTGGTGCCGGATTAGGAGACGACGGTATCAAGAAAGATCAAGAGGTATATCCAAGGTTTGCCGACATATATTCGCATGCACATGATCGCTGCCCGGCCGAGTACTTTTAGGTTGATGGTTGATCTGGCAGGGAGGTTGTATGATGAGAGAGAGGTGGAAGTGGTAGAGGTGAGTAGGAAGGGTGGTGGTGACCGAACTGGAATGGGAAGCGGTTTGGACGTGGTGGTGTCAGTCCAAACAATAAGAGTGCAATGGTGGATGACCAACGTGTAGCTACATCCAATGTGGGGTCGAAGAGGTGTTGTAAATGCATAAAGGAGCATCCGAGGGAGTGCACGTGTGGATTTAACTTCTGCTTCAAATGTGGGAAGCACGGTCATGTGGCAAGAGAGTGTGGGGCCACAACATGTTATAACTGTGGCGAAGAGGGCCATCTGAGCAGGTATTGTAAGAAGCCGAGGGTTGAGAGTTTCGGAGCAAAGAAGAAGACTGGAAACGAAGGGTAGAAAGCGAGCGCCAGAGCTTTCACGATGACCCGGGAGGAGGCAAGAGCAGACCCCGATGTCGTATCACGTATGTTTCTTGTAAACTAAGCTTATGCCTCTGTGTTATTTGATTCTGGTGCTAGTAGGAGTTTTATTTCTGTTGTCTTTTGTGCTAAGTTGCCCATTAGAAGTAGAAGCATTGATGAGCCTTTCAATGTACAAACTACCATAGTAAGTCTACCAGGATTTCTGATCTAATAGAAGGTTGTGACATAGACTTGGAAGGTCATAAGTTTTCTATTAAACCATTTGTGATGACCTTAGGCGGATTTGATGTAGTCCTATGGATGGATTGGTTAGTGGACTACGAGGCAAATATTGTGTGTCACAAGAAGATGATCCGACTCACAACACCTGATGGGAGTTGGTGGCGATCTACGGTGATCGAGTTACTACGGTTCTGAAGGTGATGTTGATGGCGGTGGCGGGGAAGTATATGAAACGTGGATGTAGCGCCTACCTGGCTTACGTGAAGGATGTGGACACGTCAGTACCATAATTTTCCAACGTAACAGTAGTGTGTAATTTCCCAGAAGTGTTCCGAGAAGATTTACCTTGTGTGCCACCGGATCACGAGATCGAGTTCCAGATTGACTTGATACCTGGTGCTCAACCGGTTTCCAGGGCACCATATCGATTGGCTCGGTCTGAGATGAAGGAATTGATGCTCCTGTTGCAAGAGCTGCTAGACAAGGGGCTTATTCGACTGAGTATCTCTCCCTGGGGTGCCTCAGACTTGTTTGTAAAGAAGAAGGACGATAGTATGAGGATGTGCCTCGACTACCGAGAGTTAAACAAGTTAACGGTAAAGAACCGATATCCCCTACCCAGAATTGATGACTTGTTTGATCAACTCCAAGGTGCCAGTTGGTTTTCTAGAATAGATCTTCGATCTGGTTATCATCAATTTAAAGTGAAGGAGCAAGATATTTCTAAAACTGCTTTTCGCACGCGTTATGGACACTACGAATTCCTCGTTATGTCCTTTGGGTTAACCAACATGTCAGCTGCTTTTATGGATTTAATGAATCGGGTGTGTCAACCGATATTGGATAAATCAGTGATCGTGTGTATCGATGATATCCTGATTTATTCAAAGAGCGAGGAGGAACACGCCTGTCACATAAGAGAGGTGCTAGAGACGCTTAAAAGGGAGAAGTTGTATGCCAAGTTCTCCAAGTGCGCGTTTTAGTTGTGCGACGTTCAGTTTTTAGGTCATGTGGTGCATCCCAAAGTGATTATGGTAGACTTGGCAAAGGTGGAAGCGGTGATGCAATGAAAGTCTCCAAAGGTGCCATCCGAGATTCATAGTTTCTTGGGATTAGTGGGCTATTATAGGAGACTCATCCTAGGTTTCTCCATGATAGCTTCTCTATTGACCAAGTTGACCCGTAAGGGCCTAAAGTTTGTATGGGGTCAAGAACAAGAGAAGGATTTTGAAGAGCTAAAGACGAGGTTGACGCAAGCTCCAGTCTTGACATTACCCAAAGGAAACAAAGACTTAATGGTCTATTTAGATGATTCTTATTCAAGATTGGGTTGTGTGTTGATGCAACAGGGGGAAAGTTATAGCCTATGCATCCCGACAGTTGAAGATCCATGAGGTTAGTTACCCTACTCATGACTTGGAACTAGCGGCTGTGGTCTTTGCATTAATGATTTGGAGGCACTACTTGTACGGGACAAAGTGCACTATCTTCACCGATCACAAGAGCTTGAAGTACTTCTTCAAGAAAAAGGACCTAAACATGAGGCAAAGGAGATGGTTGCAGCTTATAAAGGACTACAATTACAAGATCCATTATCATCCGGGAAAGGCCAACATTGTGGTGGATGCCCTTAGCCGAAAAGAGAGACCCGAACCAATCCGGGTGAAGCATAGAGTTGGTGATGACCTCTGATGTGATGACACAGGTCAAGGAATTTCAAGAGGAGGCGTTGAAAGAAGATCGTCTTAACTCCGAAAGGATGAGAGGTCCACTCACAGAGTTGGGTGAAAACACTCTCGGAGTTTAAACACGTTTCAGACGGATGTGGATCCCTCGTTATGGAAATGTACGAGGACGAATCATGGATGAAGCTCATATGACTCAATACTCCATTCATCCCGGTGCTACCAAGATGTATCATGATATGAGGAAAGATTATTGGTGGTCGGGTATGAAGCGTGAGGTAGCGAAGTATGTGAGTAGCGAAGCCATATGGAAAGATCCAACCTTTGGATATACCCGAGTGGAAATGAGATCACATCACCATGGAATTTATTACGAAGCTACCATGTACAGCAAGGGGATACGGTTCTATATGGGTGGTAGTTGACTGTCTAACGAAGAGTTGTCACTTTCTGCCGATTCGTGAAACGTATTCATCTAAGAGGTTAGCGGATCTGTTTATCAAGGAGATTGTAATTCGCCATGGTGTACCGGTGTCTATTGTGTCTTACCGTGACACCCGGTTTACATCCAAGTTTTAGAAGAGATTCCACGATGCGATGGGGACGAGATTACATATTAGTACGACTTATCATCCTCAGACGGATGGTCAATTAGAGAGAACTATAAAAACGCTTGAGGATATGCTCCGAGCATGCATAATGATTTCGGAGGAAGTTGGGACAAAAACTTACCGTTAGCTGAATTCTCAAACAACAATAGTTACCATGCCAGCATTGGTATGCCACCATATGAGATGCTATACGGTAGGAGGGGTAGAACGCCCGTATATTGGGGTGACACTAGATAGAAGGAGTTGTGGAGTCTTCAAGTGATAGAGGATACAATTGAGAAACTAGAGAAGATGAAGGCCTTTATTAAAGCGGCAAAAGATAGGCAGAAGTCGTATGCTAACAAAAGACGTAGACCGATTGTCAAGGTGGGCGATAAAAGTAGGCTGAAGTTTTCACCTTGGAATGGTATCATTTGGTTTTGAAAGTGGGGTTAGTTGAGACCGAGGTATATAGGGCCTTTCCGAATCATTGCCCGAGTAGGAGAGGTGGCCTATAGGTTGGAGCTGCCCGATGAGTTAAGCGGGATTCATCCAACAGTCGGTGTATCTCATTTGAGAAAGTGCTTAGCTGATGAAGATATGATTGTACCTCTGGAGGACATTGACGTAGATGAACGACTCAATTACGAGGAGCAACCAATGACAATCATTGACTGAAAGGAGAAGAGACTGTAGAATAAGGTGGTTCCCTTGATACGAGTAAAGTGGAAGAATAGAAAGGGATCTGAGTCTATGTGGGAGAATGAGGAAGAGATGAGACAACATTACCCATAACTGTTCGAGGAGTGACAGGTTTCGGGGACGAAACCTATATAAGGGGGTGGACTTGTAACACCCGGAAATTTTAAAAGAAGAGAAAAAGTGAATAAAAAGAAATAAAAGCAAAATAACCCAAGTTAAGGGGTTAAAGTTGTACAAGGGGTAAAGTTTAATATAATATTTTTCAAAAAGGAGGCATGGCCGCCCACACTCCATGTACCATCTTTTCATCGGATTTAGAGAGAGAAAGCTAAGTTTCTCTCGGTTATAGAGAGATGACGAAGAAGTCTCTTCTAGGTGAGTTTTCTTGGGTTTTTGTTCGGTTTTGGCTGGGTTTTTAGCTTTGGTTCGTGCTTGTGTGTTTGTTTGTGTGTTCGATGTGTGTGTTTTAGTGTGTTTAGGTGCTAGAACTCTGTGTGTTTTTGAGTTTGTATGAGTTTTACTCAAAGGCTGCATCAGCTGAGTTCTAGATCCCTATTTTTACTATTTTTGACTGGTTTTGGGGCTGAAAATGCATGTTATAGACTTTTTATAACATTTGGTATGTGAACCGTGTATGTGTGCCCTATTTTGCTTGTGGCTGTATGTTCTTGTATGCTTTGATTATGTTTTATGTGTATATGCCTGCTTTTAGGTGTTTGTAATGATTGAAATGTGCTAAGAATATGTTAGAATGTGAATTGGGGACTAGAATTAGTATAAATAGAACAAGATAGTTGCCTATGCGCTTAAGTAAGGCTCATGCGCCTATATAGTACTCATGCGCCTATATAGTACTCATGCGCCTAGAATCCTGCCCAGGCGCCTAAGTGCCCATGCGCCCACTGCCCATGCCCCCAAGTCTTCCCATACTCCTAGATTTTTGCTCATGCGCCTAAGTGTTTTCCTATGTGCCTAGATTTTCCCTTTATGCCTAAGCTGTCCATGCGCCTAAGTAAGGTTCATGCGCCTACATAGTGCTCATGCGCCTCCAAAGTGTTCATATGCCTAAATAGTGCCCATGCGCCTAAATGCCTTAGAAATATTTCTGAAATTTTTGGGAGAATGGATTTAGAGACTAAGAGTTGGAATGTTTTGGTGATGATGTTTGTTGATGTCGTGGCCTATTTTCTTTATGTTCCTTATTAAGTATTATACGTGGCTTTACTAGGTGTGTTTATGCTCCTCTACGTAAAGTATTATCTTAATGAAGCGAAAGATCAATGATAATGAGAAGTGGAAGGTTCATAACTCAATAAGAGTTGTTAGCTCAACTGTGTGTTATATAGCATGCAATCTTGGCTAACCCATGAGGGTTCACACATATGGGAGTTAGTCTTGGTGACTGCTCCATACGTGTGAAACGGGATCCTTGTCGCTTAACCCTAGATGAGATGGCTTTGTGCCCAAGAGTGGGGTTTAGCATATGACAGGATCTAGATAGAAGAGAAAGATAATGTAAAAGTGCGAAACGAACGATTACATGAGATAACGAAGATAATAATGTTATTACCTTGATGCATGTACGATGTATGATCATGTACGAAAGTAAAGAAAATGTTTTGAACAAATGGAAGGTAATATATTTTTTAAAAAGTAGAATTCACTCAGCAACGGTGACTTTTATGCAATTTAGTTGGCAGGTAATTGTTGCTGGGGATGGCACGAGGGTGAAGTTACTAGGTGAATAAAGACTAGCATCCATTTTATGCAGAAATAATATTTTTGTGTTGTAATGCAACTAAACATTATTTTTTAACTTTATCAATGATGTATTGTTTGTCAAAAGTAATTATTAATGCATGAAGTGGTTTTTGTTAAATTATTACGCTACGAAGTTTTGTTAATTTTAATGAGTCTTAACATGTTTTTAGGTATTATGTGCGATGAATGTCCAACTGTAAGCGTTCCGGGAACGGGGCCTTACATGTTATCTGATGTTACTACTCTTTGTAATCGAAAATGTTATCAAGTGACTACTTTGAAAGAACTTCTCGTGTAATTATTTACTCAATGTATTGTGTTTGTTAGTAGATAGTTAACTCAGATTTCGCATTGTTAACTGTCGATCATTAAAAAAGTCTTGTTTAGTTCAAACCCAATCCAAGAAGAAGTATACTTGCTAACCTAAGTGGTCTTATGCAATTCTAGTAACGTTTAAAACTCCAACTATTCAATACAAAAATAATGGTTGTATACAAAATTTAGGGCAAAATTATTAGTCCAGTTATAAAAAGTTACAATTCTTCCAATTCCGATCTAAATAAGGTTATTATTATTTTGGATGTTACTTTTATTTGATAAGTTTCAAACCCCACAAGAATGACTTCATTTTGTTATCATTTCGAACCTCAAAAAGACATCATAAGAACATGTTTATAGATAAAGTTATATGTGAAAATAAGATATTGGCTGGTATAATCTTTCTGTATTAAATAAAACGCATACAAATGTAACATAAAGTTATCACAAGAGTTGAATCGAACAATAATCATATCACCATTAACGTTATTGTTTAAAGGCATGATTTCGGACATTGATCAATGTGAGATCTCACATCTTAGTAATTAATTGACATAATCGGTCATGAAGGTCTTGACAAAGTGGATTACAACACTGTGGCTAGTTAGCTTTGAATACATAGTAAATCGCTTTTTTTTGCGTTTGTTGTACTTTGCTAGTAGCCTGCTCAAGTTAATTTATGAGTTTGCTAGTCAAGGTGAGTTTCATAGCTCTTTTTATTTTTGTTCATCATTAGGGGGAACTGTATGCTCATAACCGTTTGTACATTTGACGTGACCATTTATGTTCTTTAGTTTTGACAAATGTGAGTTGTATTAAATATAAGTTTAGGTTTTGTTGTACTACATGGGTGTGTGTTCATATGCTTAAAGTCCCCATGTTTTCATAATCATTTAGCTCCGAGATGGAGCCGTTGGAGAGTTATTGTTAGTACTGGGTTGATACCCCCACCTCTGTTGTTGGTATGGTAGCTATAACTAACATGGTCAAGTTAAATGCTTCAGTGAATATAATCTGGTTGGTATTAGTACTTGTTCATGTTCTTGGGGCGTGTTTATTACTAGTTTGGTTATGAGCTCACAATTAAAATTATTACTTATGTATTTATTACACATACAAAGGTTGTACTTGTTTTTACACGACTCTTACTTTGTTCTATTAAACCTACAAACCCACTGACGTTATTATGACATTTTCGAGCATATATTTTAAGGCAAAAATGCTTGAAGATAGATTTGGTCAAGCTAGAGACTTTTATCGGAGACTATGTTATGTATACTAGAGAATTAGAATTTTTACTTGTGACATCCGTCACCGAAACAATTATGTTGTCCTTTGACTTTGATTTAAACTAATTTGGCTTGGTCTCACTTGATTGTTCGTTTAGTGTTGATCTAATTTTTACTTAATGGGCTTATGTTAAAGTATTGGACCTAGAGTTATTGTAAGTAAGATGACCATCGGGCTAGCCATTGGACAATGTCATGTGCATTGACTCTAATCAAGGATTTTCAAAAGGTGAAGCACAAAAATGTACATTAAAACACAACAAAACAAAACATTTGTGGACTTAAAGTCTACAAAATAAATTTAAATTAATTCAAAAATATAAATTATTTAATTTATACGCTATATAATAGTTCGTTTGAATCGTTTTATTGCACGGAATTTAAAAACGTAAAAATTGGACGACATGCAATTCGAGACAAGACAGGTTGGACGAGATGGGCCAAAGGCCCGAAGGCCCTTGCCCCTCCCTTATTGCAACCGAGTTTTAAAGACAAGGGGAATCCCCGCTTGTTTCCTCACTTTTGCAAAACGTTTTCTCCAAGTCACTCTCAAGTTGCAAACCCTGGCCACCACAACCCAATTTCCTCTAATTCTTCATCTTCTTCATTGAATACAACATCCTTCTACCATTCCATTGATTTTTTAAATAATTAATACATTCAAGATCATGTTCTAAGAAAGCCTTGTTCATATTCTAATCTTCCGGTAAGAAAAATCGTAATTTGATGATTTCATTTATTGTTCTATCTTGTTATAGATCATATATATCATCTAAACATAAAATCAACATCTTATATTTTTGTATTCTATGTTTTGGACGTCGGATCGTGAAGATCTAGGTGTTTCGTGTGTTGGATTCTCTAAATGGTAAAACCCTAATTCTAAACCTTTGTATATTCTTGGATCTATCAAAATCGGTTTGTAATCTTGTGTGAGCTGATCATAATGGAGATCATGGACTTATAAATCATTTTTATGAAATCAGTAATTTTGTTTATTGAATGGATAAACGCATTGGACAATCTAAAACTATGTATCAATTAATTAATATTATGAATCGGAAGACTAAAACCTAACTAACTATTTTGGGAATGAAAATTGACATAATCCAAGTGTTTGATTCAAGTTATGGTCAATTAGAACATTAAATAAACATTCTTTAAGTACTCGGGTCAATAAGGGTCAAATATGGAGGTTCAGGATGCAAAGGAACACAACTAATGAACTGAATATTTTGTTGTCAGAAAAATATGACGTTTTGTACAGGTCATTACTTGGTAATAATAAGTCCAAATGGGTCAAACTTTTCATCTAAAAGTAATTTTAGTGTGTCCTCTAACTAAGTGGTCTTGTGTCATTTTGATATCATTTGGTCCTCCAAACATGGCAAACAAAACTCTAGGTCAAAACTGATGAATTCAGGCAGAAGGTTGGTCTGTGATTGTCAAGTCATATCTTTATCATATTTCATTTGAGATGATTCTTTTTCTGTAGTTTAACTTAAACTCTTACCTTTAAAACAATACCTATTATGTGATATTTCATTACCCTTTCGACCTACAAACAATCTATGTAAAACTGGTGCGCAATCAGCTCTACAAGCTGAAATAGTTTAATAATCTTAAAAACTTTGTATTGGAATTAGATAATATAGTAAAGACAAGTTTTGTATTCAAAATGGGTAAAGGACTTTTAATAAGATGAGTTCAGAATATCTATAATCCAATGAATATGGTCTAATAGAGGTGCATCAAATGACTTTAATAAATTAATATAAAATGACAACTATTACCAGATTTAAAGTTTAAATCTAATGTTAGACTTGTTCTATCCGTAAATCATATTTTCGTAAAACATAAACCTTGATGGGCATTAAGGATCGTGCTATTACACCCATATTGGTCATATTGGTCTTTAGTAATCCTTTTTTGATTTGTAATTTTAGTTGATTGCTTTGTGTATTGTGGGATTTGGACTGTACTACTTCAAGGTGAGTTTCATGACTGCTTTTTAACCTGTTTTACTTTGGGGAAAATCTTGCTCATTTTCTTGGTCTATGCTATGTCTTAAAAGTTTTTTGAAACATTGTATGTGGTTTGGGTCATGGGTTGAGTCTATATGTTCGTTCATGAGTATGTACTTTTACTTGGGCTGGACCGTCATGGAGAGGTATTTTTAGTACTAACGGGTTGACACACCACCCATGTTGTCGGTATGCTAGTTGAGACTGATTTGGCCTATGCCTGCCCTCGAGTGAATATAATCTGATTAATTGGACTTGGACTGATCATAAACTTGTGTTGATATCTATGGCTGCTATGTTCTCTTACTCACATACAACCTTTTGTACATGTTATACTTGAAAAATTATTTTGAACTTATAAACCTGTGAACTAACCAACGTTTGTTGACTTTTTAGAGCATGTCTTTTCCGGTAATGAGGCTTAGGTGTTGGCTATGGACCTTAGACAAGACCGTTCCTTTGGGAGCAATAGACAATTTATGGGGCATTTGGACGTGTTTTGGTTTTGTTTGTTTGTTGGATTGTAATTGTTGGATTTGTATTTGGGATTTTTTTGTGCTTGTACTTGTTCGCTACTGAATTGAACTTTGGACTATTTATGCATTTATGGTATGATGTTTTAGGATTGACTATACTTGGCATGCGTTCCTACGTGTCGGACGAATTCATGACCCATTTATGGATAATGGATTTAGTGATTCTCTTAGACCCAATGTGTTATGAAGATCCCGTCCGTCAGATCCTCGTGTTTCTACTACTAGCGGGGGTGTGACATATTGGTATTAGAGCCATTAGTTGTAGAGAATTAGGTGAATTATTTAACCTAGACTATAACCTAAGTACCGACATGTAGAATGTATGATAGGGTTATGTGTGCATCTTTATGCATGTGTATGATTTTGTGCTAATAGTTTTGTTCGAGAGTTTTGGTTTTGTTTTATTTTTCTTCTTACCCGATTTCTAAGAGAAAAAGTACTTATACATTTTCTTTTAGGATATGACTTCCGGTGCTCATATTGTTCCCCCTTTTATCATTATGATCTCTTCTGACTCAGAGAGTGAGGAAGTGCCACATCCTCCATAATTTGCAGGTGAACCGAGCAGTATCTGTGCGTATACGTAGGCCGATGACAAGGTCTATGACTAGGTGCTTTAGACCCTATGGATTTGGAGAAGCCAGAAGAGCGTATGCTATGAGGAGCACCTTCCCTCACCTAGGGGACGAGGTACCGCCTCGAGTAGTTATTAGGGACATTCTAAAGTCATCACCTGATTCTCTAAGAGTTGTTAACAGTTGTGAGAGCCTTGTAGGACCTATTCATGAAGCGGTTACACACCCATTGATTATTCGTGACGATGGGGGTGATTTGCCTGCCCCTATAGCCCTAAAGGGTAAGAGAGAGTCTGCACATCGTATGACATAAGGATTGATTGCTTCTTTCTCATGGAGCAATAAGAAGGATTGAGCTTAGGACCCTTCAAGCAGTTGTTGACTATCTCTTATATATTTTTATTATATTACTTTTAAGTACTTTTGATATGAGATCGACGGGATTAGCACATTTTACTTTGGTTTTTTTGGGTATTTGGAGTATTTATGGATATTACATAGTGATATTATTTAAGTTATTCTATTATGGGTTGTGGAGATGTGAGTTGAACAATTATATGCTACAACATGGCTGTATATTGCATAAAATAATTCATAGCCTTTAATGCCATGGTGACTAATGGTTATAATTGTTTACGGATTGTCTTGTATTTAGAACATGTTTCCAAAAAGGGTTACTCGTAGCACGGCCCGTGGAGGCGAAGTCCCTAGGGGATGAGGCGGTGGTAGAGATTCTGGTGGCCTTGGTGTTCCTACAGGTGGAAGAGGTCAAGGTGTGCAAAACAATGGGAACAATGAGGTTGGCAACCAAGTTGAACAATGGAGGCGGTATGGGCAGAGGAAATGAGAATGGTAATAGTTATGAAGAGGGCAATGGTAACCATGGAGGTGAAGAAGGAGCGAAGGGTGGTGAGGTACTGATAGGAACTGGAAATGGTTGGAATGAACATGCCGTTGGAAATGGTCTTGGGGTAAGGGATGGTATTACTTATAAGGAGTTCATGACTTGTAAATCGAAGGAGTTTGATGGAAAGAGTGGAACCATTGTCTTGACCCGTTGGGTTGAGAAAATGGATACTGTGATGGATATCAACAACTGTGGTGAAAATTAGAAAGTAAATTATGTTACCTTCTCACTAGTGGGTAAGGCGCTAACATGGTGGAATACCCAAGTTTAGGCCCGTAGTAGGGAGGCAGAAATGGCCATGACTTAGGTGAATTTAAAGATTTGGCAATTGAGGAGTACCATCCTATGAACGAAATGCAAAAGTTGGAGCATGAGTTCTAGAATCATTCGATGGTGGGGTCGGGTCACGCTGCTTATACCGACGGATTTCATGAATTGGCAAAGCTGGTGCCACATCTAGTGACACTAGAATCAATGAGGATTGAGTGTTACATCTGGGGTTTGGTACCACGAATCCTTGGTATGGCGACTGTTGTTGCATTCATAATTATTCTGAGTGCGATTTTGAAAACATGCACACTGACTGATGAAATGGTGCAGCCTGGAGTTTTGGGAATGGCTGGTGAAAAGTGAAAGGATGTAGGGGAGTTAAGAAAACCAAGTAGTAAAGTGGATATGAAAGTAGAAGTAGTGAACCGGTATGTCGTTGTTGTGCTAGCCAAAAAGGATTATGCCGGTGCCTGATCACGTGTCAATAATTTGGTGTTTAATTGATATAAATGCTTGATTTTACATCATGATTACGGTACAACGGGTTCAAGTTGTTTGTGTTTTGAATTATAGGTGTTTGGAGCTAAAGGATGCTTATTTTGGATGAAAGGAAACAAAACACGCAACTACAAGGACTGAAGATGTAAATATCAATAATTACAAGAAAATGCATAAATTTAGGTGTACCGGCGTATGATACGCCGGATTGGACGTATAATATGTTGGGCGGCGTATGGGCGGTGTATCAGTGGGAGTATTTGGATGAAAAAACAGAAAGATGGGCGTATGAAGACTATGTTGGGCGTATGATACGCCCATATGGGCGTATGATACGCCCATGTGCTGAACAACATGCCGAATTTTGTGGTTTTCAAGTTTGTTTAAGCCAAATCAACCATAATTCGATAGATAACTTTTTGGAGGCAAAAAGTGACAAACTTTAGGTGATTTTTGGTGTTCCAAGGCTCCCAAAATCATCCACAAACATTCTCCAATTCAAGATCGAAGGCATAATAAAGATGATGTGTGGCTAGGCTATTCGTGATTCCATTCGGAAGTACAATTCTTGTCAAGTGAGATGATTGGTATGTTTGATTAGGTTTTTGTAACAAACTTTGATCTATTGAATGAAAAATTATGTGTTGTTTAATTTAAATGATTTGCGTATAAATAAAGTTGTTTGCTTGGTTATCAGTTTTCGGTTTTCTTGCATCGTTAGCTCATTAAGAAAAATAGGCAATGTGATATAAGTGAATTGGTAACATTGTGAATGAACGATTCTTAAAAGATTATTCCTTTATTGTCACTTTAATCAAAAGCTAAGATCTTGAAGTATTGTTTCTTACAAACCTTAATTAAAAGCACCAATTGTTGCTTGTAGAATTGGAAATCCGAAAGTGATTGTTTCTTATTATTTAATTTAATTAGTTAAAAAGTTCTTTTGCTTTATACAAATGTGCTCATTATTGCTTTCTAAAGTTTTAATTTTTAGTTATAAAGTTTGTGTCTTTAAGTTAATCGAGTCGTGTTCGTTAAGCACTCTCCATATATTCCCTGAGGAGAAGACCTTACTTACCCTTATGCATTAAAGGTAGCTAAGTCCGACATAATAAATTGTTTTTGATCGAGTCTCGAAAACCAGATCAGTACCTATCCAAAGTATATGATGTGCAGCCTATATCATCCAGCTATGACGCCCTATCTTGTGTGTTTCATATGCAAACAAATCAGACGTATAGCTAAGAGTTGAAAGTTGGTTGTGAATCCAACGGTGCCAGGAAATAGGGTTAGATCAGGAGGTGCATAGCAAGGATGTTATGAGTATGAGGGTCAAGAGCAATACCGCAACATGTGCCCAAGATTGAATAGAGCTCCAGGGTAGGTGATCAATCTGAATGGAGGAACAACTATCCAAATCAGGTCCTGGTGATTGGTGCAAACCCATGACGTTTGTAATTGGTGCTAATGACGCTCGGCGAGAACCATAAATGGTGACAGGTATGTTTACTTTGAATGATCATTATGATACAGTTTTATTTGATATGATGCAGATAGTAGTTTTTTGTCATATGAGTTTGTGAAATTATTGGATGTGACACCAGTTGTGTGGATTCAAGTTATATAGTTGAATTGGCTAATGGTAGTTTGGTAGAACTAGAGATGTAATTCGGGACTATACCTGAATATTAGATGATCATGCCTTTAGAATAGACCTTATACATTCTGGGCTTGGGAGTTTCGACGTAGTGGTGGGTATGGATTGGTTAACTAAGAACAGGGCTGAGATTGTTTGCAATGAAAAGATCGTGTGCATTCTTTTACCAAGAGGCGAGACGCTTGAAGTATACAGAGAGAAACCCGAAGTGAATAAGGGACTCATAATGGGCATGAAAGTGGCAAAGAGTAAGATGGAAGACATAACCATTATGCGAGACTTCCTAGAGGTGTTTCCGGAGGATTTGGAGGATTACCACCTCCAAGACAAGTGGGCTTTTGAATTGATCTGGTGCTTAACGTGGTTCCTCTAGCTAAGGCTCTTTATCAATTGGCCCCGTTAGAGATTCAAGAACTATCTAGTCAACTCCAGGAGTTATTAGACAAATGTTTTTATACTACCCGGTCAGTTTCCATGGGGAGCGCTAGTGCTATTCGTTAAGAAAAGGGATGGATCCTACAGAATGTGCATATATTATTAGGAACTTAACAAGTTAACAGTTACGAATTGATATCCTTTACCAAGGATAGATGATTTATTCAATCAACTTCAAGGATCGACGTATTTTTCAAAGATTTATCTCCATTCGGATATCACCAGTTGATCTCTGTTCGGGATGTCCTAAACCGGTTCGCATTGCCATGTGCTCCCTTCTTGTAGGACCACATGTATCAAGATATCCATATAAGCCATTTAGAGTAAATGATGAAGGACCACTTAGGAAGGTGATTGGTTGAAAGAGGACCATCCCTGATCATCAGGTTGTGATACAACCCCTGATTGTGTTCATGAAGATGTGGACCCGAATCTTCTATCTAACATGAAGAGCGAGTAATTCCATAAGAAAGCTATCCCAGATATGTACTCTATTCCTATTGATTCTTCTAGTAGCTTGGAGAGCATGTTCGAACCTGTTAGGACCGTGTACGGGACGGAGTACTAACTGATTTACGCGTATACCAACTCAAATAGTGCGGAATCCTATTTGATTGGCGATCCAATCAGTGAGAACGCACATAGAATCGATCTTAGAATGAATCTAAACTTTTGGAACAATTGCAAATCGATTTAGTGCGATCTATGAACTTGGAACAGATTCTCTGAGGTCTCTGGACGGCTAGGGTACGATTTAGTACGTAGGGATTCGAATTGTTGTGTTTTTCCACGAATTAAGTGGTACTTATAGGTTAGGGTTTCTCATTCGTGCGACTGAAACATTAGTATGGTTCAGTCGTGCGACTGAGTCATACGATCGACTGAGTCATACGATTGTTCCATCCGCACGACTAAGGCTTCAGTCGTGCGACTGAGTCAATCTCATGTCACAATCGTGCGACTGACCCAGTCTCCTGGTTCAGTCGTGCTGAATGGTTCATTAGCATGAAGTTGTTCATGCGTATGGTCCATTAGCATTGGCCATTCGCATGAGAACTTCACATGACTAAGTTTAAACATATTTCTCAACCATTCTTGACTAAGATCTATGTAAACAACCATTAAACTATATAGTTAGTTCAACCATGCATTATTACATAATAAGCAATGAAATATTCAACATTATAAGCACAATCACACATTGTATTTCATTCAGTACCCATGCTATTACATATATGTAAGAACTGAAAGACATTTTACATTTGAGCTCCTAAACTAGGTACACATGTATCTACAAACTCCCCCTTGGACCTAGTTTACTCTATTGTCTAACATTCTTCATCATCTGGCATCCTTTATTAGCTCGTCAAACTTCTTATGCCTCTCCTCGACTGTGACTCCAGCATGTATCTCGAATGCAAAACAGAGTCTTATCACGTTCTGAAACTGGAGGGCCTGTACAATATCCTGCGGATCATAGAATAATGGCCACCTGTATAAAGTATAAACATCACTAGCTGACAGGTTGGTTAACCACATTGGGTCAAATACCCGGATGGTCTCCATTTGGCGCTCTTTCTGTAATACTATGACCGCTTCTCCTGTCCTCCAGTCATAATACCACCACTTGAAGTTGGGAGTGAAGTCCTATGGCATTTCCCTCATGGGAATCTTTGACATAGTGCGCGGAGGACTCCACTTCAGCACCACTTTAGGTTTCCCAGTCCTTGGGTCCACCTCCGACCTTCGAATATACCTCGTAGGTGTTCGAGGCTTGAAGTTAACCCATCTAGTGTGGTATTATTTCTTCAATACAGCTTCAAACCAGCCTGACATCTTCCTGGGGTCAGCATACAACAGGTTCTTACGTGCCAACTGGTTGAGCTCAAAACCAGGGAGAGTCTTCAGATCATGTGGGAATCTGAAGTACTCGATTCCCTTCTCCCTCTTCACGGCATATACATTAAGATCCTCAAAATAAGCCCACGCTATAATCTTGCCAGACACCTTTAGATGCTTCTTTACTTTGTACAGCTTGGCGTAGGCACTCGACTTTGGCACTGTGCGTTGGGCACGGATCTCTGCAAAACAAGCCGCCCATTTAGCCTTTTTGATCTCAACATCGGCGTCCGAGGCTTGGGCTTGGTTTTCTGATGTCTCGGCCTCCCTCTCCATCGTATCCAGTTTAGCATACATATCACTGTCGAGAGTATTTCCAAAATCATGAACCACATTTCCCTCTCGATCAGTATATTCTGGATAATGCTGTGCAGTGACGTCTTCAATCTCTATCTCATCCACATCGTTGAGCTCGTCATCAGTAGCAACATCGAAAGTAGGTGCATCTTTAACCAGTTCATCTGGATTTAACCGGAATATCTCTGCGAGTTGCTCATCAGTGAGGTCGTGAATGATTTCTCCTTCTTCGGGAGTATAGCTTACTAACCTCCTGACAATCCCTTGCAGATCAAGTATCATAGTGAATTGAGACTTGATCTGCTGCAGGGGAGCAACATCATATTCATCTCGCTAATATTGTGGATCTGGTTGATTTAAAACATGTAGCACATCAGTCATTAGTAGAAAATCAAGATAGTTATACAATCAATTATATAAATAAATATTCATTTCATAAGTTTTAATACATGATTCAAATACACAAAAGTTCAAAATACAAAAACATCTAATCATTACTTTTGTCCTGAATCATATGCTCTTCTGCAGTCGAGGCTGATGTTGAGGCACCCTGATCTTGATTTTTCTTGGTCCGCCTCTCTCTTGCTTCTATGGCACCCGATGCAGGTGCATCTCCTCCTTCTTCATCGTCTCCTCCATCTCCTACACTCTCATCCTCTCCTCCCTCTGTCTCATCCTCTTTATCATCATCTTCATCCTCACCATCATCATCATCATCATCACCATCTCCCTCTCGTATCTTCAGAGGCTCATCCTTTGTGCCTTTAAGTTTGAGCAAGATGGTCCTCTTGGCATCCTCCAACTCCTCAATCTTCTTAGTAGATAACACGTTCTGCTCCTTGAGTTGGGTAATCTCTAGACTCTGAGCAGCCATTTGCTCAGTCTGCTCCTCAATCTGTTGTGCCTGCTGAGAAATCTGCAGTGATTGTGCAGGAGTAAGCTCCACTAATTGTCTGAGTTGTGCAGTCTTCTCGTCATCGGCAGCTAACAACTTCAGCACCATACGGTTTAGTGCTGAAAGCTGTTCCTCTACCCCACGTGGATTGTAGACAGCGAGCATCCAGCACATGACAGGAAACAGGGCTCTTCTATCAAATGTCAAGCAAAATAAAAGGAGGGCATGTTTCCTTTGCTGGAAACAAAGGAGGCTATATCACAGCTCAGGGAGAAGTGGGGAATCAGAAAGTGAAGTTTGATAAGGTGAACTATGTTCAACAACTTCAAAATAACTTACTTTCTGTTTCCCAAATCTGTGATAAGGGATTTAAAGTCATCTTCGACAACAAGAAGTGTTACGTGCTAAAGAAAGACTACGTGATCCCAGAGGACCAAGTTCTGATGACTGCTTTCTATCTAAAGCTACTGAGAAGGATTCCATCTCCTGGCATAGGAGAATGGGACACATCAGTCAAAGGAAGATGATCACTTGATTTAGAAGGATCGGGTGAGAGGAGTTAATGTCAAGAACTTCCAGCTTCCTGACTTTTGTATAGCTTGCAAGAAAGGCAAACAGACGAAGAAGTCTCATAAGGAAAAGAAAGTTCATTCAATAGAACTTCCTCTTGAACTTCTTCACATGGATCTGTTTGGTCCAGTCAGTACAAAGAGCATTGCAGGCGACTTGTACTGTTTTGTGGTCACTGATTACTACTCAAGGTTCACTTGGGTAATATTTCAGAAATCCAAATCAGAAACATTTGAGTCATTCAAGGAGTTAGTAACCACACTGGAATCTCTCTACAAGCTGAAGGTTAGACAGTACGCTCAGACAACGGGACAGAATTCAAGAACCAGTGGATGGAGGCTTACTGCAAGGAAAAGGGAATTGTGCATCAATTCACTTCTGCCTATACTCCTCAGATGAATGGCGTTGCTGAGAGAAAGAACAGAAGCTTGATAGAGACAGCACGGACTATGCTGGCAGACTCGAAACTGCCTATCCAATTCTGGAATGAGGCAGTGGCGAATGCATGTTATACATTGAATCGAGTCCTGATAGTCAAGCGCCACGGAATGACATGTTACGAGCTACTACGAAGACGTAAACCAAATTTGGAGTATCTTGAACCATTTGGCGCGCCGTGCACTCTTCTGAAGAAGACACAAGAAGGAAAATTCAGCGAGAAGGCGGATGAAGGAATCTTTCTAGGATACAACATACCGAACAAGCGAGTTTACAACAACTCAACGGGTCTAGTCGAAGTGTGGTGTAATGTTGACGTTCAGAGATATACCACACCACCTACTGGCAAAGGACCCGCCTACTTCTTTGACTTTGATGGATTCTTCAAGTCCTTCAACATCCCTCTCTCTCCCTCGGATAACGAGTTAGCTACTAGAATGATGTATGACAGTGACTCCTCCTTGAAGATGAAGCTGAAGAAGATGATCAGAACAGTCAGGAGGACAGGTTTCGTTCTTGAGAGTCCACAAGCATCTACCAGTGATGCACCTTCAACTTCGGAACCTCAAACTCCAACTACCTCAGATGCAGAACCAAATGTTCATATCTTGGCTCTGAGGTAGCTGTTCCTACTACTCCAGGATCACACTAAACTCTATCATCCCCTAGACAACGTCATTGGGGATGTCAGATCAGGAGTACAAACCCAAATCAGCTTATTCAGCTGATTACGCTCGGTTATGGAGAAGGGTTTAATTCATGATTGTGCTTATCGGTGTTTTGTCTCGCAGTTTTAGCCCAAATATGTCAGTATGCACTAATGATGATGCGTGGGTGAGTGCCAGCAGAAGAACTTCTTCTCATTCAGAAGTTAGGTGTATGGACTCTGGTTGATAGACCTAAAGGTGCTAAAGTCATTGGCATAAATGGGTCTGAAATGCAAGAAGGATGACCAAGGGGCATTAATCAGGAACAAAGTCGATTGGTGGTTCAGGGATTTGGCCAATTCGAGGATTGACTACCTGAGGTGTTTGCACCCGTGGCAATCTGGAAGCCATTCGTATCTTCCTTGCCTATGCATGTACATGAAGATTAAAGTCTACCAATTAGATGTAAGAGTGCATTCCTGTTAGGACCTGGTATTTGAACGAAATACCTAGTGATTAGCGTGTTAAACCAACTCAAATAGTGCGGAATCCTATTTGATTGGCGATCCAATCAGTGAGAACACACGAAGAATCAATCAAGAATTGAATCTAACGTTAGAAGTCGATTAGGAATCGATCTAATGTGTTCTGTGAACTTGGAGAACGATTTGGGAGGTCTCTGGACGGCTAGGGTACGTCTGGAATCGTAATGGTATGAATGCTTACGTTTTTCCACGAATTGGGTCTATTTATAGGTTAGTATTGTTCAATCGTGCGACTGGGCCATAAGTATGGTTCAGTCGTGCGATTGAACCATGCGGTTGATTCATCCGCACGACTGAGTGTTCAGTCGTGCGATTGAGCCAATCTTATGTGTCAATCATACGACTGATCCAGTCTCCTGGTTCAGTCGTGCGATTGAGTCAATCGTATGAAGTTATTCATGCGTGTGGTCCATTCGCATGGGCCATTCGCATGAGAACTTCATTAAGTTAAGTTTGAATGTTTTAATTAATATAACATTATGTGTAACCATTCAAACAATCATAAACCCAATCAATTCAATCACGACTCATTAATGAAATATTAAACATTACAAATCACAAACAAACAATCCATATCATTTCATTAATCAATACAATTACATCATAATCAGACAGACAAGATCTATTACATTACAAATCATGATCTAGGGACATACATGCATCAACAAACTCCCCCTTGGACCTAGATCTATCTAATCTCTTGTCTTCTGCATAACCTCCTTATACTTCTTGTACTTCTCCTCTTTGGTGACTCCTGCGTGAATCTCAAACGCAAAGCAGAGTCGTATAACGTTTTGGAACTGGAGGGCTTGTACAATATCTTGTGTGTCATAGAACAGTGGCCACTTGTATAATGTATAGACATCATTAGCAGACAAGTTGGTTAGCCACATCGGGTCGAATACCCTGATTGTATCCATTTGGCCCTCTTTATTTAGAACTATGACAGCTTCAGCTGTTCTCCAATCATAGTACCACCATTTGAAGTGTGGAGTGAAGTCCTGTGGCATTTCCCTGAGAGGGATTCTCGACATAGTGCGCGGAGGACTCCACTTCAACACAATCTTTGGCTTGCCAGTAATGGCATCAACCTCAGACCTTCTTATGTACCTCGTAGGCTGTTGGGGTCTGAAGTTAACCCATCTGGTGTGGTACTCCTTCTTCAGGGCAGCCTCGAACCAGCCTGACATCTTCCTTGGGTCAGCATACAGCAGCTTTAGCTTAGCCAGCTGGTTGAGCTCAAAACCAGGTAGAGTCTTCAGATCATGTGGAAACCTGAAGTACTCTATGCCCTGTTCCCTCTTAACTGCATACGCGTTAAGATCATCAAAATAAGCCCATGCTATATCCTGCCTGACACCTTGTGGTGTTTCTTGACTCTGTAGAGCTTGGTGTAGGCATCTTTCTTTGGTGCAGCACGTTGGGCTCTCACTTCTTCAAAACAGGCAGCCCACTCAGCCTTTCGAATGTCTACGTCATCATTTGAGGCTTGGGCTGTTCCTTCGGCTTTTTTCGGTTTCCTGCTCCATCTTGTCTAGTACCTCAAACGTATCACTGACTAGGGACTCACCCAGATTGGGGACCACATTACCCTCGTTGTCAGCGTACTGAGGGTACTCTTCTGCAGTGATATCTTCAACCTCAACTTCATCAACATCATTTAGCTCTTCATCACTGGTCGAATCAACTGTTGGAGCATCCTTGACAATTTCATCAGGATTGAGTCTGAACATCTCTGCCAGTTGCTCGTTAGATAGGTCATGAATTATTTCCCTTCTTCAGGGGTATAACTCACAGACCTTCTTACAATCCCTTGCAGATCAAGAATCATGGTTAGTTGAGTCTTGACCTGTTGAAGGGGAGCAATGTCAAACAAACTCATCTCTTTGAAAGTTTGGATCTGTTTGATTTAAACATTCAACACATAAATCATTAGTAAGTAATCAAACAGAATTACATTAACTTAATATATAAACATTCAAAACATTTGTTTTCAGTACATGATTCAAACACAAATAAATAAATACATAAGACATCTAATCTGTACTTTTGTCTTGAATCATGGTCTCGTCGCTCGGAGGAGCAGAGGTGGTAGATGACTGGTCCTGTCGATTCTTCGATCTTCTTTCTTGACCTGAAGCAGAGGCCGATGCAGCCGCATCCCCTCCTTCTGCTTCGTCATCATCATCATCTTTTCCCTCTGTCCTTCTTCCTCTGTCTCTTCCTCATCCTCATCATCCTCCTCATCCTCATCATCATCTTCATCGTCATCATCATCACCATCTCCATCATCCCCATCACCCTCCTTTATCTTCAAGGGCTCATCCTTTGACCCCTTTAACCCGCAGCATATGGTCTTGTTGGTAGTCTCCAACTCCTCTATACGTTTGGCTGATTGGGCCTGCTGGTCCTGGAGTTGGGACATCTCGACTCTCTGTGCATCCATTAGCTGGGTCTGCTGCTCTATACCCGAGCCTGCTCTGCCATCTGCTGAGACTGGGCAGCAGTCAGGTCGGTCAGCTGGCGAATCTGCGCAGCTTTCTCCTCATCTGCAGCTAGCAGGCGCATCACCATACGGTTTAGCGCCGACAGCTGTTCCTCTACCCCGATTGGAGGTAGAGGAGATCCATACAGTGTGATGGCTGGGCTGATGGTCCTGCATGATGTGAGGTGGTGGTGGTAGTGCAGTGGTGAATATGGGTCGGTAAACAGGTGCTGGTGATGTAGGTGTAAATGGTATGGTGGTGGATGGGAGGGTACAGTGGTGGTAGGTGAGGTGGTGGCTGTGGTAGCAGTAGTGGATGTGGTGGCTGTGGTGATGGGTGGTATGTCAGTGGAGGTGGTAGTGGTGGCTGTGGTGGTGGAAGTAGAGGCAGCAGTGGTAACGAAGGTCAGGCGACGCTTCTTCTTCTTCAGTCCATGGGGTTGAGCCATCCTCTTCCTCCTAGTCCCAGTGGAAGTGGATGCTCCCCCTGCAGCTCTGCCCACTGAACCCGGAGCATAGCTCGGGTCAGTCTCTGTCTCTCTGGAGTCCCGAGGGTGTTCACCAACCACCCTAAGCCCGTGTTCTGTGGGAACAACCTTGCTTCCCACAGTCCTCGTGAGGGGCTCCTCATCGGACTCCTCCTCCTCCTGATCACCAACGACAAACTCCTGATGGAAACCGGCCGTCTCAGCACCCTCTCCGGCAGGGGCAGACCCCGGGGGAATACATCATCTGAATCAGTGCCTCTAGGTGGAGCAGGCATATCATCCCCGCGTCTCCGCTATCATCATCATCAGAATCCATATCTGGGAGGAGCAGCCTCTCATCATCAGAGTCACTGTCATCATGACGCCATTTGCGTCTGCCTGGCGCCACATACCTCTCGTTGGCCAGGTGGCCAATCAGTCTCTTCACTTGGGGCTTCACCTGCTTCCCCCTATAACTCTCATCCGGCCCCTAGAGTAGTATCATCCATATCTCTAAGGCCACTGCGTCATGACTCTCTTTGGGCAACTGTGGCAGCTTCTCGTTGAAGACGAGCTGTAAGAACCTGGGATACATGCAAAACCCCTCCTTTCCCTTGGCCTCCAAGTTCTCCACCAGTAGGAGAATATCATGCTAGAGAAACTGAAGGGGTGGTTCAGAACCAGTGCCACGTAGGCATTTTGGATCTGGTCTGAGAGGTCGTCGAACCCACCCCTCCTCGATGCAACACACTTGAGGATCACGTGTGCTAAGTACTTGTACTGGGGGCTCAGGTTGCTCTTGTTGAGCACACCTGAGTTGATGTCCCCAGCGTACTTTATCCTCAGAAAGCATCCTCGCACTGTCAGTGGATGTAATCTAGTAGGATGATCAGTGTCGTCCCCAAACTCTAGGACCCTCTGGATGTCGGCAGCAGTGATCTCAATATCATGGCCCAATATAGAGCTCCTAATGCAGTAGGCTCACGGGAGCGGTCCACAGAGGCATTCTCCCAGAATGCCTGATGCAGTGATCTGTATGGCGTGCAGGGGTGGAGATAGCCTTAT
This sequence comes from Flaveria ramosissima, assembly GCA_025215565.1. Classification (NCBI taxonomy): domain Eukaryota; kingdom Viridiplantae; phylum Streptophyta; class Magnoliopsida; order Asterales; family Asteraceae; genus Flaveria; species Flaveria ramosissima. Next base: position 35,171,592 of record CM046034.1, read on the forward strand.
GAATCCTGGACCGTCTAAGAAAGGCTATAATGTCGGTAAACTCGGCCCCGTTCCTGGTGGTGTGATCCAAATGAGCACAGATGTTGTGCTTTGGATTTATGGACCATCTTTCTGCCATTTTCCTGAAACACACATGACATAGAACCATTAGTACCTAAGACATGAAAAATTCTGTTCTAAGTGTAATGTTGAAAGTCATTCTGATTCATTCGTGCGAATGAATCATGCGACTGAAGTCAGTCGTCTGTCTTTCATGCGACTGGACTCATTCTGGTCCATGTGACATGCGATTGGGTTCAGTCTGCTGACTGAGTCTGCGAATGGTTCAGTCGGCCGACTGAGCTCAATCGTATGGTTCATTCGGCCGAATGACCCAATCGCAAGATTCAATCGTGCGATTGGAGTTCATCCGGACGACCATCGCCTGTCCTCAATAGTTCAGTCGCCATCGTTCGAAACTTCAACAAAATAAGTGTTTTAACCCAAATAACCGGTTCAGTAGACTCGCATTCTCGTTACTAATAACCTATTTGACTTAATTTTAACGTTTTGCTTAGTTTTAATAGGTTATTAGGGCTTTCTTGTCTCGGCTCTTGGTTCACAGTCGAATAATCAAAATTAGGGTTTGAATCTTTCAGTTTTGGTACGATGAGTCTTCAAACTACCTGTATAATCAATACAAGAGTCAGTGAATCAATATCAAGAAGAAATCAAAGTCAGATGAAAATTTGGCAGCGTAACGGTAGGGAATGCGATTTAAGGGCGATTTGGGTGTGATGAGTGAAATGCGATCGACTGTGCCCTTTAAATACTGAAGCTGGGTTCAGTCGGCCGACTGGCCTCAGTCGCCCAGTTCATTCGGGCGACTCAGGCTCAATCGTACGATTGGCCCAACCAGTCGCATGCAGTTGACCGACTGAGGTTCAGTCGGTCGACTGACTCAGTCGTGCTTTCATTCGCATGTTCAGTTGACCGAATGAGTTTCAATCGGTCGACTGACTCATTCGCCCTCTTCCAATCGGTCGAATGGGCTATTCTGATAAGCCATTCGTGTGAATGGCTCACTCTTATGTCCATTCGTGCGAGTGGAAGCCATTCGCATGGTTGGTCCATTCTCATGGTCCAATCGTGCGAATGGGTCACACTTAGTTAATTTTCTGCCATTTTTACCAATTTACATTTAAAACCCTTTTAAATTATTGAAATTTACGTTATGAGCTTTTGATCATCTCAGACATGATCATTTTATCTTGAAAACATTTTGATCACCTCAGACGTGATCCTTTTAAACACTTTAGTCACCTCAGACGTGACCCTTTTCAACACTTTGTCACCTCAGACGTGACTATTTTAAACTTTCAAAGCACATGTGGTCATCTCAGACATGACCCTTTTAGTGAGTTGATTCCTTTTGATTTTCCTGATGTAGTCCGACACACTAATAAAATTAAAATTAAAACGACTAACTAATTTAGAAACTTTAAACTAATTACATAAACAAACTTGTTTTTTGGCTTTTTGTGAGAGATAAATCCTGAGATAGATATCTACGGGATTTGGTTCGGGAGTAGACAGCTTCAACTTGGATTGATCATATCTGGACCAATTCAATTTTGGAATCATACAGGCAAGTCAAATCATTTGGGACTTGTTATCAAAACTTTTGATGCTCAATTCTCGGTGTTCATCCAGAGTCGTTAGCAACTTAAGGAAATCATACTGAAACTCTTAGATTTTCACATTGATTTGAACTTTTGAGAATGTAGCCACAATGATTGTCAATATGTTTGTCCACTTAAATCCATACACAGACTTTTGACACAGACTGGTGACTGATTTAGGTTTAATTATTTCAACTAACATTTGTGGATCCCACACTTATATGGTAATCAACATTCCTCGGGAGCGTTTGAGCGGTTTACGGTATTATTACAAGAAGAGACTATTCTTAGAGCTTTCAAAGAGAAGCCTGTCCTCAGGTCAGTGCCATCGCACAGCAGAGAGGCGGCAAACAACAATGAATTCTAGAATATCTAGGTTATGCTTATCCTCAGGTCAGTGCCATCGCACAGCAGAGAGGCACACAACCTATCTCCTTGTTAGAGCAGCTTATTTTATTTGCACAAAATGCACCAACAACATAAGTCATTAGCTTTATGCATTTGTCTTTCATTTTTTTCTTGCTTTGCTCTAATTATGGTCATCCGCACACATTTGTGGCGTTTACATGCTCATTACCCCTTATTGAAATATTGTTGATTGTGTTAACCAGTGATAAGATGGAAGCCCACAGTCAGTTGAACAACTTAGTTTGATCTTGAGATCACCAATCAGGTCTAATTATCTATTGTGTTGAATCTACCAACATATCATTTGTGGTCTAGCAGCCTCTAAGTCTACTTTCTTTGTGTCACCTTAGGAGTTGCCAGTTTTCTATCATCTTCCCTTTTTATATTGCTTAGACTACACAGACTTATACTTTGAATTTTTGCATCTTTTCAAAACTTAAATTTTAAAGTCCCTCTTGATTTGTTCCTGTGTACTATCATTTTCCAAAGGTATTGAATCGGTATCACAGACACAATCTACCTTATATCAGCTATCTACTCTCCTTCTCCCTCGTTTTTTTTTAATGTTAACTTGCTGACATATTCTCCCCCTAAAATACTAAAATCATTACTGGTTTAATTATTTTAGGATTTTAATAAACAGCAAAATAACATGAGTTTAAATTAAACAGACGAAAATAAAAAAATAAAATAAAATAAACTTTAACTAAACTACATCGGACTACACATTATCATCATCAGGAATTACCTCACTTTTCTTTTTAACGCCGTTGACCTCTAGCAAATATTGAAAACGTGGTTTATCAAAGGCTTTAGTATAGAGGTCAGCGCGTTGAAAATCAGTATTAATTTTAACCACATCAATTAAGTTCTTTTCAAAACAGTCTCTTATGAAATGGTATTTAATACCGATGTGTTTTGGTCTTAGGATGTTGAACCGGATTTTTAGTTACTGCAATTGCAGCAGAGTTATCAACAAAAATAGGAGTAGATGAGAATTTTAAACCGTAATCCCGCATTTGCTGTTGAATCCAGATGATTTGTGAACAGCAACTTGCAGCAGCAACATATTCGGCTTCACAGGTTGACAATGCAACCGATGTCTGCTTCTTACACTGCCAGGTAACTAATCTTCTCCCAAAGAATTGACACCCCGCTGATGTAGACTTGTAGTTCATCTTGCAGCCCCCGTAATCCGAGTCACTATACGCGGTAAGCTCAAAGTCATCATCATGAGGATACCACAATCCAAGTGTGGGTGTACCCTTCAGATAACGAAAAATCCTCTTGACCCCGATCAGATGGTTGACCTTTGGTTTAGCCTGATATCTAGAACATAAACATGTAGCATACATAATATCAGGTCTTGAGGCAGTGAGATACATGAGGGATCCAATCATTCCTCGGTACATCGTGGCATCTACAAGATCTCCATTCTCATCAGGTGCTATATCGTGATTCGTAGCAAGTGGAGTCCCAGCAGCAGAAGCATTCTCCATGTCAAAGCGACTGAGAATGTCTCCTACATACTTGGTCTGATGTAGAAAGATCCCATTAGGTGTCTGATCCACCTGTAACCCGAGAAAGAACTTCATCTCCCCCATAGCACTCATCTCAAACTCTTTCTTCATCACTGCTTCAAACTCTTTGCATAACTCTTCGTTCTTTGACTCCGAAGATTATGTCATCAACATAGATCTGTACAAGCAGTAGGTCGCCATCCTTTTCTTTAATAAACAGTGTGCAGTCAATGACTCCCCTGCGAAAGCCGTGTTTCACAAGATGAGTCGAGAGTTTCTCATACCAAGCTCGAGGAGCTTGATGAAGCCCGTATAAAGCCTTGTCGAGCTTGTAAACTCTATCCCGATGATAAGGATCTTCAAATCCCTCGGGTTGACTTACATAGACTGTTTCCCTGATTTCCCCATGAAGGAATGCACTCTTCACATCTAATTGGTAGACTTTAATCTTCATGTACGATGCATAGGCAAGGAAGATACGAATAGCTTCCATCCTTGCCACGGGTGCAAACACCTCATTGTAGTCAATTCCCTCGACTTGGCGAAAACCTTGAACCACCAGTCGAGCTTTGTTCCTGATAATGACTCCTTGGTCATCCTTCTTGCATTTTAGTACCCATTTGGTGCCAATGACTTTAGCACCTTTAGGTCTATCAACCAGAGTCCATACACCTAACTTCTTGAACTGCAGAAGTTCTTCTTGCATGGCACTCACCCACGCCTCATCATTTAGTGCCTCACTGACATATTTTGGCTCAACCTGCGAGACAAAACATCGATAAGCACCATCATGAATGTAACCTTCTCCATAACCGAGGCGTAATCAGCTGAGTATAGCTGATTTCGGGTTTGTACTCCTGATCTGACATCCCCAATAACATTGTCAAGGGGATGATAGACGTTTAGTCGTGATCCTGGAGTAGTAGGAACAGCCACCTCAGAACCGAGATTATGAACATTTGGTTCTGCATCTGAGGTAGTTGGAGTTTGAGGTTCCGAAGTCGAAGGTGCATCACTGGTAGATGCTTGTGGACTTTCAGGAACTGGAACCTGTTCCTCCTGACTGTTCTGGTCATCTGCTTCAGTTTCATCTTCAGAGGAGGAGTCACTGTCATCGACTACTCCCCCTGACTGAGTAGATGATTCTCCCTGTGTGCTAGATGGTGTATTCAGAATATCATACATCATCCTAGTAGCTAACTCATCATCCGAGGGAGAGAGAGGGATGTTGAAGGACTTGAAGAATCCATCATAATCGAAGAAGTATGCAGGTCCTTTGCCTGTAGGTGGTGTGGTATATCTCTGAACGTCGACATTACACCACACTTCTACAAGACCCGTTGAGTTGTTGTAAACTCGCTTGTTCGGTATGTTGTATCCTAGAAAGATTCCTTCATCCGCCTTCTCGCTGAATTTGCCTTCTTGTGTCTTCTTCAGAAGTGTGCACGGCGCGCCAAAAGGTTCAAGATACTCCAAATTCGGTTTGCGTCTTTGTAGTAGCTCGTAACATGTCTTTCCGTGGCGCTTGACTATTAGGACTCGATTCAGTGTATAACATGCATTGCCACTGCCTCATTCCAGAATTGGATAGGCAGTTTCGAGTCTGCCAGCATAGTCCGTGCTGTCTCTATCAAGCTTCTGTTCTTCCTCTCAGCAACACCATTCATCTGAGGCGTGTAGGCAGAAGTGAATTGATGCACAATTCCCTTTTCCTTGCAGTATGCCTCCATCCATTGATTCTTGAATTCTGTCCCGTTGTCTGAGCGTACTTGTCTAACTTTTAGCTTGTAGAGAGATTCCAGTGTGGTTACTAATTCCTTGAATGACTCAAATGTTTCTGATTTGGATTTCAGAAACATTACCCAAGTGAACCTTGAGTAGTCATCAGTGACCACAAAACAGTACAAGTCGCCTGCAATGCTCTTTGTACTGACTGGACCAAACAGATCCATGTGAAGAAGTTCAAGAGGAAGTTCTATTGAATGAACTTTCTTTTCCTTATGAGACTTATTTGTCTGTTTGCCTTTCTTGCAAGCTACACAAAAGTCAGGAAGTTGGAAGTTCTTGACATTAACTCCTCTTACCAAATCCTTCTGAATCAAATGATTCATCTTCCTTTGACTAATGTGTCCCATTCTCCTATGCCAGGAGATGGAATCCTTCTCAGTAGCTTTAGATAGAAAGCACTGAACCTCATGATCCGTTGTAGCAGCTGTTGACAGATCCAAGACATAAAGGTCTTTATATCTTGAAGCAGTCATCAGAACTTGGTCCTCTGGGATCATGTAGTCTTTCTTCAGCACGTAACACTTCTTGTTGTCGAAGATGACTTTAAATCCTTTATCACAGATTTGGGAAACAGAAAGTAAGTTATTCTGAAGTTGTTGAACGTAGTTCACCTTATCAAACTTAACTTTCTGATTTCCCACTTCTCCCTGAGCTGTGATATAGCCTCCCTTGTTTCCTGCAAAGGAAACATGCCCTCCTTTTATTTGTTTGACGTTTGATAAAAGAGCTCTATTTCCTGTCATGTGCCTGGATGCTCCGCTGTCTACAATCCACGTGTTAGTCTCAGCGCTGTATCGAACACCCTGCACATACAAAGTAAATGAATTAGTTTAGGTTAGGAACCCAAGCCTTTACTGTCTTGGGTTTCCAGAGGCATCACACATCATAAACTCCACCCATTGACCCTTAGAGGGTGAGGGTAGCTCAGGTTCCTTCTTGTCATCAGTATCAGACACGTAGGATGATTTTTCTTTCCATAAGCTAGATTTGTGCAAGGCCTGTTTATGATAAACAGTCGTCTGGCTTACAGGTTGGAGTTTAGGTTCACTAGATCTTCTAGGTTGAGTCAAAGAACTCCTCTTAGAAGACCTAGGTCTAGAGTCCGGAAGATCAATCTTCTTCCTAGGTGTCTGATAGAAAGGACAATAGGAAGCAATGTGTCCACATTCTCCACAGTTGTAGCATGACCGGCTATCAACTTTATGAGTAGACTTTCTTTGTGGAGAAGTGCGTGACACTCTAGTAACATCAATCACTTTAGGTTTTGACTCTTGTGCGTTTGATGTTTTCTCTGGTTTAACAAAATTAACTGTTTTAACCTGTTTAACATCTTTCTCTTTTTGGTTAACTGGTTTTTGACTTGAAGCATGTGAAAAATTAACATTTGAAGTCCTTTTAGGTTTTTGATTTGACTCTGTTTGACTCTGACTTTAAGTTAACTTTTTCAAATTCATTTTCCAGATTAACACAAGGCAATTTACCCTTTGCCTTTGAAGTGGCCTCCTTTTGTTTCTGTCCAGATTCAGTAGATGAACATGAGGTGTCTGGATCAGTAACAAGAGGAGTAGTCACCACATGATCCTTGATGGGGTTATTATTTACTGGTCTAGACTTAGTGTTCATCAAGGTCTCAGGTGGTGGTGGAACCACTTTGTAACCTAATCCCTCCCCGTTATTCCTTTCTCTCACTAAGTGTTGAACTATGTGTGAAGAACTAGTCCAACTATGCAGTTTCTGTTTTAATGAATTTACTTCTACTTCTAGAACTGCCTTTTGCTTCTTAGTGTCTTCTAGGGAGTTTAGATAGTACCTAATGTCATTTGCTTGGTTAAAGGCAACTACTTCGGTTTCCCTAAGCTGTTTAGTCAATAGTCTATCTTTTCTTTATAACTATGCTCATTTTGTTTTAGTACTCTATTAGCCTCAGTGCACAGTTGTAAATCTTTTACTAAGTTATCATTATGATCTAATAACCTAGCAAATTTTTCATCTATGCTATTCCTAAAAGTATCACAATCAGAACAAGCATGATTATTAAACATTTGGTCAGTAGTACTTACCTGAGTTGGTTCAGAAGAGTTAGCCATCAACGCAGCATCAGATGTCTCTGGTTCTGGTGATTCTGACTTTTCTGTCTCTGACGTGGAAGTCTCCTCCTTTGGCTTGTAACTGACCTCGGCTGCAGTTATTTCTTCACTATGTGACATTGCTATCTCAACTGCTAGATCACCTTTACTCGCAGAATCATCATCAATATCCTCTACACTGGCAATGTTAGATTCCCCTGGTGAGACAAACCTAAAGCTCCAATCCTGTCCTTCATCATCATGAGCAGTCAAGGCTTTTGGATCCTTGTTTGATGAAGTAGAACTGGAAGCTTGCTTGTCTTGGCGAGTAAAGGACGAGAACGGGTTCCCATTACCCGTCTTCTTTGACTTGACACATTCTCTCTTGAAGTGCCCCTTCTCTCCACAGTTGAAACAGGTCACTTTGCTCTTGTCAAAGCCAAATGTGGTATCCTTAGTAGCTACCAAGTTCTGTCCAGTCTTTTTAACAAACTTCTTCACCCTTCGGACAGCACTAGCTAAGGCCCACATTATATCCATCCTCTCAAGCTCCATTTCGTCCACCTGCTCGTAGTCCTCATCTGCCAGATGGCAGTTTCCAATCTTCCCGGCAACAAGTCCATCATATGAATGAACCACTGCAGCTAAAAGATCCATATGCTCTCGAGCTACTTCTACGGTCACATTACCGAGGTTCTCGGTCTTCAGTTTGGTAGCACTTGCTTCTGATCCAATATAGTGGGTACATGACGACCCTGACGTGTCTGATCCAGAAGGAGAAGGATGTGAAGGACCTGACGAGCTAGACACAAAAGCAGTCTGGAGAGGTGCTCCAGATGTCTTAGCTTGAGGCGTGGCGTTGTATAAAGCTGGATTTTGTGTGTACGAGGACTTCTGAGCTCTGTACTTCATCCTTAGTGCTTCTTCTCGCAACTTAAGAATTAAGTCATTAATATCCAGCTTTATAAGCATTTCATTCTGTCTTAGGTTAGACACGAATGAAGCCCACTTATCAGGCAATCCGTCTGCGAAGTTGCTCACTTTCTCTTCCATGGTCGTTTCCACTCCATGTGTATGCAGTTCGCTCATCAAGTGGTAGAATCTGTCTATGACTTCGTCTAAACTCTCGTTACCAATCGATGAGAAGTTATCGAATTCCTTCTTTAACTCCTTTGCCTTGATTGCCTTCAATGAAGCATTCCCATCATACCTCTTCTCTAGCTCATCCCACAGTTTCTTGGACTGCTTATTCTCTGAATACTGGTGGAATATGTCTTTGGGGATAGACTGAGTGATCAATGCATAAACCCTTTTCTCTGCATTGTACTTGACTTTCTGTGCGTCTGTCATCCCACTTAACGTTAGCTTAACTCCATCAGCTCCCACCGGTGTACAATAACCAATCTCTATGGCTTCCCACAGATTAGGATCTACTCCATTGAGGTAGATCTCAAAACGTTGTTTCCAGTGGGGAAACTCATCTAAAGTCAAGAGCTTTGGTGGTTTATTGTGATTACCCACCTCACTCTCAAGCAACAGGAGGTTCTGTATCCTCGAGTCCTTCCCAGCAGTAAAGGTTGACATCTGATCTTCCATGGCGAATAACTTAGAATCTAATCAAACAAACTTTCACTAATGCGACTGAAGGATGCGAATGATCTAATCGTGCGCATGAACTCTGCGACTGGTTCAATCGTGCGGCTGAACTAGGCGATTGGTTCAGTCGTGCGAATGAATCTGGTGCGTATGAGCTATGCGAACGAACGGTTCAGTCGGCCGAATGAGGGTGCGACTAGGTCCAAACGTGCGAATGAGCAATGCGAATGGAGTCCAGTCGTGCGAATGGGTCACTCGTGCGACTGAAGCTGCTGTTTTGCGAACATTTCTAGGTTTGACGGGTTTCAGCCGTAAAAATTCAAAATTTCACAAGTCCTAATCGCCTAAGTCCGTAGAAACCAAACTTCGATGAGCAGGGAACGTCCAAGATCACTTTTGACACCAAAGATTGCGTTTTTAGTGCAAAAACACAAACTTTTATGCAATCTTGATTGAATCAACACGTAATCAAGAGCCAAAGCTCTGATACCACTTGTTAGGACCTGGTATTTGAACGAAATACCTAGTGATTAGCGTGTTAAACCAACTCAAATAGTGCGGAATCCTATTTGATTGGCGATCCAATCAGTGAGAACACACGAAGAATCAATCAAGAATTGAATCTAACGTTAGAAGTCGATTAGGAATCGATCTAATGTGTACTGTGAACTTGGAGAACGATTTGGGAGGTCTCTGGACAGCTAGGGTACGTCTGAAATCGTAATGGGATGAATACTTACGTTTTTCCACGAATTGGGTCTATTTATAGGTTAGTATTGTTCAATCGTGCGACTAGGCCATAAGTATGGTTCAGTCGTGCGATTGAACCATGCGGTTGATTCATCCGCACGACTGAGTGTTCAGTCGTGCGATTGAGCCAATCTTATGTGTCAATCATACGACTGATCCAGTCTCCTGGTTCAGTCGTGTGATTGAGTCAATCGTATGAAGTTATTCATGCGTGTGGTCCATTCGCATGGGCCATTCGCATGAGAACTTCATTAAGTTAAGTTTGAATGTTTTAATTAATTTAACATTATGTGTAACCATTCAAACAATCATAAACCCAATCAATTTCAATCACGACTCATTAATGAAATATTAAACATTACAAATCACAAACAATCCATATCATTTCATTAATCATTACATATTACATCAAAATCAGACAGACAAGATCTATTACATTACAAATCATGATCTAGGGACATACATGCATCAACAATTCCTTCATGGGGAAATCAAAGAAACAGTCTATGTCAATCAACCCGAGGGATTTGAAGATCCTTATCATCGGGATAGAGTTTACAAGCTCGACAAGGCTTTATATGGGCTTCATCAAGCTCCAAGAGCTTGGTATGAGAAACTCTCGACTCATCTTGTGAAACACGGCTTTCGCAGGGGAGTCATTGACTGCACGTTGTTCATTAAAGAAAAAGATGATGATCTACTGCTCGTACAGATCTATGTTGATGACATAATCTTCGGTTCAAAGAACGAAGAGTTATGCAAAGAGTTTGAAGCAGTTATGAAGAAAGAGTTTGAGATGAGTGCTATGGGGGAGATGAAGTTCTTTCTCGGGTTACAGGTGGATCAGACACCAAATGGGATCTTTCTACATCAGACCAAGTATGTAGGAGACATTTTCAGTCGTTTTGACATGGAGAATGCTTCTGCTGCTGGGACTCCACTTGCTACGAATCACGACATAGCACCTGATGAAAATGAAGATCTTGTAGATGCCACGATGTACCGAGCAATGATTGGATCCCTCATGTATCTCACTGCCTCAAGACCTGATATCATGTATGCTACATGTTTATGTTCTAGATATCAGGCTAAGCCTAAGGTCAACCATCTGATTGGGCTCAAGAGGATTTTTTGTTATCTGAAGGGTACACCCACACTTGGGTTGTGGTATCCTCATGATGATGACTTTGAGCTCACGGCTTATAGTGACTCGGATTACGGGGGCTGCAAGATGAACTACAAGTCTACATCAGCAGGGTGTCAATTCTTTGGGAGAAGATTAGTTACCTGGCAGTGTAAGAAGCAGACATCGGTTGCATTGTCAACCTGTGAAGCCGAATATGTTGCTGCTGCAAGTTGCTGTTCACAAATCATCTGGATTCAACAGCAAATGCAGGATTACAGTTTAAAGTTCTCTTCTACTCCTATTTTTGTTGATAACTCTGCTGCAATTGCAGTAACTAAAAATCCGGTCCAACATCCTAAGACCAAACATATCGGTATTAAATACCATTTCATAAGAGACTGTTTTGAAAAGAACTTAATTGATGTGGTAAAAATTAATACTGATTTTCAACGCGCTGACCTCTACACTAAAGCCTTTGATAAACCACGTTTTCAATATTTGCTAGAGGTCAACGGCGTTAAAAAGAAAAGTGAGGTTATTCCTGATGATGATAATGTGTAGTCCGATGTAGTTTAGTTAAAGTTTTGCTTTTTTATTTTATTTTATTTTATTTGTTTATTTTAGTCTGTTTAAATTAAACTCATGTTATTTTGATGTTTATTAAAATCCTAAAATAATTAAACCAGTTATGATTTTAGTATTTTAGAGGGAGAATATGTCAGCAAGTAACATTTAAAAAAAAAACGAAAACAAGGGAGAAGGAGTGGATAGCTGATTAAGGTAGATCGTATCTGTGATACTGATTCAAACCCTTTGCAAAATGATAGTACACAGGAACAAATCAAGAGGGACTTTAAAATTTAACTTTAGAAAAGATGCAAAAATTCAAAGTATAAGTCTGTGTAGTCTAAGCAATATAAAAGGGAAGATGATAGAAAAACTGGTAACTCCTAAGGTAACACAACGAGAGTAGACCTAGAGGTTGCTAGACCACAAATGATATGTCGGTAGATTCAACACAATAGATGATTAGACCTGACTGGTGATCTCAAGATCAAACTAAGTTGTTCAAATGCTATAAAGCTAATGACTTATGTTGTTGGTGCATTTTGTGCAAAATAAAATTAAGCTGCTCTAACAAGGAGATAGGTTGTGTGCGTCTCTGCTGTGCGATGGCGCTGACCTAAGGATAAGCATAACCTAGATATTCTAGAATTCATTGTTGTTTGCTGCCTCTCTGCTGTGCGATGGCACTGACCTGAGGACTGGCTTCTCTTTGAAAGCTCTAAGAATAGTCTCTTCTTGTAATAATACCCGTAGACCGCTCAAAAGCTCCTGAGGAATGTTGATTACCATATAAGTGTGGGATCCACAAATGTTAGTTGAAATAATCAAACCTAAAACAGTCACCAGTCTGTGTCAAAAGTCTGTGTATGGATTTAAGTGGACAAACATATTGACAATCATTGTGGCTGCAATTCTTGAAAGTTCAAATCAATGTGGAAATCTAAGAGTTCCAGTATGATTTCCTAAAGTTGCTAACGACTCTGGATGAAAACCAAGAATTGAGCATCAAAAGATTTTGATAACAAGTCCCAAATGATTTGATTTGTCTGTATGATTCCAAAATTGAATTGGTCCAGGTGTGGTCAATCTAAGTTGAAGCTGTCTATTCCGGAACCAAATCCAGTAGATTTCCATCTTAGGATTTATCTCTCACAAAAAGCCAAAAACAATTCTTATTTTTATTCTTTAGTTTAATTGTCTAAGTTAGTTAGTCGTTTAGTTTGTTAGTTTGTCGGACTACATCAGGAAAATTAGTAAGGAATCAACTCACTAAAAGGGTCATGTCTGAGATGACCACATGTGTCTTAAAATTTTAAAACAGTCACGTCTGAGGTGACAAAGTGTTTAAAAGGGTCACGTCTGAGGTGACTAAATTGTCTAAAAGGATCACGTCTGAGGTGATCAGAAAGTTTTCAAGTTAAAATGATCATGTCTGAGATGATCAAATGCTCATAATGTTAATTTCAAAAATTAAAAAGGGGTTTAAATGTTAATATTCAAATTGGCAGAAAATTTAATAAGTATGACCCATTCGCACGAATAGACCATACGTATGGACTAATCATACGAATGGAAGCCATTCGTACGAATGGACCATGAGTATGGACCATCCAACCGAATGGCCCATACGATTGGCCCAGTCGGATGCTTAAGGGCGAACGAGTGAGTCAGTCGCACGACTGAGATCCAGTCGGACGACTGAAGAAGGGCGACTGAACCAATCGCACGACTGAGTCCCACTCGCACGACTGAAGGGTGCGTATGAGCTCAGTCGCACGATTGAATTTAGGGTTAGTATAAATAGAGGGGGAGTCGGTCGCAGAGACTCACCACCCTCAAATTAACCCTAAATCGCACGACTTAACGCCACTCTGCCCAAATTTCGTTTGATCTCTAAAACCCCCCGTTTCTTGATTACTGACCATATACATCGACTCTACAGGTAATTTGCGGTGAAGAAGCACTCCCATAACTTTCAATTTGATGCAAAACCAGTACATTCAGACTCGCAAAAGAACCGAGACTTAAGTGACTAAATAATCTAACTAATTGACTCAAACAGATGAAATTAAAGACGTTAGATGTTATAAGAATGTATTGCGAGTCAAATGAACTAGATAACGATGTCTAAAACTCAAAAGTGGTGAAAAAGTGAATTTGAATTGAACAGTCAGTACATCATGCGAATGGACAGGTTGATGAACTTCAGTCGCACGACTGAAGAGTGCGAACTGCCTAACCGCACGACTGAACCATGCGTATGAAGTTCAGTCGCACGACTGGTGTAACCGCATGAGGTTACATACGCATGAGTCCAGTCGCACACTCAGTCGTACGCATGGGATCATTCGCACGACTAAATCCCAGTCGCACTGTTCAGTCGCACGACTGATCTCAGTCGCACAACCTCAATCGCATTACAGAAAGATTTTTTTTAAGTCCAAGTGCTTCATGACTTTCTTAGCCAATGATACTAACGTTTACTATGTTTGTGTAACAGATGGCGAGTCGATGGACTATGAGCACGAAGCACAATATATGTGCTCATCTAGATTTGACATCCAGAAACGCTGCTGATTTCTCGGGCATCATCACATTTCTACTGAGATCGAGGATTGCACATGCCATATCTACTCCTTGCACTCCTTATAGGTCCGTTCAGCAGGCCTTCTGGGAAGGCGCTACAGTTGATAGATCCTCTGAGCCTCATTGCATCAGAAGTACCATCTTTGGAGAGGCTATTACTATCTCAGAGGAGGATCTAAGGATCGTATTACAGTTGGGGGATGACTCTGATTGTCCGACTCGATTACACCCCCTCATAGTCAGAGGATGTTTTCTTAGAGCCAAGTACTCTGGGGACATCAATGCTGGGGTACTCAACAAGAGTAACCTCTGTCCCCAGTTTAAGTATCTTGCGCACGTGCTACTTAAGTGCATAGCTTCCAGGAAGGGAGGTTTTGATGAGCTATCTGATCAGATACAGAACGCTTTTGCTGCGTTGGTGCTGAACCACCCGTTCAGCTTCTCCAAGATGATCTTCTCCTACCTGGTGGAGAACATTAAGGGGAAAGGGAAGGAGGGCTTCTGCATGTATCCGAGGTTTATGCAGATGATCATAGATCAGAAGCTTCCCTCCCTACCGAAGGAGAAGGAGGATGCGGTAGTCCTCGAGGTGATGGATGACACTACCTTGGGGAGGATGAAGGTGTACAAGGGGAAGCAAGTGAAACCCCCTGTCAGGAGGTTGTTTGGGCATCTGGCCCGGGAAGACTACGTGGTGCCAGCCAAGAGAAAGTGGCGCCACGATGATAGTGATTCTGATGTGGAGCAGATTGCTCTACCCACTCATGACTCGGATGATGATGATAGTGGGGACGCTGGGGACGATATGCCTGCTCCACCGAGAGGCACTGTGTCTGATGTTATACCTCCAGTGTCTGCCCCAGCTGGAGATGTAGCCGAGTCAGCTGGATTCCATCAGGATTTTGTTCATGGTGCGGAGGAGGAAGAGGAGTCTGATGAGGAGCCCCTAACGCGAACTGTGGGAAGCAAAGTTGTTCCCACAGAACATGGGCTAAGGGTGGTTGGTGAACACCCGAGAGACTCTGGAGACTGATACTGACCCGAGTTATGCACCGGGTTCAGCGAGCAGGGTTGTAGGGGGAGCATCCAACTCAACGGGGACGAGGAGGAAGAGGATGGCTCAGCCCCATGGTCAGAAGAAGAAGAAGCGTCGGTTGACCTTCGTTACCACCATAGCCTCTACTGCTACCACCACCACAGCCACACCATCCACCACCACAGCCACAACATCCACCACAGCTACCACAGCAACCATCACACCTCCCACCACAGTACAGATTCCATCCACCACCATATCCTTTACTCCCACATCATCTCCACCATTTCACAGACCCATCTTCACTACAGCCACCACCACCACCTCACACTAAGCAGGACCTTCAGCCCATCCCTCACACACTTATGGATCACCTCTACCTCCAATCGGGGTAGAGGAACAGCTGTCTGCGCTCAACAGGATGGTGATGCGCTTACTAGCTGCAGATGAGGAGAAAGCGGCCCAGATCCGCCAGCTTGCCGACCTGACTGCTGCACAATCTCACCAGATTGCAGAGCAGGTTCGAATTATAGAGGAGCAGGCCCAACAGATGGCTGCCAGAGCACTGAGATAGCCCAACTCCAAGCATATAGCGTCACATCAAGCAAGAAGATAGAGGAGTTGGAGGAGGCAAAGAAGACCATCATGTTGAAGCTGAAAGGATCTAAGGAGGAGCCCCTCAAGATCAAAGAGGGGGATGGAGATGATGGAGATGACGGTGATGATGATGATGATGATGAAGATGACGATGAGGATGATGAGGATGATATAGAAGAGGATGAGGAAACCGAAGGAGATAGGACAGAGGAGAAGGACGATGATGATGAAGCAGAAGGAGGGGATGCAGCTGCATCGGCCTCTGCTTCAGGTCAAGAGAGAAGGTCAAAGAACAGACAAGACCAACTAGCTTCTACCTCTGCTCCTCCAAGTGACGAGACTATGATACAGGATAAAAGTAAAGACTAGATGTTTATGTATTTATTTACTTTTGTATTTGAATCCTGTATTGAAAACAATGTATTGAATGTTTATATTAAGTTAATGCATTTCTGTTTGATTAATTACTAATGATTTATGTGTTGAATGTTTAAATCAAACAGATCCAAAATATCAAAGAGATGAGTTTGATGTTGCTCCCCTTCAGCAGGTCAAGACTCAGCTAACAATGATTCTTGATCTGCAAGGGATCGTTAGGAGGTCAGTGAGTTATACCCCTGAAGAAGGGGAAATAATTCATGACCTATCAAACGAGCAACTCGCAGAGATTTTCAAGCTAAATCCGGATGAGATAGTGAAAGATGCTCCTACATGCGATTCGACTAGTGATGAAGAGCTCAACGATGTTGATGAAGTCGAGATCGAAGATGTCACCGCCGAGGATTACCCTCATTACGCTGACAACGAGGGAAATATGGTCCCCAATCTGGGTGAATCCCTCGTCAGTGATACTTTTGAGGTGTTGAACAAGATGGAGCAAGAAACAGAGAAAGCAGAAGGAACAACCCAAGCCTCAAATGATGATGTCGACATTCGAAAGGCTGAGTGGGCTGCATGTTTTGAAGAAGTTAGAGCCCAACGTGCTGCACCAAAGAAGGATGCCTACACCAAACTCTACAGAGTCAAGAAACATCACAAGGTGTCTGGCAGGATCATAGCATGGGCGTATTTTGAGGATCTTAATGCTTATGCAGTTAAGAGGGAACAGGGCATAGAGTACTTCAGATTCCCACATGATCTGAAGACTCTACCAGGTTTTGAGCTCAACCAGCTGGCTAAGCTAAAGCTTTTGTATGCTGACCCGAGGAAGATGTCAGGCTGGTTCGAGGCTGCCCTAAAGAAGGAGTACCACACCAGATGGGTTAGCTTCAGACCACAACAGCCTACTAGGTATATCAGAAGGTCTGAGGTTGATGCCATTACTGGCAAGCCCAAGATATTGTTGAAGTGGAGTCCTCCGCGCACAATGTCAAGAATCCCACTCAGGGAAATGCCACAGGACTTCACTCCACACTTTAAGTGGTGGTACTATGATTGGAGAACAGCTGAAGCGGTCATAGTCCTAAGCAAAGAGGGACAAATGGATACGATCAGGGTATTCGACCCGATGTGGCTTACTAACTTGTCGGCTAATGATGTCTATACGCTATACAAGTGGCCACTGTTCTATGACACGCAGGACATTGTACAAGCCCTCCAGTTCCAGAACATTATACGACTCTGCTTCGCGTTTGAAATTCACGCGGGAGTCACAAAAGAGGAGAAGTACAAGAAATACAAGGAGGTTATGCAGAAAACAAGAGATTAGAGAGATCTAGGTCCAATGGGGAGTTTGTTGATGCATGTATGTCCCTAGATCATGATATGTAATGTAATAGATCTTGTTTGTCTGATTATGATGTAATGTGTAATGATTAATGAAATGATATTGATTGTTTGTGATTTGTAATGTCTAATATTTCATTAATGAGTTGATATTGAATTGGTTAATTGGGTTTGTGATTGTTTGAATGGTTACACATCAAGTTATATTAATTGAAACATTCAAACTTAACTTAATGAAGTTCTCATGCGAATGGCCCATGCGAATGGACCACACGCATGAATAACTTCATACGATTGACTCAGTCGCACGACTGAACCAGGAGACTGGACCAGTCGTATGATTGACACATAAGATTGGCTCAGTTGCACGACTGAACACTCAGTCGTGCGGATGGATCAACCGCATGGTTCATCGCACGACTGAACCATACTTATGGTCTAGTCGCACGAATGAACAATACTAACCTATAAATAGACCCAATTCGTGGAAAAACGTAAGCATTCATACCATTACGACTCCAGACGTACCCTAGCCGTCCAGAAGCCTCCCAAATCGTTCTCCAAGTTCACAGAACACATTAGATCGATTCCCAATCGACTTCTAACGTTAGATTCAATTCTTGATTGATTCTTCGTGTGTTCTCACTGATTGGATCGCCAATCAATAGGATTCCGCACTATTTGATCTGGTTTACACGCTAATCACTAGGTATTTCGTTCAAATACCAGGTCCTAATAGTCCCCTCCACATCAGTGGGACTCACCTCAGTAAAGGCTTGCTGATGGGGGCTAGAGATAAGAGATCTCTCTGGGCTCTGTTGATCCTTGAGAGGGTGTTGTGGATCAACTTCATTGCCGTGAAGAGACATAATCTCTTCATCAGTTCCTATTAGTAGGTCAGTAAAGGATATAGAGGTAAAGCCTAATGACCCGAGACCTTGGTCAATGTCTAATGGCATTGAGCCTGTGGTGGGGCTGTCCCTTTTTGGCTGCTCAAGGGAGTATAAAGACTCTCCCTGAGGGTTTTCAGCTTGGGTTTCGGGCTCATGGGTTTGAGACTGAGGAGACTCAATATCCATATTGAGGTTAATTGTTAAGGATGGTTGGACCTCAGACTGAGTGGGAGCCCATTGTTCCACTCTAGTCTTTTTGGAGTGAACAGGAGGAGCTTGTTCAATCAGAGAAGATTGAATAAGGGTTCGTTTGGGGCGTCTTTGATATGTGATAGTGATGGGGTGAGAAGGTAGATTTGGTAGTGTGAGGGTAGTTGCTGGTGTGGGTTCATCACCTGTGGGATTAACAGGGATGTCAACAGGAGCCATTGGCTCAGTCATACCTGGAAGAAGTGCAGTATATCTTTCGGTGAAATTGGTGGACACTCTTTTCAAAGTCTTGAAGATGGTCGGCCTCATTTGAGGAACGGTCAGAGCAGCTGCATAGATAAGCTGACTCTGGTCCAGCTCACAGTTGATTATGTGCTGAAGGAACCTGGGATACATGAAGAATGTGTCCCGCTGGAGGTTCCCAATAAGATTGGTCAGCACAAACCTTGAGTAGTTAAAGCGGAGTCTTCTCACCAATCCATGAACTAAGCACCCTAGTCCATATGGGATTTGATCCCATCCCCCAGATTTGTTGGACAAGCAATGAAGAACAACATGCAGCAAAGAGAAGTTAAACTTGTAGATGGTTGACCTGCTTACATCTCCACCATATCCCATTTGGATATAGGTGTTGTCCAAATCTGTCTTGGGGAACTCTGTAGGAGCGCCCTCATCATGAAGCTCGAGATGCTCTCTGATGAGTTGTTCGGAAATGACCAACTCCTAGCCATAAATGCTTGATCTTATTACTTGAACCTCATTTAGGGTTTCAATCTGACCATTGGCCCAAAATTCAGCCATGTGATTTGAGTAAACGGTGGGGTTAACAGTTAGAGCAGTGTAATAGGATGATTGGGTAAGAAATGAGATGATATCAGAGAAGTCGGCATCCCTTGAAGAATCAAGGAGTGCGACTTGGTTGTGCTGAGGGTTAAGTGCCATTTGAGAAAGTTGCAGGAAGATAGTTAGGAATTAGGTGATTAGGGATGAAGAAAGCTTTTAGGGCAGTAAATATGGTAAAAAGATGAAAGTGATTAGTCGGAGTTATTTAAATGGGTGAAATGGCGGTTTAAGGGGTTTGGATAAGATGATGGGATGTTTTAGTGGAGGATGTGACAGGGGCGGTAAGGTTTAGTCCATTTAAATAATCCGACATCATTAACAAAATCTTTACTTTTTACAGAGTGGGGCCCAAAAGATTTCCGTTACACAGTAAAGTCTTTCTTCCGAGTATAAAGCATTTCCGAAGGTAATGTTCTTTCGAAGGCAAATTTACTTCCGAAGGTAAAGTTCTTACTTCCGAGAGTAAATATTGTTTTCCAAATGGAGAGTGTTATAAGCTTCGGAAGTAGATCTGATATGAAATCAATCGCTTCTTCCGAGACTAAAAACTCTTCCGAAAAGAAAATTATCCTGGGAGGAATTTGCTTCGGAAGATATGTAAAACATCTTTCGAGGGTTAATTCCTCTACAAAAGAATTTATACTTGGTGAAAATTTCAAAGAAGGACTTTTTGTAACAGGGCTTAGATTGTTTTGACACAAGACTTGAAACATTTAAAAAGGTTTTTAAATGAGATAGACTAATCAATGTTTATCATCCCAATAGCTGTAACTCAATACTTAAATCTTTGCTCATCAAAAGCTTTGGTGAATGATGTGATCCAAATTATACATATAAAACACATCAATTATTCCATAAACTCTTACTGAAAATGATGATTTGATACTTAAATCGTTCATATTGTATTTTCAAGCTTGAAAAAGACCATGATGAACAAAAGGAGCTTAAATAATAAGAAAATGAAGAAAATCAAGTTTTGGAATTCAAGCATGGGGTCGTGCTTCATGAGGCACGCCCCCATGCCCAGTCTGAAACACACCCCAGTGCTTAAATCAACACACCCCCGTGTTTCTTGGCCCGGCAGGACAAAAAGTACGGTTCCCCGACCCGAGGCACGGGAGCGTGCCCCAGGAGACACGGGGACGTGCCCCATCACAAACATGGGGCCGTGCCCGACAAGATCTAAGCGTACGAGCCGATCAACTTTTACATACATTGTACTAGCACGGGGCCGTGCCTTTTAGGCACGGGGCCGTGCTTAAACACTCCAGAAAGCCTATAAATAGGACTTCATTTGCAACTTGAAGAGGAGCTTTTGGGAGGTGAAGTGCTGGTGTTCCCTCTCGGGAACCCAGCCTTTGGAGGTCCTTAGAAGGTTTTGGAGGTTCATTCAACACTTAGAAGAAGCTTGGGATCGTTTAACATCATCCATAATGGATCACCGGTTTGATTGTTCTAATTTAGCGATGATTTCATTACTATCTTTTATCTTGTTGTTATGTTCAAGCTCCTTGTGAGCTAAACTTCACGTGTTATCCTAATTTAATGAAACTTATGTAATTTGTGATTAACTAATGGTGTGATATATATTATGTTAATGTTATGGTGGTCTTGGGAAACGGGATTTGAACGGGAAGTTATAAGTTTATGGTTTGTGATTATGATTGTCATACACATTTGAAAAACGTATGATCAACTTTCATTCGCGAAACCGGTCTTCATAATAAATCCATGGCTAATGAACTAGAAATGGTTATTAGAAATCATATCACTTTAACTTTCTGATCATTTGCGGGTTCCCTTTTATTAGTTGGAGAACTCTTCAGTAATTGTTACGGTTTTCTAAAATTAATGGTATGTTAGAAAGGAACCTGATTAACTCTCTTTTTAACATTAAGTTATGTTTTCAGAAATTGTATGTCAAATAGGTCACAAAAGATTTACCTACATTACTAGGGCTTTGATCTAAGCAGTAAAACTCAACCTGACGTGATCCTAGTCACTACGGATCGCGCCAGCTCATCTTTATAAACATTAACATAATTACATTAATTCATATCTTTAAATCACACCACCAATTCATCACAGTTATATAAGTGTAATCTAAATTAGGAGAACAACCTTACTTCACTGAAAGAATCACCAAAAGTCTCAACCTATCTTTATCTATTTTTATTTATCGTTATTATATTTAACTTATCATTTTCTAAAACATAAAACTAATAGTTAATTAAATGGGTTGTTGAGTAGGCTTAGTGTGTCCACGGATTGATACTCGGTTCTTACCAACACTATATTACCATACGACAGGTACGCTTGCCTTTTGTGTGTGTGGTTTAGTATTAGTAATAACCATTTAAAACTTAATATGTTCAAAGAATCTATATCTAAATATATATACTATCCGCACCCATCAAGTTTTTGGCACCGTTGCCGGGGACACATGTTAGTTTGAAAGATGATCCAAATTTTTGACTATTATGTTTTATTTGAAAAAAAATTATTTCAAAAAAAAATTAATTAATTTTGTTTCAAAAAAATTTCAAAAATATAAACAAATGAAGAAAAAGTCTATCCACATTAAGCTATCAAAGTTGAAAACAATGAGGGATGAAGCTTCAAAGTCAATGGTAATCGGTTATTGGCCAAATCGATATACCAGCTAATATTTTCTTAGAGGTGATAAACCTTCACCTCATTAAAAACTAAGTGTGGGGAAGGGTCTAGCCAAGGACCCGTAACCAAAACATGGCTCTATGTTACTTTTCTGTCTGTTAATTTTTATTTTGTTTTGTGTGCTTAGGACTTTAATTTTCTAGTTTAAATAAATTGGTGATGTTTTAGATTAATCCCGATGCATTCTTTTGAGCTCATTCAAGGCGGCTATGGAAAAACGATCGCACGCATTCGACTCATCAATGTAAGGGAGTTTTCGTTTGTCTTTCTCTACTTAATATTTATTGTGAATCACATTGAGGACAATGTGAAGTTTAAGTGTGGGGAAGGGTATACATGCTTAATTCTTTGCTTATAAATAGGTCCAAGTTATAATTAAATCTTTTGCAAAAGGTCACTCTGATTTTAATACTTGTGGCAACAACACCGGAAGCATGAAACGATAAAATAAAATATAAATATATGTTTTCGAGAAAAAAATAAGAAAACAAAGCAAACCCAAAAAATCTTAAAAATGTTTTTTGTGATATCTTGAAAAGCAAAAAGAGTTGGTGAAAATATTCAAACATGTAAAATGCAACACTTATACCCAATTCCATCCGATGTGTGAGCTTATTTTTGAGCCTTAAACAAGCTTTGCATTTATGCATTTTTGCTTTCATTATGGATATATGGAGGGTGTCTTATGTTGCGTGTTAATTAGAACTTGTTTTGGGTATGCATTTCAAAACCTTATAAGTATTTCTTGCGTAAAAAGGATTTAGGCAATTAGGAAAACCCAACATTCGAGCCTCTACCATTTTCAAATATCCTTACCCAAACATTATCCCTAGTTAGCCCCGTTGAGCTTAAACGTTTTCATTTTCCATCACCCAAACCACTAAGCTACTTAACCAAAAAGCCTTCAACAATACTCGTTTTCGTTAAAGACATGTTTTGGCTTATTTCAAAAAAAAAGAGAAAAAAAGAAAGAAAGAAAGAAAAAAAAAGAAGGAAGAAGAAAACTAGTTCCATCATTTTGTGGTATTTCAAGATATGTGTTCAAGAAATAAAAAATGATATGAAAGATGCCCAACGTGTGGGGAAATGGTTTCACGAAGAAAAGTGCAAAAAAAACCAAACCGAATCCAAGAATTCGACATCCAAATCCGTTGGGTGCAATTAGGCTCCAAGCCGAACGAACCTTTAAAAAGGATAGCTACGTATATCATCGGTTAAGGAGGAGGTCTAGTTTTTGAAAGTGCAATATGGTTTTGACGATCTGACCATAAACGAGTCCTCAAGTTAGCATATCCCTTCCAGCTTGAGTATTGTATAAAGAACCATTTTATTGGTTTCCCTTTAGTTTATGAAATAAGTCAGGACCGCTGTTTTTAGCATTTAGCCACTTTTTCCCAATAATCCATACCCTAAACCCGAGCCAAATTACAACCCATCTATAAGGATTCCTATAAGTCTGATGCAGCCAAAACATCCAAAGTCTCTCTACATGCATGCACTGAAGAACAAAAGTAGAAATGCATCAGAAATTTTACACCATGCACTAGAAATATTCTAAGTGTAAAATCTTCTGAAGCCAAGACCAACATCTTCCGAAGCCAAAAGTGAAGTCTTCCGAAGCTTCAAAGACAAAGTCTTCTGAAGCCAAAGAGTGAAGACAGATTTCTTCTGAAGACTTTTAGAGACATGCTTTTATCTAATGTACTTTACCATAAAGCTGGACCACCTTTCCGCTGCAACTCTGTAAAGTCACCAACTTACATGAGTCGATGAAAGGTCCATGCTTTTGTAACTGTACATTGAGATCTTGAGTCCATGCTTTCTACTTTATGTACTTTTATCCTTTTTGTAATATATTAGGATGTGAGCTATGGCATGTCATAGTCACTAGTCAAAAAGCAAATCTGCCTTTTGACTCTACATTAGATTTTGTAGTTGTCTAGTCAATTGTATCCAGCTGCCTTTCAAAGTATGGCCGGCTGTAGGATGTAGTATATGTATCTCAAGTACTTGTAACTTTCCTTTATGCTTTGTAATATTTGTAATAGAACTTGAGAAGCAATATACAACATTCTTGAAAACCAATTACTTGTGTTGTTTGCCATCTTGTTCTGTTAACAAGTTAACTAGTTCCCTATTTGATCTGTTAAGTGTTCTAAGAAACTCTTTGTTGTTGTGTTGTAAGTGCATACCCTTCACCGGTCCTACATTTGGTATCAAAGCGTTTCAGGCTCTTGATATAAGATCTCACCATCTTAAGGTCCGTCACACACACAAAATACTTAACAACTCATATGGCAGCTGTTACCAAAGCTGATATGGAAACTGGAACTATGACAAAGTCTCCACTGATCACTCCTGAAGACTTTGATACTTGGTGTCAAAGAATGGAAGGCTTCATCAAGTCTCAAGACTCTAGGATGTGGGACTCTGTTATTGAAGGACCTTACATACCAAGCACCACTTCTACTACTGGTGGTGGTATGATTTCTAATGTTATGGCTGATTACTCTGAAGCAGACAGGAAAAGAATAGAGATTGATCAGAAAGCCATGACAGCCCTTCAAACTGCTCTTCCAAACTCCATTTACAAAGGCTTCAAGAAGTGCAAAACTGCCAAGCAACTATGGGAAGCACTGAAGCTGATGTATGAGGGGTCTACTGAAGCAAAGGAGAACAAGAAGGATCTTCTGAAGCAGCTTTTGAAAACTTCACCTTTAAGGTAGGTGAAACCATAACTCAACAATACTTCAGGTATGTTGAGATTGTGGATACTCTAATGGATGTTGGAGTAACTCTTGAGAACCGGGACATTGTAAGGAAGTTTATGTCCTCTCTTTCTAGACAATGGACACATTACTGTGTTGTTATCAAGAGGATTGAGAACCTTAAGACTCTTACTCTTACAGAGTTTTATGGTATTTTTAGTGGTTACCAGATGGAGATGAACATGCAAAACTCATCTAATAACTCTAGCAATCAACTAAGTTCAGCCCTCCATGTGGTTGAAAGGGAAAGCATTAAGCCACAACATCATCTTATATGCTACCCTGACAACTCACAAAAGGGCCCTTTCATCACCTTCCCAGAGACTCCAAGGGAAAGCTACACTCAAGGAAGGCCCTTCCAAGAGACATGTTCTTCTCATGCCTTTGTCTCTGCTGATGAAACCTTAGGCAACTTTCTCTTCACCCTTGAAGATTTGGACTGTATCCATCCAGATTATCTGGAGTATATGAAGATAGTCCAGCAGATGGCTCTTCTCACTCACAGAGCCAAGAAGTTCTACAAGAGGACAGGGAGAAAGTTTCCAAGCAATGCAGCCAGTGGAAAGTTTGGGCTGGATAAAAGCAAAGTAAAGTGTTACAACTGTAACCAGATGGGACACTTTGCAAGAGAGTGTAAGGCACCAAGGACAAATGGTGGCCAAGCACAAACCAGACCAAACTACACTGAGAAAGCCCCCCAGACTGAGAAGCCAACGCAGCAAGCTGCAGTTGCTGTTGAAGAAGGAGGCTTTGACTGGAGCTTTCAGGTGGAAGATGTATCTCCAAACTAAGCAATCATGGCAGACCAAGATAAAGCCAAGGTATTGGAACATCTTTGTACTCCTGAATGCATTGCTAAAGTCAATAGATACAGGTCCTATAATTTAGAAATAAGATCTGATCTTGAGTCCTTAAATATCTTAAAAGCTGATTTTAAAAGAGCTAAAAATGATTATGAATTAAAGATAGAGGACTTAGAGAAAACAATTTCAACTCTTAAACATGAGCATACAAACTACAGGACTCAGATCAAAGACCTCATTACTAAGTTAACTGAATGTCAGGCTGAGCTTGTGATCAACAAAGCGAAGGCAGAAAAATGTGTTCTTGAAGAAGAGACCTTCAAGAACATAATATCCTCATCCTTGCATGCAAAAGTTTATTATCAAAATAAGCAGGGACTAGGATCTTGTGAGATAGCTCCTCCACACACAATCTTGTCTGTAAGATCTCCTAGGTATGGAACTTGTGAAGATGAGCTTCCCCTCATAGATCTTGTGACTGAAGAAGATGAAGAGGAGATGGTGGAGAATGGCTCTGAGAAGAGTGAAGAAGAGCATTCTAAGAAGGGTCACCATCCCTCTGAGGAGAGCAAAGCTGTTGGGATGACCAAGTCAAGAAGAAAGAACTTGATCAGGAAGGCCAAAAGAAAGTCCAAAAAGGCTCAAGAGATCAAGGCCACCTTCAATTCTGCACAGAAACAAGTCTTCATCTCTGCAGGATTTGAAGTGGTCAAGGCTGAAGACACCAACTTGAACTCCATCAACAAGAGTTCTGGTTCATGTCCAAATCATCCCATCACCAAGAAGAAGGCTGATCAGTTGTGCACCACTGCTGTACAACTTGAACCATCCAGTTCCAAAGGTAGTTCTATCCCTACAAGAATTGCCACAGCATCTGCAAATATGAAGATGGAGAAGGGAAGTGATCAAGTTCAGCCTTGTTCACAAAGGAAAACTTCTAGAAGGAAGATAATGAATTGTGTTATGTGTGGGAGTACTTCTCATCTTGCTAAGGATTGTGTTTACAATCCAAAGATGTCAGGATCAGTGATCACAAGTTCGATGGATTAGAGTGTAATGCAGCGGAATAAGATCAAGAATTAGACAAATTGTAGCAAGAATTTTATATTTGTAAACAAATACGAGAGAATATATTTCTGTGACAAGGAATGTTTCAATTATACCAAATATTTTTGCTCAATCATTCACGTATTACAATAAGGTTGACACTCCTTATATAGAGTGCAATCACTGCTGTTATCACGGGATCGTGACAACTGGCAGATCTATTACAAAAATAACTAACACTTAACAAACTACTGAAATGTTCACAACTACTGAGAACATATCAGAGTGCTAAGTACAAAATATAAAACTACTGATAAGAAACTACTGAAACTACAACGACTGAAGAACAAGCTCTTCAGTCGTTTTACAAAACTACTGAAAACATAAAACTACTGAAAGTAAACCGTCACAACTACTGAAGAAGTCCTCTTCAGCTGTTATGACAACGTCTGATACTTGGTCTTCAGTACTTGTGTCTTCAGACTTTGTCTTCAGCACTTGTCTTCAGACTTTGTCTTCAGCACTTGTCTTCAGACTTTGTCTTCAGCACTTGTCTTCAGACTTTGTCTTCAGCACTTGTGGACTTCAGCGGTTGTTGTGACGTCTGTGGGACTTAAAGGTTTTTCTGATCCGGCTCATTGGTTCTTTTGGTCCAACAAACTCCCCCTGAACCAATGCAGCCAAAACCTTTAACTTTATTGAGGTCCCACTTATTGTTGGCAAAATGATTGGTCTTTTTCCTTCTTGATCAGTTGAGAAGATGACCCATATAAGCACTGGCCTGGAAATGAGTCTCTGATGATTTGGTTGGCAATGTATGGATGGGAGCTTTGCATTGGGGAATTGGACACTGAGCTGTTCCCCCATCCATGAGACTCACTTCCCATGTATAAGCCTGTAGGATTCTCTGGTGTATGCTCTGAGAAACATAATTTGTTCTTCCATGGTAAGATTTTCAGGTTCACCATCAAACAATCCTTCACGCCCATACAGCTCTGAAATGTACTTAGCCTGTTTGCCATTTTTGAGCTCAACTGTTGTAATCTGTCTGTATGCAAACTCATCTTGGTGAGTACCTTCAAGTAACAGACTGAGCTCATTTTGTTTGAAGTTCTCAAGCTTCTTGTAGACTAACCCCTTCTTAATTACTCTGTTCTCTAACATTTTTTGGGGAGGCTGTTTAGTCTCATAAGCCTTCTTAAAATCTTCTACAATTTCCCAGGGTGATACTACCAGGACCACTGTGATCTCTTCATCTACGATCCTTTTTACTTGGCCATTGTATCTCGCAGGAATGTCTTTCTTCACAATTCTGTGAGCCACCCTAGGATCAGGCCATATTCTCACCTTTTCCTTTTGATATTGAAATGTGTTAGCAAGGGTGTACAATCTCAGAGCTTCTTTCTTCATGCTGATTATTGATGAAGAAGCAGCATAAGTTTTGTCTATGCTTTTCAGCATCTCATCATCATGAAGCCTTTGCTGTTGTTCTTCTTCTATCTCTACTCTCACCGTTTCCATCTGTGAGGTGGGAGTGATGGGCATAGGTTTGGCTTTAGGCAAAGTTAGGACTGCGAAAAGAGGCAGCCTATCTTCTTCCTCATCATCCTCTTCTTCTTCTTCTTCTAGCCTCAACATCCTTCTCTTCTTCTTCTTGGGTGCATCATCGGCTTTTGGTTTTGAGGGTAAAGGAGTTGGTTTAATGGGTTGTAGTAGTGGTGATTTTGAAGTGGGAGGTTTTGCAGGTTGTTCTAGCATTCTTGTAGTGAGTGAGGCTTTTGAGTAATTTTGCTAGTTCATTTCTGTTCCCAGCACCTGCCTCATTTAGTGCTTCAATCACCAATCCCTTAGTGTATGCTTCAAACGTACAGATCTTGGTGGTTATTGCCAAGATACTGTCCCTGGTCCATGACTTAATCTCGATCAATGATCTCCAAAGGTACTTTGCAATGAATTTGATCATGATCTCTAGTCTTTCTCTTTCTAATGCATCATAACTTGCCCATCTTGAGTTAATTTCTTCAACTTCAAGTCTCCTAATCTCTGAGTCAAGCTGTGCAGTATCGAACCCTTGTCTATACAGTTGATCAATAATGGAGTCCATTGATTTACTATGTGTAGCATCCGCCATTTTGATCATCTCATCAAGTTGGAGTTCTGTTTCTTTTCCTTCAACCTTCCTCTTCTTATATGTGATATGAAAGTCTTTGTGACTTTCACCCACTTGATCAATGTCAGCTCCCTACACACACTCCTCTTCCTTCTCAGTCTCCTTCACAAACTCCTCTTTCTTCTCAGTCTCCTTTTCTTTCGGTATGCTCTTCCTCTTTGCTTTCACTGACTGACTCTCCCCCTTTTGGTTGCATTGGTTGCAAGGGTTTGAGTAGCAGAAAGCCTTGTGCTCACAGTCTTCTCCACCAGGGGTTGTATGATTGAGGGAAGCCTCTCATCCATGGTTTTGATCACAATGTCTGTGATCATTGGGGTGATGAGAGGTAGGGATTGCTGAAAGATAGCAGCTGTTTGCTCAGAGGGGTTCTGTCCCTGAGAAGCAGTGCCAGAAATAGAGGCTGGTGGGTTGAAAGTTTGGAGTGGCTGAGTGTTTGGGAGACCTTCAAGTGAAGGTGCCATCTGTGGGTTTATGTTGGTGGCAGATGGACTTGCTTCTTGAGAGAATTGGTCAAGTAGTCTTTGTAGTCTGCTAACTTCTTCCTCAAGAATTGTGTTCTGGGCCAGAACATCATAAAAGAAGCCCAGGTCATCATCAGCAGATGCTGAATCACCTAACCTCCTGCTTGTAGCAGGATGTACATGCACTGGGTGTAGACCAGTTTTAGCATGTGCCCTTTTTTCTTGGAACTGGGGACTTCCAGCCTCAGGACGATGTCCTTCATCAGCTGTTGCCTCTGATGAGGTCTTAGCAATGTTACCAGCCTCAGTCTGATCATGTGCTGATTCAGAAGAGGTGGCAGCCTCATCAGATATTCTGGTCTCCATATCTACACCAGGAGACTGAACATTTAAACCCCGGTGCTGTGGGTTGTCAGAAGCATGTTGATCCTCTTCCTCAATGGCTGTGGTTGTCCCCTTTGTTGGTGTTTGGTAGGGAGGAGGAGAGGCATGCAGCTGAGTCAGCACATTTGCAATTGTAATGGTTGGACTTTGGGGGGCGTTTTCATGGGGAGATAGGGTAAAATCAGTATGCACCTGGGGAGAATAGTGCTCATCAATGGCAATCTCGTCAAATGAGGAAGATTCCAGGTTAGTGGGTACCCCTTCTTTGGTTGCTGCAGGCTCCTTTTGAGAGGAATCCTGAGCGGCTGTGGCTGGTAGAGTCTTTGATACTGCTGGGGGGTTTACACCAGCAAGTATATCCTGTCTTGGTGGTACAGGAGCATCTTCAAGGGACTCATCTCCTGAATAGCTGTTTTGGGGCGTTTGGTTTTTGGTTTGGTGGGGACTCTGGATCTTATGGTGGTGGCTGTGGGTTCCAGCTGCGTGGGTTTGCGCAGCTTGGCAGCCATTTTTAGTGTTTGGTCAGAGTTGTGCCGGGAGTATACTTCAGGCAATACAGCCATAGCAGGGACTCCCAGGCCAACAAGTCCCTCAGCTTGAAGCTGGTTTTCAGTTATGGCCATTATGAACCGAGGATATAATATCCAACGGTTAGCAAGTTGTTTTTGGGCCATATCCTTGAGCTCTAAAAATAGTATTTCAGAAAAATTTAAAGGTTGTTGCTCAAGGATGGAGTACATTACCTGTTGCCACCTTGTGGACATTTGATCCCATGATGAAGTCTTGGGGGCAAGGCAGACGTTTACCATATGAAAGATGAGACGTTCGGCATCTTGGAAATGTTTCTTCAATATGGTAGAGGCACTCAGGTTACCTTGGTATCCATGGTGGGCAAATGATAGATCTGTTGTGCCCTTTGGATAACCAGTTGGGAAAGTGGCATCATCCAGATTGAGGGTTTGGTGAAGAGTGTCTGGAGTAATGACCACCTTTTGACGATTGACAAACGATTGAAGAGACTCTGTGTCATTCTCCTCAGAGACAAGAGTGACATTTGTCCAGAATTGGCTAAGAGATTTGGCATATATGGTGGGGTTTAACAGAAAAGCCGTTTGGTAAGGTGACTGAACCATTAAATCAATGGCGTTGTGAAACTTGGTCCAGTATGGCGATTTTGTGAGATGAGCGACACAGTTGTGTCGTGGTTTTAGTTGCATGGTCGCCATTGATGAAGAGAAGTTAGAGAGTTTTTGAACGTTAGGTTTGAGAAGAGAGGTGAGAAAAACTCTGAAGGTGGGATAAGGTATTTAAAGGGTAGGGTTAGAAAACGACTGAAGGTTTTGGTGTTAGTCATCGTTTGTTGAAACTACTGATGACGTGGTTAAACAACTGAGGACATGGTTTTGACTTCAGGTGGTTAAACAACTGAGGACATGGTTTTTGTCATCAGTAGTTGTGAAACTACTGAAGACAGTGGTTTTGTCATCAGTTGGTGTAAACAGCTGAAGACTTGGTGTTGGTCTTCAGTAGTTGTAAACTACTGAAGACATAGGTTTTGGCTTCAGTTGTTTAGAAACAGCAGTTGTAGAAACAACTGAAGAGAAATTACTCATCAGCTGTTTTCGTCAATTCATAGCTTTTCAGCTGTTTCAGTCTGACCTCCACACTTATCAGACTTAAATCTGAGTTTCAGAGGTTTCATTGGTCATCAGTACTTATCTGCATTTCTAATATCAGTAGTTGTAGCTACATCAGCTGTTGTGATTTCATCAGCTGTTGTAACTACATCAGGTGTTTTAACAAATAAAGTACTTCAGTACTTGTGAGGCATGTAGCCTTCAGTAGTAATAAAAACTACTGAGGGTAAAGGAACTCATCAGTACTTATATGTGACATGGTTACCAATGATCATCAGTACTTATTACTGAGATCATCAGTAGTTGTCACTTATTCTAGTTGCATCATACCAAGCCTTAACACCAGGTTGTGGAAAGTTGAACATCCAAAGGCTTAGTAAAAATGTCTGCAAGCTCATCAGCACTAGGAACAAATTTTGGATCAATCAGACCTTTTTCAAAACAATCTCTAATAAAATGGTGTCTAATTTCAATATGTTTAGTCCTAGAGTGCTGGACAGGATTCTTGACAATACAAAGAGCTGAAGAGCTGTCCATTAACAATGGAGTCTTAGTCTCTGTTATGCCATAATCCAGTAATTGGTTTTGAAGCCAGAGTACCTGAGATGTACAGCTTGCAGCAGCAATGTACTCGGCTTCAGCAGTTGATGTAGCAACTGAGGTTTGTTTCTTACTCCGCCAAGAGATCAAACAGTTGCCTAGGAATTGACATCCACCAGAAGTTGATTTCCTGGTCAACTTACACCCTGCATAGTCACTGTCAGAAAAAGCAACTAATTTACCAGAATGTCTAGTAGAATACCATAAACCTAGAGATGGAGTGCCTTGCAGATATCTAAAGATCCTCTTGACTGCAATCAAATGAGACTCCTTAGGTGCAGCCTGAAATCTAGCACAAACACATGTAGCAAACATAATATCTGGTCTAGAAGCTGTTAAATACATCAAGGACCCAATCATACATCTGTAAAGTGTTTCATCAACCACTTTACCTTTCTGATTTGTATCCAGTTGTGTGGTGTTGCACATGGGAGTAGAACAGGGCTTATAGTTTTGTAAATCAAATTTTTCCAAAAGATTTTTTGTGTATTTGGACTGATGAATGAAAATTCCATCAGCCTTTTGTTTGATTTGCAAACCCAGAAAGAATTGTAATTCTCCCATGGCACTCATTTCAAACTTTTGTTGCATCAACTTTGTAAAGGCATCACACAACTGTGGATCAGAGGATGCAAAAATAATATCATTTACATAAATTTGAACAAGTAGATTATGCTGCCCAGCTTTCTTAATGAATAAAGTTTTATCTATGGAGCCTCTAGTGAAATTATTTTCCAGAAGAAATTTTGATAATGTCTCATACCAGGCTCTAGGAGCTTGTTTCAACCCATAAAGAGCCTTATCAAGCTTATACACCCAATTAGGATGTTTATTGTCCTCAAAACCTGGTGGTTGACATACATAAACTTCTTCTTTAATTTTCCCATACAAAAATGCACTTTTGACATCCATTTGAAAAACTTTAAGATTTTGATAAGCAGCATAAGCTAAAAACAATCTAATTGCTTCCAGTCTAGCTACAGGGGCAAAGGTTTCATCATAATCAATACCTTCTTCTTGTGCAAACCCCTGAACAACCAGTCTGGCCTTGTTCTTAACAATAAGCCCATTTTCATCAGTTTTGTTCCTAAACACCCATTTAGTGCCTATTGCACACTTACCTGGAGGTAGAGGAACCAGTTCCCACACTTGCTGTTTCTTGAACTGAAGAAGCTCAAGCTGCATGGCATCAACCCATCCATTGTCCTTTAAAGCAATATGATAATTCTTTGGCTCTTGCTGGCTGATGAAGAAAGCATAGAAGCAGAAATTTGACAATTGACTTCTTGTTGATACGCCAGCAGTGATATCACCAATGATTTGAGACATAGGGTGATTCTTCAGATCTTGGTACACAATGAGATCAGTGCAAGTGTTTGTAGCAGGCACAGCAGCAACAGATGGTGATGGTGAAGCATTTCCTTGAAACCAATCAGTAGATGGTAATTCAAAGGAAGTTGAAGTTGTAGAAATCTCATCAGCATTTGTTGTGGATTGTGCTGCTGGAGCTACAGGAACATCAGGTCTAGCTGAATCAGGCAGTTGATCACTAAACTTGAAGAGGTGAGTACTACTATCATCATCATCATCAGCACCAGCAGTACCACCAGGTGGTGAACTGTTGACAGGAGCAACAGCAGGAGTTTGATAAGGAACATATTGCAGTATGTCCAAATCAAATATCTCCACAGGGCTTTGTGGAATCTTGTCCTTTGGAGATTCATTAAACTTAACATGTAGAGTCTCTTCAACCATCTTTGTTCTACAGTTGAAGACTCTGTATGCTTTGCAAGTTGATGAATAACCAACAAAGTACCCTGCATCCACCTTAGAATCAAATTTTTGGATTTGATCCCGTGTGTTGAGAATGAAACAAGGACATCCAAAAGCTCTGAAGAATGAAATTAGAGGGGCCAAATGATGAAGAACTTCATATGGAGTTTTCATCAACCTCTTATTTACTAGAGCTCTATTTTGTACATAGCAAGCTGTATTGACAGCTTCAGCCCAAAAAGTCATTGGCAGTCCAGAGTCAGCCAACATGGACCTTGCAGCTTCAATAAGGGTCCTGTTCTTTCTCTCCACTACTCCATTTTGTTCAGGAGTTCTTGGAATGCTAAAATGCCTCTTGATTCCTTTTGAGAGGTAGAACTCATCAAATGTATTGTTTCTAAATTCTGTTCCATTATCACTTCTAATACACTTGACTGAGAGGGAATACTGCTTCTCAACATACAACACAAAGTTGATAATCTTCTGAGCTGCTTCATCCTTTGAATGCAAGAAGAAAGTCCATACAAATCTGGAGTAATCATCCACAATTACCAGACAGTATTTCTTCTTAGCCATACTCATCACTCTCACAGGACCAAAGAGATCCATGTGAAGAAGTTGTAAGCAGGCATTGGACTTAGGTTCTTCTATGGAGGGAAATGAAGCTTTGTGCTGTTTTCCTTTTAAACAAGCAGTGCAGTTATCTTCACATTTGAACTCCTTCATAGGCAGTCCCCTTACTAAACCATGGTTTATCAGCTGATTTATGTTTTTGAGATTAACATGACCCAGCCTTCTATGCCATTGAGTAGATTCTTGAGGGGAAGCCTTGGAAAATAGGCAAGGATGGCCTTTGAGATCTATTTTCTTGGAAAGATCTAAGGCATACACTCTTCCTGTCCTGTTGGCCTTTAGGAGAGTGTATTCATCCAACACTTTATCAATCAAACTTAGAACTTTGGATGACAGAATCCGACAGTTCTGACTGGTGAAAAGAGCAACATGGCCTTTGTCACACATTTGACTGACACTCAAGAGGTTGTACTTGAGATTTTCCACATGGTTAACATCATCAAACTTTATTTCCCCATTGGAAACAAAGCCTTTGCCGATGATGTAACCCTTTGCATTATTGTCAAATGACACAAATCCCTTCCTTCCTTGAGAGTAGTCATTAAGAAGTGATTTGTTTCCTGTCATATGCATGGATCCTTCACTGTCTACATACCAGATGCCTCTGTGGCATGTTGAAGAACCCTGCAAAACAAAACAAATTAGTTAGATTTTGAGACCCAAACCTTTTTGGTTTTGGGCCTGTTCACATCAACAGATGGTAAACTAACAGGTTTGTTGGAGACAACAGCCTGAGAGGAAGAAGATGGTGAAGAAGAGGATTCCTTTGGCTTGGACCTCCTTTTCTGTGGTTTCAACAAAGGAACATCTAATTGGTTAACTCTTCCCAATAGATGTTGAACCATCATAACCAGCTGTGTCTGATTTTGTGATAAAGCTTTCAGCTCTTCAGACACATTTGCATTGGAGTTTGATAAGTTCCTATATTGCACCTTCTTCTTTTGAGCTATCTCAGCTGTTACCTGTTTAACCCCTTCCTTTTTGGATTTCTTTTTGGACTTAAGGGTTACAGGATTTGATGTTGCTGGTACAAATGTGGCTTCAAACTCAGTTTTCATTTTAACCATTTTCTCTTTAATTTCCTCTTTATGTTTGAGTTTGGATCCTCTTTTGTACCAACAGTCATCTGTAAGATGATTGAACAAACCACATACTTCACATGGTTTCTTCTTCATCTTATGTTGATCATCAACTAAAGAGGATGAAACTACTGAAGACTTGCTCTTCGGTACTTTGAAAGCATTATTTGCTTTCTTGACTTCCTCTTTAGTAGTCTTCAAACTCTTTCTACTGACAGTTTTCTTCTCTTCAGTGCTGACAATAGTTGGAGTTTGAACTTCAGGTGTTAAATCTTGCTCTCCAGTCCTTTCAAGACTTCCAGAAATAACTCCTGAGTTGATCAACTCTTTGATCATGTGAGTGTCAGCAATGGAACAATCAACATCAGCTGATTGGTTCTGAGAGGACTTAGTGCTGACTTCTACTTTTGATGATGCTCTATCAAAAAGTGAATCACATGATGAGGTGGATTGGTTATTGCTTTCTCCATCAGATTTCACTTCTACTCTTGAAGCAAAATCTGTAGGAGGAGCAGTGATTATAACCAATGCCAAACTTCACATTGGAAGCTGATTGCTTACTAAGAAGCATTTCAAAACCTTTGCATGATTGTACCCATCGATCACACTCTACTTGGGTGACTGCAAGGGTTTCTTTGAGACTTCTCTGGTCTTCCAGAATAACCTCTAGCTTGGCCTTTTCATCATTTAATTGGCATTTGAGCTTATAAATCTCATCACTTTTACTATTAGGAACAAACTCATACTCAGCTTTTCTTTTGGAAATGGTTTTCTCAAACTCAAGTTTTTGATTTATTAATGCTACATTTGCCTCTCTAATAGAGACAAAGGCAGCTATGCATGATTCAGAACATAACTTGGCTTTAGCCTCTGAAGATACCTGAGTTACCTGTGAAGATGATGCATTTGAGCAGGAACCCTCAGTAGACTCCAGAGCCATAAGTGCCAGATTCCCAAAAGGACTGTCACCACCATGTTGATCAGCACCTATGAACAGTTGTTCATGACCAGACATGTCATCTGGCAAACTGCTCCAGTCAACAACTCCAGGGGTGAACAAGCTATGTTGTTGAGGTTGAGGAGGTTGATGAGATGGTTGAGGTTCTGGTAGTGCATGAGGTTGTGATACCATAGGAGCTTGAACTTGACTGGATTGTGGCATGTAATAACAAGGGTAAGGGTATGGCATTTGACCCTGAGGAACAAAATATGCAGGAGATTGTGGTTGAGAATGATGACTAGAATTGACAGGATATTGCCCTTTGTTTTGTTGACTATTGCCAGAAAAAGTCACAAAAGGTGCAGAGGAATTAGATCCAGATGATCTACATTCTCTAGCAAAGTGTCCAAGCCTTTGGCATTTGTGACACCTCAACTTACTCTTGTCAAAACCAACTTTGGTTTTGCCAGAGAGTCCTGGGAACTTTCTTCCAGTTCTTTTGTAGAACTTCTGAGATCTGATATTTATCAAGGCCATTTGGCTCAAAATATCCATCTCTTCTAAGTCATCATCAGCAATCCCCTTGAGATCATCCATGATGAAGCATAGATTGTCATTATTACACCCAGTAAACTGACTATCAACACTCACAAATGCAGAATCAGAAATGTTTGAGGAGAAATCAATATGCTCATCATACTGGCATTCAGATGAAGTATATTCTGACTCATGACTAACCAAGGCAGTGTTGCCTGGTACAAAGTCTTCAGTGAGCTTACCAGATGAAGACAGTTTTCGTTTTTGTTCTATCTCTCTCTCAAATGTGAGCAATTTCCCATGGAGTTGGGTGAGAGATAGTTTGTCCAAATTTGCACTGGAGCGTAGGACAATAGTATATGTGTCCCATCTCTCAGGCAGTGATCTAAGAAATCTGTTATTCATCTGGATATTGGTGTATTCATGTTTGACCATTTTTAATTCAGAGATCAAACAAGAGAACCGCTCAAACTGTTGAGTCAGTGTCTCACCCTTCCTATGAGAGAATGTCTCATATTGTTGGGCAAGGATCTCTCTATTATTTGCCAAGACCTCATCTGTTCCTCCAAATTGTTCTTTCAAGGCATTCCAGAGGTCATGGGTAGATTCATAATGCATTAGCCCAGAATAGATTTCATTGGGTAGTGCCATGGCCAGAATTCCATGGGCTTTTGCATCAATCTCAAACAATTTCTTATCCTCATCTGACTATTGATCCTTCCTCTTCGGAACCATTTGATTGGTTTCCGAGTTATTCACCATAGGCTTGTGTGGACCATGTACCACTGATGTCCAACAACCTGAGCTGTTAACAGACAGGTGATAGAGCATACGTCGTTGCCATATGTTATACTCATTCCTAACCAGCATTGGAGGCTTGGTTGAGGAACCAGTATTGTGAGGATCATTGGAAGGAGTAGTCATTTTAGGTCCAAAAACAATTTAATTCAAGCTTTTAAATGATTTTACACAGACCACAACAGACTCAATGAAAAACCAAGAATAAATCTCAGGATGAATGACCAAAAACACAGAAAATTCAATCTCTATAACTGTTTCTTGCAAAAATGCTAATTCAATCAAACTTGAATCTTGAATAGCAGTTTCAATGATCAATTATTAGATCGATCAATGATTAACCTGCTCTGATACCATTTGTCAGGATCAGTGATCACAAGTTTGATGGATTAGAGTGTAATGCAGCGGAATAAGATCAAGAATTAGACAAATTGTAGCAAGAATTTCATATTTGTAAACAAATACGAGAGAATATATTTCTGTGACAAGGAATGTTTCAATTATACCAAATATTTCTGCTCAATCATTCACGTATTACAATAAGGTTGACACTCCTTATATAGAGTGCAATCACTGCTGTTATCACGGGATAGCAACAACTGGCAGATCTATTACAAAAATAACTAACACTTAACAAACTACTGAAATGTTCACAACTACTGAGAACATATCAGAGTGCTAAGTACAAAATATAAAACTACTGATAAGAAACTACTGAAACTACAACGACTGAAGAACAAGCTCTTCAGTCGTTTTACAAAACTACTGAAAACATAAAACTACTGAAAGTAAACCGTCACAACTACTGAAGAAGTCCTCTTCAGCTGTTATGACAACGTCTGATACTTGGTCTTCAGTACTTGTGTCTTCAGACTTTGTCTTCAGCACTTGTCTTCAGACTTTGTCTTCAGCACTTGTCTTCAGCACTTGTCTTCAGACTTTGTCTTCAGCACTTGTGGACTTCAGCGGTTGTTGTGACGTCTGTGGGACTTAAAGGTTTTTCTGATCCGGCTCATTGGTTCTTTTGGTCCAACAAGAGAGTACTCTTCACATAACCAATAAAGAAACTTCTAAGAGTTTGGAAAAGAAGAAGCAAGCTTCGGAAAGAAAATCTATTTCTTTCGGAAGCTCCAAAATGAAGAAGAAGACAAGTGGAAACTTGTCTTTGGAAGAAAATTTGGTCTCGGAAGAAAGGAATACTTCTGAAGCACTAAAGCCTGCTGCAATGAAAGCAAGATCTTTCAAAAATTTGTCTTCAACTTTTTATGATGAGCACAAGACCAATGAGGCTTGGGTTTCCAAATGTAAGTAATCATCTCTTTTGTGCAGGAACAGCTCAAGACAAACAGAAATGTATGGATCATTGATAGTGGTTGTTCCTGGCACATGACAAGCAATAGGTCAGTACTCCAAAAGTTTGAAAGAATTGATGGAGGACCAGTTGCTTTTGGAGGAGATGCAGGAAGTTACATTACAGGAAGGGGCAAGGTCACAAATGGTAAGCTCAGCATTGAGAAGGTAAACTTTGTCAAGGAGCTTGGGTACAATCTTCTGAGTGTATCCTAATTTTGTGATCAGAGTCATAACATGCTCTTCACTGAGCATGAGTGCATTGTTCTCAGGCTCGGGGTGGTCATTCCTCATGAGCACATCCTGCTCAGAGCCCCCAGGAAAGCGAACATGTACAAGATGGGCTGGCACGAAACATCTCCCTCAGGAGAAGTTTCATGCTTTCTGTCTAAAGCAAATAATGATGAATCTTTCCTCTGGCATAAAAGAATGTGCCATGTAAACTTTAAAAACATGAATAAATTAATTAAGAATGATTTGGTAACTGGAATACCAAAGAAAGAGTTTACAAGTGATGACCACTGTATTGCATGCCTGAAGGGGAAGCAACACAAGGTATCTCACAAGCCAAAGGAAAGAAATTCCATCATTAATCCCCTACACTTATTACATATGGATCTCTTTGGCCCCACCAGTGTAATGAGTCTAGGAAGGACCTCTTATTGTTTGGTGATCACAGAATATTTTACAAGATTCACTTGGGTGTTCTTTCTTAGAACTAAGGATGAGACCCCTGAGATTCTAACGAATTTCATTTTAAAGATTGAGAATCAATGTGATCACAAGGTCAAAACCATAAGATGTGATCAAGGAACTGAATTCAAGAATCAAATCCTTGATACATTTTGTGATAAGAAGAGTATTACAAGACAATATAGTGCTCCCAGGACTCCTCAGCAAAATGGTGTTGCTGAGAGGAGAAACAGGACACTAATTGAAGCTGCAAGAACTATGTTTTCTGACTCTAAACTGCCCATCGCCTTCTAGGCAGAGGCAGTGAACAGTGCTTGCTATGTGCAAAACAGAGTTTTAGTGGTTAAGACAGATGGTAAGACTCCTTATGAACTTTGGAACAAGAGAAAACCTTTCATTGGTTTTCTCAGGTCATTTGGATGTCCTTGCACCATCTTGAATACCAAAGATCAAATTGCCAAGTTTGCTGAGAAATCAGATGATGGACACTTTATTGGATACTCTTCTCAAGCTAAAGCTTATAGAGTATACAATCTCAGAACTAGAGTAGTTGAGGAGTCAGCCAATGTGACTTTCAATGAGCACACTCCCAGTATGAAAGGTTCTGGTCCGGATTGGCTATTTGATCTTGATTTAGTTACCAACTGTTTTAACAAATCTTGTAAGAATGTTTCAGGATCTACACATATACTACCTACAGGTGATCCTGGCCCAAGATTTGAGCTAAGAAGACCTTCAAGTTAAACATCTTTAGCTCCAGTGGTATCTAATCCTGCAAATGAAGCTTCTACCAACACATCAATGACAAATCCTGCTGATACTTATGAGGTGCCTTCAAATTCCAGCTTAAAGGGACAAAACTCAAAGGAAGGAGCTTCAAATGTTGGAAAAAATGGTGGTGGTGAAGGTGATCAGGAATTTCTTGATGCTGATAACCACTCCATTGAAGACAAGATCAATGATGTCACACACTCATTGGATCTAGTCAATCTTGATAAGTGTGCTGATGTGGAGGGTGAATCTTCTTTGCCAGATCAGAATTTCTCAAATTTAGATCTGTCTAAGTAACTTGTTGTGATCCCTCAGCTGAGGATCCACAAGTCTCATCCTACCACAAAAATCATTGGAGATGTTGATTCAGGGGTGAGAACAAGAGGACAAACCCATGAAGCAAATGTTTGTCTTCACTCTTGTTTCTTGTCCTAGATAGAGCCAAAGAAAATTGATGAGGCTCTAAAGGATAGAAGTTGGGTTGAAGCTATGCCAAAGAGCTGCTTCAATTCAAAAGGCAAAAGGTGTGGAACCTATGTCCTCTTCCTCAAGGGAAGACTACCATAGGAACCAAATGGGTTTTTAGGAATAAGAAGGATGATAGAGGACTTGTCATCAAGAACAAGGCAAGATTAGTTGTTCAAGGGTATACTCAAGAAGAAGGAATTGACTACACAGATGTTTTTGCTTCTGTAGCAAGACTTAAAGCTGTTAGGATATTCCTAGCTTTTGCTGCATCCAAGAACTTCAAGGTCTACCAACTTGATGTCAAGTGTGCTTTTCTTTATGGGGTGATTGATGAAGAGGTGTATGTCAGACAACCACCTGGGTTTGCAGATCTTGATCATCCTGATTATGTCTGCAGGCTTGATAAATCTCTTTATGGGCTACACGAAGCACCAAGGAAGTGGTATGAGACTCTATCTCAGTATCTCTGTCAACATGGCTACAAAAGGGGTACTATAGATGGACCTCTCTTCATCAAAGGAACAGGAAATGACATAATGCTAGTTCAAGTATATGTAGATGACATCATCTTTGCGTCAACTAATTTAAAGCTCTGCAAAGACTTTGAGAAGCTGATGAAAGACAGATTTGAAATGAGTGCCATGGGGGAACTCAATTTCTTTCTAGGAATTCAAGTGAAGAAAGTTGAAAATGGCATCTTCATAAGTCAGTCAAAGTATGTACAAGACATACTTAAAAGGTTCAACATGACTGATTGTAAGGTTGCCAAGACACCCATAGCCAGAAATCACTCCCTTGGACCTGATCTTGAGAGGGAGTGTGTTGATGAGCATCTCTATAGGGCAATGATTGGGTCTCTTATGTACCTCATAGCTAGCAGGCCAGATATCATGTTTGCTACATGCGTATGTGCAAGATATCAAGCCAAACCCAAGATATCACACCTGGTCACTGTCAAAAGAATTTTAAGATATCTCAAAGGTGCTCCATCACTTGGCCTTTGGTATCCAAAGAATTCTGACTTTAATCTGAATGCTTATACAGATAGTGACAATGGTGGTTGCAACATGACTGCAAAGTCTACATCAGGGGGATGTCAATTTCTTGGTGGAAGAGTAGTCTCTTGGCAATGTAAGAAACAATCCTGTGTGTCTGCATCAACTGCTGAGGCTGAATACATTGCTGCTGTAAGCTGCTGTGCTCAAGTGTTTTGGATTCAAAATCAGATGTTGGACTATGGATTCAACTTTAAAGAGACTCCCAACAATAGTGCTATCTCCATCACAGAGAATCCTGTGCAGCACTCAAGGACAAAGCATATTAATATCAGGTATCATTTGATTAGAGATAACTTTGAAAAGGGATTAATTAAACTAGTCAAAGTTAACACAAATGAACAATATGCTGATCTGTTCACCAAAGCTTTTGATGAGCAGAGATATAAATATCTTGTATCAGCTATTGGGATGATTAACTTTGAATAGCTTTTCTTAAAACATAATCATATTTATTTCTAAAACCTATGTGTCCTAAGTTGTCTAGTTTGTCACCTTCATAAGCCCTTGTTTTCTTTGGAAGAAAAATCTTTTCAAAAGACT
This sequence comes from Flaveria ramosissima, assembly GCA_025215565.1. Taxonomy (NCBI): domain Eukaryota; kingdom Viridiplantae; phylum Streptophyta; class Magnoliopsida; order Asterales; family Asteraceae; genus Flaveria; species Flaveria ramosissima. The sequence goes on from CM046034.1 coordinate 35,214,150, forward strand.
TTTCTTAGATTTTTGAAAATTTTGATCTCTTTTCTTTTCGGAAGACTTAAAATTACCTTCGGAAGAAATTTCTGAAATATCTTCCGAAGCCTAAAATCAACTTAAGTACTCTGTATGTTTTCAAAGAACAAGTTTCTTCCGAAATCAATCCGAAAGTAAATTCTGAAAAACCTTTGAAATTTCTTCCGAAGCCAATTTGCCTTTGGAAGCTTTTTCTTCAGAACTTCCGAAGCAAATAACCTTCAGAAGATTTCTCGACTTCCAAGAAAACTACTTTTTGGGCAAAAGTAAACTACTTTTCAGAGGTGGGACCGACATCCGGATTTCAAAGTTTATCATTTTTCATTAACTTTGTCTAAAATCCTTTTCACATAAATACCCAACGGTTCCCCCCTCTTTCACTATCTTCTTCAATTACACTATTCCTCAAACCTAAATTCTCCCAAACCGCCTTTGTTCTTCATCTTTCTTCATCCTTAAGCTTCCAAATGGCCAACCTAAACCGCAGAAACAACCCAGATTTCTCCGTGCAACTTCACAGGCAACACAACCAGGTTGCTCTGTTAAGCTCTGAGAAAGATGAAAGTTTCTCAGAGATTTTCCGTTTCTTAGCTCTATCCATCAACTTCACCTCCCTAACCATTGATCCTACTCTCTATGAGGATCATCTGCTTGAGTTCTGGAAGACCTGCCAAGAGGTTATTATGGATGGGGAGAAGGCACTGTCTGCCACAGTGCAAGGAAGGACAATCTTCATCACTCTGGCCATCATCAACACTCACTTGTAGCTGGATGATGAAGAAGGTGAGTTGTCCTTCCCTAAGGAAGCTGTAAATCATTCCTTTGAGCAGTTGGGCTATGAGGGAGATTTCTCTATAAAGACCTTCAGGAAAGGGAAGGTCTCATCCCAGTGGAAATAACTGCTTCATGTGGTTATCCACAGCTTGTCTAACAAGCATGGAGGATGGGACCAGATTCCTGAGGATCTCTTCTTCAGGTACTCTCAGTTGTTTATACAAATTTGCTTGCTAACTTGGACTCCCTAGAGTATTATATGTTTCTTAGATATGTTCAACACATTCTCAACTGTGAACTAGGCTCACAGTTGAGGGAAACATATAATATTCTTAAATTGGGACAGATGAAGCCCGGCATCATTAAAATTATGAAGAAGCCAAGTGTAGGCTTCTCAGGGGTAGAAACAGAATGTTAGAGCTCATTGCTCAAGGTGACAACCTAGCAACACAAGCTAGTGTTGAACCCACACCTTCTACCTCCTAATCACCAAAAAGGCCACAAACCACCCTCACCTACCAAAGAAAATCCAGACGAACCCCTGCTCAAGCTATTGAGTCTGTGCAGGCCCCCATATACTAACCCATACAGGAGGAAGTGGACACTAGAGCTCCCACTTCTCCTGAGGAGCAAACCACTCCCATCTATTCAAGAATCAGGGATGAGGTTCCTCATGCTCACCCTGATGAGCTCATAAGCCAAACTGCCTTAAGACTTCACTCTGAGTCTCAACACTCAAGTGAACAACCTTCAGGGAACAGTTACCATCCCCAGCCTTTAGACTTAAATCAACCCATTCCCAACCTCTCATTCTATACTGATGAAGACTTAGGTTTCAGTGGGTACCATGAGTCTCTCTACTCTTCCCCTACTCAAAGAGAGATGAGTACTCCTGAGTCTCCTTTGTCTAGCCCACATCAGTCACCCATCACTAAGGTGGATACTTTTGAACCTGTTCAGGATATCATATGGAAGAGGCTCTCACTTTTGCAAGTGATTACGTCATTAAGACCTCACCCATGGCAACTCAGCCCATTGACACTTCAACTGAGGCTGTCAATGTGCAGAGGAAATCCAGCAGCCAAGAACCTGAAGCTGGTGGTGAGAGAGAGGACCTTAGTCCAATCATCTGATCCCCCAATGATTCTTCAGATGAATATGAGGGGAATCTGAGACTAAAGATGCAAAAACTGTCAAAAACATGCTCCTATTTAGTCTCTAAGGTTAGTCACCTTGAATCTCAGGTGACTACCCTGCAAAATAGGGTCAATGATCAGCAACTTGAGATATCTTATCTCAAAGAAAAACTAGCTGGGAGACCTTTAAAAGGAGCTCAACCATGAACACAAGAACCTGTGAATGTGATTGACCTAACTCCTAGCTCACCTATGCAAGAGGGTGATGCTACCAAAAAGGGGGAGAAAGTCATTACAGTCACAGAACCTGGGAGTTCTTCAGGGAGTATGGACATTGAGGACTCACCATCCTCACTTGCAATTGTTCATACTCAGCAACTTCCTCAAGTTCACATTAATATGGACATTATAGACTCTATCATTAGGAGTCTCTTTGAGGAAGGAATTCCAAGGGCTATGTCATCCCCACCTCAAGGAACTTCAAACTACATTATTGGGTGGAGGTATGATGCTGATAGAAGAGCCCTCATTCTTCACAGAGTTCAAGGGCAGCAAGAAGTATTCAATTTTCAGACCTTGAACTACTATGAAGGTCTTGACCTGATCAACATGCTACTTGTCAACCCAAGTCAATCAAGATAAGCTGACAGGTTAGCACTCAGGATTCAAGACAGAATTACTGAAGAGTTCAGCCTTAGAAGGAGACAAAGGCAATTAGGTAATGTCATTGGTCAACTGGATGTTGAGGCAGACCTTGAGATTAGCTTCAAAGGGAAAACCTTGGCTGAAGGCCCAGTGATAGAGCCAGAGAGCCCTGTCACACCAACAACTGCTTCAGAAATTCATTCTCACAGTGAAACACCTGCTGGTGAAGGTGTCTCACAACCTCTCTCTGGCCAGAGCATAGATGCTACACCAAGCAATGAAGGCCAAAGCTCTCTCCACCCTGTGTCATAAAGGTCTGTGGGTGACAAAAAGAAAAGGATTCTAACTCATGAGGAGATTGAGGAGGAAGAGAGAGAGAAAGAGGAAGCTAAGGAGAGAAAGTTCTTTTGGGTCTTCAGGCTTTATGCAAGCTGTAATCAGGGCTGCCCCCAGACCAAACACTCAAGATGATGAGTTGAGGGCAGTCAGAATTACTTACCTGCAGACCAGGAACTATGACATAGATGAGATTATATCTCTCCCCTTAGAGCAATTAAATGAACTGGCTGACATAGAAGTGTTAAAAGAGATGAAGGAAGCAGAGGATGCAAGGCTACTTCTCCAATTCAAAGAGGAAAAGAGATAGAAAAGGTTATACAAGCATGTTCCAACTCTCTCCCCAGTTTAAGAAAGTCTTGTGCAAGAAGCGGTGGCAGCTACACAAGAACCTCAGGTAGACAAGGAAACAGATAGGCAAAACATGATCAACTACCTGAGTGCAACAGGTCTCTACCAAGCATCTTCACTTCTTCCCTTGTCCTTTGATACATTGAGTTTGAGTATCTCAAACAGCTTGAACTTCAAGTGCTCAAAGAACAAAAGGCAACAAAGAAAAAGATGAGGGAAGATGCTACAAAGTCAAGAGCCATCATCCAAAAGAGTATGAAGAAGTCTGCTGACAGACAAAGGATGATAAGCTTCTTAAAGCTGTATGGATTCTCCGGAAAGAGACTTGGCCCTATGTCTCTATCCACAATGGATGACCATATCAGGGTAATCAAGCAGACGTTCAAGAGTGGAGAGCTGATTGACTTACACTCCCCTCCAAGTCAAGTCCCACCTGAAGTGATGGTTAAGGTTGAACAACCTGAGACAACACAACCTGGACCTCCTGCTGATCCTCAGCAAGCTTCATCTTCAGATCCACAGCAAGGTCAAACTCCCTCTCCTTCTGAACCTGTGAGGGAGGAACACCCAACTGAGAGAGACAAGACAGATCAACAAGGTGCTGCAGACCAGTCTTCTCAGTTGAAGTCTTCTAAGAAGAAGAAGAGGATGGCTTCCAAACCAAAGTCAAAGAAGAAGAAACCTGAATCATCCACCTCTACACCTCAGGCTGAGTCAGATGAACCTGAGGAAATGCATGAAGAGGCAGCCCAATCAATTCCAGTTCAAGTGGCTCATCTTGCAGCTGAGAGACCCATCTTATCCTGGACCTTCACAACTAATCCAGAAAGATGGCATGTGATCAGAGATCAAGGTGTTGAGAATGTCTACACATGGCAAGACTTAATCAACTTACCTCTGCATGATCTCTTTGAGATGAGAAGATATTATGAGAGTCTGAAGATCTTCTAAATGTTTTGGTAGCATCAGCCTAGGGGGAGTTTGTAAGGATTCCTATGAGTCTGATGCAGCCAAAACATCCAAAGTCTCTCTGCATGCATGCACTGAAGAACAAAAGTAGAAATGCTTCGGAAGTTTTTCACCATGCACTAGAAATATTCTAAGTGTAAAATCTTCCGAAGCCAAGATCAACATCTTCTGAAGCCAAAAGTGAAGTCTTCTGAAGCTTCAACAAAGTCTTCCGAAGCCAAAGAATGAAGATAGATTTCTTCCGAAGACTTTTAGAGACATGCTTTTATCTGATGTACTTTACCATAAAGCTTGACCACCTTTCTGCTGCAACTTTGTAAAGTCACCAACTTACATGAGTTGGTGAAAGGTCCATGCTTTTGGTAACTATACATTGAGGTCTTGAGTCCATGCTTTCTACTTTATGTACTTTTATCCTTTTTGTAATATATTAGGATGTGAGCTATGGCATGTCATAGTCACTAGTCAAAAGGCAAATCTGAATTTTGACTCTATATTTGATTTTGTAGTTGTCTAGTCAATTGTATCCAGCTGGCTTTCACTGTATGGCCGGCTGTAGGATGTAGTATATGTATCTCAAGTACTTGTAACTTTCCTTTATGCTTTGTAACATTTGTAATAGAACTTGAGAAGCAATATACAACATTCTTGAAAACCAATTACTTGTGTTGTTTGCCATCTTGTTCTGTCTCATATTTACTTGTGTTCTTAGCATCTTTCATTAACAAGTTAACCGGTTCCCTATTTGATCTGTTAAGTGTTCTAAGCAAGTCTCCTCATTGTGTTGTTGTGTTGTAAGTGCATACCCTTCACCGGTCCTGCACCATCAAAGACCTAATGATTTATGCAAGTAAGTACTTAATATAGGTGGAGATTTGATCCCTTACCAAGCATATGATTTCACATGTATTCATACTAGGCAATTGAGCGTATTAGTCATACTTCATCTTATGTATGATTCCATATATATAGCCGAGTGTGAGTGCACCTTGTGAGAAGTGTGAATTTTTACATGTTTAAAAATATTTAGAAACTATTCTATTGCTTGAAAGGATATCATTCCACATGTGCTTAATTGTTTATATTTGGGTAAACCAAGTTTCCTTGTATAATCCTCGAAAGACATATTTATATCTTGATTTATTTGGTTTTTGATGGTGTTGCTATTATGAGTGATTTTGCTTGAGGACAAACAAAGTTTAAGTGTGGGGATATTTGATGTGATCCAAATTATACATATAAAACACATCAATTACACATCAATTATTCCATAAACTCTTACTGAAAATGATGATTTGATACTTAAATTATTCATATTGTGTTTTCAGGCTTGGAAAAGACCATGATGAACAAAAGAAGCTTAAATAAGAAGAAAATGAAGAAAATCAAGTTTTGGAATTCAAGCATGGGGCCGTGCTTCATGAGGCACGCCCCCATGCCCAGCCTGAAACACACCTCCGTGCTTAAATCAACACACCCCCGTGTTTGTTGGCCCGACAGGAAAAAAAGTACAGTTCCCCGACCTGAGGCACGAGGGCGTGCCCCAGGAGGCACAGGGTCGTGCCCCACCACAAACACGGGGTCGTGCCCATTGAACATGGGGCCGTGCCCGACAAGATCTGAGCGTACGAGCCGACTAACTTTTACATACATTGTACTAGCATGGGGCCGTGCTTAAACACTCCAGAAAGCCTATAAATAGGACTTCATTTGCAACTTGAAGAGGAGCTTTTGGGAGGTGAAGTGCTGGTGTTCCCTCTCGGGAACCCAGCCTTTGGAGGTCCTTAGAAGGTTTTGGAGGTTCATTCAACACTTAGAAGAAGCTTGGGATCGTCTAACATCATCCATAATGGATCACCGGTTTGATTGTTCTAATTTAGCGATGATTTCATTACTATCTTTTATCTTGTTGTTATGTTCAAGCTCCTTGTGAGCTAAACTTCACGTGTTATCCTAATTTAATGAAACTTATGTAATTTGTGATTAACTAATGGTGTGATATATATTATGTTAATGTTATGGTGGTCTTGGGAAAACTATTGATGGGTAGCATCTACATTTGAACGGGAAGTTATAAGTTTATGGTTTTTGATTATGATTGTCATACACATTTGAAAAACGTATGATCAACTTTCATTCGCGAAACCGGTCTTCATAATAATTCCATGGCTAATGAACTAGAAATGGTTATTAGAAATCATATCACTTTAACTTTCTGATCATTTGCGGGTTCCCTTTTATTAGTTTGAGAAAACTTCAGTAATTGTTACGGTTTTCTAAAATTAATGGTATGTTCGAGAGGAACCTGATCAACTCTCTTTTTAACATTAAGTTATGTTTTCAGAAATCGTATGTCAAATAGGTCACAAAAGATTTACCTACATTACTAGGGCTTTGATCTAAGCAGTAAAACTCAACCTAACGTCATCCTAGTCACTACGGAGCAGGATAGACGAGAAATCGCGCCAACTCATCTTTATAAACATTAACATAATTACATTAATCCATATCTTTAAATTACACCACCAATTCATCACAGTTATATAAGTGTAATCTAAATTAGGATAACAACCTTACTTCACTGAAAGAATCACCAAAAGTCTCAACCTATCTTTATCTATTTTTATTTATCGTTATTTATTTTAAATTATCACTTTCTAAAACATAAAACTAATAGTCAATTATGAGGGTTGTTGAGTAGGCTTAGTGTGTCCACGGATTGATACTCGGTTCTTACCAACACTATATTACCATACGACAAGTACACTTACCTTTTGTGTGTGTGGTTTAGTATTAGTAATAACCATTTAAAACTTAATATGTGCAAAGAATCTATATCAAAATATATATACTATCCACACCCATTAGTGAACAATTCAGCATATTGTTCATTTGAGTCAACTTTGATTAGCTTAATTAGATTTTTCTCATGAATATCTCTAATGAAATGGTACTTGATATCAATGTGCTTTGTCTTGGAGTGCTTCACTGGATTTTTAGTAATGGAGATAGCACTGTTGTTGTCAATGTGGATAGGAGTGCTCATGAAGTTGAATCCGTAGTCTATCATCTGCATCTGAATCCACAGCAGCTGAGCACAACAACTAGCAGCAGCAATGTATTCAGCTTCACCAATTGATGTAGAGTCACTGGATTGCTTCTTGCATTGCCATGATATGATCCTTCCACCAAGAAATTGACATCCACCTGATGTTGATTTCTTGTTGATATTGCAGCCACCATAGTCGTTGTCAGAGTAGCCATAGAGATCGAAATCATTATTCCTAGGATACAAGAGACCTAATTTAGGTGCTCCTTTGAGGTATCTGAGGATTCTCTTGGCAGCAACTAGGTGAGACACCTTTGGAGCAGCCTAATATCTTGCACAAATACAAGTTGCAAACATAATATCAGGTCTAGTTGTTGTGAGATACATCAAAGAACCAATAATTTCTCTATACTGATGTTGATCAGTATCCTCCCCCTTAGAGTCAAGGCAGAGATTATGGTTTCTGGGTATAGGTGTTTTGGCTGCCTTACAATCTTTCATGTCAAATCTTTCTAAGATGACATTGACATACTTAGATTGATTGATGAAAAATCCTTCCTTCATTTGCTTCACCTGAATTCCAAGGAAAAAGTCCATTTTTCCCATAGAACTCATCGCAAACTTCTTTTTCATGATGCTCTCAAAGTCTTTACACATTTGGTCATTTGAGGAACCAAATATGATGTCATTAACATAGACTTGAACGAGCAAGATGTCCTTTCCAGACTTCCTTATGGAAAGAGTCTTATCAATGGTACCTCTAGTGTAACCATTCTTCAGGAGAAACTGAGACAATGTCTCATAACACAACCTAGGTGCTTGGTGCAGCCCATATAGAGGTTTATCCAATTTGCACACATAGTTGGGGTGCTGTGGGTCTTCGAATCCTGGAGGTTGGCACACATATACTTCCCTATCTATATCCTCATATAGAAAGGCACACCTGACATCAAGCTGGTAGATAGTGAAATTCTTAGATGCAGCATAAGAAAGGAAGATCCTAACTGCCTTAAGTCTTGCAACAGGTGCAAAGACATCAGTATAATCAATTCCTTCCTCTTGAGTGTATCCTTGAACCACCAGTCTTGCTTTGTTCTTGATGATCAAGCCTCTATCATCTCTCTTGTTTCTGAAAACCCATTTAGTGCCTATAGGTACTTGACTAGATGGTAGCGGACATAGGTTCCAGACCTTTTGTTTTTTGAATTGAAGCAGCTCCTCTTGCATCGATTCAACCCAGCTACAATCTTTCAAGGCATCTTCCACCTTCTTGGGTTCCATCTGGGATAAAAAGCATGAGTACAAGCAGACATTCCCATTGTGAGTTTGTTCTTTTGTTCTCACACCTTCAGAGACTTCCCCTATGATGTTCTCAGCTGGATGAGTGTTGTGAATCCTAAGTCTAGGAATTACCTCCAGTTGCAAAGATAGATCCAGATTGGACATATTTTGCTCAGGAGCTTGAACACTTGGTCCAGCTGCTGTTTCAAACTCATTCAATGAGGACTGATTGAATGAATGAGAAACATCATTATCGTTTGTTTGTTGTGAAGCAGCATTAGCAGTTACCTGTTCCTTCAAGATGTTGCTTCCATCAGCTTGGTGTTATGCAGTGTCACCTGATGAAGTTTGAGGGTCAACAGGTGAACCGCTGGTTGAAGCTCCACTATCCCTTAAGATAGTCATACTGTCAGATCTACCAATAGTGGGAGTTTGATTTGTTGCAGCTCTTGGAGAACTTGGAATAGGTCTGGGTAGCTCAAACAGTTGGTCATCATCAGAATCACTTTGAGCACCTGTTCCAGCTGAAACATTCTTACAAGATGGTTTAGAATAGTTTGGAAACAATTCTAAATCAAAGATATGATCAGGGCCATTCCCACTAACATAAGGAGTGTGCGCATTAACTAAAATGTTGAAAGATTCCTCAAATTGTTGATTTTTAATGTTATAAACTCTATAAGCTTTAGAGTTAGAGGAATATCCAACAAAGATAGCATCATCCGACTTTTCAGCAAATTTTGCCAAATTGTCTTTTGTGTTAAGTATGGTACACCTGCTGCCAAAGGACCTTAAAAAGCCAATGAACGGTGGCCTCTTGTTCCATAGCTCATAAGGGATTTTTCCATGTGGCTTAACTACAAGAACCCTGTTCTACACATAGTATGCAGTGCTGACTGCCTCTGCCCAGAATGTTAGAGGCAGCTTTCAATCAGCTAACATGGTCCGAGCAGCCTCAATAAGTGTCTTGTTCCTCCTCTCAGCAACACCATTTTGTTGAGGAGTTCTAGGAGCACTATATTGTTGGCAATCCCTTTTGAGTTACAGAATTAGTCAAGAACGTGGTTCTTAAACTCAGTCCCTTGATCACTTCTAATTATTTTAACCTTGTGATCAATTTGATTTTCTATTTTAAGAATAAAAGATTTTAAAGTTTCAGCAGTTTCATCTTTGGTTCTTAAAAAGAATACCCATGTAAATCTAGTAAAATCATCAACAATCACAAGGCAATATGATTTCCTTCCAATTCTCATTATACTTGTGGGACCAAATAGATCTATGTGCAATAAGTGTAATGGAGTGGTGATGGAGTTAACAACTTTGGATTTATGAGATGCCTTGTGTTGCTTCCCTTTCAGGCATGCAACACAGTTATCTTTGCAGAAAAATTCCTTTTTAGGCAAACCATGTACCAAGTTATTTTTAGCCAATTTATTCATTGTCTTAAAATTTACATGACACATTCGTTTATGCCATAGTGTTGACTCATCACCATCAGCTTTGGAAAGAAAGCATGACACTTCACCCATTGGGGAAGCATTGTTCATATCCAGCTTGTATATATCCCCTTTCCTGGGAGATCTAAGAAGCACCAATTCCTGAGGAATTGTCATCCCGGGTTTGAGGATAATGCACTCATGTTCTGTGAAGAGCATTTGATGCTTTTGATCACAGAACTGAGAAACACTTAACAGGTTGTGTTCAAGCTATTTGACAAAGTGAACTTTGTCAACTTTTAATTTTCCATTGGATATATTTCCTCTGCCAGAAATATATCCTCCGGCCTCACCTCCAAACTGGACAGGACCTCCATCATAATGTTGAAATTGTTGAAGGAGGGATTTGTTCCCTGTCATGTGCCTGGAGCATCCACTATCCACAATCCAAACATTGTTATTCTTGTCGTATGGATGTCCATGCATATAAGATGATATGATTAGTTTTGATTGGAAACCCAAGCCTTGTTGGTCTTGGGTTCTTCCAATGATAATGACATAATTGAACCAAAATTTATGCATGGGGGTTCAATGGATGTCTTTGAAGAAGAGGGTTGGGCTGCGGCATCTTCCTTGATCTTCCATTCCATCCCTTGGTTGATCATGGAGGATGAGCTTGTTGAAGCTTTTATAGCATGGCATTCTTCCGAAGCTTCTTTCTTTTCAGAAGAATCATTCACCACCTTTTCTTCCGAAGTAGTCTTCTTCTGGGATGGTTTCAAGGGGACTCTTTTATTCTTTTGAGTCTTAACAGCTTTAGCTTCCGAAATCATTTTCCCTTCGAAAGAAGGACTTTCTTCTGAAAGCAACCTTGCTTCGAAAACAAGCTTTCCCTTTTTCATCACTTGAACCATTTGATATGGTCCAAATGAGAAACCTTCCCTGACTCCTTCTCTTTTAACATTATTTGCATAATGTGTGCTAGCAGGATTGTAGTAACAATCTTTGGCCATGTGGTTTTGCAGACCACACATTATGCATGCAATGTTAATCTTTTGGGAATTTTTGGATTGTTGTTTCTTGTTCTTTTTCTCTTCATCAGCAACCTTTCCCTTTAACTTCTAATCCTTTCGTAGGACAGGAGTGCTGGTACTACACTCCTTTCCTGAATCAGAATTTCCTGCCAACTGGAATCCAGTTGAGATGAATACACCCTTTTGCTTTGGGTCTATCTTCAGCTTAGACTCAGCCACTTTCTTGGCAGTTTTTCTGGCTGCCTTAGCTCTGCTTCTTCTGGCTTTGGTGGTCAGGGGTTCATCATCACCGGTAGGAGTGGGTAAAATTACCTGGTTCTTCCCTGTGATGGTTTCTATGATTGCATCACTCTTTGACTCATGAGAAGGTAGGTCAGCAGATGGAACCTCTTGCTCTTCAGTACCACACCTTGGTTGTCTTATAGACTCATAAGAGTATGGTGGAGCAATTTCATTGGTTCCCAACCCACCTTTGTTTTGGTAAAAAAGTTTTGAGTGAGAGGATCATGCAAGAATGGCTTGGAAGTTTTGCTCAGAAATAGCATACTTCCTAGCTTGAGCCTCAGCTGTGACAAGCTGGGCTTGAGCCTTAGACAATTTGGATATTGAATCCTTTATTTGAGTCTTATAGTTTGTGTGTTCATGTTTTAATAAGGATAGAGTTTTCTCTAACTCCTCAATTTTTCTTTGATAGTCAGATTCAGCCCTTTTAAAATCAGATTTTAAAGCATTTAAAGACTCAATATCGGATTTAATCTCCATATTATAGTCCTGATACAATTTAACCTTAGCAATACAGGCAGGAGTAAAGAGATGTTCATATACCTTATTGTCATCTGTTCCGGCCATGAGTGCTTGAGCAGGAGTCACATCCTGTACCATGAAGCTCCAGTCAACTTCTTGAGCCATTGTAGCTGTCTCTGTTGACTTTCCAGTGGGCTTTGGTGTAGAGGGATATATGGAGGCCTGTGGGGTTCCCGGATTAGACTTGGGAGCCTTTCATTCCCTTGCAAAATGACCAAGTTAGTTACAGTTGTAACATTTGGCCTTGGTTTTGTCAAACCCAAATTTGCTGTTGGTTGGGTTTTGGGGAAATTGCCTTCCAGTTCTCTTGAAGAACTTCTTTGCTTTGTAGGTTAAGAGAGCCATTTGTTGGACTATGTCCACATATTCCACGTCATCTGGGCTGAAGCACTCTATATCATCAAAGCAATACTTATAGTCACTAGAGTGCCCACTTCCTGAGACAAAAGCACAGCTGTCCTGAAAGGAACTTTGCTGAGCTTGTTGAGACCTTGGAGTCTCAGGAAATGTAATGTATGGCCTAGAAGAACAGGATGGCTGCTGGGTGTAAGTCAGGTACTGTTGAGGTTGGGAGGGTCCTGAGCCTTTAGCAACCATTAAAGCGTTGCTAGCAGGAAGACTTAAAGGTCTGCTTGTCTGGTGGCCTCTCTTGTTCTCCATTTCCAAACGGTATCCATCAAGGATGCCATAAAGTTCGGTCATGGTGAGGGTGTTCAAATTTTCTGTTCTCTTGATAGAGACACAGTTGAACGTCCACTCATTGGGGAGTGCACTCATGAACTTTCTTGTCAGGTCTCTAAGTTTAGGGGCAATTACCACAGACTGAAGGGAAGAAATGAGGTCCATGTACCTGAAGTATTACTGGCTGAGGGTCTTTCCAGCAATGTAGGTGAAGTTCTTGAACTGCTGCTTCAGTGAGTCCTTCTTGGAGTCATTGGAGCTGGAGTACATATGAGCCAGTGCATTAAACAGTTCTTTGGTTGACTTGCAATGCTCAAACCCCACCATGATGGAGTTGGGAATTACAGTCATGAGAACAGTCATAGCATTGCTGTCAATGTCCAGCTTCTTTCGGTCCTCATCAGAGTAGTCTTTAAGGGCTTTCTCTATCATGGCACCGTTTCCACCTGCCACCTTTGGTTTATACGGGCCATTGACAATAGATTGCCATATCTTGTTGTCTTGATAACTGATGAAGCCTTCCATGCGTCTGTTCCATGACCTGAAGTTTTCAGGGGTGATGATGGGTGCTTTAGTCATCATCCACATCTCTACTTCAGACTTGTTGGGGGCCATTTGAGTGTGGTGTAAGGAGGAGTGAAAAACAGGTTGATTAGGATGGTAAGATCTCACAATTAAGAGCCTAAAAAGCTCTGATACCAATTGCAGGATCGGGTTTTATCACTTAACACTTGGATTTCTCTCAAACTCACTTATACTACACTTAGATCAGATGAAGTAGAATCTCTTCTAAGAGTTGATAATAATATAATAAGTAGCAAAGAACACAAATAAATAATTTTAAAGGCACTTGTATATATTACTTCTCAACTCAAAGTATTACAAGACTCTTACAAGCATGAAACAAGAGTTACAATGAGAAACTATATATACTAGATCCTACAGCCGGATATACTTTGATACCAGCTGAAAACCTAAGATTAAAGCATATACTAAAATGCTAAAGTTAAGGTATCTTAGATAAAGTATTATCTAAGATATGGTAGTCATGACATGTCCATGACTTACCTTTTGTCACCAACTAAAGTTGGCAACTGTACTAACTGATAAAGGTAAACAATGGAATAAAGTATGGTCAACTACATGGCTTTTGAGAAAACGCCATGCAGTATCTCAGAGGTCTGTAGCGGAGTGTCAAAGAGACCATACTTATGTCCACTGGATAATAGTAGTGTCTTCCGAAGGTAAGTTCGCTTCGGAAGAACAAGTTCTTCCGAAGCCACTTATACTTCGGAAGAGGCTACTATACTTCCGAGGCTTGAGGACTTCTTTCATACTTCGGAAGTTGACTTCTGATCTTTCACTCTAAGTCTTGATCTTCGGAAGTGAATACTTTGTCTTCGGAAGTTGGAGTTTTCCTTCGGAAGTTGATCTTACACTTTGTCTTCGAAAGAACTCCTTTTCCTTTGGAAGTTCCACACTAAGCTTCGGAAGTCCTTTATTAGTTGCACCAAAATAGTCTAAGTGATTTGGTTTTGGTTGCACCAGCCTTTCTAGATCCAACAAAGAGAGATCAAGAAGTTGAGGAATTAAAGATGAGATTAAGTGTTTTTGAATCAACTGCTCCTGAATCAAAACCAACAAAAGAATCGGCTGAAGCTTCAAAGTCATCATTCAATATTCAAGGAAAAGGAAGTACGTGGGTTCTTTTAAGACGGAAGTGATTGATGTTCGAGACTCTCCAAAGAGGTCAAAATCTATATCCCCAAGACACACTCCCTCAGTGGATGTTTTAACTTTAAAGCATGTGTCTCATGCTAAAACTGAGAGTGATGCTGAGTGGAATGAGCTGACAAAGATTGAATCTCCCAAAGAACAAAAGGAATCAAAAGGTGATGATTTGCTGACCATAAAAGACATATTAGAAGAGAGGTCTGAATCTACAATGTTTATGACCCTGATCGACCATGGTTTTCCATATTACATGATAGAGAGGATGAACATGAATGAGATAGGAGATCTGTTGAAAGAGTTTGAGCTTGCTAGGTTCATGATCCCCAACTATGACTATGAGACATTCACAGCCTATCAGTCAATTCAGAAAATAAAGAAGGACTTGGGTCACTATGATACAGCAAGGCTGAGCAGGTATAATATGACTTGTTGGTTACAAGGGCATAACTACAAAGTGCATAAGCTGAAGGGAAGATCAGTGACTGAGCTAAGAAAGATGATAGAGCATGTGATGAAGGTAGAGCTAGAAACTGGTGTAAAGTTCAGAACTGAAGCTCCAAACCCAGCTTATGAGCAACAAAACAAACTCCATGCTGATCCTATAACTGTTGAATCTAAAGACCAGCACAAAGGGAATGAAAAGCTGATTAGAGAACCCCAAGAAGTTATCCCTGGTAAGGGGTGGCCTTTGGGAACTACTGTAAGGGAAATAACAGAGCAAAACTCAACACTGATAGAGCTTTTTGATCATATCACAACTCCCAGTTCTGTGGAAGAAAACATGATTATGGCCTGGAAATATGATCCAGACTGGGATTGTGCAGTTATTAAGAGAACATCTGGAAGAATTCAATACTTCCATGATGTGGAAGCATTACTTAGTCTTCCTGAAGGTGACATTAAGGATTTGCAAAGCTTAATCATCTCTAACTACCCAATTCACCCAAGAGGAAGAGACTTCTCTGTTTCAATGGGAAGGATAAAGACAAAATTCATAGATGATGTACTCAAGGAAGCTAAGAGGGAGGATGTTGAGCACAGAAAAAGAAATCAAGGAAAGAAAATATCAAAATCCAACTCCTCTACACTTGTAGATGATGAATTATTAAAGAGGGTTGGATACAGTAACAGGAACTCAGTAGTAATAAAAGGCTTTTAAGGAAATCAATATACATATCCCATAACAGAATGAGGATATGTTGAGAAAACCAAAGAGTTTGTGCTGCTGAGGAATGAAGACAGAAAGAAAGCTGAGCGTATAAGGATATTTGATCCAGTTGAAATCAAGCTACTTCACCTAAGCTATACTTCATACCTACATGACAAATGTTTCCCAAATCTTGTTGATGAGAAAGCTCAACATGATTTATGTCTGTATGTATATTTGATTCAAGTGATTGACAAGCTACATGCAAAGGCATACAAGAGAAGGAGATATGAGGCTGGGCAGCTAATTGGAACAAACATCAAGGAAGTATCTGAACTCAGGATTTCAAAACAAGATGAACTGGAGATAGTCCATAATCGGAGGGTTGTGGAAACACTCACTACTGAAGAAGATGTTTTGGGTCTAAGTTTTGAAACTTTAAAGATGATCTGCAAGATGGAGATTAAATACAAGTATGATGATCAAAAGACTGCAGTCTCTTACTTCTACAACAAAATAATTGCAAGAGTTAAAGAGCTTTCAAGCCTGAAGAGCTGATCTGAAAGTAGCTAAGCCTAAGGGGGAGTATTGTTAGATCTAGGAACAATAGGTCTAGATCTATTTGTATAGGCTTAGCACTTTAATCAATACTTGTAATAAACTCTTGTAAGTCACTACTTTAATGTATGCATTATGTATATAGGTTAACCCATATATGTGTTGATGTGTATGTATGATTGCAGGATTAAACATTATACTTAGTCAATTTCTGAAATTGACTAAGTGTAAGAAACATCTACGGATGAACAAATCAGTTCTTCCGTAGATAATCTTCTAACTGGAAATACATCCAAGGATCTCCTACGGAAGAACACCGGTGCAAACAAGTCAAGGGAGTATTGTGAGACCAAAGACCCACGGATGAATAACTTGCACTTCAATGAAGAATACCAAGTGAACACTCCTACGTAATGGAAGACTCCTGCGGAAGACAACATTACTGTGGAAGACCTAACACTTGCACTTGCAACATCAAACAATTCAAGTCAACAAGTCAAACACGGACTCCAATAGATTTGGTGTTTCCTTAATAGAAACATAAATGCCTATAAATACAAGTCCTAGGTTACACATCAAAGCATGGATGACTAGACGGAATACATCAAACATCACATCAATTCACACAAACACTAAACCGTAGCAGCCGTCACATCAATATCATCAACACATTCGAAGCAAACACTGTTATTAGCATTCATTATTTGATCTTTTGTAATCATTAATTAGTTTTATGAAATACTTTTGAATCAAATCTTGTTCTTTCATTTATTGTGTTGAAATCATTCTGTTCTTTATTCATTGTCTTTGATTTTTAATAATTAATCAATTAAGCAACAATTAATGATCATTCCGCAATCATTAACTCGAACTCAATCTATTACTGATAATTCCTGAATACGATCCTTGGCTTCACAAGTAGTAACTAGGTTCATAATAATATTGTTTCCTAATAGCCTGTTAAAGTTTTATGGGGCAAAGCCCAATAAGCGTTGTGGCACAATGACTCATTAATGTTTGATGGGCCAAGGGCCATTAAAGTGTGTCTATATGTGTGGGCTTAAGCCTCTTAATTTTGGATGATGGGTTTCGAGAAGGGGGGGGGGGGGGAGGGGGGAATGAATTAACTCCTTACACGAGAGTTTACATGTGTAGTTATTTGATTAAACTGGTTGCTATTCGGTTTAATCGGTTAACCGGACTACATAATCAAGATTTTGTATAACCATTTTAAGGAATGAAAACCAAATTCACAATTCGGATAGTTAGAAACCGTCCCAAATAAACCGAATTCATAATCATGTCTGATTTTTTCTCTTATGGATATGATTTATTTTTTATTATTTTCGGGGTTCAGTTTTGTTAGAACAACCTAGTTGTGAATCAAGTTCATAGCGCTTTTTAAATTGGCTCGCTAGAACCTTTACACAAGTCAAATTTAATCGAACTCAAGCTCATGTCATAATTGTTTGATAGAATAGCTCGAGTCTGAGCTAAAGCGAACTCTCAATCGGGAATAAAATTTTATTTATATAATTTTGTAATCAATTAAATTTATATTATGTAAATAGTTATTATACTATACATTAATATCTAAATAGCACACTTTCTATACGTAGTGTACAACTTGAGTTGCATGCAAATTCTGTTTCTGTGCGATCTTCAAGCATGACAAAGATTTTGATTTGAAAAGTTGGTACATTATTTTATTATTATAACTATGTGTTTATTGTATTTTGTTTTTTATTATAGTTTTAAAATAATTTATTTTTAAATTCTGAATGCACCATTACGACATGTTTATTTTTATTTAACTTCAGGAATAAATTTCGTTTGAAACCGATCCGGGTCAATATAATATATTATTAATCTTTTTCACAACAAAGTAATGTTTTTTTGGAAACTACGAAAACATTGTTGCGATGTGATTATCTTTATGTATGTTTTGATTTTATTTAAAACCAAGCTCGTAATGCGGAACCATAACCTGTGGTCGAAGTATAATATTGTTTAGTGTTTTTTAAAGCGTCATAACTGTTTTCTACATTTCAAATATACCGTTACAATGTTATTAATTCAACCTGCGTTTTGATATAAGTTTGTATAACCGCCGCAATGCACGATGACATAATACCAGTTATTATATATAGTTACGATAAAAAGAATAGATAATATATATTATGTTTAACGACTCTCAACTGTAAATAGGTGACTAATCACAAATTTTACCATCTTGCACTCATCTCGCCTTAAGAAAATGGGTTGACCTTTTTTTTCACCATCAATTTCTTTAATAAAATTTGATAACACATAAAACTTGATTTTATAAGTGTTGAAGCTTTTGTGTCCACCCCGTTTGGGTGGGTTTTGGGGTAGGGTTATATTGTTGAGAACTTATTGGATAACCTGATCATTTTTATTACTCGGGTACGAAACTTAAGACTATACTCAGATCAAAACTCATCAAAGTAAAAAATCTTCTAACCCAACTTGAAGCTTTTTTTTCTATTATCGATAAAACTTGACCTAAGACATATCTTATTTTAATGAAGTCTTAAAATATTTTATTTCAACCATTTGAATTAAATAATATTAACAAGTAAAAATTTTAAAATGTCAATTTAAGGTTAAAAATGCTAATTTTAAACTTGTAAATGGATCTCGAGTTACAATTAATAAAAAAAGATAATTAGAAAGTAGGATTAGAAAGAAAGAAAACAGATATTGTTTTTTGGCAGTATGTATCTCCATAGAGATCCTGAATTGAGAGCGTTCTGACAGTGAGAAGTCTGGCGGGCAAGCAAAATGGAAACACTCGCCGTCGGCGTCCATACGTGCATTTAATTCATTCCATCATTACAAACACATACACATACATACAACATATACATACAACATATACATACATACCCTCTCTCACCTCCTCAAATATTATTCGTACAAACCTCTTCCTCCACAACACAAAAGTTGTTTTGTTGGATTCCAATGGCGAAGCAAACGTCTTCCTTGGATCCCAACGCTCCTCCTTACCTGAGACTCCCCACCACCAGGCGTTTCTACGTCTACCTGCCACCACAACCCCACCCCTACAACGCCCATTTCCCTACCTACAACATCCGCCTACAACCATCGCCTCCCAAAATCAAACCACCCTCACTCACCCCTGTGCCCGCCGGCCCCAGAATCCCCAAATCCCGCCTCCGCCTCCGGATCACCAAGCCCCTTCCTTCCGATAATAATAATAATAATAATAATATTAATAATCACATGAAATGGCGACCCAAGTTTCAAGCTACTTCAGACGACCTAGGGTTTCAAGCTACTTCAAAGGACTTAGGGTTTCAAGGGAAGAGGTGGAAGAACAGTCGCAAGGAGTATCAGAAAACTTTGCCACTCGAAACCAACACCACCTCTTTGATGATCAAAAATATTCCTAATAAATACACGTAAACTATCATTATTATTATCATCATCATCATCTTCATTTATGACTGACTACACTATCGTTTCATCTGTTTCGATGATTGGGTAGCATTTAATTAGTTGGTGTCTTGAAATGGAAATGTTTTGATTTGCAGCCGGACGTTGTTGATCCAGACACTGGATGTTCACTGCCAAGTTGAGAATAAGAAGAATGGGGAATCTGTGTCTGCTTATGATTTCCTATACCTACCTATCGATTTCAAGTAAGCTGTTTATGATTTATCGATCACTGTGTGTTGAGTTGTATGATTAAGCGTGTTTAATCAATCTGTTGTCGTTTCGTAGTCGGCGAACTAACGCCGGGTTCGCGTTTGTTAACTTCACAACTCCTGAAGCGGCGTTGAGATTTCGAGACGCGTTTAATGGGAAACGTTGGAACCGTTTTGATAGTTCAAAGGTTGCTGAGATTTCAAGAGCCAGAATTCAGGTACTTGTTTTTAAAAATATATTATATATGTGTGCGTATTATGTCATGAATCATCATTTTCATTCATTATGTGCGGTGCGTATGGTGTGATTTTTAGGGCAGAGCAGCTTTGATGAATAACTGCAAGTGTATGGACTTCAGCTACGGGTCGGAAGAGGACATGCCGGTGGTGTTTGAACCGGCAAGAGATGGGTCGGATGAGGTTTGCTCCAAAATGATAACAGTGGGAAGACATCTTCACGGGCGAAATTGAAAGTAAATTAGATCTGGATGGATGGGAGGGGGGATTAGGGTTTTTGGGTCTGTGTATATGTTGTCTAGTCGGTGTAGGGTTTTTGTTGTTTGAAAATAGCAAACTAGGTATGTAGGGGATGGTGGAGTAGAGCACCTGAACCAGCTCCATTGGTGATGGCAGGCATGGTGTTGTGGTCCACCCTCTTCAATTAATGTCTGTTTGGATGATGTTTGTGTCTTCTACGCTTGCAATGGCTGTGTTGCTTGTTTCTGTTTTGGTGCAAACTGCAACGTTCCTTTTACTTTTGATGCAACTGTTGACTGGCTCCTAGTTGTTGGTCAAAACACCACATCCCCCATTTCAAGACCAACGCTCCTTAGTCCTTACTCCTACCCTCACTAACATCCTTTTAATCTCACTTCACTTTATGGGTGGCCAAGAACCTCCACAAGTCTGTTCGAGATTCGGTTCATTCTCAGGTTTCATTGGTTTGAGATCTTTATAACTGCTTTTGATGGATGGTCTTAGGTTTTGACGTTTTATAACAATATCAGTCTAGGTATTCATGGCTTGTATACTAAGTTTTTAGTAGAACTTGTATTTATACCTGTCGTCCGTTGCAGCGGCATCGTTCCCGACGTGATAAAATATAAACTACAGTCAATCAGACTTGTTTCCAAATTACATTTACGTCAATACTCGAGTCATTTACAAATAAAGTCCAAATGTATTTTAACTTGAATTTATACTGACACCAATACGAAAATATGAATGTAATTTTTTTTTATTTAACATAGTTTTTAAGAAGGTTTTAGGGGTGAAATGGAAAAGATTGAAAGTACAATGTATATAAAAATTGGCACCTGGGTATTTTATCTTTGACAGAATTAAATTGTCTTTGAATATAAAAATATAGACAACTAAGAATATAAAATAAGTGTTTGTAACTAAGACACATATAAAAATTGGCACATAAATGTTTTATATTTTATCCTAGTAGTTTTTAGTTACGTTCAAACCCAAACGGACTCAAAATCATAACGACACGCATACAAAAAATATGAGGTGGTGAAGATGAGATATTAGAAAGTTTTTAAAAAGTTAAGAAACACGAATTAATAAAGATGTTTGTCGTTGGTTGGTTTAATACAAAAAATCCACCACTAAGCACTGCGCCAAACTAATGTTTTGTGCGGTAATAGAAAAACGCTTATATATACAAAGAGTTCATGCGTAGAAAACAAAAAAAAAAAAAAAAAGTAGAGGTGTTGTCCAATGGTTGCATGACATGTGGTAATGTCGGTGCGACTTCACCAACCTTGCTAAATAAGTATGTATATAATATTACTTTAAACTATTTCATACATTATAAAAATATCTTGGAAGAAAGTGTTTATATATATTTTAATTACAGTTTTTTGTTATGTACTTATAGTAGTTGATATAAAATCATAATTATTACATATTATAAAAATACGTTAAAATAAATTAGTAGTTTTACAATATTAGATAAAAACACAAAAAAAATATTTTAGATGGTTTCTTAGCGGTGGATAAGTAGAGTTGGCATGATGAATAGTGGTGGAGCTTGAACATTTTCGTAGGTGGAGCGGGAATGAAATTAAATTTTTTTATGGGGGCGAACTCGAGTTTTATATAAAAATTTACACCAACTGACCAGAAATTTACACTACCAGACTAAAGTTTAACACTAACGGACTAAAGATAAAATGTTTTATATTTTATCCGAGTAGTTTTTTAGTTACGTTTAAATCCAGACGGACTCAAAATCATAATGACACGCACACAAAATCTGAGGCGGTGAAGATGAGATATTAGAAAGTTTTTAAAAAGTTAAAAAAACACGAATTAATAAAGATGTTTGTCGTTGGTTGGGTTTAATACAAAAAAAATCCACCACTAAGCACTGCGCCAAACTAATGTTTTGTGCGGTAATAGAAAAACGCTTATATATACAAAGAGTTCATGCGTAGAAAACAAAAAAGAAAAGAAAAGAAAATAATTGAGGTGTTAGTCCGATGGTTGCATGACACGTTATAATGCTGGTGCCAGGGCCGGTCCCAAGAGTTTTCGAATAATTTTAGGTTCTGGGTGAGCAGAAAAAATAGGCCCTATAATATAGTGTCAATAACCAGTATATTAAAAATCTATAATACGACAATAATTGTTTTACCAATAAATAAAAGTATTGAAGTAAAATAATCTAATTTACTTACTTAACCGAATCGTAAGACTCTCATAGGGTTTTTGAATTGAGTTTAGATTGGATCGACTAAACTAATTAAAATGTTAACGGATCCTAATTTTCAATGATCAAGATAATTAAATTGCTATTGGATTTGTTGATTAGTTTTTTAATAATCTACAGTTGTGTTTATACATACATACATACATACATATATAATATAATTTATTTTTAAATTCCGGGCCCCCTAATGAGATTGGGCCCTGGACGATCGCCCACCTCGCCCACCCACCCTCAGGGCCTCCCATGGCCGGTGCGATCTCACCAACCTTGCTAAATGAGTATGTATCTAGTGTTACTTTAAACTATTCCATACATTATAGAATATTTAGTAGAAAGTGTTTATATATTTTTTAATTACAGTTTTTTGTTATGTACTTATAGTAGTTGATATAAAATTATAACTATTACATATTATAAAAATACGTTAAAATAAATTAGTAGTTTTACATTATTAGATAAAAACACATAAAAGTAATAGTTTAGATGGTTTCTTAGCGGTGAACGAGGTAAGATATTTGAAATTGGTTTATTCAACTTGAGTTTTTCGTATTAAACACTCTGATTTGTATGATAAGTGAGCTCAAGCATGAGTTTTTCGTACTTAACTTAGATAGGTTCATGAGCCTATATGTATAGTTTCCTGTCTTGTTTTCAAAACCAATATTAGAGTATTAATAGCTTGTTTTTTATTTTTATATAAGTTAATGCCCTATATTATATGTGATGATTGTGAGTTAAAAAGGGGGTTATGTGATTCTTTATATTTGAGAAATCACGGTACAACCTTCATAAACTTTTTAATATTTTTAAAAGTGGTTGTGAGTGAGTGATAAAGAAGAAGGAATGATAAAAGTACAAAAATATTATTTAATTAAAAATAAAAGAAGAAAAATATAGGTTTTTAATGTATTATAAGGATTGAGAAGGGAGATGGGAGATGGGGAAGGGATTGTGAATACTCTTGTATAGCGAACTTCAAGAACATCAATTTTTATCTTTAGGTGTTATTTAAAGGAAAATTTATTAAATAGTAATTAACTATTTAATTTTACAAAAATAACATTGAAAATTGAGTTTACAAATTAACTCCACCAATCATCATACCTCAGGTGTTCCCGTATCTTTGAGTCAGCGATATATCATGCATGTGGTATCGATATATCATTGAGTCAGCAATACACAAAAACTTAAATATTGTTGAGATTTCAAAAAAATAATTAAATATTGCTATTGAGCGATATATTATGTGTTGATGTCGCTAAAGTTTCAAAAATGAAGTAAAAAACGAAACATTTCCCGCCTATTGTGTATCTCCGGTTAAAAATACGCGATTAAATGTATTACCGGTAATATTTTTTCACTATATATAATTCTAAGGTTTTATGTAAGGCTGATGCATCTAAAACATCCTAAATCTTTCCTGCATGCATGCACTGAAGTATAGAGTAGAAATGCTTTGGAAGTTTTACACCATGCATTAGAATTATTCTATGCGTAAAATCTTCCGAAGCCAAAAGTGAAGTCTTCTGAAGCTTCAAAGACAAAGTCTTCCAAAGCCAAGAAGTGAAGAATGATTTTTTTCAAAGACTTTTGAACAAATGCTTTATCTGATGTACTATACCATAAAGCTGGACCACTTTCCGCTGCGACTCTATTCAATCACCAACTTAAATAAGTTAGTGAAAAGGTCCATGCTTTTGGTAACTGTACATTGAGGTCTTGAGTCATTTACTTTCTACTTTATGTACTTTTTTCATTTTGTAATATATTAGGATGTTAGCTATGACATGTCATAGTCACTAGTCAAAATACAATCTGCCTTTTGACTCTACATTTGATTTTATTGTTGTCTAGTTCAAATATTTCCAGCTGGCTTTCTAAGTATGGCCGACTGTAGAATGTAGTATAAAGTATCTCAGGTCCTTGTATCTTTTCTCATGCTTTGTAACACTTGTAAGAACTTAAGAACAATATAAAACATTCTTGAAAACCAATACTTGTCTTGTTTGTTCTTGTTCTGTCTCATATTTGCTTGTCTTCTTAGTATCAAACTTATTGTGTTACCAATTCCCTATTTGATCTGTTAAGTGTTCTAAACACTCTCCTTATTGTGTGTTGTGTTGGAAGTGACCATCCCTTAAACGGTCCTGCAATTGATATCATAGCATTCAGGCTCTTGATTGTAAGATCTCACCATCTTAAGATCCCTCACACATATAAAATACTTAACATCTCAAATGGCAGCTCTTACTAAAGCTGATATTAAGACTGGAACCATGAAAAAGTCCCCACTGATCACTCCTGAAGACTTTGACACTTGGTGCCAACGAATGGAAGGGTTCATCAAGTCACAAGACTCTAGGATGTAGGAATCTGTTGCCTCAGGGCCTCACATACCAAGCACCACTTCAGCTGCTGCTAAAGGTGGTATGATTCCAAAGGCTGTGGCTGACTATTTTAAAGAAGACAGGAAGAGAATAGATATTGATCATAAATCCATCAC
Organism: Flaveria ramosissima; assembly: GCA_025215565.1. Lineage (NCBI taxonomy): Eukaryota > Viridiplantae > Streptophyta > Magnoliopsida > Asterales > Asteraceae > Flaveria > Flaveria ramosissima. The sequence goes on from CM046034.1 coordinate 35,239,023, forward strand.
AGCCCTTCAAACTGCTCTTCCCAACTTCATATACAGAGGCTTCAAGAAGTGCAAAATAGCTAAACAGCTATGGGTTGCACTGAGGCTAATGTATGAGGGGTCAACTGAAGCCAAGGAGAACAAGAAGGATCTCCTAAAGTAGAAGTTTGAAAATTTCACCTTCAAAGCAGGTGAAACCATGACTCAACAATACTTCAAGTATGTTGAGATCGTGGACACTCTAATGGATGTTAGAGTGACTTTAAAGAACAGGGACATTGTAAGAAAGTTCATGTCCTCTCTTTCTAGACAATGGATACATTATTGTGTTGTTATTAAGAGAACTGAGAACCTTAACACTCTTACTTTGACAGAGTTGTATGGTTTTTTAGTGGATACCAGATAGAGATGAATATGCAAGGTTCATCTGGTAACTCTAGCAATCAACTGAGTTCAGTCCTCCATGCGGTTGAAAGGGGTACCCTGATAACTCATAAAAGGGTCCTTTCATCACCTTCCTGGAGACACCAAGAGAAAGCTACTCTCAAGGGAGCCCATTCTAAGAGACAAGCTCTTCACAAGCATTTGTGTCTTCTTATGAAAGCATATGCAACTTTCTCTTCACCCTTGAAGATCTGGACTATATCCATCCTAATGATCTGGAATACATGAAGATAGTTCAGCAAATGGCTATTCTCACTGATAGAGCCAAGAAATTCTACAAGATGATAGGGAGGAAGTTTCTGTAACGCCCGATTATTTTCCTTTAAAGCCAAAGAAAGAAGAAAAAGAAAGAAAAGAAATTAAGTTCAAGTTGAGGGACCAATCTTACCAAAAGAAGAAAAGGTTTGGAAGAGTGGGTAAAAAGGAATGGCAGCCCATTCCCCTCTCCCATTCACCATTTCATTCGGCCAAGAGAGGGAGGAGAAGGAGAAAGGGCAAAACTTCGGGTTTCCTTGGAATCGTGTGCAAAAGTCGAAGGCAATCGGGTTTGTAGGAAGCTTTACTCGAAGGGTTGTTAATGTGAGTTCTAGGACCCCTCTTTTATATATTTTTGACTGATTTTGGGGCTGGAACACATCTGAAAATTGTTTTTGTTGTGTGGGGTGTTAAACCCGTATGTATGTGGGTGAGTGTATGTGTGATTCGGGTAGAGGGTTTGTTTGCGGGCTGTGTTGTGCTTGAATGGTGTTGTGGTGAGTGTTTCTAATGTTTAGGACGGTTGATTTGAGCTTAGAACAGGTTTGAGAGGGCTTGGAGGCTGAAATCTGCAGTTAGGGTTCGAAGGGGACTGCATTCTGCACCAGCTAGGGCTCATGCGACTGGGGGCCATGAGTCCGAATGGCATGCGACTGGAGGCCATACGGCCGAAAGGCATGCAACAGATGTCCATGCGCATGGGTGCCATGCGACTGAGGTTCATACGCATGGAAGTCATGCGACTGAAGTTCATGCGCCTGAAAGGCATACGATTGAAGGTTATGCGACTGAAGGCCATACGGCCGAATGGTCATGCAACTGAAGGTCACACGACTGCTTAATATGCGACTGAAGGCTATGCGACTGAGGGTCCATACGCCTAAGTGTTCATGCGTCTGGAAGCTCTCCATACGCATAAGTGTCCATTCGCCCAGTAGTGTCCATACGCCTAAGTGTCCTCATGCGCCTGGAATGGCCATGCGACTGAGTGGTGTCCATACGCCCAAATAGGGCTCATGCACCCGGAAGAACTTAGTTTATTATTTGATTCTCGGGAGAAAAGGGTAAATGTAGGCTTTGACTTGGGAGATTCCCGGGGGTTTATGTAAGTTGACTTTTGAGGTCATAGATGAAATGTTGGGCATGTATGATGTATGATTGATGCTTATGCATGATGGTATGTATGTGGTATGTTATGTATGTATGATGGGGCCTTGTATGGTGATGTTGTATGTTTATATTCATGTTCCTTGTTATGTATGATTATTTTCCCGTGGCTTTACGTTGAATGTTAATGAATGAAATGAAAAGTATTATATAACGTAAAGTGAAAGATAATGAAAAGAGGAACGTGATGAAAGAATGCATGCATTAATGAATGAACGAAATTAAGAAAGGCTTGCAAGCAAATGTATGGAGGTTCACACCCAATGCGGGGTGTTAGCTCAACCGTGTGCGGGTTAGCTACCCCAAGAGGATGTACACTAGGGCTTAATCCGTGTGATTAAGCAAATGTATGGAGGTTCACACCCAATAAGGGGTGTCAGCTCAACTATGTGCGGGTTAAATACCCCATGAGGATGCACACAGGGGTTCAATCTTTGTGATTGACCATATGTATGGGGTCCTTGTTGCTTAACCCTAGATGAATTGCTTGGTGATCTAGAGGGGGGTTAGGCACATGACAGGACCTAGATGGAAACGAAAGATAATAAATGTACGAAATGAACGATGATGAAGATAATAACTATTATCTATGTGTACGTACGATGTGTGATCACGTTCTAAAGCCTGGTATGATTTGAAAGAAAGTAAAGAACAGTTTTAAACGAAAGATAATGTATGTTTTATATTAAAACTAGAACTCACTCAGCAACGCTGACTTTTATGTGTTTCTAGTTGGCAGGTAAGGTTGCTGAGGATGGCACGGGGCGGCTACTCGGCTCATTTTGGATGACATCCATTTTTATAATGCTTTTGTGATGTAATACAACAAGTATTTTGTAATGTGATAACGATGTATTATTTTATAAAAGTTTTTATAATGAAATGAAATGTCATTTTTGAATGTTTCCGCTGCGGTGTTCATTTAAGTTAAATGTAAATATATGTTTTATGTGCGATGATTGGCCAACTATAAGCGTCCCGGGAACCGGGCCTTACAAGTTGGTATCAGAGCCAAAGTTTAAGTGAAACGGGTAAATATTTTCAAAATAAACCTTAAACGGGGCCTTACAAGTTGGTATCAGAGCCAAAGTTTAAGTGAAACGGGTAAATATTTACAAAATAAACCTTAACTTAAACTGAAAATGGGACGGAAAGGGAACGGATGCCAATATGAGTAGCTGCGTGCCATCAGGTATTTTCTTAATGTTAATAGGTATTACGTGCGCATGTTATGTGGTTTATGTGCTGCTTATAGATTTAAATACTAATGTAATCAGGATAGGTAATGCTCGGGGTATGAAGAGTAAAGTAAGTGGCTAATCACAACTAGCCACTGTAATTAGGGACTTACTATACTTGACATAAACTGAGTTGTTCCTTTGAATGACCGTGTTGGTGTTTGAATCTTTCAGTGTGTTAGAGTATGGCCGGTGGTAGATCATCTAAGGCTTCGCGTGGTGGAGGTCATGGTGGAAGTGGTGCTGAACCGCGACCCAAAAGAGGAAGACATAGAGTCGAAAAGGTGGTTCCTAAAGAACCCGAGACCCCTCATCCAGAGGGCGGATATGAGAGTGCTAATTTGAGGGCCTCAGTAAAGGAGGCTATTATTGAAGAAGTTCATCAGGTAATGCAGATGATCCTACTGTCTGTGGTGACCGAAGTGATAAAGGCTGTACGAGAAGGAGAGAGAAAGGAAAGGAACAGGTCCGCGGGAGGACAAGAGGGGCCGGAGACCGAAACGGTTCTCTCCGATGATGAAGAAAAGGAGGAAGAGCCTGCGCTGGAGGCGGCACGAGGCTGTAATTATGGGGCATTTATGAGATGCAAGCCCCCTACTTTTGACGGTAACGGCAACGCTGCTACTGCTCACCGGTGGGTGAGGGAGATGGAAGCCGTTCTTGATATCAGCGAGTGTCGGGAAGACCCAAAGGTAAAGTTTGATGCCCACTCGTTTGTGGACTCGGCACTATTGGGAGAATGAGGTGGTCTGAGTTGAAAAAGTTGGTGATCGAGGAGTTCTGTCCTCATAGGGAAATGGATAAGGTGGAAAGGGAGTTTCTGTAGCTGGAAGCGGGAACAATGAGATTGCACGGCTGGTGCCGGATCAGGTGACGCCTCTGTCATGAAAGATTAAGAGGTATATTCAGGGCTTGCTGGCGGATATTCGCATGCACATGATCGCTGCCCGACCGAGCACTTTTAGGTTGGCGGTTGATCTGGCAGGAAGGTTGTATGACGAGCGAGAGGTGGTGGTGGCCGAGGTGAACAAAAAGGGTGGTGGCGACCGGAATTGGAACGGGAAAAGGTTTGGTCGGGGAGTTGCCCCGACGAGTAACAAGAGTGCACGGGTGGATGACCATCGTGTGGTCACATCTGGTGCAGGATTGAAGAAGTGTGGCAAGTGTGGGAAGGAGCATGCCGGTGAATGTAGGTTGGATTGAACGTGTGCTTCAAGTGTGGGAAGCCTGGTCATATAGCAAGAGATTGTCATGCGGCCAGATGTTTAAACTGTGGGGAAAGTGGTCATATGAGTAGGGACTGCAAGAAGCCGAAGGCTGAAGGGTCGGGAGTGAAGAAGGCTGGAGGGGAAGGACAGAGGGCGAGCGCCCGAGCGTTTACAATAACACATGAGGAGGCTAGGACGGACCCTGATGTTGTGTCAGGTACGTTTCTAGTAAATCAAACATTAGCCTCTGTGTTATTCGATTCTGGTGCTAGTAAGAGTTTTATTTCTGCTGCTTTCTGTGCTTAATTGTCTGTTAGTAGTAAGAGAGTTGATGCGCCCTTTGATGTAGAAACTGCCATAGGTAAGTCTACCAGAATTTCTGAGATGATAAAAGGTTGTGATGTGGAATTAGAAGGTCACAAGTTTCCTGTTAGACCATTCGTGATGACCTTAGGTAGTTTTGATGTAGTTCTTGGAATGGATTGGTTAGCGGACTACGAGGCGAACATTGTGTGTCACAAGAAGATGATTTTGTTTGACAGCGCCTGACGGGAGTTCGGTGACAGTTTATGGTGATCCGGTCACTACGACTCCGAAAGTGATTTCAATGGCGGTGGCGGGAAAGTGTATGAGGCGTGGATGTAGTGCCTACTTGGCCTACGTAAAGGATGTGGATATGCCAACACCACAACTATCCGATGTACCGGTTGTGTGTGACTTTCCAGATGATTCCCCGAAGACTTACCAGGAGTGCCACCTGACCATGAGATCGAGTTTCAGATTGATTTGATACCAGGTGCTCAACCTATTGCCAAGGCACCGTATCGGTTGGCTCCGGTTGAGATGAAGAAATTGATGGAGCAACTGCAGGAGTTACTTGATAAAGGGTTCACTCGACCGAGTATATCTCCTTGGGGTGCTCCGATCTTATTTGTGAAGAAGAAAGACGGTAGCATGAGGATGTGTATCGACTAACGCGAGTTGAATAAGCTGACAGTGAAGAATCGATACCCGTTACCGAGAATTGATGATTTGTTTGATCAGCTTCAAGGTGCCAGTTGGTTCTCAAGGATAGATCTTCGATCGGGCTACCATCAGCTGAAGGTGAAAGAGCAAGATATCCCTAAAACAGCTTTTCGCACGCGTTATGGTCACTACGAGTTTCTTGTTATGTCATTTGGTTTGACCAATGTGCCAGCTGCTTTAATGGACTTGATGAATCGAGTGTGTCGGCCAATGTCGCATAAATCAATGATTGTGTTTATTGATGATATCCTGATCTATTCAAGGAGCGAGAATGAGCATGCCCGTAACATTCGAGAGGTGTTGGAAACGTTGAGAAGGGAGAAGTTGTATGCTTAATTCTCCAAGTGCGCGTTCTGGTTGCGCGAGGTTCAATTCTTGGGTCACGTGGTGAATCCGGAAGGGGTTATGGTGGATCCGGCAAAGGTGGAGGCGGTGATGCAATGGAAGTCTCCAAAGACGCCATCCGAGATCCGTTGTTTCTTGGGGTTGGCGGGGTATTATAGAAGATTCATTCAAGACTTCTCCAAGATAGCTTCTCTGTTGACTAAGTTGACCCGTAAGGATGTGAAGTTTGCGTGCGATCAAGCTCAAGAGAAGGCATTCAAGGAGTTAAAGGCGAGGTTAACTCAAGCTCCTCTCCTGTCATTACCCAAAGGGAGTGAGGATTTGGTGGTTTATTCAGATGCTTCCTATTCGGGGTTGGGGTGTGTGTTAATGCAGAGAGGAAAGGTTATAGCCTATGCATCCCGACAGTTGAAGGTTCATGGGGTTAACTATCCTACTCATGATTTGGAGCTAGCAGTCGTGGTCTTCACGTTAAAGATTGGGACGAAGTGCACTATATTCACTAACCACAAGAGCTTGAAGTATTTCTTCGAGCAGAAAGATTTGAACATGAGGCAAAGGAGATGGTTGGAGCTCATAAAGGACTATGACTACGAGATCCATTACCATCCGGTCAAAGCCAACGTGGTGGCGGATACCCTTAGCCGAAAAGAGAGACCCGAGCCGATTCGGGTAAAAGCCTATCAGTTGATTATGACCTCTGATGTGATGACGCAGGTAAAGGAGTTTCAAGATGAGGCATTAAAAGAAGATCATCTTAACTCCGAAAGAATGAGAGGTCTAGTTGCGGAGTTGGGTGAAAACACACTCGGTGTTAGAACCTGATTCGGGCGAATGTGGATTCCTCTTTTTGGGGATCTACGTGTGAAGATCATGGATCAAGCTCATAAGACTCGGTACTCTATTCATCCCGGTGCTAAAAAGATGTATTAAGACATGAAGAAAGATTATTGGTGGCCGGGTATGAAGCGTAATGTGGTGGAGTACGTGAGTAAATGCCTTACTTGTTTACAAGTGAAGGCCGAGCACCAAAAGCTGTATGGGAAGATCCAACCTTTGGATATACCGAGGTGGAAGTGGGAGCACATCACCATGGATTTTATTACGAAGGTGCCGCGTACCGCGCGAGGGTATGATGCTATATGGGTGATTGTTGATTATTTGACAAAGAGTGCTCACTTCCTACCGATTCGCGAGACATATTCATCTGAGAGGTTGGCAGATCTGTTCATTAAGAAGATTATGACTCGTCATGATGTGCCGGTGTCTATTGTGTCTGATCGTGACACCCGGTTTACATCTAAATTTTGGAGGAAATTCCACGACGCAATGGGGACGAGGTTAAATATTAGCACGGCTTATCATCCTCAGACGGATGGTCAATCAGAAAGGACGATTCAGACGCTAAATGATATACTTCGGGCATGCGTTATTGATTTTGGAGGAAGTTGTGATGACCACTTACCGTTAGCTAAGTTCTCATATAACAATAGTTATCATGCCAGTATTGGTATGCCTCCTTATGAGATGCTATACGGTAGGAGATGTAGAACCCCTATTTGTTGGGGTGATATTGGTCAGAAAGAGTTAGGGAGCGTCGAGGTGATCGAGGCTACGAATGAGAAACTAGAAAGGATCAAAGTCTTTATGAAGGCAACCAAAGATAGATAGAAGTCGTATGCTGAAAAATGACGTAGACCGATTGAGTTCCATGTGGGTGATAGAGTTATGTTGAAAGTCTCACCTTGGAAGGGTATCATTCGGTTCAGAAAGCGGGGCAAGTTGAGCCCGAGATACATAGGGCCTTTCCGAATCATTGCTCGAGTAGGAGAGGTGGCCTATAGACTAGAATTACCAGAGGAGTTAAGTGGAATTCACCCGACATTCCATGTATCTCATCTGAGGAAATGTTTAGCAGAGGAGGATATAGTTGTACCATTAGAGGATATCGAGCTGGATGAACGACTCAATTATGTGGAGCAACCAGTGGCGATCATTGATCGTAAAGAGAAGAGGTTGAGAAATAAAGTGGTTCCTTTTGTGCGTGTACAGTGGAAGCACAGGAAGGGATCTGAGTCTACGTGTGAGACTAAAGAGGAGATGAGACAGCATTACCCATGTTTGTTCGAGAAATAACAGGTTTCGGGGACGAAACCTATATAAGGGGGTGGACTTGTAATGCCTGGTTATTTTCCTTTAAAGCCAAAGAAAGAAGAAAAAGAAAGAAAGTAAATAAATTCCAAATTGAGGGACCAATCTTGCTAAAAGAAGAAAAGGTTTGGAAGAGTGGGTAAAAGGGAATGGCAGCCCATTCCCCTCTCCTATTCACCATTTCATTCGGCCAAGATAGGGAGGAGAAGGAGAAAGGGCAAAACTTTAGGTTTCCTTGGAATCGTGTGCAAAAGTCGAAGGCAATCGGGTTTGTAGGAAGCTTTACTTGAAGGGGTTGTTAATGTGAGTTCTAGGACCCCTCTTTTACACATTTTTGACTGATTTTGGGCTGGAACACATCTGAAAATCGTTTTTGTTGTGTGGGGTGTTAAACCCGTATGTATGTGGGTGTGTGTGTGTGTGTGATTCGGGGTAGAGGGTTTGTTTGCGGGCTGTGTTGTGCTTGAATGGTGTTGTGGTAAGTGTTTCTAAGGTTTAGGACGGTTGATTTGAGCTTAGAAGAAGTTTGAGAGGGCTTGGAGGCTGAAATCTGCAGTTAGAGTTTAAAGGGGGCTGCATTCTGCACCAGCTAGGGCTCGTGCGACTGGGGCCATGAGTCCGAATGGCATGCGACTGGAGGCCATACGGCCGAAAGGCATGCGACTGAGGTCCATGCGCATGGGTGCCATGCGAGTGAGGTTCATACGCATGGAAGTCATGCGACTAAAGTTCATGCGCCTGAAAGGCATGCAATTGAAGGTTATGCGAACGAAGGCCATACGACCGAATGGTCATGCGACTGAAGGTCACACGACTGAAAGTCATGCGACTGAAGGCTATGCGACTGAGGGTCCATACGTGTTGGAGCTGTACAAGATAGTCTATATTATCAACACAGTCAAAGTCAACAAAAGTAAACGTCACGGTCAAAGTCAACGCAAAAGTCAAACCCGACACGTTCGAGATGAGGAACGGAGACGAGACGTTGAAGATTTAGATGACTAGGAGTTATATTGTAATAAATATATTTTTTGTGAACAAAATATATTTTATATTGTTTTTAGTCATTTTTATGCTTAATATGTAATTTTGTATTAATTAGCCTAAGTCTAGGGGGTTAAGTGCAATTAGTGAATATTAGTCTAGACTATAAATAGCCTAATTGTTATTAGGATTAGACTAATGGTTGCATGACCAATTGATTGAGGGATTTACTTGTAAAAATATTATTATCAATAGAGATCAAAGGGTTTTCATTGTGTTCATCATTATTTGATCTATAATCTTCATGATTTGATTCAAGTTTGATTATCCTGGAGTTACAGTTTGATATTAGAGCCATTTTGGATCAAATTCATTGAAGATTTGAAGATTTTTAGAGAGAGAAGTTGAGGTTTTGGTTGATGTTGTTCAATATCATGTTTTCATCAATTTCGGATCAAATTTGAGTGTTATTGATATGGAAACTGATTGAACTTTGCTTGTTATTGGATGGAAAAGCTCTGTTAATCATCAGGTTTCAAATCCATTGAGATTTAGGCGATTTCAGATTAATTTCGTGTTGAAAAAGCTTTTGAGCTTCGTCCAGCGAAATTACCAATTCATCCAGCGAAACTGCATGTTCTTTCAGCGAAACTACAAGTGTTTTACACTTTGTAGTTAATTTCAGCATCTCAGCGAAAGTAGTGATCTTGAACGAAAGTTCAACAGTGCTTGTGTGCATATTACAAGCGAAATTGCTGTCGAAAGTATCTTTGAACGAAAGTTCAAGCTTGTTTTGTGCGAAATTGTAGGCGAAACTAAGCAGTCTCAAGCATTTAGTTAGCGAAACTGCTGCCGAAATTGCCAGCGAAACTACTATCGGCTTAGCGAAACTAGAGTTCACAGCGAAACTAGCTCTGCGAAACTATAATTCGGCGAAACTATCATTTCTTCAGCGAAATTCGAATGTTAAAGATGATTTTTTCCCTTTAGTTGGGATTAATTGAGTTCATCCCGATAAAGAAATTTTCATTGATTTTACAAGATTTATAAAAAAAACTAGCTGACCAGGTCAGCTTGACCCCAGTTGCTAAGATTGTCTAGCATGACATTTAAAAAATAATATTATTCCCGGGGGAGAATTATTTTACAAATTTTGGGAAAAATATATGTAAATAAAAATGGCCTTTGCAGAACTGGTTAAATCCTTCAAATCTGATAATCTAACAATTGCACAATGTCGCTTTGATAATTTTGCAGCTTTAAAGAATGAAAGGATGTCCGATTTTCTTGATCGTTTTCTGTTGGTGGCAAACAATCTGAAGAAGTTTGATGTCCAATTGGGAAATCATGAACAAGTTCTAAGATTAATTGATTCCCTCCCATCAGAATGGAGCTCACACGACAAGTCGATTAAAAGAGATAGAGGTTTTCGGAATTACAAACTAATGGAGGTGATCAACAAACTGAAAGAAATGGAGTTGGATATCAAACGTCGTGAGTACTATGAAGCAACATATATAACTCCAAAGATCACTTTAAACTCCAAAGAAAAACCAGAAGAGAGATCAGCTTTTGGCACCAATTCCGACGGTTTACCGAAACCTGGAACTGAAGAGGTACAAGAGGAGCTTAAGCAGACATCAATGGGTAAAGGTGGAGCTAAGTTGAATGCTGAAGTTTGTGATGCTGAGAAGGAAGAGGAATGGAAGCGAAATACCAGAGTTTGCAACTGCGAGAAGGCACTTACTCCTGAAAGAGTCATCCTGGATCTTCCATACGAGACAGTTCAGGATATGTGTTCTTCTGCTTACAAAATTCGTTTATTTGGTGTGTATAAAGCTAATAGGGTACTTTTAGATAACCAAAAGGAGTTAACCACTATAAACGCAGAACTTAAAAAGAATGAAGCCAAGTATTTCATAAAATTAAATGAAGCTTTAAAAGAAAATGATCATTTAAAACGAACTCTTCTTGAAAGAAATGTTGAAATTAATCTTTTAAATGAAAAAGTCACTTTGGCTGAATTTGAAACAAGCAAGATTAAAACAAAGCTTGATAGATGGACCATATTCGGAATGAAACAGGAAGAGCTACTGTGTAAACAGAGGGGAGCTAGGATTAAACGGGAGTGGGTTGTGGTGAAAATCCATACGTCTATCCTCCTCTGAGCACCCATTGTTACGCTCCTATGCCACAACCTCATCCATCTAATGATTTGATTGAAGCTGCAGAAACTAAAAGTTTACATACAAGTTTAAGCAGTGTTAATCTTAAAGAGGTTAGAGATATGCAGGATTCTCCTATAGGTTTGGGATTCCTCAGGCAGGGGTCTGATAAGAAGATTAATGACGATTCCACCTCTGGTGTTCCAAAACCAATATCAGTTACTTCTCCAACCTTCTTCAACAAATTTAAAACAGGTAACATTCCTTCGTTTGTTCCTGTCAGGTTTGTCAAAGAAGGAACAGTTGTTGAATCGTCAGGCAATCAGAACCCCTTAACCGAAGCCGACACAATAGGAGGTGTCAATCAAGATCCTTTGGAAGCAAATCTGTGTATACGAGAGTGGATAAGCTCAGATGATGAATCACACACAAAGGAGGGTGTTGGTTCCTCACAGGTCAAGATATCTCCTGACTTTGTCAAGTCTCAAACGCTTCCAAAAGCTAAATCAAGACCAATACGGATCTTTACTCCAACAGTAAAACAAGCTAGTAAAACAAGCTAAATCAAGACCAATACGGTATCATAGCATTCCAGGCTCTTGATTGTAAGATCTCACCATCTTAAGATCCCTCACACATACAAAATACTTAACATCTCAAATGGCAGCTCTTACTAAAGCTGATATTAAGACTGGAACCATGAAAAAGTCCCCACTGATCACTCCTGAAGACTTTGACAGTTGGTGCCAACGAATGGAAGGGTTCATCAAGTCACAAGACTCTAGGATGTAGGAATCTGTTGCCTCAGGGCCTCACATACCAAGCACCACTTCAGCTGCTGCTAAAGGTGGTATGATTCCAAAGGCTGTGGCTGACTATTCTAAAGAAGACAGGAAGAGAATAGATATTGATCAGAAATCCATCACAGCCCTTCAAACTGCTCTTCCCAACTCCATATACAGAGGCTTCAAGAAGTGCAAAATAGCTAAACAGCTATGGGTTGCACTGAGGCTAATGTATGAGGGGTCAACTGAAGCCAAGGAGAACAAGAAGGATCTCCTAAAGTAGAAGTTTGAAAATTTTACCTTCAAAGTAGGTGAAACCATGATTCAACAATACTTCAAGTATGTTGAGATCGTGGACACTCTAATGGATGTTAGAGAGACTTTTAAGAATAGGGACATTGTAAGAAAGTTCATGTCCTCTCTTTCTAGACAATGGATACACTATTGTGTTGTTATTAAGAGAACTGAGAACCTTAACACTCTTACTTTGACAGAGTTGTATGGTTTTTTTAGTGGATACCAGATAGAGATGAATATGCAAGGTTCATCTGGTAAGTCTAGCAATCAACTGAGTTCAGCCCTCCATGCGGTTGAAAGGGGTAGTAGAGAACCACAACATTATCTTATCTGCTACCCTGATAACTCATAAAAGGGTCCTTTCATCACCTTCCTGGAGACACCAAGAGAAAGCTACTCTCAAGGGAGCCCATTTTAAGAGACAAGCTCTTCACAAGCCTTTGTGTCTTCTGATGAAAGCATATGCAACTTTCTCTTCACCCTTGAAGATCTGGACTATATCCATCCTGATGATCTGGAATACAAGAAGATAGTTCAGCAAATGGCTATTCTCACTCATAGAGCCAAGAAATTCTACAAGAGGATAGGGAGGAAGTTTCTGTAACGCTCGATTATTTTCCTTTAAAGCCAAAGAAAGAAGAAAAAGAAAGAAAAGAAATAAAGTTCAAGTTGAGGGACCAATCTTACCAAAAGAAGAAAAAGTTTGGAAGAGTGGGTAAAAGGGAATGGCAGCCCATTCCCTTCTCCCATTCACCATTTCATTCGGCCAAGAGAGGGAGGAGAAGGAGAAAGGGCAAAACTTCGGGTTTCCTTGGAATCGTGTGCAAAAGTCGAAGGCAATCGGGTTTGTAGGAAGCTTTACTCGAAGGGTTGTTAATGTGAGTTCTAGGACCCCTCTTTTACATATTTTTGACTGATTTTGGGGCTGGAACACATCTGAAAATTGTTTTTGTTGTGTGGGGTGTTAAACCCGTATGTATGTGGGTGAGTGTGTGTGATTCGGGTAGATGGTTTGTTTGCGTGCTGTGTTGTGCTTGAATGGTGTTGTGGTAAGTGTTTCTAATGTTTAGGACGGTTGATTTGAGCTTAGAACAGGTTTGAGAGGGCTTGGAGGCTGAAATCTGCAGTTAGGGTTCGAAGGGGGCTGCATTCTGCACCAGCTAGGGCTCATGCGACTGGGGGCCATGAGTCCGAATGGCATGCGACTGGAGGCCATACGGCCGAAAGGCATGCAACAGAGGTCCATGCGCATGGGTGCCATGCGACTGAGGTTCATACGCATGGAAGTCATGCGACTGAAGTTCATGCGCCTGAAAGGCATACGATTGAAGGTTATGCGACTGAAGGCCATACGGCTGAATGGTCATGCGACTGAAGGTCACATGACTACTTAATATGAGACTGAAGGCTATGCGACTGAGGGTCCATACGCCTAAGTGTTCATGCGTCTGGAAGCTCTCTATACGCATAAGTGTCCATTCGCCCAATAGTGTCCATACGCCTAAGTGTCCTCATGCGCCTGGAATGGCCATGCGACTGAGTGGTGTCCATACGCCCAAATAGGGCTCATGCACCCGGAAGAACTTAGTTTATTATTTGATTCTCGGGAGAAAAGAGTAAATGTAGGCTTTGACTTGGGAGATTCCCGGGGGTTTATGTAAGTTGACTTTTGAGGTCATAGATGAAATGTTGGGCATGTATGATGTATGATTGATGCTTATGCATGATGGTATGTATGTGGTATGTTATGTATGTATGATGGGGCCTTGTATGGTGATGTTGTATGTTTATATTCATGTTCCTTGTTATGTATGATTATTTTCCCGTGGCTTTACGTTGAATGTTAATGAATGAAATGAAAAGTATTATATAACGTAAAGTGAAAGATAATGAAAAGAGGAGCATGATGAAAGAATGCATGCATTAATAAATGAACGAAAGTAAGAAAGGCTTGCAAGCAAATGTATGGAGGTTCACACCCAATGCGGGGTGTTAGCTCAACCGTGTGCGGGTTAGCTACCCCAAGAGGATGCACACTGGGGCTTAATCCGTGTGATTAAGCAAATGTATGGAGGTTCACACCCAATAAGGGGTGTCAGCTCAACTGTGTGCGGGTTAAATACCCCATGAGGATGCACACAGGGGTTCAATCTTTGTGATTGACCATATGTATGGGGTCCTTGTTGCTTAACCCTAGATGAATTGCTTGGTGATCTAGAGGGGGGTTAGGCACATGACAGGACCTAGATGGAAACGAAAGATAATAAATGTATGAAATGAACGATGATGAAGATAATAACTATTATCTATGTGTACGTACGATGTGTGATCACGTTCTAAAGCCTGGTATGATTTGAAAGAAAGTAAAGATTGGTTTTTAACGAAAGATAAAGTATGTTTTATATTAAAACTAAAACTCACTCAGCAATGCTGACTTTTATGTGTTTCCAGTTGGCAGGTAAGGTTGCTGAGGATGGCACGGGGCGGCTACTGGGCTCATTTTGGATGGCATCCATTTTTGTAATGCTTTTGTGATGGAATGCAACAAGTATTTTGTAATATGATAACGATGTATTATTTTGCAAAAGCTTTTATAATGAAATGAAATGTCATTTTTGAATGTTTCCGCTGCGGTGTTCATTTAAGTTAAATGTAAATATATGTTTTATGTGCGATGATTGACCAACTGTACCGTCCCGGGAACGGGGCCTTACAGTTTCCAAGCAATACAGCCAGTGGAAAGTTTAGGTTGGACAAAAGCAAAGTAAAGTGTTACGATTGTAACTAGATGGGTCACTTTACAATGGAGTGTAAGGCACCAAGGACAAATGGTGGCCAAGCACAAGCCAGGCCAAACTACACCGGGAGAACCACCCAGAATGAGAAGCCAAAGCAACAAGCTGCAGTTGCTGTTGAAGAAGGAGGCTTTGACTGGAGCTTTCAAGTGGAAGATGCATCTTCAAACCAAGCACTAATGGCTGACCATGATGAAGCAAAGGTATTGGAACATCTCTGTACACCTGAATGTATTGCTAAAGTAAATAAATACAGGTCCTACAACTTAGAGATGAGATCTGATCTTCAGTCTTTAAATACTTTAAAATCTGATTTCAAAAGAGCTGAAAATGATTATAAACTAAAGATAGAGGACTTAGAGAAAACCATTTCAACTCCTAAACATGAACATACCAACTACAGGACTCAGATCAAAGATCTTATAACTAAGTTGACTGAATGCTTGGCTGAGCTTATGATCAGCAAAGCCAGGGCAGAAAAATATGTTCTTGAAGAAGAGACCTTCAAGAACATGATATCCTCATCCTTGCATGCAAAAGTTTGTTATCAAAATAAGCAGGGACTGGGATCTAGTGAGATGGATCCTCCACACACAATCCTTTCTGTAAGATCTCCTAGGTGTGAAACTTCTGAAGATGAGCTTCCTCTCATAGACCCCATATGTGAAGAGGACGAAGAGGAAATAATGAAGGATGCCTCTGAGAAGAGTGAAGAAGAGCATTCTTAGAAGGGTCACTATTTCTCTAAGGAGAGAAAAGGGTTGGGATGACCAAGTAAAAAAAAAGAACTTGATCAGAAAGGCCAAGAGGATGTCCAAGATGGCTCAAGAGATCAAGGCACCTTTAACTCTATGCAGAAACAAGTCTTTATCTCTGTAGGATTTATGGTGGTTAAGGCTGAAGACACAAACCTGAACTCTAGTACCAGGAGTTCTAGTTTATGTTCAAATCATCCTAACAACATGAAGAAGGCTGACCAGTTGTGTACCACTGCTACACGACCCGAACCATCCAGCTCCAAAGGTAGCTCTCACCCTAAAAGAATTGCTACATCATTTGCAAAGATAAAGATGGAGAAGGAAATTGATCAAGTTCAGCCTTGTTCTTAAAAGAAGACTCTCAGGAAGAAGAAGATGAACTGTGTTATGTGTGATAGTACTTATCATTTTGCTAAGGATTGTCTTTACAATCCCAAAAGTACTGTCCATATAGCCAAGAAGAAAACTTCCAAGAGATTGAAGAAGAAGAAATCTTTGGAAGGAAAATCTTTTCCTTTCGGAAGCTCTAACATTGAAGGAGAAGCAAGTGGAAACTTGCCTTCGGAAGAAAATTTGGTCTTGGAAGAAAGGAATACTTCTGAAGCACTGAAATCTGCTGCAGTGTTAGCAAGATCTTCCGAAGGTTCAGTCATCAAAACTTCCGAAGTTATCAACACTTCCGAAGTTATCAAAACTTCCGAAGTGATGAAGGTCAAGTCTAAGCTTCCAAAGATGGTGTGGAAGACAAAGAAATGGCAGGTGACTGAAAGTTCTTCATCAACATCAGTAAATGATCCTCAAAACATGACAATAGGATCAATTACTGTTGCATTGTCTTCAACTTCTTTTGATGAGCCCAATACCAATAAGGCTTGGGTTTTCAAATGTAACTAACCATCTCTTTTGTGTAGGAACAGCTCAAGACAAACATGAATGTATGGATGATTGATAGTGGCTGTTCTAGGCACATAACAGGCAATGGGTCACTACTCCATAATTTTTCAGAAAATTGATGGAGGACCAGTTGCTTTTGGAGGAGATGATAGAGGTTACATAACTAGAAGGGGCAGGGTCACAAATGGTAAGCTCAGCATTGAGAATGTAAATGTTTTCAAGGAGCTTGGGTACAATCTTTTGGTGTATCTCAATTTTGTGTTCAGAGTCATAACATGCTCTTTACTGAGCATGAGTGCATTGTTCTCAAGCCTGGGGTAGTCATTCCTCATGAGCATATCGTGCTCAGAGCCCCTAGGAAAGGGAACATGTAAAAGATGGATTTGCAAGAAACATTTCTCTAAGGAGAAGTTTCATGCTTTCTATCTAAAGAAAATGGTGATGAGTCTTTCCCTGGCATAAAGGAATGTGCCATGTAAACTTTAAAAACATGAATAAATTAATTAAGAATGATTTGGTAACTGGAATGCCAAAGAAAGAGTTTACAAGTGATGACCACTGTGTTGCATGCCTGAAAGGGAAGCAACACAAGGTATCTCACAAGCCAAAAGAAAGAAACTCCATCACTACACCCCTACACTTATTACATATGGATCTCTTTCGCCCCACCAGTGTAATGATTCTAGGAAGGACCTCTTATTATTTGGTGATCACAGATGATTTTACAAGGTTCACTTGGGTCTTCTTTCTTAGAACTAAGGATGAGACCCCTGAGATTCTGAAGAATTTCATCTTAAAGATTGATAACTAATGTGATCACAAGGTCAAAACCATAAGATGTGATCAATGAACTGAATTCAAGAACCAAATCCTTGATACATTTTGTGATGAAAAGGGTATTACAAGACAATATAGTACTCCCAGGACTCTTCAGCAAAATGGTGTTGTTGAGAGGAGAAACATATGACTAATTGAAGCTACAAGAACTATGTTGTCTGACTCTAAACTGCTATCACCTTCTGGGCAGAAGCAGTGAACACTGCTTCCTATGTGTAAAATATAGTTTTAGTACTTAAGGCACATGGTAAAACTCCTTATGAACTTTGGCACAAGAGGAAATCTTTCATTGATTTTCTCAGGTCATTTGGATGTCCTTGCACCATCTTGAATACCAAGGATCAAATTGCCAAGTTTGATGAGAAATCCGATGATGGACATTTTATTGGATACTCCTCTCAAGCTAAGGCTTATAGGTATACAATCTCAGAACTAAAGTAGTTGAGGAGTCAGCCAATGTGACTTTCAATGAGCACACTCCCAGTGTGAAAGGTTCTGGTCCTGATTGGCTATTTGATCTTGATTTAGTTACCAAATGTTTTAACAAATCTTGTGAGCATGTTTCAGGATCTATAGATATACTACCTGCAGGTGATCCTGATCCATGATTTGAGCTGAGAAGACCTTCAAGCTATACCACTTCAGCTCCAGTTGTAACTAACCCTGCAAATGGAGTCCTTATCAGCACAACAATAACAAACTCAGCTGATACTTCTGGGGTACCTTTAAATTCTAGTATAGAGGCATAAAACTCATATCAAAGAGTTTTAATGTAGGAAGAAATAGTGGTGGTAAAAGTGATCAAGAGTTTCTTGATGCTAATAACCACTCCATTGAAGATGACATCAATGATGTCACACACTCATTAGATCACGTCTCTCTTAATAAGAGTGTTGATGTGGTGGGTGAATCTCCATTGCCTGATCTAAATTTCCCTAATTTAGATCTCTCCAAGCAACTTGCTGTGATCCCTCAACTAAGGATCCACAAGTCTCACCCCACCACAAACATCATTGGAAATGTTGACACTGGGGTAAGAACAAGAAGACAAAATTATGATGCAAATGTTTGTCTCCACTCTTGTTTTCTATCCCAGATAGAGCCAAAGAAAATTTATGAGGCTTTAAGGATGGAAGTTGGGTTGAAGCTATGCAAGAGGAGCTGCTTCAATTCAAAAGGAAAAAGGTTTGGAACCTATGTCCTCTTCCTCAAGGGAAGACTACCATAGGAACCAAATGGGTGTTTAGGAATAAAAAGGATGATAGAGGACTTGTCATAAAAAAACAAGGCTAGACTAGTTGTTCAAGGATACACACGAGAAGAAGGAATTGACTACATAGATGTCTTTGCTCCTATGGCAAGACTTGAAGCTGTTAGAATATTCTTAGCTTCTGCTGCATCAAAGGATTTCAAGGTCTACCAACTTGATATCAAGTGTGCTTTTCTTTATGGGGTGATTGACGAAAAGGTGTATGTCAAACAACCACCTAGCTTTGCAGATCCTGATCATCCTGATTGTGTCTGCAGGCTTGATAAGCTCTTTATGGTCTGCACCAAGCTCCAAGGAAGTGGTATGAGACTCTATCTCAGTATCTCTGTCAACATGGATACAAAAGGGGTACTATAGATGGAACTCTCTTCATCAAAAGAACATAGAATGACTTAATGCTAGTACAAGTATATGTAGATGATATTATTTTTGGGTCAACCAATCCAAAGCTCTGCAAAGACTTTGAGAAGCTGATGAAAAATAGATTTGAAATGAGTTCAATGGGAGAACTCAATTTCTTTCTAGGAATTCAAGTGAAGTAGGTTAATAGTGGCATCTTCATAAGTCAGTCAAAGTATGTGCAAGACATACTCACAAGATTCAACATGACTGACTATAAGGTTGCTAAGACACCCATAGCACGAAACCACTTCCTTGGACCTGATCTTGATGGGGAGTGTGTGGATGAACACCTCTACGGGGCTATGATTGGGTCTCTTATGTACCTCACTGCTAGCAGGCCTGATATCATGTTTGCCACATGTATTTGTGCAAGATATCAAGTCAACCCTAAGATGTCACACCTGGTCACTGTCAAGAAGATTTTAAGATATCTCAAAGGTGCCTCCTGTTGATGCATGTATGTCCCTAGATCATGATTTGTAATGTAATAGATCTTGTCTGTCTGATTATGATGTAATATGAATTGATTAGTGAAATGATATGGATTGTTTGTGTTTTGTAATGTCTAATATTTCATTAATGAGTCGTTATTGAGTTGATTAATTGGGTTTATGAGTGTTTGAATGGTTACACATAATGTTATATTAATTAAAACATTCAAACTTAACTTAATGAAGTTCTCATGCGAATGGCCCATGCGAATGGACCATAGGCATGAATAACTTCATACGATTGACTCAATCACACGACTGAACCAGGAGACTGGATCAGTCGTATGATTGACACATAAGATTGGCTCAGTCGCACGACTGAACACTCAGTCGTGCGGATGAATCAACCGCATGGTTCAATCGCACGACTGAACCATACTTATGGCCCAGTCGCACGATTGAACAATACTAACCTATAAATAGACCCAATTCGTGGAAAATGGAAGCATTCATACCATTACGATTCCAGACGTACCCTAGCCGTCCAGAAGCCTCCCAAATCGTTCTCCAAATTCACAGAACACATTAGATCGATTCCTAATCGACTTCTAACGTTAGATTCAATTCTTGATTGATTCTTGGTGTGTTCTCACTGATTGGATCGCCAATCAAATAGGATTCCGCACTATTTGATCTGGTTTACACGCTAATCACTAGGTATTTCGTTCAAATACCAGGTCCTAACAAGTGGTATCAGAGCTTTGGCTCTTGATTACGTGTTGATTCAATCAAGATTGCATAAAAGTTTGTGTTTTTGCATCAAAAACGCAATCTTTGCTGTCAAAAGTGATCTTGGACGTTCCCTGCTCATCAAAGTTTGGTTTCTACGGACTTAGGCAATTAGACATTGCGAAATTTCGAATTTTTACGGCTGAAACACGTCAAACCTAGAATTTTTTTGCAAAACAGCAGCTTCAGTCGCACGAGTGACCCATTCGCACGACTGGACTCCATTCGCGTGACCCATTCGCACGATTGGACCTAGTCGCACCTTCATTCGGCCGACTGAATCGTTCGTTCGCATAGCTCATACGCACCAGATTCATTCGCACGACTGAACCAATCGCCCAGTTCAGCCGCACGATTGAACCAGTCGCAGAGTTCATACGCACGACTAGACCATTTGCAGCCTTCAGTCGCATCAGTGAAAGTTTGTTTGATTAGGCTTAAAGTTATTCGCCATGGAAGATCAGATGCCAGCCTTTACTGCTGGGAAGGACTCTAGGATACAGAATCTGCTGTTGCTTGAGAGTGAGGTGGGTAATCATAATAAACCACCAAAGCTCTTGACTTTAGATGAGTTTCCCCACTGGAAACAACGTTTTGAGATCTACCTCAATGGAGTGGATCCTAATCTGTGGGAAGCCATCGAGATTGGGTATAGTACACCGGTGGGAGCTGATGGAGTTAAGCTAACGTTAGGTGGGATGACGGACGCGCAGAAAGTTAAGTACAATGCAGAGAAAAGAGTTTATGCATTGATTACACAGTCTATCCCCAAAGACATATTCCACCAGTACTCAGAGAATAAGCAGTCCAAGAAACTGTGGGATGAGCTAGAGAAGAGGTATGATGGGAATGCTTTGTTGAAGGCAATCAAGGCCAAGGAGTTAAAGAAGGAATTCGATAACTTCTCATCGATTGGTAACGAGAGTTTAGACGACGTCATAGATAGATTCTACCACTTGATGAGCGAACTGCATACACATGGGGTGGAAACTACCATGGAAGAGAAAGTGAGTAACTTTGCAGACGGATTGCCTGATAAGTGGGCTTCATTCGTGTCTAACCTGAGACAGAATGGAATGCTTGCAAAGCTGGATATTAACGACTTCATTCTTAAGTTACGAGAAGAAGCACTAAGGATGAAGTACAGAGCTCAGAAGTCTTCGTACACACAAAATCCAGCTTTGTACAATGCCACGCCTCAAGCTAAGACATCTGGAGCACCTCTCCAGACTGCATTTGTATCCAGCTCGTCGGGTCCTTCACATGCTTCTCCTTCAGGATCAGACACGTCAGGGTCGTCTTGTACCCACTATATTGGATCAGAAGCAAGTGCTACTAAACTGAAGACCGAGAACCTCGGTAATGTGACTGTGGAAGTAGCTCGAGAGCATATGGATCTTTTAGCTGCAGTGGTTCATTCATATGATGGACTTGTTGCCGGGAAGATTGGAAACTGCCATCTGGCAGACGAGGACTACGAGCAAGTGGACAAAATGGAGCTTGAGAGGATGGACATAATGTGGGCCTTAGCTAGTGCTGTCCGGAGGGCAAAGAAGTTTGTTAAAAAGACCGGACAGAACTTGGTAGCTACTAAGGATACCACATTTGGTTTTGACAAGAGCAAAGTGACCTGCTTCAACTGTGGAGAGAAGGGGCACTTCAAGAGAGAATGTGTCAAGCCAAAGAAGATGGGTAATGGGAACCCGTTCTCGTCCTTTACTCGCCAAGACAAGCAAGCCTCCAGTTCTACTTCATCAAGCAAGGATCCAAAAGCCTTGACTGCTCATGATGATGATGGACAGGATTGGAGCTTTAGGTTTGTCTCACCAGGGGAATCAAACATTGCAAGTGTAGAAGATATTGATGATGATTCTGCGAGTGAAGGTGATCTTGCAGTTGAGATAGCGATGTCACACAGTGAGGAAGCAACTGCAGCCGAGGTCAGTTACAAGCCTAAAGAGGAGACTTCCACGTCAGAGACAGAAAAGACAGAATCACCAGAACCAGAGACATCTGATGCTGCGTTGATGGCTAGCTCTTCTGAACCAACTCAGGTAAGTACTACTGACCAAATGTTTAATAATCATGCTTGTTCTGATTGTGATACTTTTAGGAATAGCATAGATGAAAAATTTGCTAGGTTATTAGATCATAATGATAACTTAGTAAAAGATTTGCAACTGTGCACTAAGGCTAATAGAGTATTAAAACAAAATGAGCATAGTTATAAAGAAAAGATAGACCTATTGACTAAACAGCTTAGGGAAACCGAAGTAGTTGCCTTTAACCAAGCAAATGACATTAGGTACTATCTAAACTCCCTAGAAGACACTAAGAAGCAAAAGGCAGTTCTAGAAGTAGAAGTAAATTCATTAAAACAGAAACTGCATAGTTGGACTAGTTCTTCACACATAGTTCAACACTTAGTGAGAGAAAGGAATAACGGGGAGGGATTGGGTTACAAAGTGGTTCCACCACCACCTGAGACCTTGATGAACACTAAGACTAGACCAGTAAACAATAACCCCATCAAGGATCACGTGGTGTCTACTCCTCTTGTTAGTGATCCAGATACCTCATGTTCATCTATTGAATCTGGACACAAACAAAAGGAGGCCACTTCAAAGGCAAAGGGTAAATTGCCTTGTGTTAATCTGGAAAAGGAATTTGAAAAAATTAACTTAAAGTCAGGGTCAAACAGAGTCAAATCAGAACCTAAAAAGACTTCTAATGTTAATTTTTCACATGCTTCTAGTCAAAAACCAGTTAACCAAAAAGAGAAAGATGTTAAACAGATTAAAACAGTTAACTTTGTTAAACCAGAGAAAACATCAAAAGAGCAAGAGTCAAAACCTAAAGTGATTGATGTTACTAGAGTGTCACACACTTCTCCTCAAAGAAAGTTTAATCATAAAGTTGATAGCAGGTCATGCTACAACTGTGGAGAATGTGGACACATTGCTTCCTATTGTCCTTTCTATCAGACACCTAGGAAGAAGATTGAACTTCAGGACTCCAAACCTAGGTCTTCTAAGAGGAGCTCTGTGACTCCACCTAGAAGAACTAGTGAACCTAAAGTTCAACCTGTAAGCCAGTCGACTGTTTATCATAAACAGGCCTTGCATAAATCTGGCTTATGGAAAGAGAAGTCATCCTGCGTGTCTGATACTGATGACAAGAAGGAACCTGAGCTACCCTCACCCTCTAAGGGTCAATGGGTGGAGTTTATGATGTGTGATGCCTCTGGGAAACCCAAGCCAGTAAAGGCTTGGGTTCCTAACCTAAACTAATTTATTTACTTTGTATGTGCAGGGTGTTCGATACAGTGCTGAGACTAACACGTGGATTGTAGACAGCGGAGCATCCAGGCACATGACAGGAAATAGGGCCCTTTTATCAAACGTCAAGCAAATAAAAGGAGGGCATGTTTCCTTTGCTGGAAACAAGGGAGGCTATATCACAGCTCAGGGAGAAGTGGGAAATCAGAAAGTTAAGTTTGATAAGGTGAACTATGTTCAACAACTTCAAGGAGTTAGTAACTTGGGTAATGTTTTGTGGTCACTGATGACTACTCAAGGTTCACTTGGGTAATGTTTCTGAAATCCAAATCAGAAACATTTGAGTCATTCAAGGAGTTAGTAACCACACTGGAATCTCTCTACAAGCTAAAAGTTAGACAAGTACGCTCAGACAACGGGACAGAATTCAAGAACCAATGGATGGAGGCATACTGCAAGGAAAAGGGAATTGTGCATCAATTCACTTCTGCCTACACGCCTCAGATGAATGGTGTTGCTGAGAGGAAGAACAGAAGCTTGATAGAGACAGCACGGACTATGCTGGCAGACTCGAAATTGCCTATCCAATTCTGGAATGAGGCAGTGGCGAATGCATGTTATACACTGAATCGAGTCCTGATAGTCAAGCGCCACGGAAAGACATGTTACGAGCTACTACAAAGACGCAAACCAAATTTGGAGTATCTTGAACCTTTTGGCGCACCGTGCACACTTCTGAAGAAGACACAAGAAGGAAAATTCAGCGAGAAGGCGGATGAAGGAATCTTTCTAGGATACAACATACCGAACAAGCGAGTTTACAACAACTCAACGGGTCTTGTAGAAGTGTGGTGTAATGTTGACGTTCAGAGATATACCACACCACCTACTGGCAAAGGACCCGCTTACTTCTTCGACTATGATGGATTCTTCAAGTCCTTCAACATCCCTCTCTCTCCCTCGGATGATGAGTTAGCTACTAGAATGATGTATGATATCCTGAATACACCATCTAGTTCACAGGGAGAATCATCTACTCAATCAGGGGGAGTAGTCGATAACAGTGACTCCTCCTCTGAAGATGAAGCTGAAGCAGCTGACCAAAACAGTCAGGAGGAACAGGTTCCAGTTCTTGAAAGTCCACAAGCATCTACCAGTGATGCACCTTCGACTTCAGAACCTCAAACTCCATCTACTTCAGATGCAGAACCAAATGTTCATAATCTTGGCTCTGAGGTAGCTGTTCCCACTACTCCAGGATCACGACTAAACGTCTATCATCCCCTTGACAATGTCATTGGGGATGTCAGATCAGGAGTACAAACCCGAAATCAGCTATACTCAGCTGATTACGCCTCGGTTATGGAGAAAGGTTATATTCATGATGGTGCTTATTGGTGTTTTGTCTCGCAGTTTGGCCAAAATATGTCAGTGATGCACTAAATGATGAGGCGTGGGTGAGTGCCATGCAAGAAGAACTTCTTCAGTTCAAGAAGTTAGGAGTGTGGACTCTGGTTGATAGACCGAAAGGTGCTAAAGTCATTGGCACCAAATGGGTACTGAAATGCAAGAAGGATGACCAAGGGGTCATTATCAGGAACAAAGCTCGATTGGTGGTTCAGGGCTTTCGCCAAGTCGAGGGGATTGACTACAATGAGGTGTTTGCACCTGTAAATCCAGGATGATCAAACTTGAATCAAATCATGAAGAATTAGATCAAAATAATGATAATCACAATAAAACCCCTTTGATCTCTATTAGATTGCTAATAATATTGTTTACAAGTAATCCCTCAATCAATTGGTCATGCAACCATTGACCAAAACCTAATGACAATTAACCTATTTATAGTCTAGACTAAGATTCACTAATTGCACTTAACTCCCTAGACTTAGGCTAATTAATACAAAATTACATATTAAGCATAAAAATGACTAAAAACAAGATAAAATATATTTTGTTCACACAAAATATATTTATTACAATAAAACTCCTAGTCATTTAAATCTTCAACGTCTTGTCTCGGTTCCTCGTCTCGAGCGTGTCGGGTTTGACTTTTGTTGACTTTGATCGTGACGTTGACTTTTGTTGACTTTCATAGTGTTGATAATATAGACTATATTTTCCAGCTCCAACAATACTCCCCCTTAGTCTATCATTATCAACGTCTTCATACGAATTCAGCATCGAGAAGTCAACAATAGAAAGATCTTCAATTTGAATCTTTCTGAATCTGATGAGAAAGATTTTTTTCATCTCATAAGCTCCCCCTATTTATATGCTCCCCCTTTTCGAGTGCAAGCTTTACATGGATATTGGAACAGGTTTCCCAAATCTTTAATCTTGAGTGCTTCAGAAGATGTAGGAGGAGGATTCCTAGCTCGGTATCTTCTGCAAACTTGAGGAACAAGCTCTCTGATCAGGTACACTGCTTAACTGATGATCGGCCATCACTTAAAACAAAATCTGAAACACATTCACAAACACAATCTCGACATTTCTAATTAGATCATTTCATTTTAACAAAATAAACCCGTGTTTATTTAGTGTGTGAAAAACAAGCGAACCCGTGTTCGTTTGTGCGTAATTTCCGTGAAATGCATGAAAATGATAAAATTGTAACAGCATAATATGGAAGACCTAAAAGAAATTTTGAACAAAAATTTATTATATATTTTTTATTTTTATTATATACATTTATTATAACATTTTTTTAATCTATATTTTTTTTTATAACCGAGAACTGAATCGATCATGAGATCACATCCTCAAGATATACTTTAGCACAAAGATGAATTTAATCATCGACAAGCAATGAGATCACACTGATAACTGAATCTAATAACAGTCTTTGAATGATTTTTGAAATTGTCAAACAGATCAATAACGATTGCTGGTATGTTTGTCCACTTAAACTCATGCTCTATCTTTTTCAACAAGCAGAAGATGATTCGTTAAGGTTCGATTAAATGCTTTAGAATGCTAGGACCCCACAATCATTTGGCAAAAAACCCTCACCCAACCTCAGGATTTCTTGAATTTTGTAACGATCTTTACAGAGCAAGGCTTGTACGTTAGTGTGCAAGTGATTATCGACAGAATATTGCATTCTGTGATGAATTCATCATATAGATAATTTGACACTACTTAGACAAAAATGGTGAGAGCTCCAGGTCTATACTCACGTATAACAAAGGAGATGACCATTTAATCATGTGCCGATGAGAGCTCCAGGTCAGTACTATCGTACAGCAGAGGAGATCATCACTCCAGGTCAGTACTTCCGTACAGCAGAGGAGATTAGCACAAACACAAGACACATAAATACACCAATCACGGCTCAAAGATATGGCTTATATGATTTGTATCATGGTGGGAGAAAGATCAATTCTCAATCCAATTTTTGTCAGGACTCAGTTTTTGTGCAGGCCAAAATGATTGCGTAAATCCAGACATTCTTAAGCATATATTTTAATTTAAATCATTATGCTGCTGTCTACTTTATTCTTCAGGCTGAGTCTACCAAGCATATCATTAAAGAATCTGTTTGTTTTTCTATTATTTGCAATTAAAAATAAGATGAAAATCAGATAACAGCATCAGTTACTATCATTTCTCATTTTACAACGCAAGTCATGCAAGAACAAGCATTTCAAGAAGATATACAATCATTTCTCAATCATCTCAAATCAAGTTCTCAGTTCTCTTTTTTATTTTTATTTACTTATACTCTCCCCCTAAATTTTTATTTTTGCAAACTCTTTTTATTATTTTAATTTTTTTTATTATTTTTTTATTTTTTATATGTTTTTATTATTTTTTTTTAATTTTTTTTTATAAAACTGTACAAAAATAAAAATTTATCAAAGAAGGTCTTCCAAACTACACTGATATGATGATAAAAAATGAATGCTCAAGAAATATGCAGTGATTATGAAGTGAGACCTGTGATTGTGTAGATAAAAATCCAGATTGTGGATAAATACCATGACCTTAACCTGTTTGTTCCGCCTCAAATTTGAATTAGGAACAATCTCTGTCAGTAAACCGGATTACTAACAGTCCTCTGAATTGTTCCTGCACTCATTAACAAATTAGTTTGAAAGGGGAACCCAGGCGATCGAAGTCCTGGAAGTTCCTTTTTCATCAAGATAAGTAACAAGCTTCTGCACACAACCGTTTAAACAATCGGGGATTGTTGTATCCTTCTTTTTAATTTTCCAAATTTGTTTTGGTTCAATTAACTTGGATTTGAATGAATTAAATTTGGAAATTATTTTCTGTTTAAGACTGGAAGGAAGAAAATTTGATTTTGAACCTTTGGTCATTTTCATCTTTGTATCATGTGAAACCGGCTTCACATGAAAAGGTTTGGATGGAGGGTTTTTCATCCAACCATTCAAAGATGTTTGCTTTTTACCTTTTGAACCAGAGAAGCAACCCGTGTTGCCTTTACCAATTGGAACATTCTTTGTTGACTCTGATCCGGAGAAGCAATTAGGTTTGCTTTTACCATCAGAAACAAGTCTTTGAGGACATTTCTTTACCACATGACCTTCTTTTCCACACTCAAAACAAGCCTTGAATGGCTTTTGATGCTTGACTGAACCGTGTGATAGAGGTGGGGATGAGGATTGCTTTGAGCTTGTAGCAGATTATTGCTTGTTTTGGCATTTGCTATGCTGATCAGGGAATGAGATTTTCACTGATTGACTGGGTTGCTTTGCAATTGGTGAAGAGATCCGTATCGGTCTTGATTCAATGTTAGGAAGCTTTTGAGACTTGACACTGTCTGGAGATATCTTGATATGAGAGGAACCAATACGCTCCTCTATGATTGATTCATCATCTGAGCTTATCCAGTCTCGTATACACAGATCTGCTTCCAAAGGATCTTGATTGACACCTCCTATTGTGTTGGCTTCGCTTGTAGGATTCTGATTGCCTGACGATTCAACAACTGTTCCTTCTTTGACAAACCTGACAGGAACAAACGAAGGAATGTTACCTGTTTTGAATTTGTTGAAGAAGGTTGGAGAAGCAACTGATATTGGTGTCGGAGCATTAGAGGTAGAATCGTCATTAATCTTCTTATCAGACCCCTGCTTGAGAAATCCCAAACCTATAGGAGAATCCTGCACATCTCTAACCTCTTTAAGATTAATGTTGCTTAAACCTGCATTTAAACTATTAGTTTCTGCAGCTTCAATCAAATCATTAGATGGATGAGGTTGAGGCATAGGAGAGTAACAATGGGTGCTAGGAGGAGGATAGACGTATGGATTTTCACCACAACCCACACCCGTTTTAATCCTAGCTCCCCTCTGTTTACACAGTAGCTCTTCATGTTTCATTCCGGATATGATCCATCTATCAAGTTTTGTTTTAAGCTTACTTGTTTCAAATTCAGCCAAAGTGACTCTTTCATTTAAAAGATTAATTTCAACATTTCTTTCAAGAAGAGTTCGTTTTAAATGATCATTTTCTTTTAAAGCTTCATTTAATTTTATGAAATACTTGGCTTCATTCTTTTTAAGTTCTGCGTTTATGGTGGTTAACTCCTTTTGGTTATCTAAAATTAACCTATTAGCTTTATACACACCAAACAATCGAATTTTGCAAGCAGAAGAACACATATCCTGAATAGTCTCGTATGGAAGATCCAAGATGACTCTTTCAGCAGTAAGAACCTTGTCGCAGTTGCAAACTCTGGTATTTCGCTTCCATTCCTCTTCCTGTTCAGCATCACAAACTTCCTCATTCAACTCAGCTCCACCTTTACCCATTGATGTCTGCTTATGCTCTTCTTGTACCTCTTCAGTTTCAGGTTTCGGTAAACCGTCGGAATTGGTGTCAGAATCTGATCTCTCTTCTGGTTTCTCTTTGGAGTTTGAAGTGATCTTTGGAGTTAGATATGTTGATTCATAGTACTCACGACGTTTGATATCCAACTCAATCTCTTTCAGTTTGTTGATCACCTCCATCAGTTTGTAATCCCGAAAGCCTCTATCTTGTTGAATCGACTTGCCGTGTGAGCTCCATTCTGATGAGAGAGAATCAAGTAATCTTAGAACTTGTTCATGATTTCCCAGTTGGGCATCAAACTTCTTCAGATTACTTGCCACCAACAGAAACCGATCAACAAAATCAGACATCTTTTCATTCTTTAAAGCTGCAAAATTATCAAACCGACATTGTGCAATTGTGAGATCATCTGATTCGAAGGATTTAATCAATTCTGCAAAAGCCATATTTATTTTTATTTTGTTTAAACAATTAAACGCCCCAAAAATATTTTTCCCAAAAATTGTAAAATAATTCTCCCCCGGGAAAAATATTATTTGTAAATGTCACGCTAGAAAATCTTAGCAACTGGGGTCAAGCTGAAGAAATGATAGTTTCGCTGAAATTATAATTTCGCAGAGCTAGTTTCGCTGTGAACTCTAGTTTCGCTTAGCCGACAGTAGTTTCGCTGGAAATTTCGGCAGCAGTTTCGCTAGCCGAATGTCACAAATGGCTTAGTTTCGCTGATAAGTTCGCAGGAAACAAGCTTGAACTTTCGTTCAGAGATAAATTCGGCAGCAATTTCGCTTGATGATTGGTCAAAAACACTATTGAACTTTCGTTCAAGGGAGTACTTTCGCTGAAACTCTAGAAAACAACTTCAGATCCAAAATAAACCATAATTTCGCTGAATGAAGATGACAATTTCGCTGTAAGAACAGCAGTTTCGCTGGTCGATCTCAAAACCCTTTTTCACCTCAAAATCAATCTGAAATCGCCCAAATCTCAATGGATTTGAAATCTGATGATTAACAGAGCTTTCCCAACCAATAATAAGCAAACTTCAATCAATTTCCATATCAATAACACTCAAATCTAATCCGAATTTGATGAAAACTTGATATTGAACAAAAACAACCAAAACCTCAACTTTTCTCTCTAAAAATCTTCAAATCTTCAGTGAATTTGATCCAAAATGGCTCTGATACCAAATTGTAAATCCAGGATGATCAAACTTGAATCAAATCATGAAGAATTAGATCAAAATAATGATAATCACAATAAAACCCCTTTGATCTCTATTAGATTGCTAATAATATTGTTTACAAGTAATCCCTCAATCAATTGGTCATGCAACCATTGACCAAAACCTAATGACAATTAACCTATTTATAGTCTAGACTAAGATTCACTAATTGCACTTAACTCCCTAGACTTAGGCTAATTAATACAAAATTACATATTAAGCATAAAAATGACTAAAAACAAGATAAAATATATTTTGTTCACACAAAATATATTTATTACAATAAAACTCCTAGTCATTTAAATCTTCAACGTCTTGTCTCGGTTCCTCGTCTCGAGCGTGTCGGGTTTGACTTTTGTTGACTTTGATCGTGACGTTGACTTTTGTTGACTTTCATAGTGTTGATAATATAGACTATATTTTCCAGCTCCAACAGCACCCGTGGCAAGGATGGAAGCCATTCGTATCTTCCTTGCCTATGCATCGTACATGAAGATTATAGTCTACCAATTAGATGTGAAGAGTGCATTCCTTCATGGGGAAATCAGAGAAACAGTCTATGTCAGTCAACCCGAGGGATTTGAAGATCCTTATCATCGGGATAGAGTTTACAAGCTCGACAAGGATTTATACGGGCTTCATCAAGCTCCAAGAGCTTGGTATGAGAAACTCTCGACTCATCTTGTGAAACACGGCTTTCGCAGAGGAGTCATTGACTGCACGCTGTTTATTAAAGAAAAGGATGGCGACCTACTGCTCGTACAGATCTATGTTGATGACATAATCTTCGGTTCAAAGAATGAAGAGTTATGCAAAGAGTTTGAAGCAGTTATGAAGAAAGAGTTTGAGATGAGTGCTATGGGGGAGATGAAGTTCTTTCTCGGGTTACAGGTGGATCAGACTCCAAATGGGATCTTTCTACATCAGACCAAGTATGTAGGAGACATTCTTAGTCGCTTTGACATGGAGAATGCATCTGCTGCTGGGACTCCACTTGCTACGAATCACGACATAGCACCTGATGAAAATGGAGATCTTGTATATGCCACGATGTACCGAGGAATGATTGGATCCCTCATGTATCTCACTGCCTCAAGACCGGATATCATGTATGTTACATGTTTATGCTCTAGATATCAGGCTAAACCTAAGGTCAACCATCTGATTGGGGTCAAGAGGATTTTTCGTTATCTGAAGGGTACACCCACACTTGGGTTGTGGTACCCTCATGAGGATGACTTTGAGCTTACCGCGTATAGTGACTCGGATTACGGGGGCTGCAAGATGAACTACAAGTCTACATCAGCAGGGTGTCAATTCTTTGGGAGAAGATTAGTTACCTGGCAGTGTAAGAAGCCAAAAGTGAAGTCTTCCGAAGCTTCAAAGACAAAGTCTTCTGAAGCCAAGAAGTGAAGACTGACTTCTTCTGAAAGCTTTTGAACACATGCTTTATCTGATGTACTTTACCATAAAGCTGGACCATTTTTCGCTGCGACTCTGTTCAGTTTCCAACTTACATAAGTTGGTGAAAAGGTCCATGCTTTTGGTAACTGTACATTAAGGTCTTGATTCCTTTACTTTCTACTTTATGTACCTCTATCCTTTTTGTAATATATTAGGATGTGAGCTTTGGCATGTCATAGTCACCTAGTCAAAAGGCAATCTGCCTTTTGACTCTACATTTGATTTTGTTGTTGTCTAGTTCAAATGTTTCCAGCTGGCTTTTTAAGTATGGCCGGATGTAGGATGTAGTATAAAGTATCTTAGGTCCTTGTATCTTTTCTCATGCTTTGTAACACTTGTAAAGAACTTGAGAGCAATATACAACATTTTTGAAAACAAATACCTGTCTTGTTTGTTCTTGTTCTATCTCATATTTGCTTGTGTTCTTAGTATCAAACTTATTGTGTTACAATTTCCCTGTTTGATCTGTTAAGTGTTCTAAACACTCTCCTCATTGTGTGTTGTGTTGTAAGTGACCATCCCTCAAACGGTCCTGCAATAATTTTATAAGTGAAAATTATCAATATAAGTATTTGACCAAGTATTTTTACAATATTTTTAGGCATTGAAAATAAGGTTTTGTAAATTATTTAACCAATCAAATGATGTCATGTGTCTCAATATCGCTGACCAGAAATATATGAGCATGTGCGTAACGCCCGTATCGTTGAGTCAGTGATATTTGGAGGGTTGTGTATCGCTAGATTAAGAAAACTAGAAAAATAAATATTATACCACCACCACAGGACCGGTTAAGGGATGGTCAATACAATAGTCACACAATGAGGAGATTATTAGAACACTTAACAGATCAAATGAAGAACTGGGACTCTTATATGGATACTAATAAAGATCAAGATTAGGTTAGACTCACCTTAGTTAGTGTTTATATTATGTAACAGGTTTTATGTTAGATTACTTAGTTCAATGTTTGTATTTTTGCTTTTTGTAGCTCAGCGAAACTATGAGCGAAACTATATTTTTGATCATAGTCGGCTGACCAGGTTCACCAGGCGAATCTATGTTTTGTCGCTGGGCGAAACTGGTCATGAGCTAGACAGTTTTGTTGACCGCTAAACTGTCAACGAAACAATGTAGACTATAAATTGAATTGTTTCGATCATTGTAGGCTAACTTTTGCAAAACCCTAAATCAAATATTATTGTTGCAAGTCTGTATTTTGTGGCTGAATGTTAATGGAATTCATATTGAGCCTTTGATTTTGTTATTATTTAATTTGTCTTCTTTATTATTGAACACCATTGATTCTATATCTTTGTTGTGTGGTTATTATGGATGTTTGATCAGTGGTTTTTGAACGTTTTGATCATCCATTGCACTGTTTATCGATCAATTGGACCAACAAAATGGTATCAGAGCCTTTGTGCTCTTGATTGATTAGGTTTTTAGGTATTTTAGTTGAAAATCACTGTTTCATCAGTTCTGGATCAATTTTGAGTGATTTGGTTATGGAAATTGATTGAGTTTGGTTAGTATTTGGTGTAGGAAGCTTCTGTAGTCATCAAATCTTACGTGCTTTGAGATTTGGGTGATTTTGGATCAATTTCGTGTTGAAGGTGTTAATCATAAGGAAGTGCGTGAGGAGTACGGTTATGGACCAACAAGTGGGCTTGGATGCAATAGCCTTAGTACCTCTAAATCTCAACAATCTGTTTTAGATAATAGTTCTAGTTAAAGTAAATTTTTTATTTCTCAAAAGTCTGTCTTAGACATTAACTTTGTGTGTTCAAGTGGTTGTTCTACTTCTTTGTCGACTGATTTAAGATGTAATGATGATATTTCAAGTGCTTGCGTGAATGAGGTTGTGGATGATACTATTATTGCTCGTAATGATAAAACAAAAGGAAATTGCTTTGAAAAGTTCTTTGCCCATCCCATTCCATCGTTTACCCCATTTAAAATTTCACAATCTAATGAACGGGTAATATCTTCGTCAAGTGCTAGTACAAGTGGTACAAGTACCTCCAGTACTTCAAATAATGATACATCTGCATTTGCAAATAATCATTCCTTAAAAGACAAATTCAGAACCAGAGAAATGTATGCGAC
This sequence comes from Flaveria ramosissima, assembly GCA_025215565.1. Taxonomy (NCBI): domain Eukaryota; kingdom Viridiplantae; phylum Streptophyta; class Magnoliopsida; order Asterales; family Asteraceae; genus Flaveria; species Flaveria ramosissima. The sequence continues at coordinate 35,273,124 of CM046034.1, forward strand.
TTAGAGTGATGTTGATTCTAGTTTATCTGAGTGTGACGAGGAAATCTGTATAGATAAAATTCCTGATTTGTTGCATAATAGACCTAGATTAAAATCCCCATGCTTTAGATGCGGTAAAGATAGTCATGTAGTTAAAAACTGTCCTGAGCTTCATCACAAATTTGTACATAAGAATTCTTTTGGCAGTAGATTAACTCATAATGTTAATAATTTCTTTTGCAAAAAATCATCTGTACCAAAACCTAATGTTGTTCAAACATGGGTTCCCGTTTCAAATCTGTAAATAGTTTTTGGCACATTGATAGTGGATGCTCTCGGCATAAAACCGTGTTGAAAGATTTGTTGACCAATTATCATATTATCAATGGAAGGTATGTGGCATTTGCTGGTGAGAAGAAAGGTGGTAAGATGATTGGTCAAGGCAAGGTATCAAATGGATCTCTCCATTTGGAGAAAGTCAACTTTGTGCCAGAGCTAGCATTCAACTTATTGAGTGTCTCTCAAATCTACGATAAAGATATTCCAGTTTTATTTCTCTCAAATGAATGCTTATTTTTGAAGTCTGGGTTTAATATCTCTGACGAGATGGTGTTAATGCGATCCCCGATAAAAATGATACTTATCTTCTTGATATGGGATCGAAAGAATCCACTTCCACTATTACTTGCCTTCTATCAAAAGCATCACCCTCTGAATCCTTTTTATGGCATCGACGATTGGGCCATGTTAATTTCAAAAATATTAACAAATTTGTTAGAAACAATCTTGTTAGAGGATTACCATTGAAAGATTTTTCTTTTGTTGAAAAGTGTATGGACTGTGCAAAAGGAAAACAACACAAAAAACCTCACAAGCCAAAACTTGAAAACACTATTTCTAATCTCCTCGAGTTGTTACACACCGATTTCTTTGGCCCAATCAGCTTAAAATTAATTGCTAAGAAATCCTTTTGTCTTGTTGTTACAGATGATTTCTCTAGGTATTCTTGGGTGAGGTTCTTAGCTCATAAAGGAGAAACAGCTGAAGAGTTGTAGAAATTAATTCTTTCAATCGAAATGATAAGCAAAAGGAAGGTCATGGCTATTCGAAGTGACAATGGTACCAAATTCAAAAATTATATCTTTGACTCCTTCTATGCAAACAAAAGAATTTTGAGACAATTCGGTGCGGCCAGAACACCTCAACAAAAAGGTGTTGCTGAGAGAAAGAATTGCACCTTAATCAAAGCTGCTCGTACTGATCGAATCAACTTTGCCAATTATCTTCTGGGCTGAAGCGGTGAATTGTGCGTCATATGTCCTCAATCGTGTTTTGATTGGAAAGATAAGTTGAAAACTTGTTAGGACCTGGTATTTGAACGAAATACCTAGTGATTAGCGTGTTAAACCAACTCAAATAGTGCGGAATCCTATTTGATTGGCGATCCAATCAGTGAGAACACACGAAGAATCAATCAAGAATTAAATCCAACGTTAGAAATCGATTAGGAATCGATCTAATGTGTTCTGTGAACTTGGAGAACGATTTGGGAGGTCTCTGGACGGCTAGGGTACGTCTGGAATCGTAATGGGATGAATGCTTTCGTTTTTCCACGAATTGGGTCTATTTATAGGTTAGTATTGTTCAATCGTGCGACTGGGCCATAAGTATGGTTCAGTCGTGCGATTGAACCATGCGGTTGATTCATCCGCACGACTTAGTGTTCAGTCGTGCGATTGAGCCAATCTTATGTGTCAATCATACGACTGATCCAGTCTCCTGGTTCAGTCGTGCGATTGAGTCAATCGTATGAAGTTATTCATGCGTGTGGTCCATTCGCATGGGCCATTCGCATGAGAACTTCAATAAGTTAAGTTTGAATGTTTTAATTAATATAACATAATGTGCAATCATTCAAACAATCATAAACCCAATCAATTCAATCACGACTCATTAATGAAATATTAAACATTACAAGTAACAACCAATTCATGTCATTTTATTAGTCAATACAAATTACATCATAATCAGACAGACAAGTTCATTACATTACAAATCATGATCTAGGGACATACATGCATCAACAAACTCCCCCTTGGACCTAGATCTATCTAATCTCTTGTCTTCTGCATAACCTCCTTATACTTCTTGTACTTCTCCTCCTTAGTGACTCCTGCGTGAATCTCAAACGCAAAACAAAGTCGTATAACGTTTTGGAACTGGAGGGCTTGTACAATGTCCTGTGTGTCATAGAACAGTGGCCACTTGTATAATGTATAGACATCATTAGCAGACAAGTTGGTTAGCCACATTGGGTCGAATACCCTGATAGTATCCATTTGGCCCTCTTTATTCAGAACTATGACAGCTTCAGCAGTTCTCCAATCATAGTACCACCATTTGAAGTGTGGAGTTAAGTCCTGTGGCATTTCCCTGAGAGGGATTCTCGACATAGTGCGCGGAGGACTCCACTTCAACACAATCTTGGGTTTGCCAGTAATGGCATCAACCTCAGACCTTCTTATGTACCTCGTAGGCTGTTGTGGTCTGAAGTTAACCCATCTGGTGTGGTACTCCTTCTTCAGGGCAGCCTCGAACCAGCCTGACATCTTTCTTGGGTCAGCATACAGCAGCTTTAGCTTAGCCAGCTGGTTGAGCTCAAAACCAGGTAGAGTCTTCAGATCATGTGGAAACCTGAAGTACTCTATGCCTGTTCCCTCTTAACTGCATACGCGTTAAGGTCATCAAAATAAGCCCATGCAATAATCCTGCCTGACACCTTATGGTGTTTCTTGACTCTGTAGAGCTTGGTGTAGGCATCTTTCTTTGGTGCACCACGCTGGGCTCTCACTTCTTCAAAACAGGCAGCCCACTCAGCCTTTCGAATGTCTACGTCATCATTGGAGGCTTGGGCTGTTCCTTCAGTCTTTTCGGTTTCCTGCTCCATCTTGTCTAGTACCTCAAACGTATCACTGACTAGGGACTCACCCAGATTGGGGACCACATTACCTTCGTTGTCAGCATACTGAGGGTACTCTTCTGCAGTAATATCTTCAACCTCAACTTCATCAACGTCATTTAGTTCTTCATCACTGGTTGAATCAACTGTTGGAGCATCCTTGACAATTTCATCAGGATTTAGTCTGAACATCTCTGCCAGTTGCTCGTTAGATAGGTCATGAATTATTTCCCCTTCTTCAGGGGTATAACTCACAGACCTTCTTACAATCCCTTGCAGATCAAGAATCATGGTTAATTGAGTCTTGACCTGTTGAAGGGGAGCAATGTCAAACTCATCCCTTTGAAAGTTTGGATCTGTTTGATTTAAACATTCAACACATAAACTATTAGTAAGTAATCAAACAGAATTATATCAACTTAATATATAAACATTCAACACACTTGTTTTCATTACATGATTCAAATACAACATAAATAAATACATAAGACATCTAATCTGTACTTTTGTTTTGAATCATGGGCGCGTCGCTCGGTGGAGCAGAAGTGGTAGATGACTGGTCCTGTCGATGCTTCGATCTTCGCTCTTGACCAGAAGCAGAGGCCGATGCAGCCACATCCCCTCCTTCTGCTTCGTCATCATCATCTCTACCTTCTGTCCTTTCTTCCTCAGTCTCTTCCTCATCCTCATTATCTTCCTCATCATCATCATCATCTTCATCATCACCATCTCCATCATCCCCATCACCCTCCTTTATCTTCAAGGGCTCATCCTTTGACCCCTTTAACCTCAGCATAATCGTCTTGTTGGTAGTCTCCAACTCCTCTATACGTTTGGCTGACTGGGCCTGCTGGTCCTGGAGTTGGGACATCTCGACTCTCTGAGCATCGATTAGCTGGGTCTGCTGATCTATCAACCGAGCCTGCTCTGCCATCTGCTGAGACTGGGCAGCAGTCAGGTCGGTCAGCTGGCGAATCTGTGCCGCCTTCTCCTCATCTGCAGCTAGCAGGCGCATCACCATACGGTTAAGCGCCGACAGCTGCTCCTCTACCCCGATGTGAGGTAGAGTAGATCCATATACATGTGATGGCTGGGCTGAAGGTCCGGCATGATGTGAGGTGGTGGTGGTAGTAGCAGTGGTGAATATGGGTCGGTAAGCTGATGCTGGTGAGGTAGGTGTGAATGGTATGGTGGTGGATGGGAAGGATACAGTGGTGGTAGGTAAGGTGGTGGCTGTGGTAGCAGTAGTGGATGTGGTGGCTGTGGTGATGGGTGGTATGTCAGTGGAGGTGGTAGTGGTGGCTGTGGTGGTGGAAGTAGTGGCAGCAGTGGTAACGAAGGTCAGGCGATGCTTCTTCTTCTTCAGTCCGTGGGGTTGAGCCATCCTCTTCCTCCTAGTCCCGGTGGAAGTGGATGCTCCCCCTGCAGCTCTGCCCACTGAACCCGGAACATAGCTCGGGTCAGTCTCTCTCTCTGAGGAGTCCCGAGGGTGTTCACCAACCACCCTAATCCCGTGTTCTGTGGGAACGACTTTGCTTCCCACAGTCCTAGTGAGGGGCTCCTCATCTGACTCCTCCTCCTCCTGATCACCAACAGTGAACTCCTGATGGAAACCGGCGTCTCAGCAACCTCTCCGGCAGTGGCAGACCCCGGGGGAATAACATCAGAATCAGTGCCTCTTGGTGGAGCAGGCATATCATCCCCGGCGTCGCCGCTATCATCATCATCTGAGTCAATATCTGGTAGAGCAATCTGCTCTACATCTGAATCGCTATCATCGTGGCGCCACTTTCTCTTGGCTGGCGCCACATAGTCAGCACGGGCCAGATGCCCAAACAACCTCCTGACAGGGGGTTTCACCTGCTTCCCCCTGTACACCTTCATCCTGCCTAACGTAGTGTCATCCATGACCTCCAGCACTACAGCATCCTCCTTCTCCTTCGGCAGGGAGGGAAGCTTCTGATCTATAATCATCTGCATAAACCTCGGATACATGCAGAAGCCTTCCTTCCCTTTCCCCTCAATGTTCTCCACCAGGTAGGTGAAGATCATTTTGGAGAAGCTGAACGGGTGGTTCAGCACCAATGCAGCATAAGCGTTCTGGATCTGATCCGACAACTCATCAAATCCTCCCTTCCTCGACGCTATGCACTTCAGTAGAACATGCGCAAGATACTTGAACTGGGGACAGAGGTTACTCTTGTTGAGTACCCCAGCATTGATGTCCCCAGAGTACTTGGCTCTCATAAAACATCCTCTAACTGTGAGGGGGTGTAGACGAGTAGGACAATCAGCATCATCCCCTAACTGTAGAACAATCCTCAAATCCTCCTCTGAGATGGTAATAGCCTCACCAAAGATAGTACTCTGGATGCAATGAGGCTCAGAGGATCTATCCACAGTCGCACCTTCCCAGAAGGCCTGCTGCACTGATCTATAAGGTGTACATGGTGTAGAAATAGCATGAGCTATCCTGGATCTCGACAGAAAAGTAATGATGCCTGAGAAGTCAGCTGCGTTCCTGGATGTCAAATCCAGATGAGCACATATGTTATGCTTTGTGCTCATGTTCCATCGACTCGCCATCTGTAACACATAATAATATAAACATTAGTACCTTTGGCTAAGAGCATAATGAAACACTTAAACTTGAATAGAATGTTTCTGTCATGCGATTGAGGTTGTGCGACTGAAATCAGTCATGCGACTGAACAGTGCGATTGTGGTTCAGACGTGCGAATGATCTCATGCGTACGACTGAGTGTGCGACTGGACTCATGCGCATGTACTCTTATGCGGTTACACCAGTCGTGCGACTGAGTCTCATACGCATGGTTCAGTCGTGCGGTTAAGTAAATCGCCCCCTTCAGTCGTGCGACTGAAGTTCATCCGCCTGTCCAGTCGTATGACATCCTGTCCGTTCAATTCAAATTAACTTTTTCACCAATTTTGAGTTTTAGACTTCGTGTTCTGGTTCATTAGACTCGCAACCTATTCATGTAACACCTAACATCTTTAATTTCATTAGTTTGAGCCATTTAGTTAGGTAATTTTGTCACACAAGTCACGGTTTTCTAACGGGTCTGATTATCCAGATTAAATGTCAAATTGAACGATTTGGTAAGATTTCTTCGTCGCAAATTACCTGTAGAATCAATGTAAATGGTCAGTATGCAAGAAACGAGGGTTTATAGAGATCAAACGAAATTTGGGCAGAGTGACTTTAGTCGTGCGATTTAGGGTTTCTTTGAGGGTGATGAGTCTCTGCGACCGACTCCTCCTCTATTTATACTAACCCTAGATCCAATCGTGCGACTGAGTTCATACGCACCTTTCAGTCGTGCGAGTGGGACTCAGTCGTGCGATTGGGTCAGTCGCCCTTCTCCAGTCGTCCGATTGGATTTCAGTCGTGCGACTGACTCACTCGTTCGCACTTAAGCCTCCGACTGGGCTAATCGTATGGGCCATTCGGTTTGATGGTCCATACTCATAGTTCATTCGTGCGAATGGATTCCATTCGTATGGTTAGTCCATACGTATGGTCCATTCGTGCGAATGGGTCATACTTAGTTGATTTTCTGCCATTTATACCAAGAATCATTTAAACCCTTTTAAATTAATTGAAATTAACGTTATGAGCCTTTGATCATCTCAGACATGATAATTTTATCTTGAAAATATTTTGATCACCTCAGACGTGATCCTTTTAAACATTATAGTCACCTCAGACGTGACCCTTTTAAAAACACTTTGTCACCTCAAACGTGACTATTTTAAACTTTCAAAGCACATATGGTCATCTCAGACATGACCCTTTTAGTGAGTTGATTCCTTCTGATTTTCCTGATGTAGCCCGACACAAGACTAAAATTAAAATTAAAAACAACTAACTAATTTAAAACCTTAAACTAATTACATAAACAAACTTATTTTTGGCTTTTTGTGAGAGATAAATCCAGAGATTGATATCTACTGGATTCGGTTCGGGAGTAGACAGCTTCAACTTAGATTGATCATATCTGGACCAATTCAATTTTGGAATCATACAGGTAAGTCAAATCATTTGGGACTTGTTATTAAAACCTTTTGATGCTTAAGTTCTCGGTGTTCATCCAGAGTCGTTAGCGACTTAAGGAAATCATACTGAAACTCTTAGATTTTCACATTGATTTGAACTTTTGAGCATGTAGCCACAATGATTGTCAGTATGTTTGTCCACTTAAATCCATACACAGACTTTTGACACAGACTGGTGACTTATTTAGGTTTAATTATTTCAACTAACATTTGTGGATCCCACACTTATATGGTAATCAACATTCCTCAGAAGCTTTTGAGCGGTCTACGGGTATTATTACAAGAAGAGACTATTCTTAGAGCTTTCAAAGAGAAGCCTGTCCTCAGGTCAGTGCCATCGCACAGCAGAGAGGCGGCAAACAACAATGAATTCTAGAATATCTAGGTTATGCTTATCCTCAGGTCAGTGCCATCGCACAGCAGAGAGGCACACAACCTATCACCTTGTTAGAGCAGCTTATTTTATTTTACACAAAATGCACCAACAACATAAGTCATTAGCTTTATTGCATTTGTCTTTCATTTTTTTCTTGCTTTGCTCTAATTATGGTCATCCGCACACATTTGTGTCGTTTAATTGCTCATTACCCCTTATTGGAATATATTTGATTGTGTTAACCAGTGATAAGATGGAAGCCCACAGTCAGTTGAACAACTTAGTTTGATCTTGAGATCACCAATCAGGTCTAATTGTCTATTGTGTTGAATATACCAACATATCATTTGTGGTCTAGCAGCCTCTAAGTCTACTTTCTTTGTGTCACCTTAGGAGTTGCCAGTTTTTTATCATCTTCCCTTTTTATATTGCTTAGACTACACAGACTTATACTTTGAACTTTTGCATCTTTTCAAAACTTAAAATTTTAAAGTCCCTCTTGATTTGTTCCTGTGTACTATCATTTTCCAAAGGTATTGAATTGGTATCACAGACACAATCTACCTTATTTCAGCTAGTTACTCCTTCTCCCTCATTTTTTTAATGTTAACTTGCTGACATATTCTCCCCCTAAAATACTAAAATCATTTCTGGTTTAATTATTTTAGGATTTTAATAAACAGCAAAATAACATGAGTTTAAATAAAACAGACGAAAATAAAACAAATAAAATAAAATAAAATAAACTTTAACTAAACTACATCGGACTACACATTATCATCATCAGGAATTACCTCACTTTTCTTTTTAACTCCGTTGACCTCTAGCAAATATTGAAAACGTGGTTTATCAAAGGCTTTAGTATAGAGGTCAGCGCGTTGAAAATCAGTATTAATAACCACATCAATTAAGTTCTTTTCAAAGCAATCTCTTATGAAATGGTATTTAATACCGATGTGTTTGGTCTTAGGATGTTGAACCGGATTTTTAGTTACTGCAATTGCAGCAGAGTTATCAACAAAAATAAGAGTAGATGAGAATTTTAAACCGTAATCCCGCATTTGCTGTTGAATCCAGATGATTTGTGAACAACAACTTGCAGCAGCAACATATTCGGCTTCACAGGTTGACAATGCAACCGATGTCTGCTTCTTACACTGCCAGGTAACTAATCTTCTCCCAAAGAATTGACACCCCGCTGATGTAGACTTGTAGTTCAACTTGCAGCCCCCGTAATCCGATTCACTATACGTGGTAAGCTCAAAGTCATCATCATGAGGATACCACAATCCAAGTGTGGGTGTACCCTTCAGATAACGAAAAATCCTCTTGACCCCGATCAGATGGTTGACCTTTGGTTTAGCCTGATATCTAGAACATAGACATGTAGCATACATAATATCAGCTCTTGAGGCAGTGAGATACATGAGGGATCCAATCATTCCTCGGTACATAGTGGCATCTACAAGATCTCCATTCTCATCAGGTGCTATATCATGATTCGTAGCAAGTGGAGTCCCAGCAACAGAAGCATTCTCCATGTCAAAGCGACTGAGAATGTCTCCTACATACTTGGTCTGATGTAGAAAGATCCCATTAGGTGTTTGATCCACCTGTAACCCGAGAAAGAACTTCATCTCCCCCATAGCACTCATCTCAAACTCTTTCTTCATCACTGCTTCAAACTCTTTGCATAACTCTTCGTTCTTTGACCCGAAGATTATGTCATCAACATATACCTGTACAAGCAGTAGGTCGCCATCCTTTTCTTTAATAAACAGTGTACAGTCAATGACTCCCCTGCGAAAGCCGTGTTTCACAAGATGAGTCGAGAGTTTCTCATACCAAGCTCGAGGTGCTTGATGAAGCCCATATAAAGCTTTGTCGAGCTTGTAAACTCTATCCCGATGATAAGGATCTTCAAATCCCTCGGGTTGACTTACATAGACTGTTTCCCTGATTTCCCCATGAAGGAATGCACTCTTCACATCTAATTGGTAGACTTTAATCTTCATGTACGATGCATAGGCAAGGAAGATACGAATAGCTTCCATCCTTGCCACGGGTGCAAACACCTCATTATAGTCAATCCCCTCGACTTGGCGTAAACCTTGAACCACCAGTCGAGCTTTGTTCCTGATAATGACTCCTTGGTCATCCTTCTTGCATTTCAAGACCCATTTGGTGCCAATGACTTTAGCACCTTTAGGTCTATCAACCAGATTCCAGTGTGGTTACTAATTCCTTGAATGACTCAAATGTTTCTGATTTGGATTTCAGAAACATTACCCAAGTGAACCTTGAGTAGTCATCAGTGACCACAAAACAGTACAAGTCGCCTGCAATGCTCCTAGTACTGACTGGACCAAACAAATCCATGTGAAGAAGCTCAAGAGGAAGTTCTATTGAATGAACTTTCTTTTCCTTATGAGACTTCTTTGTCTGTTTGCCTTTCTTGCAAGCTACACAAAAGTCAGGAAGTTGGAAGTTCTTGACATTAACTCCTCTCACCAAATCCTTCTGAATCAAATGATTCATCTTCCTTTGACTAATGTGTCCCATTCTCCTATGCCAGGAGATGGAATCCTTCTCAGTAGCTTTAGATAGAAAGCACTGAACCTCATGATCCATTGTAGCAGCTGTTGACAGATCCAAGACATAAAGGTCTTTATATCTTGAAGCAGTCATCAGAACTTGGTCCTCTGGGATCATGTAGTCTTTCTTCAGCACGTAACACTTCTTGTTGTCGAAGATGACTTTAAATCCTTTATCACAGATTTGGGAAACAGAAAGTAAGTTATTCTGAAGTTGTTGAACGTAGTTCACCTTATCAAACTTAACTTTCTGATTTCCCACTTCTCCCTGAGCTGTGATGTAGCCTCCCTTGTTTCCTGCAAAGGAAACATGCCCTCCTTTTATTTGTTTGACGTTTGATAAAAGGGTTCTATTTCCTGTCATGTGCCTGGATGCTCCGCTGTCTATAATCCACGTGTTAGTCTCAGCGCTGTATCGAACACCCTGCACATACAAAGTAAATGAATTAGTTTAGGTTAGGAACCCAAGCCTTTACTGTCTTGGGTTTCCCAGAGGCATCAAACATCATAAACTCCACCCATTGACCCTTAGAGGGTGAGGGTAGCTCAGGTTCCTTCTTGTCATCAGTATCAGACACGCAGGATGACTTCTCTTTCCATAAGCCAGATTTGTGCAATGCCTGTTTATGATAAACAGTCGTCTGGCTTACAGGTTGGACTTTAGGTTCACTAAATCTTCTAGGTGGAGTCAAAGAACTCCTCTTAGAAGACCTAGGTCTAGAGTCCTGAAGATCAATCTTCTTCCTAGGTGTCTGATAGAAAGGACAATAGGAAGCAATGTGTCCACATTCTCCACAGTTGTAGCATGACCTGCTATCAACTTTATGAGTAGACTTTCTTTGTGGAGAAGTGCGTGACACTCTAGTAACATCAATCACTTTAGGTTTTGACTCTTGTATGTTTGATGTTTTCTCTGGTTTAACAAAATTAACTGTTTTAACCTGTTTAACATGTTTCACTTTTTGGTTAACTGGTTTTTGACTTGAAGCATGTGAAAAATTAACTTTTGAAGTCCTTTTAGGTTATGAATTGACTCTGTTTGACCCTGACTTTAAGTTAACTTTTTTCAAATTCATTTTCCAGATTAACACAAGGCAATTTACCCTTTGCCTTTGAAGTGGCCTCCTTTTGTTTCTTCCCAGATTCAGTAGATGAACATGATGTGTCTGGATCAGTAACAAGAGGAGTAGTCACCACATGATCCTTGATGGGGTTGTTATTTACTGGTCTAGACTTAGTGTTCATCAAGGTCTCAGGTGGTGGTGGAACCACTTTGTAGCCTAATCCCTCCCCGTTATTCCTTTCTCTCACTAAGTGTTGAACTATGTGTGAAGAGCTAGTCCAACTATGCAGTTTCTGTTTTAATGAATTAACTTCTACTTCTAGAACTGCCTTTTGCTTCTTAGTTTCTTCTAGGGAGTTTAGATAGTACCTAATGTCATTTGCTTGGTTAAAGGCAACTACTTCGGTTTCCCTAAGCTGTTTTGTCAATAGGTCTATCTTTTCTTTATAACTATGCTCATTTTGTTTTAGTACTCTATTAGCCTCAGTGCACAGTTGTAAATCTTTTACTAAGTTATCATTATGATCTAATAACCTGGCAAATTTGTCATCTATGCTATTCCTAAAAGTATCACAATCAGAACAAGCATGATTATTAAACATTTGGTCAGTTGTACTTACCTGTGTTGGTTCAGAAGAGTTAGCCATCAACGCAGCATCAGATGTCTCTAGTTCTGGTGATTCTGACTTTTCTGTCTCTGATGTGGAAGTCTCCTCCTTTGGCTTGTAACTGACCTCGGCTGCAGTTGTTTCTTCACTATGTGACATTGCTATCTCAACTGCTAGATCACCTTCACTCGCTGAATCATCATCAATATCCTCAACACTGGCAATGTTAGATTCTCCTGGTGAGACAAACCTAAAACTCCAATCCTGTCCTTCATCATCATGAGCAGTCAAGGCTTTTGGATCCTTGTTTGATGAAGTAGAACTGGAAGCTTGCTTGTCTTGGCGAGTAAAGGACGAGAACGGGTTCCCATTACCCGTCTTCTTTGGCTTGACACATTCTATCTTGAAGTGCCCCTTCTCTCCACAGTTGAAGCAGGTCACTTTGCTCTTGTCAAAGCCAAATGTGGTATCCTTAGTAGCTACCAGGTTCTGTCCCGTCTTCTTAACAAACTTCTTCGCCCTTCGGACAGCGCTAGCTAAGGCCCACATTATATCCATCCTCTCAAGCTCCATTTCGTCAACCTGCTCGTAGTCCTCATCTGCCAGATGGCAGTTTCCAATCTTTCCGGCCACAAGTCCATCATATGAATGAACCACTGCAGCTAAAAGATCCATATGCTCTCGTGCTACTTCTACAGTCACATTACCGAGGTTCTCGGTCTTCAATTTGGTAGCACTTGCTTCTGATCCAATATAGTGGGTACATGACGACCCTGACGTGTCTGATCCAGAAGGAGAAGCATGTAAAGGACCTGACGAGCTAGACACAAATGCAGTCTGGAGAGGTGCTCCAGATGTCTTAGCTTGAGGCGTGGCGTTGTATAAAGCTGGATTTTGTGTGTACGAAGACTTCTGAGCTCTATACTTCATCCTTAGTGCTTCTTCTCGCAACTTAAGAATAAAGTCATTTATATCCAGCTTCACAAGCATTCCATTCTGTCTCAGGTTAGACACGAATGAAGCCCACTTATCAGGCAATCCGTCTGCGAAGTTGCTCACTTTCTCTTCCATAGTCGTTTCCACTCCATGTGTATGCAATTCGCTCATCAAGTGGTAAAATCTGTCTATGACTTCGTCTAAACTCTCGTTACCAATAGATGAGAAGTTATCGAATTCCTTCTTTAACTCCTTTGCCTTGATTGCCTTCAATGACGCATTCCCATCATATCTCTTCTCTAGCTCATCCCACAGTTTCTTGGACTGCTTGTTCTCTGAATACTGGTGGAATATGTCTTTGGGGATAGACTGAGTGATCAATGCATAAACCCTTTTCTCTGCATTGTATTTTACTTTCTGTGCATCTGTCATCCCGCTTAACGTTAACTTAACTCCATCAGCTCCCACCGGTGTACTATAACCGATCTCAATGGCTTCCCACAGATTAGGATCTACTCCATTGAGGTAGATCTCAAAACGTTGTTTCCAGTGGGGAAACTCATCTAAAGTCAAGAGCTTTGGTGGTTTATTGTGATTACCCACCTCACTCTCAAGCAACAGCAGGTTCTGAATCCTCGAGTCCTTCCCAGCAGTAAAGGCTGACATCTGATCTTCCATGGCTAATAAACTTAGAATCTAATCAAACAAACTTTCACTGATGCGACTGAAGGATGCGAATGGTCTAATCGTGCGTATGAACTCTGCGACTGGTTCAATCGTGCGGCTGAACTGGGCGATTGGTTCAGTCGTGCGAATGAAACTGGTGCGTATGAGCTATGCGAACGAACGGTTCAGTCGGCCGAATGAGGGTGCGACTAGGTCCAATCGTGCGTATGAGCAATGCGAATGGAGTCCAGTCGTGCGAATCGGTCACTCGTGCGACTGAAGCTGCTGTTTTGCGAAAATTTCTAGGTTTGACGGGTTTCAGCCATAAAAGTTCGAAATTTCACAAGTCCTAATCGCCTAAGTCCGTAGAAACCAAACTTCGATGAGCAGGGAACGTCCATGATCACTTTTGATGCCAAAGATTGCGTTTTTAGTGCAAAAACACAAACTTTTATGCAATCTTGATTGAATCAACACGTAATCAAGAGCCAATGCTCTGATACCACTTGTTAGGACCTAGTATTTGAACGAAATACCTAGTGATTAGCGTGTTAAACCAACTCAAATAGTGCGGAATCCTATTTGATTGGCGATCCAATCAGTGAGAACACACGAAGAATCAATCAAGAATTGAATCCAACGTTAGAAATCGATTAGGAATCGATCTAACGTGTTCTGTGAACTTGGAGAACGATTTGGGAGGTCTCTGGACGGCTAGGGTACGTCTGGAATCGTAATGGGATGAATGCTTTCGTTTTTCCACGAATTGGGTCTATTTATAGGTTAGTATTGTTCAATCGTGCGACTGGGCCATAAGTATGGTTCAGTCGTGCGATTGAAATCCGCACGACTTAGTGTTCAGTCGTGCGATTGAGCCAATCTTATGTGTCAATCATACGACTGATCCAGTCTCCTGGTTCAGTCGTGCGATTGAGTCAATCGTATGAAGTTATTCATGCGTGTGGTCCATTCGCATGGGCCATTCGTATGAGAACTTCAATAAGTTAAGTTTGAATGTTTTAATTAATATAACATAATGTGCAATCATTCAAACAATCATAAACCCAATCAATTCAATCACGACTCATTAATGAAATATTAAACATTACAAGTAACAACCAATTCATGTCATTTTATTAGTCAATACAAATTACATCATAATCAGACAGACAAGTTCATTACATTACAAATCATGATCTAGGGACATACATGCATCAACAAAACTCCTTACGAATTTTTTCATAGAAGGAAGCCATTGATTGATTTCTTTCGTCCATTCGGATGTTCTTGTACCTTGCTTAACACTCATGCACAGAAGTCAAAATTTGGAGTTGTGTCAGATGAATGTTACTTCGTTGGTTACTCATCTTCTTAGAAAGCTTACCGTGTGTATAACAAGAGAGCACACATTAGGGATGAGCATTTGGTACCCAGTACCCATGCCGGTACCCTTACCGTACCGATACTGGTACCAGCTGGTACCGAAAGTTTGTATAAGGTACCGGTATCGGTACTTGATTTTCTTACATTACGGGATCGCAAATGGACGGTACCGGTACCGGTACTTTACCCAAAAGTCCCGTATGGTGCCCGATAGTAACTGAATACGAATAACCTATTTTGAAAACGGATTGACAATATAGTGATCAAATCAAAGATTAACTTTCTTTGATATTTTGAAACTTTTGGTATTGATATTGATCTTATTGGTGTTTTTTTATTTTGGGGTGAAACACATCACCATGAAACAAAAACATTTTACTATTTTTTTGAGTCAGTGCTGCTTCACAACTGATGAGTGGTAAGTATCTGTGAAATGTTGATATTTAGAATGCATGATCACGTCTATGTATTATTTTTGTTAGACATGTTGATGTTTTTTTTGATATATTATTTTTGTTTAGTTATTATGAACTTTTGGAGGTATCGGGTACCAAACATGTACAGGGTAACATGTATAAAAACAAGTATTGGATAACGTAACCAAACATGAACCACGCAACAAGACTAAAAAATAATGTTGTGGAGATAACGGGTACCAAAGAGGTATTGGGTACCAAAATACCGGTACCATACCGGTACCGATACCTGTACCCACATACCAAAATTGGTACCGGTAGCGGTAATCGTTTTTTATAAAATTCGGGACCGGGTACTTTCGGTATCGGTACCAGTTCGGTACAGTACGGTACCGGTTCGGTACAGGTTCGGTACCGAGCTCATCCCTAGCACACATAGTGCAAGAGTTATTCTATGTTGACTGGCAGGAATCTCATTCTTAAGATGCTAGAACCGAACCTGCATGGTTCTTTGACTCGAACACTGTTTTTAACTCCTTCAATCTCCCAGTTTTTGATGATGATGCATCCTTTTCTAATGTTCCAACAAACATTATTCCATCAGATCCATTACCTCAGAAATTCCCAACTCATCAAATGAACCTCCGACCTCAATCGAACTTCCATCTTCATCTCTCATTGACGTTCTACACCAACCCATTTTGGCATTTATTCCTTCAACCCCATATTTTACCCCAACCTCCACTTTATCTCAATTCTCTCAAACCTTTCCATCGCCTCAACCTGTCCAACCACCTATTGAACCTTCAGTCACATGGTCTTTCTTTGTCTTCCATACCACCTTTGGAAGCTTAGACTTGACCTTCAACACTTCAGAAGTTTTGACAACTTCAGAAGTTTTGGAGACTGGGCCTTTGGAAGATCTTGTTAACACTACAACAAGCTTCAGTACTTTGGAAATATTCCTTTCTTCCGAGACCAACCTTTCTTCCAAAGGTAAGTTTTCACTTGTCTTTTTCTTCATTTTGGAGCTTTCGAAAGGAAAAGATTTTCCTTCCGAAGCTTCCTTCTTCTTTCACTTGTCAGAAGTTTCTTTCTTCGTCATATGTACAATACCTTTTGGATTGTAGAGGCAATCCTTTGCAAGATGAGAAGTACTACCACACATGACACAGTCCATTTTCTTCCTTATGAGAATCTTCCTTCAGTAACAAGGATGAACTTGATCACTTTGCTTCTCCATCTTCATCTTTGCAGATGATGTAGCAATCCTTTTAGGGTAAGAACTGCCTTTGGAGATGGATGGTTCAGGTTGTGTAGCAGTGGTATACAAGTGATCAACCTTCTACATGATGCTGGGATGATTTGGACAAGAACTAGAACTCCTGGTACTAGAGTTCAAGTTTGAGTCTTCAGCCTTAACCACTTCAAAAACCTACAGAGATAAAACTTGTTTCTGCATACAGTTAAAGGTAGCCTTGACCTCTTGAGCCTTCTTGGACTTCCTCTTGGCCTTTTCTGACCAAGTTCTTTCTTCTAGACCTTGTCACCCTAACTTCTTTTCTCTCCTTAGGAGAATAATGACCCTTCTTAGGATGCTCTTCTTCACTCTTCCCAGAGTCATCCTTGCAGGATCGAATATGGTCATTCAACACAAATGTTATCTCTCAAACTCACATGGTCACACTCAGATTGATAAAGCAAAGTCCCTTAAGAGTTTATAATAATATAATAAGTAAACAAACACAAGAGATAGTTTTCAAGATACTTGTATATATTACTTCTCAACTCAAACTTTACAAGGCTCTTACAAGCATACTAATTGAGTTTACAATGAGAACTATATATACTACTATCTACAACTGGTTATACAAAGGAATACCAGCTGGAAATTACTACTAAACAAAAACTACATTGCTAGTAGTAAGGTATCTATGATAAAATACTATCCTAGATTAGGTAGTCATAACATGACCATGACTTACCTTTTGTCACCAACTAAAGTTGGTAACTGTACCAACTGATAAGGAATGAACAATGGAATAAAGTATGGTCAACTACATGGGCATGGGAAAACGCCATGCAGTATATAAGAGGTTGCAGCGGCTAGTTAGAAGGGCCATACTTATATCCGCTGGTTCGTAGTAGGTTCTTCCGATGGTTAGTTGGCTTCGGAAGAACAAGTTCTTCTGAAGCCACTTATACTTCGGAAGATTCTACTTCTTCCGAGAGATGTGTGCTGGTCTTCAAGACTTTATACTTCGGAAGTCATTGTCTTGAAATCTTCTAAGTTTTGATCTTTAGAAGTGAATTACTTTGTCTCCGGAAGACAGGTTTCCTCTTCGAATTCCTCTTCGGACATGCACGCTTTGTTGTGACCCTCTGTAAAGAGTTCATTGACGGGAGTTGTATTCATACTTCTATCGAACTATAGGATCCAAGTCCGGGCCTTTAACCATTTGTAGGAAAGTCTTTCCCTTGATTGAGCCTTCCTTTTCTACCTGCTCTCTTTGTTTCAACTCTTCTTCAATCCTTGCTTTTGCAGTCAACTCAGCAAGGTGAAATCTACTTAGATGATTTCGAGTATAAGCAACTGTCTAAGAGTTGGAGGGGTTTGAGAATGGCTTCTCTGCTAACTCAGCAATATCAAATCTGCTAGAGTGTAGCAGAGATAAAGTATTAAGTCTATTGACCTCGTCATTCTCTCTTTCCACAACAAAGTTGTGAGAAGAGTCTTCGAACCTCCATTGGACAATATTCTTCCTAGGAATGAGGGGTTGAGTTGGCAGCTTGTTCCCCTTCCTTGTGTCCAAGAGAGTCACCAGTCTTCTTCTCAGGTTCTTCTCTTCTTCGCTGAGTGAATCAGAGTTAGTTGCCAAGAGCTGAAGTGCCTGATCCATGGTTCCCCTAGGCAAATAAAGAAATGCTTCTCTTGTAAGGGAACTGGAAGAGCCATCAATGAATGTTAATTTGATGGTCTCCTCATCACAAGCGATTTCGCTCAGAGTAGTACAGTTAATGAGCTTTTTCTTGATTTCCTTGAATTCCTCCAAGGTTAGAGGTTTGAATGATTGAGAGGATGACTTTGGTGGTTGATGGGTAGATGATGGTTGGGTTCTGGGAAGTGTTTTGGGTTTAAGGATAGGTAGTGGTGGTGGTTGTTGTGAAGCAATGGGTGAGGATGAGGGTAAAGTTGATGGAGTAGGTTCAAAAGTGTAGGGTTCAGTGGTTGGTTCAGTTTTGATAGGGAAGGGGAAGGGAGTTGGATTAGGTTTAAGTTGAGGTTGTGGTTGATGTTGAGGTGTTGGTTTGGGTATCATCCCCTGAGTACTTGGGTAAACCTCTTTCCTTCTTCCTGAGCGAATGTCAGCCTTGATGTCACTGACATGTTGCTGCAAGGTCTTTTCAGCCATGGGACCAACTTGTCTGCCAGAAAAACCATGGGCTCTGAGATATGCCTTCATCCAGGCTTTGTCTCCCATCTTCTTGGTTGCCACAGATTTTGCTTCTTCCTCTTTCTTTTGCTTCTCCTTAAGCTTTTCCTTGGCTACCTTCTTCGTATCCTTATCCTTTGATCTTGTTCTTTGTGAAATACCCACAAGATCGTATCATTGTTTTGAGGAATTAGTTCTTCAAGAGAGTAGCCCCTAGTGCATAAGAAGGCTATTCATTCATTCCACAATTGTTGCTCAGCTTCTTCTTTTGTTTCTCTTCTTTTCCTCCTTTAAGGCCAACCTTGCTGCTTCTTCTTGTTTTTTCTGTAGCAGGGTTGCCTTTTCCAACTCCACCAACTCCTCAAGTGGTAAGAGGAACACTTCTTCACTTGCTACTCCAAGATTGACAAGTTTGTCAATAAACTCCACTCTCTTTTTTGTTATTGATAGCTTCCTAGGCTGCCACACCTGCTTTGCTACTTGCAGCTAGTAGCTTCCCAGTGGTGAGTCTACCTTTCTTTCTGAGCTTATCCATCATTTCCTCCTCTAACAATTCTTCCACAGTCAACTTCCTCTTTCCTTTAATTTCTTTGGAAGCTTGAGCATTTGGAGATTCAGGTGCAGAGGATTTAGGTTGGTAAGTGCTTATTTGATCTTGTGATGATGAAGGTGTTTGAGTGAGAGGGGTTTTGAGAAAGTCTTCACTATTTTTCTCAGAGGCTAGTTCAAGAAATTCCTCTGTGATAGTTAGATCATTAAACAAAGAAGATAACCCTTCCGCTCTTTGAATTTCAGCTTCGGAAGATTGGGATAATCCTTCCACAGCCATGACTTCAGCTTTGAAAGTTAGTGGGATTACACTACTTGTCCCAACTATTTTAGTTGCTGGGCCATCAGTCCCTATATCCCCTTAAAAATCAATCTCAGGTTTAATGTGGACCTAAGGTTGACCAACTTCTTCCTTAGTGGTAGGTGGTGCATTCAACCTATAAAGCTCTTCAGCTCCAAAGTATGCCACAACAACATCAGGACATGATTGTTCAAGTGAGGAGCCCATTAGGAATTTTGATAAGAACCTATTTAGATCTTGAGCATCCTTAGATCCACTTGAAGAATAATATGAGGAGGCTCAGAGAAAACAGTTACTTGTTGAGCAGGATATCTAGAAGATAGTGTAGAAAGAGCAAAGCTTTGCTCCGCATATGTTTCACTCTGAACATTCTCCCCCTTTTTGTTAGCATAATCTTGAGAGCTTGATGAGCTAGAGGAAGAAGTCAGAGAGACTTGAGCGGGTACATGCATAACAGATCTCTCAATCTGTGTCTTAGCTAGTCGAGCCTTGGGATTTTCAATCTCAAGTTGCTGAGTGGCAGACCTATCCTCTAAAGTTTTAACCCTAAATTCAAGGTTTGAGACTTTAGAAAGTAGGTCTCTAATTGTGAGTTGCATTCTTACCTCATCTTCTTTAGAAGAATCATGGAGAGATGAAGTAACATACCTTGTATGTTCATCCTCAACACCAGATGTGGTTTCTTGGCACCCTGGTTTCCCTTTCCTAATTATGTCTATTTCAGAGTCATCAAGTCGTAAAGTTGCCATAGATACATTCTCAAAGATGTTATCACTGTCTTGAGAGTCCAATGAGACACTCTCAGCAGTGGCAGTTGAATCTACATGAGTCCCCTCTACATCTGTGGGACTCACCTCAGTTTGGCTTTTCTGATAGGGGCTAGAAGTCAGAGGATTCTCTAGGCTTAGTTGATCTTTATATGGGTGTTGTAGATCAACATCATGGACTTAGAGGAACATGAAATCTTTATCAGTACCGGTAAGTAGGTCTGTAAAGGATATGGAAGTTATGCCTAATGACATGGGACCTTGATCAATGTCTAGAGGCATTGAGCCTATGATTAGGTTGTCCCTTTTTTGGCTGCTCAGGAGAGTATAGTGACTCACCCTAAGGGCTTAAAGCTTGGGTTTGGGGCTCATGGGATTGAGATTAAGGAGACTCAATTCCCATATTGAGGTCCATTGTGAAGGATGGTTGGACCTCAGATTGAGTGGGAGCCTGTTGTTCCATTCTAGCCTTTTTGGATTGAACAACGGTGTTGGATCTAGAAGAGCTGGTGCAACCAAAACCAAAACACTTAGACAATTTTGGTAGAACTTATAAAGGTCTTCCGAAGCTAAGTGTAGAAATTCCGAAGGCAAATGGAGTTCTTCCGAAGGTAAAGACAGAACTTCCGAAGATCATGTCAGAAAGATCTTCCGAAGTAAGACTCCAGCTTCCGAAGACAAAGTCTTCCCTCTTCAAAAGTTCAAGACTTAGAAGAAATCAAGACAACAACTTCCAAAGTATGAAGATCTAAAGAATTCCACAAGCCTTGGAAGATGTAGCCTCTTCCGAAGTATAAGTGGCTTCGGAAGAACAAGTTCTTCCGAAGCCAATTAACCTTCGGAAAACACTACTATGAACCAGTGGACATAAGTATGGCCCTTCTGACACTCCGCTGCAAGTCTCTGAGATACTGCATGGCACTTTCCCACGCCCATGTAGTTGACCATACTTTATTCTACTATTCACCTTTTATCAGTTAGTACAGTTACCAACTTTAGTTGGTGACAAAAGGTAAGTCATGGACATGTCATGACTACCTTATCTTAGATAATACTTTATCTAAGATACCTTAACTTTAGCATTGTAGTATCTGCTTTAGTCATAGGTTTCCAGCTGGTATCAAAGTATGTCCGGCTGTAGGATCTAGTATATATATCATTTCTCATAGTAACTCATGTAATATGCTTGTAAAAGTCTTGTAATACTTTGAGTTGAGAAGTAATATATACAAGTACCTTGAAAATTATTTATTTGTGTTCTTTGTTACTTAGTGTATTATAATCAACTCTTAGAAGGGATTCTGCATCATCATCAGAACCGAGTGTGATTCAAGTGAGTTTGAGAGAAAAACAAAGTGTTAAGTGACAAAACCGATCCTGCAACTAGTATCAGAGCTTTTTGGGCTCTTGATTGTGAGATCTTACCATCAAATAAACCTGTTTTTTCACTCCTCCTTTCTCCATACTCAAAAATGGCCCTCAACCAAAAGTCTGAAGTTGAGATGGGGACGATGACTAAAGCACCTATCATCACCCCTAAAAACTTTAGATCATGGAGTAGACGCATAGAAGGCTTCATCAGATATCAAGATAGCAAACTGTGGGAATCTATTGTCAATGGCCCCTACAAACCAAACTTAGCAGCACCAGGTGGAAATGATGCCATAATAGAGATGGCTGTAGAAGACTACTTTGATGAATACCAGAAGAAGCTGGACATTGATAGCAATGCAATGACTGTTCTGATGACTGCGATACCCAACTCCATAATGGTAGGGTTTGAGCATTCCAAGTCATCTAAAGAACTGTTTGATGCACTATGTACTCCAGCTCCAATTACTCCAAGAAATATTCCCTGAAGCAACAGTTCGAGAACTTCACTTACATTGCTGGAGAGACCCTCAACCAGTAATACTTCAGGTATATGGATCTTATTTCCTCCATTCAGTCTGTGGGAATTGCCCTTGAATTGAGAGATCTCACAAGAAAATTCATGAGCTCACTCCTAAATGAGTGGACGTTTATTATGTCTCTATCAACAGGACAGAAAATCTGAACTCCCTCACCATGACTGAACTTTATGGCATCCTTGATGGATACCATTTAGAGATCGAGAACAAGAGAGGCCACCAGACGAGCAGACCCTCAAGCCTTTCTGCTAGCAACGCTTTAATGGTTGCTGAAGGCTCAGGACACCCCCAAACTCAGCAATAGACATACACCCAACAGCCATCCTGTTCTTCTAGGCCATACATCACATTCCCTGAGACTCCAAGGTCTCAACAGGCTCAGCAAAGTTCTTTTCAAGACAGTTGTGCCTTTGTCTAGGAAATGTGCCCTCTAGTGACTATCAGTATTGCTTTGATGATCTAGAGTGTTTCAGCCCAGATGATGTGGAGTATGTGAAAATAGTCCAACAGGTGGATCTGTAAACTTATAGAGCAAAAAAGTTCTTCAAGAGAACTGGAAGGCAGTTTCCTAGAACCCAACAAACAACAAGTTTGGGTTTGACAAGACAAAGGCCAAATATTACAACTGTAACCAACTTTGTCACTTTGCCAGGTAATGCAAGGCTCCCAAGTCAAATCCGTGAACCCCGCAGGCCTCCACACATCCCTCTTCACCAAAAGCTACTGGAAAGTCAACTGAGATAGCCGTTGTGGCTTAAGAAGTTGATTGGAGCTTCATGGTACAGGATGTGACTCCTCCTCAAGAACTTATGGCTAGAACAGATGATAACAAGGTATATGAACATCTTTGCACTCCAGCTTGTATTGCGAAGGTTAGGTTATATCAGGACAACAATATGGAAATTAAATCTGATATTGAGTCTTTAAATATTTTAAAATCTGATTTTAAAAGGATTGAATCTGACTATCAAAACAAAATTGAAGAGTTAGAGAAAACCGTGTCCTTGTTAAAACATGAACATACAAATTAGAAGACTCAAATCAAGGATTTAATATCCAAATTATCTGAGGCTCAAGCCAAGCTTGTCACAGCTGAGGCTTAAGCTAGGAAGCAAGCTATCTTAGAGCAAAACTTCCAAGCTATTCTTGCATCATCCTCTCACTCAAAACTTTGTTATCAAAACAAAGGTGGGTTGGGAACCAATGAAACAGCTCCACCATATTCTTATGAGTCTATTAGACAACCAAGGTGTGGTACTGAAGAGCAAGAGGTTCCATCTGCTGACCCACCTTCCCATGAGTCAAAGAGTGATGCAACTATGGAGACCATCACAAGGAAGAACCAGGTAATTTTACCCATTCCTACCGGTGATAATCAACCCCTGACCACCAAAGCCAGAAGAAGCCGAGCTAAGGCAGCCAGAAAAACTGCCACGAAAATGGCTAAGTCCAAGCTGAAGATAGACCCAAAACAAAAGGGTGTGTTCATCTCAGCTGGATTCCAGGTGGTAGGAAACTCTGATTCAGGAAAGAAGTGTAGTACCAGCACTCCTGTCCTACCAAAGTATCAGAAGTTAAAGGGAAAGATTGCTAATGAAGAAAAGAAGAACACGAAACAACAATCCTCAAGTTCCTAGAAGATTAACATTGTCTGCATAATGTGTGGTCTGCAAAACCACATGGCCAAAGACTATTACTAAAATCATGCTAGCACACATTATGCAAATAATGTTAAAAAGGAAGGAGTCAGAGACGGTTTCAATTTTTGAACCTTATCATATTGTTCAAGTGATGATGAAAGGAAAGCTTGTCTTGGAAGCAAATTTTCTTTCGGAAGAAACTCAAGAGTTCCTTTGAGACCTTCCGAGAAAAAGGCTGCTTCGGAAGAAAAGGTGATGAAGGTTTCTTTCGTAAAGAAAGAAGCTTCGGAAGAATGCCAAGCTGCACAAGCTTCAACAAGCTCATCTACTATAATCAACCAAGGGATGGAATGGAAGATCAAAGAAGATGCTGCAGCCCAAACCTCTTCTTCAAAAACATCCATTGAACCCCCATGCATAAACTTTGGTTCAATTATATCATTATCATTGGAAGAACCCAAGACAAACAAGGCTTGGGTTGCCAATCAAAACTAATCATCTCATCTTATGTGTAGGGACATCCATATGACAAGAATAAAAATGTATGGATTGTAGATAGTGCATGCTCCAGGCACATGATAGGGAATAGATCTCTCCTTCAAAAATTTCAACATTTTGATGGAGGTCCTGTCCAGTTTGGAGGTGAGCCCGGAGGATATACTTCTGGCAGAGGGAGTAGATCCAATGGTAATTTAAAAGATGACGAAGTACACTTTGTCAAGCAGCTTGAACATAACCTGTTAAGTGTTTCTTAGTTTTATGATAAAAAGCACCAAAAACTTTTCACAAAACATGAGTGCATTTTCCTCAGACCCAGGATGACAATTCCTTAGGAATTGGTGCTTCTTAGATCTCCCAGGAAAGGGGATATGTACAAGCTTGATATGAACAATGCTTCCCCACTAGGTGAAGCATCATGCTTTCTTTCCAAAGCTGATGGTGATGAGTCAACACTATGGCATAAAGAATGTGTCATGTGAATTTTAAAACAACGAATAAATTGGTTAAAAATAACTTGGTACATGGTTTGCCTAAAAAGTAATTTTTCTGCAAAGATAATTTTGTTGCATGCCTGAAAGGGAAGCAACACAGGACATCTCATAAATCCAAAGTTGTTGACTTTATCACCACTCCATTACACTTATTGCACATGGATCTGTTTGGTCCCACAAATATAGTGAGCATTGGAAGGAAATCATATTGCCTTGTTATTGTCGATGATTTTACAAAATTTACATGGGTATTCTTTTTAAGAATTAAAAATAAAATTGCTGAAACTTTAAAAACTTTCATTCTTAAAATAGAAAATCAAATTGATCACAAGGTTAAGATAATTAGAAGTGATCAAGGGACTGAGTTTAAGAATCTAGTTATTGACTCATTCTGTAACTCAAAAGGGATTGCCAGACAATATAGTGCTCCTAGAACTTCTCAACAAAATGGTGTTGTTGAGAGGATGAACAGGACACTTATTAAGGCTGCTCGGACATTATTAGCTGATTCAAAGTTACCTCTAACATTCTGGGTAGAGGAAGTTAGCAATGCATGCTATGTGCAGAACATGGTTCTTGTAGTTAAGCAACATGGAAAAACCCCTTATGAGCTATGGAACAAGAGGCCACCATTCATTGGCTTTCTAAGGTCCTTTGTCAGCAGGTGTACCATACTTAACACAAAGGACAATTTGGCAAAATTTTGCTGAAAAGTCGGATGATGCTATCTTTACTGGATATTCCTCCATCTCTATTGCTTATAGAGTTTATGACATCAAAAATCAACAATTTGAGAAATCCTCCAACATCAAGCTCCCACTATTGGCAGATCTGATAGTATAACTATCTCAAGAGATAGTGGAGCTTCAACAAGTGGTCCACCTAGTGAGCCTCAAAACTCATCTGGTGACACTGCACAACACCAAGCTGATGAAAGTAGCATCTTGAAGGAACATGCAACTGTTAATGCTGCATCACAGCCAACACATGATGATGGTGTTTCTTATTCATTCAATCAGTCCTCATTAAATGAGTTTCAAAAAACAGCTAGTCCAAGTGTTCAAGCTCCTGAGCAAAATATGTCCAATCTAGATCTATCTTTGCAATTGGAGGTGATCCCTAGAATTAGGTTTCACAACACTCATCCAGCTCTGAACATCATAGGAGAAGTCTCTAAAGGTGTGAGAACAAGAGGACAAACTCACAATGGGAATGTCTGTTTGTACTATCCCAGATGGTACCTAAGAAGGTAGAAGATGCCTTGAAGGATAGTTGTTGGGTTGAGTCAATGCAAGAGGAATTGCTTCAATTCAAAAGACAAAAGGTTTGGAACCTATGTCCGCTACCATCCGGTCAAGTGCTAATAGGAACCAAATGGGTTTTGAGGAACAAGATAGATGATAGAGGCTTGATTATCAAGAATAAGGCAAGACTCGTCGTTCAAGGATACACTCAAGAGAAGGGAATCTGCACCGGTTGCAAGACTTGAGGCAGTTAGGATCTTCCTTGCTTATGCTGCATCCAAGAATTTTACTGTCTACCAGCTTGATGTCAATTGTGCATTTCTATATAGGGATATAGATAGGGAAGTCTATGTGTGCCAGCCTCCAGGATTTGAAGACCCACGGCACCCCAACTATGTGTGCAAACTGGATAAAGCTCTATATTGGTTGCACCAAGCACCTAGGCTGCGGTATGAGACATTATCTGTGACAATACTTTATTCATAAGGAAGTATGGGAAAGACATTTTGCTCGTTCAAGTCTATGTTGATGACATCGTATTTGGTTCCTCAAATGACCAAACGTGTAAAAACTTTGAGAGCATCATGAAGAAGAAGTTTGAGATGAGTTCCATGGGAAAAATGGACTTTTTCCTTGGAATTAAAGTGAAGCAAATGAAGGAAGGGTTCTTCATTAATCAACCTAAGTATGTCAATGAAATTTTAGAGATATTTGATATGAAAGATTATAAGCCAGCCAAAACACCTATACGTAGAAACCACAATCTCTGTCCTGACTTTGAGGGGGAGGATACTGATCAACATCAGTATATGGCAATTATTGGTTCTCTGATGCATCTCACAGCAAGTAGACCTGATATCATGTTTGCAACTTGCATCTATGAAAGATATCAGGCTGCTCCAAAGGTGTCTCACCTTGTTGCTGCAAAGAGAATCCTCAGATACCTCAAAGAGCACTTAAACTGGGTCTCTGGTATCCAACGAACAACAATTTCAATCTCTATGGCTATTCTAATAGGGACTATGATGGCTGCAATATCAACAAGAAATCAACATCAAGAGGATGTCAATTTCTTAGTGGAATGATCATCTGATGCCAATGCAAGAAGCAATCTTGCGTTTCAACATCTACTACTGAAGCAGAATGCATTGCTGCTACTAGTTGTTGTGCTCAGCTGTTGTGGATTCAGAACCAGATGATAGACTACGGATTCAACTTCATGAGTACTCCTATCCACATTGACAACAATAGTGCTATCTCCATTACTGAAAATCCGGTAAAGCACTCCAAAATTTGGTGAAGCACTCCAAGACAAAGCACATTGATATCAGGTATCATTTCATTAGAGATATTCATGAGAAAAGTCTGATTAAGCTAATCAAAGTTGACTCAAATGAACAATATGCTGATTTGTTCACCAAAGCTTTTGATGAACAAAGATTAAAATATCTCATTACAGCTATTGGGATGATAAACATTGATTAATATATCTCATTTGAAAAACCTTTTTAAAATGTGTAATGTCTTGTGTCAAAACAATCTAAGCCCTGTTACAAAAGGTCTTTCTCTAAAATTGCACTAAGTATAGATTCTTCCGAAGAGGAATTAACCCTTGGAAGATGTTTTATATATCTTCCGAAGCAAAATTCCTCCACGGAAAATCTTCTTCTCGGAAGAGTTTTTAGTCTCGGAAGAAGCGATTTATTACATATCAGATCTACTTCCGAAACTTATAAACTTCTCCATTCGGAAAGCACTTTTTACTCTCGGAAGTAAGAAACTTACCTTCGGAAGTAAAATTGGCTTCGGAAGAAGATCACCTTCGGAAATGTTTTATACTCGGAAGAGATATTTTACTGTGTAACAGAAATCTTTTGGGCCCCACTCTGTAAAAATCAAAGATTTTATCAATGATGTCAGACCTAGATGCCACATATATCCAAATGGGATATGGTGGAGACGTGAGTAGGTCTACCGTTTACAAGTTTAACTTCTCATATATCTGGAAGTTCCTGCTTCATGTAGTTCTCCACTACTTGTCTAATAAGTCTTGGGGATGGGATCAAATCCCATATGAACTAGGATGCCTAGTTTGTGGGTTGGTGAAAAGCCGTCGCTTCAATTACTCAAGATTTGTGCTGATCAACCATATGGGGTACCTCCAGAGGGACACATTCTATATGTATCCCAGGTTCATTCAGCATCTTATCAACTATGAGTTGGACCAAAATCAGCTTTTTTGTGCAGCTGCTCTACCAGTTCCTCATATGAGGCCGACCATCTTCAAAGTCTTGAAGAGAGTGTCCACCAACTACACTGGAAGACACACTGAGCTTCTTCCAGGTATTATTGAGCCAATGGCTCCTGGTGACATCCCTGTTAACCACACAGGTGATGAACCCACACCAGCAACTACCCTCACTTTGCCAAATCTACCTTCTCACCCCATCACAATCACATATCTGAGACGCCCCAAACGAACCCTTGTTCAATCCACTCTGATTAAACAAGCTCCTCCTGTGTAATCCAAAAAGACTAGAGTGGAAACATGGGCTCCCACTCAGTCTGAGGTCTCACCATCCTTTACTTTTGACCTTAATATGGGTATTGAGTCTCCTCAGTCTCAATTCCATTAGCCCAAAACCCAAGATGTAAACCCTTAGGGTGAGTCTCTATACTCCCCTGAGCAGCCAAAAAGGGACAGCCCCAGCATAGGCTCAATGCCATTAGACATTGACCAAAGTCCTGGGTCATTAGGCTTAACCTCAATATCCTTTGCTGACCTTCTTATTAGAACTAATGAGGAGAGTATGTCTCTTCAGGGAAATGAAGTTGATCCACAACACCCTCTCAAGGATCAACAGAGCGTAGAGAGATCTCTTATCTCTAGCCCCCATCAGCAAGCCCTAAATGAGGTGAGTCCCACTGATGTGAAAGGGACTCATGTAGATTCAACTGCCATTACTGAGGGAGCCTCATTGGACCTTCAGGACAGTGGTAACATTACTGAGACTGAATATACAACAACCATGCCATTTGATGACTTTGAAAGAGACATCATTAGGCAACGGAAACCAAAGTGCCAAGAAACCACATCTAGTGGTGAGGATAAACATACTAGGTATGTTACCTCATCTCCCTATGATTCTTCAAAAGAAGATGAGGGAAGTCTGCAACTCACCATTCAAGACCTACTTTCTAAAGTCTCAAACCCTAAATCTAAGGTTAAGACTTTAGAGGATAGGTCTTCCACTCAACAACATGAGATTGAAAATCTCAAGGCCAAACTAGCTGAGAAACAGATTGAGAGATCTGTTAGGCATGTACCTATTAAGGTCTCATTGACCTTTTCCTCTAGCCCATGAAGCTCTTAGGATGATGCTACCAAAAAGGGGGAGTGTGTTCAGGGACAAATGCATGAGGAACCACAGAGTCAAGCTCTTTCTACTTTAACTTCAAGATACCCTACTCAGTAAGCTTCAATTTTTCCTGAGCCTCCTCCGATTGTCATTCAAATGGACCAAAGGATGCTCCAAGATCTTAACAAGTTCTTTTCCAAGTTCCTAATTGTAAGGCCCCATTCCTGGGACGCTTACAGTTGGTCAATCATCGCACATAAAACATAAAATATACATTTAAATATATTACAACATCGCAACGGCATAACTTAAAACCATTTCATATATCAATGATTGCTTTTGAAAAATAATACAACATAGTTAACAGTTACATAATATCATCGTTTGCATTACATCTCAAAAACGTCATAGTTATATAAAATGGATGCCATCCAAAATAAGCCAAGTAGCTGCCACGTGCCATCCTCAGCAACAATCACCTGCCAACTAGAAACACATAAAAGTCAGTGTTGTTGAGTGAGTTCTAGGTCTAATAATAAAAATACTTTACTTTCATTAAACCCATCTCTTTACTTTCATTCGCGATTATACATCATACGTACAAATAGATAATCTTATTATTATCTTTATCATCATTCATCATTGTACGTTACTCATTATCGTTAATTCATTCCCATTCTCATCATACATTTCTTACATTCATACGTTCGTCATTAACTTCTGATGACATGTACTATACCCCAAACATCATGCACAAGTGCTGGTACTAGGCCGAAGCCTATAAATAGACTTACATCATCATGCACAAGTGTTGGCACCAGTATCGGGGCAAGTTCATTTATCTTACCTTTACTTTCATGTGGACCAATGCCATGTGTTGTACCCCAAACATCATGCACAAGTGCTGGTACTAGGCCGAATGTGAAGTCACTAGATCGATAAACATCCGAGCATGTTCTTGACGGACTGGGTCCATTCGTGCGATTGGACCATGCGTATGGTTCAATCGTACGACTGGACCATGTGTATGGTTCAATCGTACGACTGGACCATACTTATGGTTCAGTCTTAAGAATGTCCCAATCGCATCTCTCAGTCGCACGACTGGCCCATTAGCAAGGCTTAGTCGCACGACTGTGTCTCATTCGCATATGCTCCTGCGAATGACCCAGTTTCATGTGTTTACAACATATCAGGTGTATTACATTAAGCCTAGACTATTCGACAAGCGACGCACACACAATATATGACTATATATGCTCCAACAAATTCCCCCTTGGACGTTGCTAGCGAATAGTAGATAACACCTCTTACAATCTTCAGTCAATCCTTGCTCTGGTTGTCAATAGAATCAAACGAAAACTATATTAGCCAACGTTGTCGATCCGTCAGGTTGCTACAATATCCCTGAAAATGAATTTAGGCACAATAGCTTTCGTTTACTTTGCAGAACACCATCATAGCATCAAGATTCCCCATATGACTGATTTTTCCAGATAATGACATGAACAGTTTTCCATTGCTTCAATCTTCACACAGGCTAACCTAATTAACATTAACACCTGCAGAAATTCCCCCTCACATTCAGCATATCCCAATATATAAACGTTGTGCTCTCTTGGCGTCTTCATACGGTGTATTGGGCAAAAGGTTGAAGGTTCCAATCCACAGCTGACAATATCAAACAAATCAACATGCATGTAGATTCATCATCAGAAACCTGTTCACATCATCACTTTCTGATTGCGTCTTCAATTTCTCTATACATAGATTCCCCCTAAGAATGAGAATCCTCTCTGTGCGGATAAATATAACTTGATTGGCCCATAAATAGTCAGATGCTCCTGACAACCCCACAAACTCAGCACTGACTGCTGACATCTTCTCTTCTCTCTTTTGTGTTCCAAATACATTCACCTATTCTGGAGGTCCGACGAATAATAGGGTATACATCGAACTTGTTTGACAAGAGAACCGCAGGGTGAATGTGCTTTGCTCATCTTCAAATCTGTGCAAGAGGCAGTTCCAGACTCTTTTTTTTATTAGTCTAGAACAAATGCGGATGAGTCAATGCAGATGGTCCATTCGTGCGATTGAACATACGACTGGTCCAGTCGCACGACTGGTCCATTAGCATGGTCAAGTCGTACGAATGGTCCATTCGCATGGCCCAGTCGTACGAATGGTCCATTCGCATGGCCCAGTCGCATGAACGGGTCTGCACGCAGATTTTCAGATCTGCAGCCGCCAGGGCTGCCCAAAACCATAATCTGACGAATTCAACATGAACCGAAACAAAGTATACATCATCAGATTCGCAAGGGTGATAGGAACGTGGTTTCGAGTTCGATTTTAACATAGAAACACCACACGTAACCAGATCTGAGCAAAACATGAAGAACACGAAGTGGGTTTAACGTCAAGATCTGAAATTTGATCCAGAAATCAAGAGCTCGGGTTGCTAGAATGATTGTTAGATCATTCCAGCAGTAACCGGCTCTGATACCAATTGTGAAGTCACTGGATCGATAAACATCCGAGCATGTTCTTGACGGAAGGATAAACAACAGCAAAAACCAAGAGACAATCAATAACACGAATTATAATATAAAGGTTTCATTGATAGAAGCTAATGATTACAAGCTCGTTACAACATAAGAATCAAGACTCTTGGCAAGGGGAGATCGAGCATGACCTCCCATCTCATCCGGCAGCCCTCGGCTCCGGGCAGACTCCCTCCCCAAACCCTTAATCTCTCTACACATTGAAACTGGTATATATAGGCTTCGGCCCATATTAGATGCGACTGGGCCCATTCGTGCGATTGGACCATGCGTATGGTTCAATCGTACGACTAGACCATGCGTATGGTTCAATCGTACGACTGGACCATACTTATGGTTCAGTCTTAAGAATGTCCCAATCGCATCTCTCAGTCGCACGTCTGGCCCATTAGCAAGGCTCAGTCGCATGACTGAGTCTCATTCGCATATGCTCCTGCGAATGACCCAGTTTCATGTGTTTACAACATATCAGGTGTATTACATTAAGCCTAGACTATTCGACAAGCGACGCACAATATATGACTATATATGCTCCAACACCGAAGTCTATAAATAGACTTCCATCATCATGCACAAGTACTGGCACCAGTAAAGTGGGCAAGCGACAAGGGTCCCATACATCTGGCCAATCATATGGATTAGACCCTTGTGTGCATCCTTTGGGGTAGCTAACCCATACACAGTTGTGCTAACAACATCACAATGAGTTGTGCACCTCCTTTCATTTTGCTTGCAAGACTTTTCATTCATTCATTCATTAATGTATGCATTCATACATTCTTTACGTTCCTCTTTTCATTAACATTAACTTACGCTTTACGTTACATAATACTTTTCATTCATTCATAACCATACCACGTAAAGCCATGAAATATTCACAGTAAGGAACATAAAGAAGACATAACACAACATACATAATCATAAGCATGCATAACTTCATCATAACCATCACATCCCCATCATACATCATCATTTAATCATCATACATTACCCCCGGGAATATCCCAAGTCAATTTCCTAAAACTTCCTTTCTTACCAAAATTCAGAAAATATTCCATGTCTTTTAGGCGTATGGGCACTATGCAGGCATATAGCTTTCAGGCGCATGGGGAACACTTAGGCGCATGGAAAACTTCTGGGTGTATGGGCACTATACAGGTGCCTGACCCAACACTTAGTCATTCGGGAAACCTTCTAGGAACATGGACACTATGTAGGTGCATGGCCTGACTTAGGCGCATGGGCAGGTTGGGCGCATGGGAACACTTAGTCAAGTCTGGCCTAAACTTAGGCGCATAGGAGCTGTTTGGGTGCATGGGCTTTGCGCGCTTGGGGAAAACACTTAGGCAATTCGACCGTTGGGCGCATGGGCCACATTTCAGGCGCATGGGCAACCAACCATGGCTAAACAACATCATTCAATCCCCAAACCAAATCGGAACCTGTTCTAAGCTTAGTTCTTACATTCTAAGCATCATAAAACATGTATAACACAATCATAACATCATATACACCCAAGTCACACCCCACCCACATTCAAACACTTTTAAACATACGGTTATCATACCCTTTTTATAAAAACATACATACATGCATTTCCAGCCCCAATATCAGTTACAACATATAGGAAGAGGGTTCTAGAACTCACCTTATTTAACTTTCAGGTAGAACTCCTTCAAACCCGGATGCAATGAGTTCAAACACTTAAAACCCACCAAACACACACCCGAACACATAAACACAAACATAAGCATACAACCGAGGCTAAAATCAGCCAAGAACACATGAAACATCAAATTCTAACCTTAAAATCCGAATGCTTCTCCTTCTTCTTCAAAAACCCGAGAGAAATTTGCTCATTCTCTCTCTAAAAACCAAAGACAAAAGGTGAAAGAATCATGGCAAGGGCGGCCATGTTGCTTTATCCACCAACTTTTATCCTTTTGTCCTTTTTAACACATTTAGCCCCTCAACTTTGGTTAAATCATATTTCCTCCTTTTCTGCACTTTTATTCTTTCTTTCTCATCTTTTAAAATTTCCTGGAGTTACAAGTCCACCCCCCTATATAGGTTTCATCCCCAAAACATGTTATTCCTTGAATAGTCATGGGAAATGTTGTCTCATTTCTTCTTCAGGCTCCCACATAGACTCGGATCCCTTTCGATTATCCACTGTACACGCACCAAGGGGACCACTTTATTCTGCAATCTCTTCTCCTTACGACCAATGATCGCCACTGGTTGCTCCACATAATTGAGCCGTTCATCTATGTTGATACATGTATGTCCCTAGATCATGATATTAAATGTAATAGATCTTGTTTATCTGATTCTGATGTAATTTGAAATGATTAATGAAATGATATTGATTGTTTGTGATTTGTAATGTCTAATATTTCATTAATGAGTCGATATTGAATTGGTTAATTAGGTTTGTGATTGTTTGAATGGTTACACATAATGTTATATTAATTAATACATTCAAACTTAACATTATGAAGTTCTCATGCGAATGGCCCATGCGAATGGACCACACGCATGAATAACTTCATACGATTGACTCAGTCGCACGACTGAACCAGGAGACTGGATCAGTCGTATGATTGACACATAAGATTGGCTCAGTCGCACGACTGAACACTCAGTCGTGCGGATGAATCAACCGCATGGTTCAATCGCACGACTGAACCATACTTATGGTTCAGTCGCCCGAATGAACAATACTAACCTATAAATACAACCCAATTCGTGAAAAAACGTAAGCATTCATTCTATTTCGACTCCAGACGTACCCTAGCCGTCCAGAAGCCTCCCAATTCGTTCTCCAAGTTCATAGAACACATTAGATCGATTCCCAATCGATTTCTAACGTTAGATTCAATTCTTTATTGATTCTTCGTGTGTTCTCACTGATTGGATCGCCAATCAAATAGGATTCCGCACTATTTAATCTGGTTTACACGCTAATCACTTGGTATTTCGTTCAAATACCAGGTCCTAACAAGTGGTATCAGAGCTTTGGCTCTTGATTACGTGTGATTCAATCAAGATTGATAAAAAGTTTGTGTTTTTACATCAAAAACGCAATCTTTTGTGTCAAAAGTGATCTTGGACGTTTCCTGCTCATCAAAGTTTGGTTTCTACGGACTTAGGCGATTAGAGTTTGCAAAATTTCGAATTTTTACGGCTAAAACACGTTTAACCTAGAAATTTTCGCAAAACAGCAGCTTCAGTCGCACGAGTGAGCCATTCGCACGACTGGACTCCATTCGCATTGCCCATACGCATGATTGGACCTAGTCGCATCTCCATTCGTACGATTGAACCATTCGTTCGCAGTGTTCATACGCACCAGCTTCATTCGCACGACTGAACCAATCGCTTAGTTCAGCCGCACGATTGAACGAGTCGCATAGTTCATTCGCACGGATAGACCAATCGCATCCTTCAGTCGCACCAGTTGACAGATTGTTTTAATAGACTTAAAGTTATTCGACATGGAAGATCAAATGTCAGCCTTTACTGCTGGAAAGGACTCAAGGATCCAGAACCTGCTGTTACTTGAGAGCGAGGTGGGTAATCATAATAAACCACCAAAGCTCTTAACGTTAGATGAGTTTCCCCACTGGAAACAACGTTTTGAGATCTACCTCAATGGAGTGGATCCGAATCTGTGGGAAGCTATCGAGATTGGGTATAGTACGCCGGTGGGTGCTGATGGAGTAAAACTAACGACATTTTTCACCAGTACTCAGAGAATAAGCAGTCCAAGAAACTATGGGATGAGCTGGAAAAGAGGTACGACGGGAATGCTTCGCTGAAGGCAATCAAGGCTAAGGAGTTAAAGAAGGAATTCGATAACTTCTCATCGATGGGAAACGAGAGTTTGGACGATGTTATAGATAGATTCTACCATCTGATGAGCGAACTGCATACACATGGGGTTGCTACTACCATGGAAGAAAAAGTTACTAACTTTGCAGACAGATTGCAGGAAAAGTGGGCTTCATTCGTGTCTAACCTGAGACAGAATGAAATGCTGGCAAAGCTGGATATCAATGACTTCATTCTAAAGCTGCAAGAAGAAGCACTTAGGATGAAGTACAGAGCTCAGAAGTCTTCGTACACTCAAAATCCAGCTTTGTACAATGCCACGCCTCAAGCTAAGACATCTGGAGCACCTCTCCAGACTGCATTTGTGTCTAGCTCATCGGGTCCTTCACAGGCTTCTCCTTCAGAATCAGACACGTCGGGGTCTTCTTGTACCCACTATATTGGATCTGAAGCGAATGCTACTAGACTGAAGACGGAGAACCTCGGTAATGTGACTGTGGAAGTAGCTCGAGAACACATGGATCTTTTGGCTGAAGTGGTTCATTCTTATGATGGACTTGTTGCTGGAAAGATTGGAAACTGCCATATGGCAGACGAGGACTACGAGCAGGTGGACGAGATGGAGCTGGAGAGAATGGATATTATGTGGGCCTTAGCTAGTGCTGTCCGGAGGGCGAAGAAGTTTGTGAAAAAGACTGGACAGAACTTGGTAGCTACTAAGGATACCACATTTGGCTTTGACAAGAGTAAAGTGACCTGCTTTAACTGTGGAGAGAAGGGGCACTTTAAGAGAGAATGTGTTAAGCCTAAGAAGACGGGTAACGGGAACCCATTCTCGTCCTTCACTCGTCAAGACAAGCAAGCTACTAGTCCTACTTCATCAAGCAAGGATCCAAAAGCCTTGACTGTTCATGATGATGAAGGACAGGACTGGAGCTTTAGGTTTGTCTCTCCAGGGGAATCAAACATTGCAAGTGTAGAAGACTTAGACGATGATTCCGCGAGTGAAGGAGATATAGCAGTTGAGATAGCGATGTCAAATAGTGAAGAAGCAACTGCAACTGAGGTCAGCTACAAGCCTAAAGAGGAGACTACCATAACAAAGACAGAAAAGACAGAATCACCAGAACCAGAGACATCTGATGCTGCTTTGATGGCTAACTCATCTAAACCTTCTCAGGTAAGTACCACTGACCAAATGTTCAATAATCATGCTTGTTCTGATTGTGATACTTTTAGAAATAGCATAGATGAGAAATTTGCTAGGTTATTAGATCATAATGATAACTTAGTAAAAGATTTGAAACTGTGCACTGAGGCTAATAGAGTATTAAAACAAAATGAGCATAGTTACAAAGAAAAGATAGACCTTTTGACTAAACAGCTTAGGGAAACTGAAGTAGTTGCATTTAACCAAGCTAATGACATTAGGTACTATCTAAACTCCCTAGAAGACACTAAGAAGAAAAAGGCAGTTCTAGAAGTAGAAGTAAACTCATTAAAACAGAAACTGCACAGTTGGACAAGTTCATCACACATTGTCCAACACTTAGTGAGAGAAAGAAACAACGGGGAGGGATTGGGTTATAAAGTGGTTCCACCACCACCTGAGACCTTGATGAACACTAAGACCAGACCAATAAATAATAACCCCATCAAGGATCATGTGGTGTCTACTCCTCTTGTTAGTGATCCAGATTCCTCATGTTCATCTATTGAATCTGGAAACAAACAAAAGGAGGCCACTTCTAAGGCAAAGGGTAAAATGCCTTGTGTCAATCTGGAAAAAGAATTTGAAAAGATTAATATAAAGTCAGGGTCAAACAGAGTCAAATCAGAACCTAAAAAGACTTCAAATGTTAATCTTTCACAAGTTTTAAGTCAAAAACCAGTTAACTAAAAAGAAAAAGATGTTAAACATGTTAAAACAGTTAACTTTGTTAAACAAGAGAAAACATCAAAAGAACCAGAGTCAAAACCTAAATTGAGTGATGTTACTAGAGTGTCACACACATCTCCACAAAGAAAGTTAAATCATAAAGTTGATAGCAGGTCGTGCTACAACCGTGGAGAGTGTGGACACATTGCTTCCTATTGTCCTTACTATCAGACACCTAGGAAAAAGATTGAACTTCAGGACTCAAAACCTAGGTCTTCTAAGAGGAGTTCTTTAACTCCACCTAGAAGAACTAGTGAACCTAAAGTTCAACCCATTAGCCAGTCGACTGTTTATCACAAACAGGCTTTGCATAAATCTGGCTTATGGAAAGAGAAGTCATCCTCTGTGTCTGATAATGATGACAAGAAGGAACCTGAGCTACCCTCACCCTCTAAGGGTCAATGGGTTGAATTCATCATGTGTGATGTCTCTGGGAAACCCAAGCCAGTAAAGGCTTGGGTTCCTAACCTAAACTAATCTTTTTCATTGTATGTGCAGGGTGTTCGCTACAGTGCTGAGACCAACACGTGGATTGTAGACAGCGGAGCATCCAGGCACATGACAGGAAACAGGGCTCTTTTATCAAACGTCAAGCAAATAAAAGGAGGGCATGTTTCGTTTGCTGGAAACAAGGGAGGCTATATCACAGCTCAAGGAGAAGTGGGAAATTAGAAAGTTAAGTTTGATAAGGTGAACTACGTTCAACAACTTCAAAATAACTTACTTTCTGTTTCCCAAATCTGTGATAAGGGATTTAAGGTCATCTTCGACAACAAGAAGTGTTACGTGCTAAAGAAAGACTACGTGATTCCAGAGGACCAAGTTCTGATGACAGCTTCAAGATATAAAGACCTTTATGTTTTGGATCTGTCAACAGCTTCTACAACGGATCATGAGGTTTAGTGCTTTCTATCTAAAGCTACTGAGAAGGATTCAATCTCCTGGCATAAAAGAATGGGACACATTAGTCAAAGGAAGATGAATCACTTGATTCAGAAGGATCTTGTGAGAGGAGTTAATGTCAAGAACTTCCAGCTTCCTGATTTTTGTGTAGCTTGCAAGAAAGGCAAACAGACGAAGAAGTCTCATAAGGAAAAGAAAGTTCATTCAATAGAACTTCCTCTTGAACTTCTTCACGTGGATCTGTTTGGTCCAGTCAGTACAAAGAGCATTGCAGGCGACTTGTACTGTTTTGTGGTTACTGATGACTACTCAAGGTTCTCTTGGGTAATGTTTCTGAAGTCCAAATCAGAAACATTTGAGTCATTCAAGGAGTTAGTAACCACACTGGAATCTCTCTACAAGCTGAAGGTAAGACAAGTACGCTCAGACAACGGGACGGAATTCAAGAATCAGTGGATGGAGGCTTACTGCAAGGAAAAGGGAATTGTGCATCAATTCACTTCTGCTTACACACCTCAGATGAATGGTGTTGCTGAGAGAAAGAACAGAAGCTTGATAGAGACAGCACGGACTATGCTGGCAGACTCGAAACTGCCTATCCAATTCTGGAATGAAGCAGTAGCTAATGCATGTTATACACTGAATCGAGTTCTGATTGTCAAGCGCCACGGAAAGATATGTTACGAGCTACGACAAAGACGCAAACCAAATTTGGAGTATCTCGAACCATTTGGCGCGCCGTGCACACTTCTGAAGAAAACACAAGAAGGTAAATTCAGCGAGAAGGCTGATGAAGGAATCTTTCTAGGATACAACATACCGAACAAGAGGGTTTACAACAACTCAACGGGTCTACTAGAAGTGTGGTGTAATGTTGACGTTCAGAGATATACCACACCACCTACTGGTAAAGGACCCGCCTATTTTTTCGACTATGATGGATTCTTCAAGTCCTTCAACATCCCTATCTCTCCTTCGGATGATGAGTTAGCTACTCGGATGATGTATGATATCTTGAATACACCATCTCATGATTCAACATCATCTAGCTCACAGGGAGAATCATCTACTCAGTCAGGGGGAGTAGTCGATGACAATGACTCCTCCTCTGAAGATGAAGCTGAAGAAGATGACCAGAATAGTCAGGAGGAACAGGTTCCAGTTCCTGAAAGTCCACAAGCATCTACCAATGATGCACCTTCGACTTCGGAACCTCAAACTCCAACTACCTAAGATGCAGAACCAAATGTTCACAATCTTGGCTCTGAGGTAGCTGTTCATATCACTCCAGGATCACGACTAAACGTCTATCATCCCCTAGACAATGTCATTGGGGATGTCAGATCAGGAGTACAAACCCGAAATCAGCTATACTCAGCTGATTACGCCTCGGTTATGGAGAAAGGATATATTCATGATGGTGCTTATCGGTGTTTTGTCTCGCAGTTTGAGCCAAAATATGTCAGTGATGCACAAAATGATGAGGCGTGGGTGAGTGCCATGCAAGAAGAACTTCTTCAGTTTAAGAAGTTAGGTGTATGGACTCTGGTAGATAGATCTAAAGGTGCTAAGGTCATTGGCACCAAATGGGTCTTGAAATGCAAGAAAGATGACCAAGGGGTCATTATCAGGAACAAGGCTCGACTGGTGGTTCAGGGATTTCGCCAAGTCGAGGGGATTGACTACAATGAAGTGTTTGCACCCGTGGCTAGGATGGAAGCCATCCGCATCTTCCTTGCCTATGCCTCGTACATGAAGATTAAAGTCTACCAATTAGATGTGAAGAGTGCATTCCTTCATGGGGAAATCAGAGAAACAGTCTATGTCAGTCAACCCGAGGGATTTGAAGATCCTTATCATCGGGATAGAGTTTACAAACTCGACAAGGCTTTATACGGGCTTCATCAAGCTCCAAGAGCCTGGTATGAGAAACTCTCGACTCATCTTGTGAAACACGGCTTTCGCAGGGGAGTCATTGACTGCACGCTGTTCATCAAAGAAAAAGATGGCGACCTACTGCTCGTACAGATCTATGTCGATGACATAATCTTCGGTTCAAAGAACGAAGAGTTATGCAAAGAGTTTGAAGCAGTTATGAAGAAAGAGTTTGAGATGAGTGTTATGGGGGAGATGAAGTTCTTTCTCGGGATACAGGTGGATCAGACACAAAATGGGATCTTTCTACATCAGACCAAGTATGTGGGAGACATTCTCAGTCGCTTTGACATGGAGAATGCTTCTGCTGCTGGGACTCCACTTGCTACCAATCACGATATAGCACCTGATGAAAATGGGGATCTAGTGGACTCCACTTACTGTCTCAAGACCTGATATCATGTATGCTACATGTTTATGTTCTAGATATCAGGCTAAGCCTAAGGTCAACCATCTGATCGGGGTCAAGAGGATATTTCGTTATTTGAAGGGTACACCCACACTTGGGTTGTGGTATCCTCATGATGATGATTTTGAGCTTACGGCGTATAGTGACTCGGATTACGGGGGCTGCAAGATGAACTACAAGTCTACATCAGCAGGGTGTCAATTCTTTGGGAGAAGATTAGTTACCTGGCAGTGTAAGAAGCAGACGTCGGTTGCATTGTCAACCTGTGAAGCCGAATACGTTGCTGCTGCAAGTTGCTGTTCACAAATCATCTGGATTTAACAGCAAATGCGGGATTACGATTTAAAGTTCTCTTCTACTCCTATTTTTGTTTATAACTCTACTGTAATTGCAGTAACTAAAAATCCAGTACAACATCCAAAGACCAAACATATCGGTATTAAATACCATTTCATAAGAGACTGTTTTGAAAAGAACTTAATTGATGTGGTAAAAATTAATACTGATTTTCAACGCGCTGACCTCTATACTAAAGCCTTTGATAAACCACGTTTTCAATATTTGTTAGAGGTCAACGGCGTTAAAAAGAAAAGTGATGTTATTCCTGATGATGATCATGTGTAGTCCGATGTAGTGTAGTTAATTTTTCTTTTTTATTTTATTTTATCTGTTTATTTTAGTCAGTTTAAATTAAACTCATGTTATTTTGCTGTTTATTAAAATCCTAAAATAATTAAACCACTTATGATTTTAGTATTTTAGGGGGAGAATAAGTCAGCAAGTAACATTAAAAAAAACAAGGGAGAAGGAGTGGAAAGCTGATATAAGGTAGATCGTATCTGTGATACCGATTCAAACCCTTTGGTAAATGATAGTACATAGGAACAAATCAAGAGGGGCTTTAAAAATTTAATTTAGAAAAGATGCAAAAATTCAAAGTATAAGTCTGTGTAGTCTAAGCAATATAAAAGGGAAGATGATAGAAAAACTGGCAACTACTAAGGTAACACAACGAGAGTAGACCTAAAGGTTGCTAGACCACATATGATATGTCGGTAGATTAAACACAATAGATGACTAGACCTGACTGGTGATCTCAAGATCAAACTAAGTTGTTCAACTGACTGTGGGCTTCCATCTTATCACTGGTTAACACAATCAACAATATTCCAATAAGGGGTAATGAGCATGTAAACGCCACAAATGTGTGCGGATGATTATAAATAGAGCAAAGCACGAAAAAAATGAAGGACAAATGCTATCAAACTAATGACTTATGTTGTTAGTGCATTTTGTGCAAAATAAAATTAAGCTGCTCTAACAAGGAGATAGGTTGTGTGCCTCTCTGCTGTGCGATGGCACTGACCTGAGGATAAGCATAACCTAGATATTCTAGAATTCATTGTTGTTTACCGCCTCTCTGCTATGCGATGGCACTGACCTGAGGACTGGCTTCTCTTTGAAAGCTCTAAGAATAGTCTCTTCTTGTAATAATACCCGTAGACCGCTCAAAAGCTCCTGAGGAATGTTGATTACCATATAAGTGTGGGATCCACAAATGTTAGTTGAAATAATTAAACCTAAAACTGTCACCAGTCTGTGCCAAAAGTCTATGTATGGATTTAAGAGGACAAACATATTGACAATCATTGTGGCTGTAATTCTTGAAAGTTCAAATCAATGTGGGAATCTAATAGTTCCAGTATGATTTCCTAAACTTGTTAACGACTCTGGATGAAAACCAAGAATTGAGTATCAAAAGATTTTGATAACAAGTCCCAAATGATTTGACTTGCCTGTATGACTCCAAAATTGAATTGGTCCAGGTGTGGTTAATCTAAGTTGAAGCTTCCTATTCCGGAACCAAATCCAGTAGATTTCCATCTTAGGATTTATCTCTCACAAAAAGCCAAAAACAAGTTTTATTTCTGTACTTTAGTTTAGTTTTTCTAATTTATTTAGTCATTTTAGTTTGATTGTTTGTCGGACTACATCATGAAAATCAGTATGGGATCAACTCACTAAAAGGGTCATGTCTGAGATGACCACATGTGTTTTCAAAGTTTAAAAGAGTCACGTCTGAGGTGACAAAGTGTTTAAAAGAGTCACGTCTGAGGTGACTAAATTGCTTAAAAGGATCACGTCTGAGGTGATCAAAAATTTTTCAAGTTAAAATGATCATGTCTGAGATGATCAAATGCTCATAATGTTAAATTTCAAAAGTTAAAAGGGTTTTAAATGTAAAATGTTAAAAATGGCAGAAAATTTAATAAGTATGACCCATTCGCACGATTGGACCATGAGTATGGACCAACCATGCGAATGGCTCCCATTCGCACGACTGGACATGAGATTGGGCCATTCACCCGAATGGCTTATCAGACTGATCCATTCGACCGAATGGAAGGGTGCGAATGAGTCAGTCGACCGACTGGAACTCAGTCGGTCAACTGAAGATGCGAATGAAAGGGTACGAATGAGTCAGTCGACCGACTGGACCTCAGTCGGCCAACTGAATGCGACTGACTGGGCCAATCGCACGATTGAGCCTCAGTCGCCCGAATGAACTGAGCGGATGAGCCCAGTCGGCCGATTGAACTCAGATTCAGTATTTAAAGGGCCACAGTCGATCGCATTTTACTCATCACCCTCAATCGCTCCTAAATCGCACTTCTTCCCGTTACTCTGCAAAAATTTCGCTAGACCGTGCTTTTACATTGATATTGATTCTCTGACGTTCGCTGTTGTTTATACAGGTAGATTGAAGTTAAATCTCACCGAAAACTGAAGAATGGAACCCTAATTTCGCGATTTTCGAATGAAAAACAAGAAACGGACTAAACATGACCTAATAACCAACCTAAACTAAGCAAAATGTTAAAATTAAGTTTAATAGGTTATTAGTAACGTGATGGCGAACCTAGTGAACCGGTAACCCTTGTTAAATCACTTGTTTTGATCAAGATTCGAACCACAGGCGACTGAACAGTGGGACAGGCGACTGGTCGTCCGGATGAACTCCAATCGCACGATGGAATCTTGCGATTGGGTCAATCGGCCGAATAAACCATGCAAATGAGCTCAGTCGGCCGACTGAACCAATCGCAGACTCAGTCAGCAGATTGAACTCAGTCGCATGTCACATTCACCCGAATGAGCTCAGTCGCACGAAAGGACAACCGACTGACTTCAGTCGCATGATTCATTCGCACGAATGAATCAGAATGAATTTAAACATTACACTTAGAACTGAATTTTGATGTATTATGTACTAATAGTTCTGTGTCTTGTGTTTCAGGAAAATGGCTGATAGATGGTCCATTAATCCAAAGCACAACATATGTGCTCACTTGGATCATACGACTCGGAACGGGGCCGAGTTTACAGAGATTATAGCTTTCCTTAGACGGTCTCGGATACATAAGGCCATATCTACACCTTGCACGCCCTACAGGTCATTACACCAGGCATTCTGGGAGAATGCCTCAGTTGATCGCTCTCGTGAGCCGTACAGTATACGGAGCTCCATTCTGGGTCATGATGTTGAGGTTACAGCTGCTGATATCCAGAGAGTTCTTGAGTTTGGAGATGATACGGATCACCCCACCAGATTACATCCACTTACTGTGAGAGGCTGCTTCCTCAGGATCACGTACGCTGGGGACATAAACTCATGTGTGCTCAACAAGAGCAACCTGTGCCCCCAGTACAAGTACTTGGCACATGT
This sequence comes from Flaveria ramosissima, assembly GCA_025215565.1. NCBI lineage: Eukaryota > Viridiplantae > Streptophyta > Magnoliopsida > Asterales > Asteraceae > Flaveria > Flaveria ramosissima. The sequence goes on from CM046034.1 coordinate 35,317,688, forward strand.
GATCCTGAAGTGTATTGCTTCCAGGAGGGGTGGGTTCGATGACCTATCAGACCAGATTCAGAATGCCTACGTGGCACTGGTGTTGAACCACCCTTTCAGCTTTTCGAGTATGATCTTCTCTTATTTGGTGGAGAACCTGGAGGCAAAGGGGAAGGAAGGATTGTGTATGTACCCTAGGTTTCTTCAGCTGATCTTCAACGAGAAGCTGCCGCTACTTCCCAAGGAGAGCCATGATGCTGTGGCACTGGAGATTATGGATGACACGACCTTGGGTCGTAAGGGTGTATAGGGGCAAGCAGGTAAAGCCCCAGGTTAAGAGGTTGATAGGCCATTTGGCCAACGATAGATATGTGGTGCCGGGGAGACGCAAGTGGCGTCATGATGATAGTGATTCAGATGACGAGAGGCTATTGCTCCCAGAGCATGATTCCGACGATGACGACGGTGGGGACGCTGGGGATGATATGCCTACTCCATCGAGAGGCACATCTTCCGATGTTATACCTCCAGTGTCTGCCCCAGCTGGGGACAGAGCCGAGTCTGCTGGATTCCATCAGGACTTTGTTCCTGGTGCAGAGGAAGAGGAGTCGGACGAGGAGCCCTTGACACGAACTGTGGGAAGCAAGGTGGTTCCCACAGAGTATGGGCTAAGGGTGGTTGGTGAACGCCCAAGAGACTCAGGAGAGACAGCTGCTGATCCTAGTTATGCACCGGAGTCAGCTAGCCTGGTTGTAGAGGGAGCATCCACCTCGACGGGAACGAGGAGGAAAAGGATGGCTCAGCCCCACGGGCAAAAGAAGAAGAAGAGACGTTTGACCTTCCTTACCACCACAGCCACTACTGCTACCACCACCACTACCACTTCCACAACCACACCATCCACCACCACAGCCACCACAGCTACCACAGCCACCACCACACCTCCCACCACTGTACAGATGCCAATTACCACCACATCTTTCACTCCCACATCACCTCCACCATTTCACAGACCCAGCCCCATCTTCACTACAGCCACCACCACCACCACTTCCCACCAAGCTGGACCCTCAGCCCATCCCCTACATACATATGGATCACCTCTACCTCCAATTGGGGTAGAGGAACAGTTGTCTGCGCTTAACTGGATGGTGATGCGCCTATTAGCTGCTGATGAGGAGAAGGCGGCTTAGATCCGCCAGCTTGCTAACCTAACTACTGCACAGTCTCACCAGATCGCAGAGCAGGCCCGAGTTATAGAGGAGCAGGCCCAACAGATGGCTGCTCAGAGCCATGAGATAGCCCATCTCCAAGCACATAGTGTCACATCAAAGAAGAAGATAGAGGAGTTGGAGGAGGCGAAGAAGACTATCATGTTAAAGCTAAAGGGATCTAAGGAGGGAGACGGAGATGATGGTGATGATGATGATGAGGATGATGATGAGGATGATGAGGATGATGAGGATGAGACTGAGGATGATGATGGAACCGAAGAAGAGAGAACAGAGGAGAAGGATGAAGATGATGATGCAGAAGGAGGAGATGCAGCTGCATCGGCCTCTGCTTCAGGTCAGGAGAGGAGATCAAAGAATAGACAAGACCAACCAGCTTCCTCCTCTGCTCCACCAAGTGACGAGCCGATGATCCAGGACAAAAGTAAAGTTTAGATGTTTATGTATTTAATTACTTTTGTATTTGAATCATGTATTTAAACCTATGTATTCAATGTTTATATTAAGTTTAATGCATTTCTGTTTTGATTAATTACTAATGGTTGATGTGTTGAATGTTTATATCAAACAGATCCAAATTACCAAAGGGATGAGTTTGATGTTGCTCCCCTTCAGCAGGTCAAGACTCAGCTAACAATGATTCTTGATCTGCAAGGGATCGTAAGGAGGTCGGTGAGTTATACCCCTGAAGAAGGGGAAATAATTCACGACCTATCAAACGAGCAACTAGCAGAGATCTTCAAGCTCAATCCAGATGAGATAGTGAAGGATGCTCCGACATGCGACTCGACCAGTGACGAAGAGCTCAACAATGTTGATGAAATAGAGATTGAAGATGTCACTGCCGAGCACTACCCTCAGTATGCTGACAATGAGGGAAATGTGGTCCCCAATCTGGGTGAATCCCTTGTTAGCGATACTTTTGAGGTGTTAGACAAGATGGAGCAAGAATCAGAGAAAGCAGAGGGAACGGCCCAAGCCTCAAATGATGATGTCGATATCCGAAAGGCTGAGTGGGCTGCGTGTTTTGAAGAAGTTAGAGCCCAACGCTGCACCGAAACAGGATGCCTACACCAAACTCTACAGAGTCAAGAAACATCATAAGGTGTCTGGCAGGATCATAGCGTGGAAGTATTTTGAGGACCTTAACGTATATGCAGTTATGAGGGAAAAGGGCATAGAGTACTTCAGATTCCCACATGATCTGAAGACTCTACCAGGTTTTAAGCTCAACCAGCTGGCCAAACTAAAGCTTTTGTATGCTGACCCGAGGAAGATGTCAGGCTGGTTTAAGGCTGCCCTAAAGAAGGAGTACCACACCCGGTGGGTTAACTTCAGACCCCAACAGCCTACAAGGTATATCAGAAGGTCTGAGGTTGATGCCATTACTGGCAAGCCAAAAATAGTGTTGAAGTGGAGTCCTCCGCACACAATATCAAGAATCCCACTCAGGGAAATGCCACAGGACTTCACTCCACACTTTAAGTGGTGGTACTACGATTGGAGAACAGCAGAAGCGGTCATAGTCCTAAACAAAGAGAGCCAAATGGATACTATCAGGGTATTCGACCCAATGTGGCTTACCAACTTGTCAGCTAATGATGTCTATACTTTTTACAAGTGGCCACTGTTCTATGATACGCAGGATATTGTACAAGCCCTCCAGTTCCAGAACGTCATACGACTCTGCTTTGCGTTTGAGATTCACGCGGGAGTCACAAAAGAGGACAAGTACAAGAAATATGAGGAGGTGATGCAGAAAACAAGACATTAGAGAGATCTAGGTCCAAGGGGGAGTTTGTTGATACATGTATGTCCCTAGATCATGATATTAAATGTAATAGATCTTGTTTATCTGATTCTGATGTAATTTGAAATGATTAATGAAATGATATTGATTGTTTGTGATTTGTAATGTCTAATATTTCATTAATGAGTCGATATTGAATTGGTTAATTAGGTTTGTGATTGTTTGAATGGTTACACATAATGTTATATTAATTAATACATTCAAACTTAACATTATGAAGTTCTCATGCGAATGGCCCATGCGAATGGACCACACGCATGAATAACTTCATACGATTGACTCAGTCGCACGACTGAACCAGGAGACTGGATCAGTCGTATGATTGACACATAAGATTGGCTCAGTCGCACGACTGAACACTCAGTCGTGCGGATGAATCAACCGCATGGTTCAATCGCACGACTGAACCATACTTATGGTTCAGTCGCCCGAATGAACAATACTAACCTATAAATACAACCCAATTCGTGGAAAAACGTAAGCATTCATTCTATTTTGACTCTAGACGTACCCTAGCCGTCCAGAAGCCTTCCAATTCGTTCTCCAAGTTCATAGAACACATTAGATCATTCCCAATCGATTTCTAACGTTAGATTCAATTCTTTATTGATTCTTCGTGTGTTCTCACTGATTGGATCGCCGATCAAATAGGATTCCGCACTATTTGATCTGGTTTACACGCTAATCACTCGGTATTCGTTCAAATACCAGGTCCTAACAATCTACTTTAATGTCCTCCAGTGGAACGACCATATCTTCGTCAGCTAAACACTTCCGCAGATGAGATACATGGAATGTCGGGTGAATTCCACTTAACTTATCTGGTAGTTCCAACCTATAGGACACCTCTCCTATTCGAGCCATGATTCGAAAAGGCCCTATGTATCTCGGGCTCAACTTGCCCCGCTTTCTAAACCGAATGATACCCTTCCAAGTTGAGACCTTCAGCATGACTCTATCACCCACCTTGAACTCAATCGGTCTACGTCGCTTATCGGCATACGACTTTTGCCTATCTTTGGCTACCTTCATAAAGGCTTTGATCTTTTCCTGCTTCTCAGTCGTAGCCTCAACACCTCGATGCTCCCTAACTCTTTATGGCCAATATCACCCCAGCAAGCGGGCGTTATACACCTCCTACCGTATAGCATCTCATAAGGAGGAATGCCAATGCTGGCATGGTAGCTATTGTTATATGAGAACTCGGCTAACGGTAAGTGATCATCCCAACTTCCTCCAAAATCAATGACGCACGCCCGAAGCCTATCTTCTAGCATTTGAAAAGTCCTCTCAAATTGACCATCCGTCTGGGGATGATAAGTCGTGCTGATATGTAACCTTGTCCCTATCACATAGTGAAATCTTTTCCAAAACTTGGATGTAAACCGAGTGTCACGATCAGACACAATAGACACCGGTACACAATGGCGACTTACAATCTCCTTGATGAATAGATCTGCGAGTCTCTACGAGGAATACGTCTCTCGGATCGGTAGGAAGTGATCACTCTTTGTCAGACGATCAACGATAACCCATATAGCATCATACCCCTTCGTGGTAGTCCATGGTGATATGCTCCCACTTCCACTCGGGTATATCCAAGGGTTGGATCTTCCTATACAGCTTCTAATGCTCGGCCTTCACTTGAGGCAAGTAGGGCCCTTACTCACATACTCTGCCACATCATGCTTCATACCCGGCCACCAACAATCCTTTTTCATGTCTTGATACATCTTCGTAGCACCGGGATGAATAGAATATCGAGTCTTATGAGCTTCGTCCATTATCTTTCCACGTAGATCCCCATAACGAGGAATCCACATCCGTCCGAATTGGGTTCTAACAACGAAAGTGTTTTCACCCAATTCCGTGACTAGACCTCTCATGCTTTCAGAGTTAAGACGATCTTTCTTCAATGCCTAGTCTTGAAACCCTTTGACCTACTTCATCAAATCAGAGGTCAAGATAAGCTTTAACCTTGATTGGCTCGAGTCTCTCCTTTTGGCTGAGGGCATCTGCCACCATATTGGCCTTTCCCGGATGGTAATGGATCTCGTAATCATAATCCTTTATGAGATCCAACCATCTTCTCTGCCTCATGTTCGGATCCTTCTGCTCGAAGAAGTACTTCAAGCTCTAGTGGTCAGTGAAGATGGCGCACTTCATACCATATAGGTAGTGCTTCAAATTTTCAATTCAAAGACCACAGCTGGCAGCTCCAAATCATGAGTAGGGTAATTAACCTTATGAACCATCAATTGTCGGGATGCGTAGGCTATAACCTTTCCTCATTGCATCAACACGCAACCCAACCCTGAGTAAGAGGCATCCGAGTAGACTACAAGATCCTCGCTTCCTTCGGGTAATTATAAGACTGGAGCTTGCGTCAGCCTCGCCTTTAGCTCCTCAAAAGCCTTCTCTTGATCCTGACCCCATACATATTTCATGTCTTTTCAGGTCAGCTTAGTCAACGGGGAAGCTACCTTAGAGAGGTCTTAGATGAATCTTCTATAATAGCTCGTCAACCCCAAGAAACTACAGATCTCGGATAGCTTCTTAGGAGACTTCCATTGCATTACAGCTTCCACCTTTTCCGGGTCTACCATAATCCCCTCGGGATTCACACGTGACCCAGGAACTGAACTTCGCACAACCAGAACGCGCACTTGGAGAACTTAGCATACAGCTTCTTCTTTCTTAGCGTCTCTAACACTTTCCCGAATGTGACCGACATGCTCCTCCTTGCTCTTCGAATAAATCAAGATATCATCAATAAAGACAATCATTGATTTATCTAACATCGGCTGGCACACTCTTCATCAAGTCCATAAAAGCAGATGGTGCGTTTGTTAGACCAAAGGACATCACAAGGAACTCGTAATGCCCATAACGCGTAGGAAAAGCTGTTTTAGGAATATCTTGTTCCTTCAGCTTCAATTGATGGTAACCAGGTCGGAGATCTATCCTTGAGAACCAACTGGCACCTTGGAGCTGATCAAACAAATCATCAATTCTTGGAAATGGATACTGGTTCTTCACTGTCAACTTGTTCAATTCACGGTAGTCAATGCACATCCTCATACTATCGTACTTCTTCTTTATAAACAAGACCGGAACACCCCAAGGAGAGATACTCGGTCTAATGAACCCCTTATCCAACAACTCTTGCAGTTGCTCTATTAATTCCTTCATCTTAGAGGGGGCTAAACGATATGGCGCCTTAGCAACAGGCTGGGCACTGGGTATCAAGTCAATCTGGAACTCGATCTCACGATCCGGTGGCACACATGGTATATCTTTTGGGAACACGTCTGGGAACTCACACACAACCGGTACATTAGACAGTTGTGATGTTGACGTATCCACATCCTTAACGTAGGCCAGGTAGGCACTACATCCACTTCTCATGCACTTTCTCGCCACCGCCACCGAAATCACCTTTGGAATCGTAGTGACTCGGTCTCCGTAGATCGTCACTGAAATCCCATCAGGCGCTGTCAGTCTAATCATCTTCTTGCGACACACAATGTTCACCTCGTAGTCCGACAACCAATCAATTCCTAGGACTACATCGAACCCGCCTAAGGTCATCACGCGGTCTAACAGAAAACTTATGACCTTCTAATTCTATGTCACAACCTTCTATCATTTCTAAAATCCTGGTAGAATTTCCTATGGCAGTTTCTACATCGATGGGCTCATCAATATTTCTACCACTAACAGGCAACTTAGCACATAAAGCAGCATAAATAAAACTCCTACTAGCACCTGAATCAAATAACACAGAAGCAAGAGTTTGGTTTACTAGAAACGTACCTGACACAACATCAGGGTCCGTCTAGCCTCCTCTCTTGTCATTGTGAAGGCTCTGGCGCTCGTCCTCTGCCCTTCAGTCCCTGCCTTTTTCGCTGCCCTAGAGCTTTCAGCCCTCAACTTCTTGCATTCCCTGCTCATGTGGCCTCTTTCACCATAGTTAAGACACTTCGTCGCCCCATAATGTCTTGCTATATGCCCCATCTTCCCACACTTGAAACAAATGTTCGACCCCCATCTACATTCTCCGACATGTTCTTTCCCGCACTTACCACACTTTTCAACTCCGCACTGGGTGTGACCACACGCCGGTCATCCACCTGTGCACCCTTGTTGTTTGCCGTTGCACCACCCTGTCCAAACCGCTTCCCCTTCTAGTTTCGGTCACCACCTCCTTTCTTGACCGCGTCAGCCACCACCATCTCTCTCTCATCATATAGCCTTCCCGCCAGATCAACCACCGATCTAAACATACCTGGCCGGGCAGCAATCATATGCCTACGGATATCCGCTGGCAAGCCCTGGATGTATCTCTTGATTTTACGTGACACAGGCGTCACCTGATCTTGCACCAGCCGTGCCATCTCGTTGAATTTGGTGGTGTATTGCTGATGTGTCATGGTTCTCGCCTCCAGCTGTAGGAATTCTCTCTCAACCTTGTTGAACTCTCTGTGAGGACAAAACTCCTCGATCACTAACTTCTTCAGTTCGCTCCACCTCATTCTCCCAATCGACTTGCTACCCTCGGCTTGGACGATATTGTCCCAGCAACACAGAACCGAGTCCACAAACGAGTGGGTAGCAAACTTCACCTTTTGATCTTCCCGGCACTCGCTGATATCAAGTACCGCCTCCATCTCTCTCACCCACCGATGAGCAGTAGCAGCAGTGTCGTTGGCATCAAAAGTGTGGGCTTGCATCTCTGAAATGCCTCGTAGTTACAACCTCGAGCTGTTTCGGGCACAAATTCCTCATCCTCCTCGGCATCAGAGATAACCGTTTCAGCCTCTGGTGACCCTCTCTCCCCCGTGGGCCTATTCCTCTTCTCCCTCTCTCCTTCCCTTACCGCTTTAATCACCTCAGTCACCACAGATGGTAGGATGGTCTGCATGACCTGATGAACCTCTTCCACCACAGCCTCCTTCACTGAGGCCCTTAGATTGGCACTCTTGTCACCACCCTCCGGGTGAAGGGTCTCGGGCTCCTAATGAGCCATCTCAGCAGCCTTAGCTCTTCCTCTCGTAGCCTGTGGTCCAGCACCACGTCCACCGTGACCTCCACCTCGAGAAGCCTTTGACGATCTACCTCCAGCCATCCTCTAAACACGCTATAAGATTCAAACACTAACACGGTCATTCAAGGTAATAGCTCAGTTTATGTCAAATATAGTAAGTCCCTAGTTACAGTGGCCAGTTGTGATTAGCCACGTACTTTACTCTTCATAACCCAAGCATTTCCTATCCTGACTACATCAGTATCTAAATCTTCTAAAAGCAAACAGATCATATAACATGCGCACATAATACCGGTTAACCTTAAAGAAAATACCTGTTGGCACGTAGCTACTAGGACTGGAATCCTTCCATTTACTCATTTCTCTTAAACTTTGGCTCTGATACTAACTTGTAAGGCCCCGTTTCGGGACGCTTACAGTTGGTCAATCATCGCACATAAAACATAAAATATACATTTAAATATATTAAAACATCGCAGCGGAATAACTTAAAACCATTTCATATATTAATGACTGCTTTTACAAAAAACTACAACATAGTTAATAGTTACAAAATATCATTGTTTGCATTACATCACAAAAAAATCATAGTTATAGAAAATGGATTTCATCCAAAATAAGCCAAGTAGCTGGCCCGTGCCATCCTCAGCAACAATCACCTGGCAACTGGAAACACATAAAAGTCAGCACAGCTGAGTGAGTTCTAGGTTTAATAATAAAATTCATTACTTTCATTAAAACCATCTTTTTACTTTCATTTGCGATCATACATCATACGTACAAATAGATAATCTTATTATTATCTGTAAGGCCCTGTTCCCGGGAAACCTCACAGTTGGTTAATCATAGCATAAAATCATTTTAATAACAAAACAATGCAGCGGAATATAATAAACATTTACTTAAAACTTGCAGTTGATATTGTGATCATACATTTGTCTTTTAATTTTAAATAAAACACAGTACTTTTTCTTTAATTACAATAAAAGATTTCATAAACAGGAATACCATCCATTGCTATCCAAGTAGCCTACAACCGGTGCCATCCTCAGCATCAACATTTACCTGCCAAATATTAAGCATAAAAGTCAGCTTCATTGAGCGAGTCCTAGTTTTTAAATAATATAAGAAAATATAAACTTTATCCTTCATATAATGATCAAGCATATATCATAATACATAACATTTGCGTCTTAATAAGCGTATTCATTATCTTTCATTCTTTCATTATCTTTCGCTTCATCATAAACGAGATTGCACAAGGCAAGAGCTCCCTGTTGATCGACAACAAATGTCGATCCCTATCGGTACACATGAAAATGGTAGCTACCCCCGACAGTTGAGCCACACTGCAAGGCACATAGCCCGCTCATGAATAGGGATCCATCATCATACATCAGATTCACATAAGTGAAGTCTATCATAGTGCTTGCAAGACTTTTCATCATCAAACGGTCTCAGGGTAACATTCATTAAGTTCCACTTTTCATTAATATTATCTTCCATTTTAATATATAATACTTAGCTTATGAGTACACAACATACCAAGCACAATTCATCATAAAAACATAACCGACCCTCCACGGGACAGCGGGGGTTCGGGGGCGGCAACCCTTGATAGCGGGATCCTAGGGGCAGCAGCCCCTAATGGGGTCCAAGGGGCAATGCCCCTGGCTGGGCTAGGTTCACACTACACAGCCTGCAAATAAGTTAAAACCTCTAAAATCTTGGTCATTTAAAAATGTATGTTTAGTATGCATAACAACCCCAACACATGGAAAAACTTATAAATAAGGGGATCTAGAAGTCACCTTGATGCTAGTTTCCAATGGTAGTTTCACCCAACTTTTCTTGGAATTCCATGGCTGCAAAATTACCTGGGAAACTATAGTTTCGCAGAAAACCCACAGTTTCGCACCTTGATTATGCAATTTTGCTGGATGCACAGACAGTTTCGCAGATCGCATAAAAATTATGAACCAGCCCGTTTTTAACCCAAAATCGCAACTTTTTACGTCCAATTTCTTAGTTTATCAACCATGAGCCTATATCTAAGCTTTATACATGTTTTCATACGTAAAAATGTGACCTTAATGCGATTCTTTGCAACTTTTCAAAACCCAAAACCCTAGAATCCGGGTTTAATCTATAGAAGGGTTTAGAGGTTGATTCTTACCTGGATTTTTTGCTCCTTTCTTATGGTTTGATGCTCAATCGTTCAGATCTTCAATCCTTTAACCTTTGAAGCTCCAAATCTTGAGTTTTCTTCACTTTCTCTCTCTACTTTCTCTCTCTATGAATTTTGGTGGCTAGGGATCAAATAAGGAAGATGGGCGCTGATTAGGTGGGTTAAAAGGCTGATTATGGGCCCTAAATCACTTAGGCTCTTGCCCATAAGACTAATTTAGCCCATAACTCATTTTCTTCCTTTATTAAATACCCATTAATCAAGCCCATTATCCTTGATAACTCGTTTTGAATTTTCGGGGTGTTACAAGTCTCCCCCACTTATTTAGGTTTCGTCCTCAAAACTTGTCAGTCATCAATCAATTGAGAATAAAATTTCCTCATCTCCTCCTCGGTTTCCCATGAAGATTTTGATCCTTTTCTGTGTCTCCACTGTACTCGTACTAGCGGAACCACTTTATTCCATAAGTGCTTCTCCTTCCAAGCAAGGATGGCCACAGGCTGCTCTACATAATTTAGCCGTTCATCGACTTCAATGTCTTCTAATGGTACAACTGCATCATTATTTTCCAGACATTTCTTGAGATGATATACATGGAATGTAGGGTGAATTTCACTCAACTCATCAGGTAGTTCTAATCTATATGCCACTTCCCCTACCCTCGTGATAATAGGAAATGGCCCTATGAACCTTGGGCTTAACTTTCCCCGTTTACAAAACCTGATGATCCCTTTCCAGGGAGATACCTTGAGCATAACCTTATCACCAACCTCATACTCTATTGGTCTACGCCTCTTATCAGCATAAGACTTATGGCGATCCTTTGCGGCTTTCATGAATGTTTTAATCTTATCTAACTTCTCGGTTGTGACCTCAATCACTTCAAGACTTCCTAATTCCTTTTGCTTGATGTCACCCTAACACACGGGCATTCTGCACTTCCTACCGTACAACATCTCATAAAGTGACATACCAATGCTGGCATGGTAACTATTATTATATGAGAATTCCGCCAACGGTAAGTGCTCATCCCAACTTCCTCCAAAGTCGATTATACACGCTCGTATCATGTCTTCTAACGTCCGAACCATTCTTTCTGACTGACCATCCGTCTAGGGGTGGTAAGCCGTACTATTATGCAATCTAGTCCCTATTGAGTCGTGAAACCTCTTCCAGAACTTAGACGTAAACCGTGTCTCCCTATCCGAAACGATAGACACTGGCACGCCGTGACGAGCCATGATCTCCTTGATAAATAGCTCTGATAACCTCTCAGAGGAAAACGTCTAACGAATTGGTAGGAAATGGGCGCTCTTTGTTAAACGGTCAACAATCACCCAAATCGCGTCGCTTCCTCTCATCGTGCGAGTTAGCTTCATGATGAAGTCCATGGTGTTGTGTTCCCATTTCCATTCAGGAATATCCAAAGGCTGATTCTTCCCGTATGGCTTTTGGTGCTCTGCCTTCACTTGTAAACAAGTCAGGCACTTGCTCACGTACTTAGCCACGTTACGCTTCATTCCCGACCACCAGTATTCTTTCTTCAGATCCTAATACATTTTTGTGGCACTGGGATGAATGGAATATCGAGTTTTGTGACCCTCATCCATGATCTTCCCCCTCAGATCCCCATAGAGAGGGATCCACATTCGCCCAGATCGGGTTCTAACACCTAGGGTGTTTTCCGCCAAATTTGAAACTTGTCCTTTCATCCTTTCAGAGTTGACTCTATCATCTCTCAATGCCTCATCCTGAAACTCCCTCACTTGTTTCATAACATTAGACGTCATGATTATCTGGAAAGCCCTCACCCGAATTGGTTCAGCATGGATGATAATGAATTTCGCAGTCATAATCCTTGATCGGTTCCAACCACCTCCTCTGCCTCATGTTGAGTTCCTTTTGTTCGAAGAAATACTTCAGACATTTATGATCAATGAAGATGGTGCACTTCACCCTATACAGGTAGTGCCTCCAAATCTTCAATGCAAACACCACCGCAGCCAACTCTAAATCATGGGTAGGGTAATTGGCCTCGTGGAACTTTAATTGTCTAGAAGCATAGGCTATCACCTTCCCTTGTTGCATCAACACGCAACCCAATCCTGCATATGAGGCATCCGAGTAGACTACCAAATCCTCATTCCCTTCAGGTAACGTCAAGACAGGGGCTTGAGTTAACCTCATCTTCAGTTCTAGGAAGGCGTTCTCCTGATCAGTACCCCATTCATACTGCACGTCCTTCCAGGTCAGCTTAGTCAAAGGAGAAGCTATCTTGGACAAATCCTGGATAAACCTTCTATAGTAACCTGCCTAGCCTAAGAAACTGCGAATCTCTAATGGCGTGTTTGGAGGTTCCTATTGCATCACCGCTTCAACCTTCATAGGGTCCACCCTCATCCCCTTAGGATTAACCACATGACCCAGAAATTGAACTTCTCAAAACCAAAATGCGCATAGAGAACTTAACATATAACTCCTCACTTTTGAGCGTCTCCAATATTTCTCGAATATGATCGGCATGTTCCTCTTCACTTTTTGAATAAATCAAGATGTTGTCGATGAACACTATCACCGATTTATCCAACATCGGTCGACATACCCGATTCATGAGGTCCATAAAAGCAGCTGGCGCGTTGGTTAAACCAAAGTACATGACGAGAAATTCGTAGTGTCCATAACGCGTACGGAACGTTGTCTTTGGAATGTCTTGTTCTTTCACCTTCAGTTGGTGGTAACCAGACTGCAGGTTTATCCTCGAAAACCAGCTGGCACCCTGATGTTGGTCGAACAGGTCGTCGATCCTTGGTAACGGATACTGATTCTTTACGGTCAGCTTATTGAGCTCGCGATAGTCAATGCACATCCGCATGCTACCATCTTTCTTCTTGACGAATAAAACCGGACCACCCCATAGAGAGATACTCGGTCGGATGAAGCCTTTATCCAATAAATCTTGCAACTGGTCCCTCAGTTCTACCATCTTCGATAGAGCTAATCGATACGGTGCTTTAGCGACGGGCTTTGCTCCTGGTAGCAAATCAATCTGGAATTCGATTTCGCGGTCAGGCGACACACTAGTCATGTCTTCAGGAAAGACGTCAGGAAACTCACGCACTACCGGCACGTCTGATAATTGTGGCTCTGGTGCATCCACGTCTTTTACATAGGCCAAGTAAGCGCTACACCCACGTCTCAAGTACTTTTTAGTTGTGATCATCGACACGACCTTCGGTACACAACACACCTTATCCCCACGAACCGTAACAGAACTACCATCGGGCGCTGTTAGACGAATTATCTTCTTACTACATGCTATATTGGCTTCATAGCTGGCTAACCAATCCATGCGTAACACCATATCGAAACCTCCTAATGCCATAACATGCAACCTAGCAGGGAACTTACAATCTTCTAACTCAATCAGGCAATCCTCAACCACCTCAGTTACCTTAGTGGACTTACCAATGGATGTTTCCTACCCTTATCATGCAATAAATGACAAAAGGCAGCAAACACAAAACTCCTACTAGCACTAGAATCACAGAGCACAGAAGCATATTTATGGTCCACCAGAAACATACCTGAAACTACTTCTTGATCTGCCCTGCCGTCCTCACGAGTTATGTTGAATGCCCTTGCCTTCGCCTTCGAACCGTCACCCTTTCCCTTATCTCCAGCTCTAACCGTTCCTGATTCTCCGGATTTTCCTTTCTTGCAGTCCCTTTCCACATGTCCCATCTCGCCACACTGGCAACACTTTACCGCCTTGCAGTCCTTGACATAGTGGCCCTCGCCTCCACATTTGAAACATTTGCCCGTCCCAACTATACACTCCCCTGAATGACCCCTTCCACATTTCCTAAAAACACCACCCTCGCCCGTATTTCCTCGTCTCCCTGACCGATCCTCAACTCTCGTCCTCTTCTCTCCACTCCTGAAGTTATCACCTCTAAACCTCTTCCCATTTCCATTCTTGTTCCCATTCCATTTCTCCACCTTCTTTTGTACAGGCATCGGATCTCTCTCATCATACAACCTCCCAGCTAAATCAAATACAGACCTAAACGTGCCAGGTCTAGCTGCAATCATGTGCCTCCTGATATCCACGGGCAAACCCTGTATGTATTTTTTGATCTTCTTAGATGCAGGTGTCACCATTTCTGGCACAAGTCTTGCAAGTTCATGAACTTGGAGGTATACTCTTGATGAGTCATGTTCCTAGCCTCCAAATACAAGAACTCCTTCTCGATCTTGTCTAACTCTCGGTGGGGACAATACTCTTCCAGCACCAACTCCTTCAACTCAGACCACTTCATTTTGGCTATCGACCGCTTTCCTTCAGCTTGGACTATATTTTCCCACTAGCACAACGCTAAGTCAACGAAAGAATGAGTGGCAAACTTAACATTCTGATCTTCCCGACACTCACTGATTTCCAGCACTGCTTCCATCTCTTTGGCCCAACGGTGAGCGGCAGTAGCATTACCGTTACCATCAAGGGTCGGAGGCTTGCACCTTTGAAATGCCCCATAGTTGCACCCCCTAGTAGTCTCTCTCTCGGACTCCTCATCACTGTCGTCATCATGGACTACCACTTAGGGTTTGATGGCACCTCTTTAGATTCCTCCGTCCTCCCGATGGACTTTGCAGAATTCTTCACATTTTCCTTTCCCTTCTTATCAGCTTTCTCTCCATCCTTGACGGCTTTAATCACCTCGGTCACCACCGAGGGTAAGACATTTTGCATGACATTGTAGACTTCACCAGCGATAGCCTCTTTCACAGTGAATTTGAGGGTGGCTTATCCCTCCCCCTCCGGGTGATTATGGAGGTCTGATTCCTCGTGAACAGTCTCAAGATTCTTAGCTTTGCTCCGGGTGACACGTGGCTTAGTAGTACTGTCAGGATCAGCAATCACAAGTTTGATGTATTAGAGAGTAATGCAGCGGAATGAGATCAAGAATTAGACAAATTGTAGCAAGAGTTTGATATTTGTAAACAAATACGAGAGAATATATTTCTGTGATAAGGAATGTTTCAATAATGCCCAATATTATTGCTCAATCATTCAATGATTACAATAAGGTTGACACTCCTTATATAGAGTGCAATCACTGCTGTAATCACGGGATAGTGACAACTAGCAGATCTAGTACAAAAATAACTAACACTTAACAAACTACTGAAATGTTCACAACTACTGAGAACATGTCAGAGTGCTAAGTATAAAACATGAAACTACTGAAAGGAAACTACTGAAACTACAACGACTGAATGACAAACTCTTCAGTCGTTTTACAAAACTACTGAAAAGATAAAACATAAAACTACTGAAAAGTAAACCGTCACAACTACTAAAGAAGTCCTCTTCAGCTGTTATGACAACATCTGATATTTGGTCTTCAGCACTTGTGTCTTCAGACTTTGTCTTCAGCACTTGTCTTCAGACTTTGTCTTCAGTACTTGTCTTCAGACTTTGTCTTCAGCACTTGTGTCTTCAGACTTTGTCTTCAGGTGTTATCTTCAGCTGTTGTGGACTTCAGTAGTTGTTGTGACGTCTGTGGGACTTAAAGGTTTTTCTGATCCAGCTCATTGGTTCTTTTGGTCCAACAAACTCCCCCTGAACCAATGCAGCCAAAACCTTTAACTTTATTGAGGTCCCACTTATTGTTGGCAAAATGGATGGTCTTTTTCCTTCTTGATCAGTTGAGAAGATGATCCATATAAGCACTGGCCTAGAAATAAGTCTCTGATGATTTGGTTGGCAAAGTATGGATGGGAGCTCTGTATTAGGGAATTGGACACTGAGCTGTTCCCCCATCCATGAGACTTACTTCCCATGTATAAGCCTGTAGGATTCTCTAGTGTATGCTCTGAGAAACATGATTTGTTCTTCCATGGTAAGATTCTCTGGTTCACCATCAAACAATCCTTCACGCCCATACAGCTCTGAGATGTACTTGGCCTGTTTGCCATTTTTGAGCTCAACTGTTGTGATCTATCTGTATGCAAACTCATCTGGGTGATTACCCTCAAGTAACAGACTGAGCTCATTTTGTTTGAAGTTTTCAAGCTTCTTGTAGACCAACCCCTTTTTAATAACTCTGTTCTCTAACATCTTTTGGGGTGGTTGTTTAGTCTCATAAGCCTTCTTGAAGTCTTCTACAATTTCCCAGGGTGATACTACAAGGACCACAGTGATCTCTTCATCTACGATCCTTTTTACCTGGCCCTTGTATCTCGCAGGAATGTCTTTCTTTACAATTCTGTGAGCCACCCTAGGATCAGGCCATATCCTCACCTTTTCCTTTTGATATTGAAATGTGTTGGCAAGGGTGTACAATCTCAGAGCCTTTTTCTTCATACTTATTATTGATGAAGAAGCAGCATAAGTTTTGTCTATGCTTTTCAGCATTTCCTCATCATGAAGCCTTTGCTGCTGTTCTTCTTCAATCTTTACTCTCACTGTTTCCATCTGTGAGGTGGGAGTGATGGGCATAGATTTGGCTTTAGGCAAAGTTAGGACTGCGGAAAGAGGCAGCCTATCTTCTTCCTCATCATCCTCTTCTTCTTCTTCTTCTAGCCTCAACATCCTTCTCTTCTTCTTCTTGGATGCATCATCGGCTGTTGGTTTCGAGGGTAAAGGAGTTGGTTTAATGGGTTGTGGTAGTGGTGATTTTGAAGTGGTAGGTTTTGTAGGTTGTTCTAGCATTCTTGTAGTGAGTGAGGCTTTGGAGTGTTTTGCTAGTTCATTTCTGTTCCCAGCACCTGCTTCATTTAGTGCTTCAATCACTAATCCCTTAGTGTATGCTTCAGACGTACAGATCTTGGTGGTTATTGCCAAGATACTGTCCCTGGTCCATGACTTAATCTCTATCAATGATCTCCCAAGATACTTTGCAATGAATCTGATCATGATCTCCAGTCTTTCTCTTTCTAACACATCATAACTTGCCCATCTTGAGTTAATTTCTTCAACTTCAAGTCTTCTAATCTCTGAGTCAAGCTGTGCAGTATCGAACCCTTGTCTATACAGTTGATCAATAATGGAGTCCATAGATTTACTATGTGTAGCATCCGCCATTTTGATCATCTCATCAGGTTTGAGTTCTTTTTGGAGTTCTTTTTCTTTTCTTTCAATCTTCCTCTTCTTATATGTGATATGAAAGTCTTTGTGACTTTCACTCACTTGATCAGTGTCAGCTCCCTTCACATACTCTTCTTCCTTCTCAGTCTCCTTCACAACCTCCTCTTCCTTCTCAATCTCCTGTTCTTTCAGTATGCTCTTCCCCTTTGCTTTCACTAACTGACTCTCCCCCTTTTTGGTTGCATTGGTTGCAAGGGTTTGAGTAGTAGAAAGCCTTGTGCTCACAATCTCCTCCACCAGGGGCTGTATGATTGAGGGAACGCCTCTCATCCATGGTTTTGATCACAATGTCTGTGATCATTGGGGTGATGAGAGGTAGGGATTTCTGGAAGATAACAGCTGTTTGCTCAGAGGGGGTCTGTCCCTGAGAAGCAGTGCCAGAAGTAGAGGCTGGTGGGTTGTAAGTTTTGATTGGCTGAGTGTTTAGGAGACCTTCAGGTGAAGGTGCCATCTGTGGGTGTATGTTGGTGTCAGATGGACTTGCTTCTTGAGAGAATTGGTCAAGTAGTCTTTGTAGTCTACTGACTTCTTCCTCAAGAATTGTGTTCTGGGCTAGAACATCATAAAAGAAGCCCAGGTCATCATCAGCAGATGCTGAATCACCTGACCTCCTGCTTGTAGCAGGATGTACATGCCCTGGGTGTAGACCAGTTGTAGCATGTGCCCCTTTTTCTTGGAACTGGGGACTTCCAGCCTCAGGACGATGTCCTTCATCAGCTGTTGCCTCTGATGAGGTGGCAGCCTCATCAGATATTCTGATCTCCTTATCTACACTAGGAGACAGAACATTTAAACCCCTGTGCTGTGGGTTGTCAGAAGCATGTTGATCCTCTTCCTCTATATCTGTGGTTTTCCCCTTTGGTGGTTGTTGGGGAGGAGGAGAGGCATGCAGCTGAGTCAGCATGTTTGCAATTATAAGTGTTGGACTTTGGGGGGCATTTTCATGGGGAGATAGGGTAAAATCAGTATGCACCTGGGGAGAATGGTGCGTTTCAATGGCAATCTCCTCAAATGAGGAAGATTCCAGATTTGTGGGTACCCCTTCTTTGGTTGCTTCAGGCTTCTTTTGAGAGTAATCCTGAGCGGCTGTGGCTGGTTGAGTCTCTGATACTACTGGGGGTTTACACCAGCAAGTATATCCTGTCTTGGTGGTACAGGAGCATCTTCAGGGGACTCATCTCCCTGAATAGCTGTTTTGGTTCGTTTTGTTTTTGGTTTGGTGGGGACTCTGGATTTTGTGGTGGTGCCTGTGGGTTCCAGCTGTGTGGGTTTGCGCAGCTTGGCAGCCATTTTGAGTGATTGGTCAGAGTTGTGCCGGGAGTATACTTCAGGCAATACAGCCATAGCAGGGACTCCCAGGCCAACAAGTCCCTCAGCTTGAAGCTGGTTTTCAATTATGGCCATTATGAACCGAGGATATAATATCCAACGGTTAGCAAGTTGTTTTTGGGCCATATCCTTGAGCTCTAAAAATAGTATTTCAGAAAAATTTAAAGGTTGTTGCTCAAGGATGGAGTACAATACCTGTTGCCACCTTGTGGACATTTGATCCCATGATGAAGTCTTGGGGGCCAGGCAGACATTGACCATATGAAAGATGAGCCGTTCAGCATCCTGGAAATGTTTCTTCAATATGGTAGAGGCACTCAGGTTACCTTCGTATCCATGGTGGGCAAATGATAGATCTGTTGTGCCCTTTGGATAACTAGTCGGGAAAGTGGCATCATCCAGATTGAGGGTTTGGCGAAGAATGTCTGGAGTGATGACCACTTTTTGGCTATGGACAAACGATTGAAGAGACTCTGTGTCATTCTCCTCAGAGAGAAGAGTGACGTTTGTCCAGAATTGGCTAAGAGATTCGGCATATATGGTGGGGTTTAACAAAAAAGCTGTTTGGTAAGGTGATTGGACCATCAAATCAATGGCGTTGTGAAACTTGGTCCAGTATGGCGATTTGGTGAGGTGAGCGACACAGTTGTGTCGTGGTTTTAGTTGCATGGTCGCCATGGATGAAAGGAGGTTACAGAGTTATTGAACGTTAGGTTTGAGAGGAGAGGTGAGAAAAACTCTGAAGGTGGGATAAGGTATTTAAAGGGTAGGGTTATGAAACTACTGAAGGTTTTGGTGTTAGTCATCATTCGTTGAAACTACTGATGACGTGGCATTAACTTTCAGAGGTTTGAAATGACTGACCGTATTGGTGTGATCATCTGTTGTTATGAAACAACTGAAGACTTGGTTTTAACCGTCAGACGTTGAAACAACTGAAGTCTTGATTTAGTCTTCAGTAGTTATAAAACTACTGAAGACAACTTTGACTTCAAGTGGTGAAACAACTGAGGACATGGTGTTTGTCATCAGTAGTTGTGAAACTACTGAAGACAGTGGTTTTGTCATCAGTTGTTGTAAACAGCTGAAGACTTGGTGTTAGTCTTCAGTAGTTGTAAACTACTGAAGACATAGGTTTGGCTTCAGTTGTTTAGAAACAGCAGTTGTAGAAACAACTGAAGAGAAATTACTCATCAGCTGTTTTCGTCAATTCATAGCTTTTCAGCTGTTTCAGTCTGACCTCCACACTTATGACTTACATCTGAGTTTCAGAGGTTTCATTGGTCATCAGTACTTATATGACATGGTTACCAATGATCATCAGTATTTATTACTGAGATCATCAGTAGTTGTCACTTATTCTAGCTGCAGCATACCAAGCCTTAACACCAGGTTGTGGAAAGTTGAACTATCCAAAGGCTTAGTAAAAATGTCTGCAAGCTCATCAGCACTAGGAACAAACTTTGGATCAATCAGACCTTTTTCAAAACAATCTCTAATAAAATGGTGTCTAATTTCAATATGTTTAGTCCTAGAGTGCTGGACAGGATTCTTGACAATACAAAGAGCTGAAGAGCTGTCCATTAACAATGGAGTCTTAGTCTCAGTTATGCCATAATCCAATAATTGGTTTTGAAGCCATAATACCTGAGATGTACAACTTGCAGCAGCAATGTACTCAGCTTCAGCAGTTGATGTAGCAACTGAGGTTTGTTTCTTACTCTGCCAAGAAATCAAACAATTGCCTAGGAATTGACATCCACCAGAAGTTGATTTCCTGGTCAACTTACACCCTGCATAGTCACTGTCAGAAAAAGCAACTAATTTACCAGAATGTCTAGTAGAATACCATAAACCTAGAGATGGAGTGCCTTATAGATATCTAAAGATCCTCTTGACTGCAATCAGATGAGACTCCTTAGGTACAGCCTGAAATCTAGCACAAACACATGTAGCAAACATAATATCTGGTCTAGAAGCTGTTAAGTACATCAAGGACCCAATCATACATCTGTAAAGTGTTTCATCAACCACTTTACCTTTCTGATCTCTATCAGTTGTGTGGTGTTGCACATGGGAGTAGAACAGGGTTTACAATTTTATAAATCAAATTTTTCCAAAAGATTTTTTGTGTATTTGGACTGATGAATGAAAATTCCATCAGCCTTTTGTTTGATTTGCAAACCTAGAAAGAATTGTAATTCCCCCATGGCACTCATTTCAAACTTTTGTTGCATCAACTTTGTAAAGGCATCACACAACTGTGGATCAGAAGATGCAAAAATAATATCATCTACATAAATTTGAACAAGTAGATTATGCTGCCCAGCTTTCTTAATGAATAAAGTTTTATCTATGGAACCTCTAGTGAAATTATTTTCAAGAAGAAAGTTTGATAATGTCTCATACCAGGCTCTAGGAGCTTGTTTCAACCCATAAAGAGCCTTATCAAGCTTATACACCCAATTAGGATGCTTATTGTCCTCAAAACCCGGTGGTTGACATACATAAACCTCTTCTTTAATTTTCCCATACAAAAATGCACTTTTGACATCCATTTGAAAAACTTTAAGATTTCGATAAGCAGCATAAGCTAAAAACAATCTAATTGCTTCCAGTCTGGCTACAGGGGCAAAGGTTTCATCATAATCAATACCTTCTTCTTGTGCAAACCCCTGAACAACCAGTCTGGCCTTGTTCTTAACAATAAGCCCATTTTCATCAGTTTTGTTCCTAAACACCCATTTAGTGCCTATTGCACACTTACCTGGAGGTAGAGGAACCAGTTCCCACACTTGCTGTTTCTTGAACTGAAGAAGCTCAAGCTGCATGGCATCAACCCATCCATTATCCTTTAAAGCAATGTGATAATTCTTTGGCTCTTGCTGACTGATGAAGAGAGCATAGAAGCAAAAATTTGACAATTGACTTCTTGTTGATACTCCAGCAGTGATATCACCAATGATTTGAGACATTGGGTGATTCTTCAGATCTTGGTACATAATGAGATCAGTGCAAGTGTTTGTAGCAGGCTCAGCAGCAACAGATGGTGATGGTGAAGTATTTCCTTGAAACCAATCAGTAGATGGTAATTCAAAGGAAGTTGAAGTTGTAGAAATCTCATCAGCATTTGTTGTGGATTGTGCAGCTGGAGCTACAGGTACATCAGGTCTAGCTGAATCAGGCAGTTGATCACTAAACTTGAAGAGGTGAGTACTACTATCATCATCATCAGCACCAGCAATACCACCAGGTGGTGAACTGTTGACAGGAGCAACAGCAGGAGTTTGATGAGGAACATATTGCAGTATGTCCAAATCAAATATCTCCACAGGGTTTTGTTGAATCTTGTCCTTTGGAGATTCATTAAACTTAACATGTAGAGTCTCTTCAACCATCTTTGTTCTACAGTTGAAGACTCTGTATGCTTTGCAAGTTGATGAATAACCAACAAAGTACCCTGCATCCACCTTAGATTCAAATTTTTGGAGTTGATCCCGTGTGTTGAGAATGAAACAAGGACATCCAAAAGCTTTGAAGAATGAAATTAGAGGGGCCAAATGATGAAGAACTTCATATGGAGTTTTCATCAACCTCTTATTTACTAGAGCTCTATTTTGTACATAGCAAGCTGTATTGATAGCTTCAGCCCAAAAAGTCATTGGCAGTCCAGAGTCAGCCAACATGGACCTTGCAGCTTCAATGAGGATCCTGTTCTTTCTCTCCACTACTCCATTTTGTTCAGGAGTTCTTGGAATGCTAAAATGCTTCTTGATTCCCTTTGAGAGATAGAACTCCTCAAGTGTATTGTTTCTAAATTCTGTTCCATTATCACTTCTAATACACTTGACTGAGAGGGAATACTGCTTCTCAACATACAACACAAAGTTGATAATCTTCTGAGCTGCTTCATCCTTTGAATGCAAGAAGAAAGTCCATACAAATCTGGAGTAATCATCCACAATTACTAGACAGTATTTCTTCTTAGCCATACTCAGCACTCTCACAGGACCAAAGAGATCCATGTGAAGAAGCTGTAAGCAGGCATTGGACTTAGGTTCTTCTATGGAGGGAAAATAAGCTTTGTGCTGTTTTCCTTTTAAACAAGCAGTGCAGTCATCTTCACATTTGAACTCCTTCATAGGCAATCCCCTTACTAAACCATGGTTTATCAGCTGATTTATGTTTTTAAGATTAACATGACCCAACCTTCTATGCCATAGTGTAGATTCTTGAGGGGAAGCCTTGGAAAATAGGCAAGGATGGCCTTTGAGATCTATTTTCTTGGAAAGATCTAAGGCATACACTCTTCCTGTCCTGTTGGCCTTAAGGAGAGTGTATTTATCCAACACCTTATCAATCAAACTTAGAACTTTGGATGACAGAATCCGGCAGTTCTAACTTGTGAAAAGAGCAACATGGCCTTTGTCACACATTTGACTGACACTCAAGAGGTTGTACTTGAGATTTTCCACCTGGTTAACATCATCAAACTTTATTTCCCCATTGGAAACAAAACCTTTGCCGATGATGTAACCCTTTGCATCATTGCCAAAAGACACAAACCCCTTCCTTCCTTGAGAGTAGTCATTAAGAAGTGATTTGTTTCCTGTCATATGCATGGATCCTCCACTGTCTACATACCAGATGCCTCTGTGGCATGTTGAAGAACCCTGCAGAACAAAACAAATTAGTTAGATTTTAAGACCCAAACCTTTTTGGTTTTGGGCCTGTTCACATCAACAGATGGTAGACTAACAGGTTTGTTGGAAATAACAACCTGAGAGGAAGAAGATGGTGAAGAAGAGGAATCCTTTGGCTTGGACCTTCTTTTCTGTGGTTTCAACATAGGAACATCTAATTGGTTGACTCTTCCCAATAGATGTTGAACCATCATAACCAGCTGTGTCTGATTTTGTGATAAAGCTTTCAGCTCTTCAGACACATTAGCATTTGAGTTAGATAAGTTCTTATGTTGCACCTTCTTCTTTTGAGCAATCTCAGCTGTTACCTATTTAACCCCTTCCTTTTTGGATTTCTTTTTGGACTTGAGGGTTACAGGATTTGATGTTGCTGGTACAAATGTGGCTTCAAACTCATTTTTCATTTTAACCATTTTCTCTTTAATTTCCTCTTTATGTTTGAGTTTGGATCCTCTTTTGTACCAACAATCATCTGTAAGATGATTAAACAAACCACATACTTCACATGGTTTCTTTTTCATCTTATGTTGA
This sequence comes from Flaveria ramosissima, assembly GCA_025215565.1. NCBI lineage: Eukaryota > Viridiplantae > Streptophyta > Magnoliopsida > Asterales > Asteraceae > Flaveria > Flaveria ramosissima. The sequence continues at coordinate 35,341,657 of CM046034.1, forward strand.
TCATCAACTAAAGAGGATGAAACTACTGAAGACTTGCTCTTCAGTACTTTGGAAGCATTAATTGCTTTCTTGACTTCCTCTTTAGTAGTCTTCAAACTCTTTCTATCGACAGTTTTCTTCTTTTCAGTGCTGACAGTAGTTGGAGTTTGAACTTCAGGTGTTAATTTTGCTCTCCAGTCCTTTCAGGACTTTCAGAAATAACTCCTGAGTTGATCAACTCTTTGATCATGTGAGTGTCAGCAATTGAACCATCAACATCAGCTGATAGGTTCTGAGAGGGCTTAGTGTTGACTTCTACTTTTGATGATGCTCTATCAAAAAGTGAATCACATGATGAGGTGGATTGGTTATTGCTTTCTCCATCAGATTTCACTTCTACTCTTGGAGCAAAATCTGTAGGAGGAGCAGTGTGATTATAACCAATGCCAAACTTCACATTGGAAGCTGATTGCTTACTAAGAAGCATTTCAAAACCTTTGCATGATTGTACCCATCGATCACACTCTACTTGGGTGACTGCAAGGGTTTCTTTGAGACTTCTCTGTCTTCCAGAATAACCTATAGCTTAGCCTTTTCATCATTTAATTGGCATTTAAGCTTATAAATCTCATCATTTTTACTATTAAGAGCAGACTCATACTCAGCTTGTCTTTTGGAAATGGTTTTCTCAAACTCAAGTTTTTGATTTATTAACGCTACATTTGCCTCTCTAATAGAGACAAAGGCAGCTATGCATGATTCAGAACATAACTTGGCTTTAGCCTCTGAAGATACCTGAGTTACCTGTGAAGATGATGCAGTTGAGCAGGAACCCTCAGTTGACTCCAGAGCCATAAGTGCCAGATTCCCAAAAGGACTATCACCACCATGTTGATCAGCACTTGTGAACAGTTGTTCATGACCAGACATGTCATCTGGCAAGCTTCTCCAGTCAACAACTTCAGGGGTGAAGAAGCTATGTTGTTGAGGTTGAGGAGGTTGATGAGATGGTTGAGGTTCTGGAAGTGCATGAGGTTGTGGTACCATAGGAGCTTGAACTTGACTGGTTTGTGGCATGTAATAACAAGGGTAAGGGTATGGCATTTGACCCTGAGGAACAAAATATGCAGGAGATTGTAGTTGAGAATGATGACTAGAATTGACAGGATGTTGCCCTTTGTTTTGTTGACTATTGCTAGGGAAAGTCACAAAAGGTGCAGAGGAATTAGATCCAGATGATCTACATTCTCTAGCAAAGTGTCCAAGCCTTTGGCATTTGTGACACCTCAACTTACTCTTGTCAAAACCAACTTTGGTTTTGCCAGAGAGTCCTGGGAACTTTCTTCCAGTTCTTTTGTAGAACTTCTGAGATCTGATATTTATCAAGGCCATTTGGCTCAAAATATCCATCTCTTCTAAGTCATCATCAGCAATCCCCTTGAGATCATCCATGATGAAGCATAGATTGTCATTATTACACCCAGTAAACTGACTATCAACACTCACAAATGCTGAATCAGAAATGTTTGAAGAGAAATCAATATGCTGATCATACTGGCATTCAGATGAAGCATATTCTGACTCATGACTAACCAGAGCAGTGTTGCCTGGTACAAAGTCTTCAGTGAGCTTACCAGATGAAGACAGTTTTCTTTTTTGTTCTATCTCTCTCTCAAATGTGAGCAATTTCCCATGGAGTTAGGTGAGAGATAGTTTGTCCAAATTTGCACTGGAGCGTAGGACAATAGTATATGTGTCCCATCTCTCAGGCAGTGATCTGAGAAATCTGTTATTCATCTGGATATTAGTATACTCATGTTTGACCATTTTTAATTCAGAGATCAAACAAGAGAACCGCTCAAACTGTTGAGTCAGTGTCTCACCCTTCCTATGAGAGAATGTCTCATATTGTTGGGCAAGGATCTCTCTATTATTTGCCAAGACCTCATCTGTTCCTCCAAATTGTTCTTTCAAGGCATTCCAGAGGTCATGGGCAGATTCATAATGCATTAGCCCAGAATAGATTTCATTGGGTAGTGCCATGGCCAGAATTCCATGGGCTTTTGCATCAATCTCAAACAATTTCTTATCCTCATCTGAGTATTGATCCTTCCTCTTCGGAACCATTTGATTGGTTTCCGGGTTATTCACCATAGGCTTGTGTGGACCATGTACCACTGATGTCCAACAACCTGAGCTGTTAACGGACAGGTGATGGAGCATACGTCGTTGCCATATGTTATACTCATTCCTAACCAGCATTGGAGGCTTGGTTGAGGAACCAGTATTGTGAGGATCATTGGAAGGAGTAGTCATTTTGGGTCCAAAAACAATTTTATTCAAGCTTTTAAAAGATTTTAGACAGACCACAACACACTCAATGAAAACCAAGAATAAGTCTCAGGATGAATGATTAAAAACACAGAAAAATCAATCTCTATAACTGTTTCTTGCAAAAATGCTAATTCAATCAAACTTGGATCTTGAAGAGCAGTTTCAATGATCAATTATTAGATCGATCAATGATTAACAAGCTCTGATACCATTTGTCAGGATCAGCAATCACAAGTTTGATGTATTAGAGAGTAATGCAGCGGAATGAGATCAAGAATTAGACAAATTGTAGCAAGAGTTTGATATTTGTAAACAAATACGAGAGAATATATTTCTGTGATAAGGAATGTTTCAATAATGCCCAATATTATTGCTCAATCATTCAATGATTACAATAAGGTTGACACTCCTTATATAGAGTGCAATCACTGCTGTAATCACGGGATAGTGACAACTAGCAGATCTAGTACAAAAATAACTAACACTTAACAAACTACTGAAATGTTCACAACTACTGAGAACATGTCAGAGTGCTAAGTATAAAACATGAAACTACTGAAAGGAAACTACTGAAACTACAACGACTGAAGAACAAACTCTTCAGTCGTTTTACAAAACTACTGAAAAGATAAAACATAAAACTACTGAAAAGTAAACCGTCACAACTACTGAAGAAGTCCTCTTCAGCTGTTATGACAACATCTGATATTTGGTCTTCAGCACTTGTGTCTTCAGACTTTGTCTTCAGCACTTGTCTTCAGACTTTGTTTTCAGTACTTGTCTTCAGACTTTGTCTTCAGCACTTGTGTCTTCAGACTTTGTCTTCAGGTGTTATCTTCAGCTGTTGTGGACTTCAGTAGTTGTTGTGACGTCTGTGGGACTTAAAGGTTTTTCTGATCCGGCTCATTGGTTCTTTTGGTCCAACAAGTACGCCCACCACGAGCACCTCCTCGGGTTGCCTAACCTGATTTCCTACCCTCCATAAGTAATTCCTATAAGATTCAAACACCAAAATAGTTATTCAAGATAATTGCTCAGATCATTATAAGTACGGTAAGTCCTTAATTACAGTGGCCAAGTGTGATTAACTACTTACCTTACCCTCATGTCCCAAGCAATCACTATCCTAACAAATGTCAGTATTCAAATCTAGAAGCACATAAAACACATAGCACACACACATAGTCACAGTTTTACTTGAAAACTTTTACCTGATGGCACGTAGCTACTTGGATTGGCATCCTTCATTCGGCCCCATTTTCAGTTTAAGTTTAGGTTTTCAAAACTACTTACCCAATTCTCTTAACTTTGGCTTTAATACCAACTTGTAAGGCCTCGTTCCCAGGAAACCTCACAGTTGGTTAATCATAGCATAAAATCATTTTAATAACAAAACAATGCAGCGGAATAAAATAAACATTTACTTAAAACTTGCAGTTGATATTGTGATCATACATTTGTCCTTTAATTGAAAATAAAACATAGTACTTTTTCTAAAATTACAATAAAAGATTTCATAAACAGGAATGCCATCCATTGCCATCCAAGTAGCCTCCAACCGGTGCCATCCTCAGCATCAACATTTACCTGCCAACTATTATGTATAAAAGCCAGCTTCGCTGAATGAGTCCTAATTTTTAAATAATATAAGAAAATATAAACTTTATCCTTCATATAATAATCAAGCATACATCATAATACATAACATTTGCGTCTTAATAAGCATGTTCGTTATTTGTCATTCTTTCATTATCTTTCATTTCATCATAAATGAGATTGCACAAGGCTAGAGCTCCCTGTTGATTGACAACGAATGTCGATCCCTGTCGATACACATGAAAATGGTAGCTAACCCCCGACAGTTGATCCACACTGCAAGGCACATAGCCTGCTAATAAATACGGATCCATCATCATACATCAGACTCATATAAGTGAAGTCTATCATAGTGCTTGCAATACTTTTCATCATCAAACGGGCACAGGGTAACATTCATTAAGTTCAACTTTTCATTAATATTATCTTCCATTTTAATATATATTACTAAGCTTATGAGTACACAACATACCAAGCACAATTCATCATAAAAACATAACCGACCCTCTGCGAAACGGCAGCCCCAGACAGTGGGGTCCTAGGGGCAGCAGCCCCTAGTGGGGTCCAAGGGGCAACGCCCGTGGCTGGGTCCGTGCTGCCTTGTCAGCGCGAAAAGTTTTTATATTTAAACATTTATATAACACATTTCCTTATAGAAAAATCGATCTTCCTTTTAAAACATCTTAAAATCTTGGTCATTTAAAAATGTATGTTTAGTACGCATAACAACTCCAAAACATGGGAAAACTGTTGGACTACACTGAGCGACATTTCTTGTGAGGAGGATTCAGTCAACTTGACTTATGTTGACGGATCCTCAAGTTCCCTCACAAGAGATCAATTTCTTGATCTGACCAGAGGAACTTTGGACCAAGCTGCAAACCTCCTTGGCCTCAATTCAAACACGTTGAATGAGGAAGAAAAGAAGCTAAAGAGAAAGCTGGTGACTCTACTGGATACAAAGAAAGGAGACAGGGTACCAAGACAACCTCTTGCACCCAGAAAGAAGATCATCCAGTGGAGGTTCGAAGACTCTTCTCACAACTTTGTTGTTGAAAGAGAGAATGGAGAGCTCAACAGGCTGAGTACCTCATCTCTGCTACACTTGAGCAGGTTTGACATTGCTGAGTTAGCAGAGAAGCCATTCTCCAACCCTTCAAACTCCGATATAGCTGCCCACATCAGAAATCATCTAGGCAGCCTTCATATGGCCGAGCTTACTTCTAGAAGCAAGGTTGAAGAGGAGTTGAAACTGAGAGAGGAGGAGGAAAGGAAAGGATCAGCAACCAAACGCAAAGCCTTTCTACAAATGGTTGAAGGTCCTGAACTTGAGTCCGTAGTTAGATGGGAGTATGACTATAACTCCCGTCAACTAACTCTCTTCAGGGGGACACAGCAGAGGGTACATGTCATTCAAAGTGATAGACTGGATCTCCTATCCACCAATGACTTGTACAAGCTTCTTAGCACTACTTCAGGGAAGAACAAAGAGACAGACAAATACCTTTTGTCCCTGGTGCTGAAGGCTTTGAGAAGCAGAAATAAGTGAAGTTTTGGTAGCATCAGCCTAGGGGGAGTTTGTTGGATCTAGAAAGGCTGTTGCAACCAAAACCAAATCACTTAGAAGATTTTGGTACAACAAACAAAGGACTTCCGAAGCTAAGTATGGAACTTCCGAAGGAAGAAGGAGCTCTTCCGAAGACTAAGTGTAAAACACACTTCCGAAGGAAAACTCCAACTTCCGAAGAAAAAGAACCTACTTCCGAATATCAAGACTTAGAGAGAAAGATCTGAAGTCAAATTCCGAAGTACAAGAACTCCTCAAAGCCTCGGAAGCATAGAAGTCTCTTCCGAAGTATAAGTGGCTTCGGAAGAACAAGTTCTTCCGAAGCCAATTAACCTTCGGAAGACACTCCTATTATCCAGTGGACATAAGTATGGCCTCTCTGACACTCCGCTGTAAATCTCTGAGATACTGCATGGCGTTTTCTCAAAAGCCATGTAGTTGGCCATACTTTAATCCACTGTTTACCTTTTTATGTTAGTACAGTTGCCATCTTTAGTTGGTGACAAAAGGTAAGTCATGGACATGTCATGATTACCATATCTTAGATAATACTTTATGTAAGATACCTTAACTTTAGCATTGTAGTATATGCTTTAGTCTTAGGTTTCCAGCTGGTATCAAAGTATATCCGGTTGTAGGATCTAGTATATATAGTTTCTCATTGTAACTCTTGTTTCATGCTTGTAAGAGTCTTGTAATATCTTGAGTTGAGAAGTAATATATACAAGTGCCTTGAAAAATATATCACTGCTTGTTCCTTTGCTATTTATTATATTATTATCAACTCTTGTAAAAGACATTACTTCATCTGATTTGAGTGTTTCCATAAGTGAGTTTGAGAGAAATACAAGTGTTTAAGTCACAAACCCGATCCTGCAATTGGTATCAGAGCTTTTTAGGCTCTTGATTATGAGATCTTACCATCCTAATCAACCAGTTTTTCACTCCTCCTTATACCTCACTCAAAATGGCCCTCAACAAATCTAAAGTAGAGATGGGGACGATGACCAAAGCTCCCATCATCACCCCTAAAAACTTCAGGTCTTGGAGCAGAAGAATGGAAGGCTTCATCAGGTATCAAGACAGCAAGATGTGGCAATCCATTGTCAATGGTCCGTATAAGCCAAAAGTAGCTGGTGGAAATAGTGCCATGATTGAGAAAGCCGTTGAAGATTATTCTGATGAAGATAGGAAGAAGCTTGACATAGACAGCAATGCTATGACTGTTCTTATGACTGCAATCCCAAACTCTATCATGGTGGGGTTTGAGCATTGTAAGTCTGCCAAAGAACTCTTTGATGCTCTTGCTCAAATGTACTCAAGCTCGAATGACTCCAAGAAGGACTCACTGAAGCAGCAGTTTCAGAACTTCACCTATGTTGCTGGAGAGACTCTTAGCCAGCAATATTTCAGGTACATGGATCTCATTTCTTCCCTTCAATCTGTGGGAATCACTCATGAACTCAGAGACCTTACTAGAAAGTTTATGAGTGCTCTACCCAATGAGTGGACATTCTACTGTGTCTCTATCAAGAGAACAGAGAATCTGAATACACTCACCATGACCGAACTCTATGGGATCCTTGATGGATACCGTTTGGAAATGGAAAGCAAGAGGGGTCATCAGACAAGCAGACCCTTGAGTCTTCCTGCTAGCAATGCTTTAATGGTTGCTGAAGGCTCAGGAATCTCCTAGTCTCAGCAATACCTGACCTACACCCAGCAGCCATCTTGTTCCTCTGGGCCTTACATCACATTTCCTGAGACTCCAAGGTCTCAACAAGCTCAGCAAAGCTCCTTTCAGGACAGCTGTGCATTTGTCTCAGGAAGTGGACACTCAAATGACTATCAATACTGCTTTGATGATCTAGAGTGTTTTAGCCCGGATGACGTAGAGTACGTGGACATAGTCCAAAAAATGGCTCTTCTAACCTACAGAGCAAAGAAGTTCTTTAAGAGAACTAGAAGGCAATTCCCTCAGAACCCAATCAACAGCAAATTTGGGTTTGACAAAAGCAAGGCCAAATGTTACAACTGTAACCAACTTGGTCATTTTGCAAGGGAATGCAAGGCTCCCAAGTTCAACCCGGGAACCCCACAGGCCTCCACACATCCCTCTACACCAAAGCCCACCGAAAAGTCAACAGAGACTGCTGCAATGGCTCAAGAAGTTGACTGGAGCTTCATGGTTCAGGACGTGACTCCTGCTCAAGCACTCATCGCCGGAACAGATGAAAACAAGGTATATGAACATCTCTGTACTCCTGCCTGTATTGCTAAGGTTAAACTGTATCAGGACTACAATATGGAAATTAAATATGATATTGAGTCTTTAAATGTTTTAAAATCTGACTTTAAAAGGGCTGAATCTGACTACCAAAGAAAATTTGAGGAGTTAGAGAAAACTGTGTCCCTCTTAAAACATGAACATACAAACTAGAAGACTCAAATCAAGGATTTAATATCCAAACTGACTGAGGCTCAAGCCCAGCTTGTCACTGCTGAGGCTCAAGCCAGGAAGTATGTTATTTCCGAGCAAAACTTCCAAGCCATTCTTGCATCATCCTCTCACTCAAAACTTTGTTATCAAAACAAAGGTGGGTTGGGAACCAATAAAATTGCTCCACCACATTCTTATGAGTCTATAAGACAACCAAGGTGTGATACTGAAGAGCAAGAGGTTCCATCTGCTGACCCACCTTCTCATGAGTCAAAGAATGATGCACCTATGGAGACCATCACAGGGAAGGAACATGTAATTATGTCCTCCCCAGCCAATGATGATCAAACCCTGACCACCAAAGCAAGAAGAAGCAGAGCTAAGGCAGCCAGAAAAACTGCCAAGAAAGTGGCTGAATCCAAGCTAAAGCTAGACCCAAAGCAAAAGGGTGTATTCATCTCAGCTGGATTCCAAGTGGTTGGAAATTCTGATTCAAGAAAGGAGTGCAGTACCAGTACTCCTATCCTACCAAAGGATCAGAAATTAAAGGAAAAGACTGCTGATTAAGAGAAAAAGAACAAGAAACAGCAATCTTCTCATTCCCAGAAAGTTAACATTGCATGCATAATGTGTGGTCTGCAAAACCACATGGCTAAAGATTGTTACTACAATCCTGCTAGCGCACATTATGCAAATAATGTTAAAAGAGAAGGAGTCAGGGAAGGTTTCTCATTTGGACCATATCAAATGGTTCAAGTGATGAAAAAGGGAAAGCTTGTTTCCGAAGCAAGGCTTCTCTCGGATGAAAACTCTTATTCTGAAAGGAAAAAGGCTTCGGAAGTTAAAGTTGTAAAGACTCAGAAAAGCAAAAGAGTCCCCTTGAAACCATCCCAGAAGAAGACTGCTTCGGAAGAAAAGGTGGTGAAGGTCTCTTCCGAAAAGAAAGAAGCTTCGGAAGAATGCCAAGCTACAAAAGCTTCAACAAGCTCATCCTCTATGATTAACCATGGGATGGAATGGAAGATCAAGGAAGATGCTGTAGTCCAAACCTCTTCTTCAAAGACATCCATTGAACCCTCATGCATAAATTTTGGTTCAATTATGTCATTATCACTGGGAGAAACCAAGACCAATAAGGCTTGGGTTTCCAATCAAAACTAATTATCTCACCTTATGTGCAGGGACATCCATATGACAAGAATAACAACATTTGGATTGTAGATAGTGGATGCTCCAGGCACATGACAGGGAACAGATCTCTCGTTCATCAATTTCAACATTATGATGGAGGTCCTGTCCAGTTTGGAGGTGAGGCCGGAGGATATATTTCTAGCAGAGGAAGTATATCCAATGGAAAGTTAAAAGTTGACAAAGTAAATTTTGTCAAACAGCTTGAACACAATCTGTTAAGTGTTTCACAATTCTGTGATCAGAAGCATCAAATGCTTTTCACAGAACATGAGTGCATTATCCTCAAACCCGGGATGTCAATTCCTCAGGAATTGGTGCTTCCTAGATCTCCCAGGAAAGGGGATATGTACAAGCTTGATACGAACAATGGTTCACCAATGGGAGAAGTATCATGCTTTCTTTCCAAAGCTGATGGTGATGAGTCAACACTATGGCATAAACGAATGTGTCACGTCAATTTTAAGACAATGAATAAATTGGCTAAAAATAACTTGGTGCATGGTTTGCCTAAAAAGGAATTTTTCTGCAAAGATAACTGTGTTGCTTGCCTGAAAGGGAAACAGCACAGGTCTTCTCATAAATCCAAAGTTGTTAACTTTATCACCACTCCATTACACTTATTGCACATGGATCTATTTGGTCCCACAAGTATAATGAGCATTGGAAGGAAATCATATTGCCTTGTGATTATTGATGATTTTACTAGATTTACATGGGTATTCTTTTTAAGAACCAAAGATGAAACTGCTGAAACTTTAAAATCTTTTATTCTTAAAATAGAAAATCAAGTTGATCACAAGGTTAAAATAATTAGAAGTGATCAAGGGACTGTGTTTAAGAACCTAGTTCTTAACTCATTTTGTAACTCAAAAGGGATTGCCAGACAATATAGTGCTCCTATAACTCCTCAACAAAATGGTGTTGCTGAGAGGAGAAATAGGACACTTATTGAGGCTGCTCGGACTATGCTAGCTGATTCAAAGCTGCCTCTAACATTCTGGGCAGAGGCAGTCAGCACTGCATGCTATGTGCAGAACAGAGTTCTTGTAGTAAAGCCACATGGAAAAACCCCTTATGAGTTATGGAACAAGAGGCCACCGTTCATTGGCTTTCTAAGGTCCTTTGGCAGCAGGTGTACCATACTTAACACAAAAGACAATTTGGCAAAATTTGCTGAAAAGTCAGATGATGCTATCTTTGTTGGATATTTCTCCTACTCAAAAGCCTATAGAGTTTATAATATTAAAAACCAACAATTTGAGGAATCATCCAACATTGTAGTTAATGAGCACACTCCTTGTGTTAGGGGGAATGGCCCTGATCATATCTTTGATTTAGAATTGTTTCCAAACTATTCTAAACCATCTTGTGAGAATGTTTCAGCTGGAACAGGTGTTCAAAGTGATTCTGATGAAGATCAACTGTTTGAGCTTCCCAGACCTATTCCAAGTTCTCCAAGAGTTGCAGCAAATCAAGTTCCCACTATTGAAAAATCTGACAGTATAACCATATCAAGAGATAGTGGTACTTCAACAAGGGATTCACCTGCTGATTTTCAACTCTCTTCAGGTGACCCTGCACAACACCAAACTGATGAAAGCATCATCTTGAAGGAACAGACAACTGTAAATGATGTTTCATAGCAAAGAAATGATGATGTTTCTCTTTCATTCAATCAGTTCTCATTGAATGAGTTTGAAACAACAGCTGGACCAAGTATTCAAGCTCCTGAGCGAAATATGTCCAACTTGGACTTATCTTTGCAACTGGAGGTGATTCCTAACCTCAGGATTCATAACACTCATCCAGCTGAAAACATCATATGGGAAGTCTTTGAAGGTGTGCGAACAAGAGGACAAACTCATAATGGGAATGTCTGCTTGTACTCATGCTTTTTATCCCAAATGGAACCCAAGAAGGTGGAAGATGCCTTGAAAGATAGTAGCTGGGTTGAATCAATGCAAGAGGAGCTGCTTCAATTCAAAAGACAAAAGGTTTGGAACCTATGTCCGCTACCATCTGGTCAAGTACCTATAGGCACCAAATGGGTATTCAGAAACAAAAGAGATGATAGAGGCTTGATTATCAAGAACAAGGCAAGACTGGTGGTTCAAGGATACACTCAAGAGGAGGGAATCGATTATACTGATGTCTTTGCACCTGTTGCAAGACTTGAGGCAGTTAGGATCTTCCTTGCTTATGCTGCATCCAAGAATTTCATTGTCTACCAGCTTGATGTCAAGTGTGCCTTTTTATATGGGGATATAGATAGGGAAGTCTATGTATGCCAACCTCCAGGATTTGAAGACCCACAACATCAAAACTATGTGTGCAAGTTGGATAAAGCTCTATATGGGCTGCACCAAGCACCTAGGTTGTGGTATGAGACATTGTCTCAATTTCTCCTGAAGAATGGTTACACTAGAGGTACCATTGATAAGACTCTTTTCATAAGAAAATCTGGGAAAGACATCTTGCTCGTTCAAGTCTATGTTGATGATATCATATTTGGTTCCTCAAATGAGCAAATGTGCAAAGACTTTGAGAGCATTATGAAGAAGAAGTTCGAGAAGAGTTCCATGGGAAAAATGGACTTTTTCCTTGGAATTCAGGTAAAGCAATTGAAGGAAGGGTTCTTCATCAATCAATCTAAGTATGTCAATGATATCTTAGAGCGATTTGATATGAAGGATTGTAAAGCAGCAAAGACACCTATACCCAGAAACCACAATCTCTGCCCTGATTCTGAGGGAGAGGATACTGATCAACATCAGTACAGAGCAATTATAGGTTCTCTGATGTATCTCACAGCAAGTAGACCTAATATCATGTTTGCAACTTGCATTTGTGCAAGATATCAGGCTGATCCAAAGGTGTCTCACCTAATTGCTGCCAAGAGAAATCCCAGATACCTCAAAGGAGCATCTAAACTAGGTCTCTGGTATCCAAGAAATAATGATTTTAATCTCTATGGTTACTCTGACAGCGATTATGGTGGCTGTAACATCAACAAGAAATCAACATCAGGTGGATGTCAATTTCTTGGTGGAAGGATCATCTCATGGCAATGCAAGAAGCAATCCTGTGTCTCTACATCAACTGCTAAAGCTGAATACATTGCTGCTGCTAGTTGCTGTGCTCAGCTGCTGTGGATTCAAAACCAGATGATAGACTATGGATTCAACTTCATGAGCACTCCTATCCACATTGACAACAACAGTGCTATATCCATTACTGAAAATCCAGTGAAGCACTCCAAGACAAAGCACATTGATATCAGGTATCATTTCATTAGAGATATTCATGAGAAAAATCTTATCAAACTAATCAAAGTTGATTCAAATGAACAATATGCTGATCTGTTCACCAAAGCCTTTGATGAACAAAGATTCAAATATCTCATTACAGCTATTGGGATGATAAACATTGATTAGTTAATCTCATTTGAAAACCTTTTAATGTGTAAAGTCTCATGTCAAAACAATCTAAGCCCTATTACAAAAGATCTTTTTCTAAATTTTATCTAAGTATGAATTCTTCCGAAGAGAAATTAACCCTCGGAAGATATCTTGCATATCTTCCGAAGCAAATTTCTCCCAGGAAAATTTTCTTCTGGGAAGAGTGTTAAATCTCGGAAGAAGCGATTGATTTCATATCAGATCTACTTCCGAAGTTTTTAACACACTCTGCCTGAAAAGCAACATGTACTCTCGGAAGTAAGCAATTTACCTTCGGAAGTAAATTTGCCTTCGGAAGAATATTACCTTCGAAAATGCTTTATACTCAGAAGAAAGATTTTACTGTGTAACGGAAATCTTTTGGGCCCCACAATGTAAAAAGTAAAGATTTTGTTAATGATGTCGGATTATTTAAATGGTCTAACCTTACCGCCCATGTCACATCATCCACTGAACCCTCACATCATCTTATCCAAAACCCCCTTTAAACCGCCATTTCACCCATTTAAATACTTCCGGTTAATCACTTACATCCTTTTTACCCAAATTACTGCCCTAAAAGCTTTCTTCTTCTCCAATTTACCTTATTCCGAACTATCTTTCTGTCATCTTCTTCAATGGCACTAAACCCTCAGCACAACCAGGTCGCACTCCTTGATTCTTCAAGGGATGTTGACTTCTCAGATGTCATTTCTTTCCTGACCCAATCCTCATACTACACTGCTCTGACTGTAAACCCTACAATTTATTCAAGCCAAATGTCTGAATTTTGGGCAAATGGTCGGATTGAACCCCTAAATGGGGTTCGTGTTATAAGGTCGAGCATCTGTGGCCAAGAGTTGGTCATCTCTGAACAGATCATCAGGGAGCATCTCGAGCTTCATGATGAGGGCGCTCCAACGGAATTCCCCAAAACAGATTTGGACAGTTCTTATCTCCAAATGGGATACGGTGGAGATGTCAGCAGGTCAAATATTTACAAATTCAACTTCTCCTACAAATGGAAGTTCCTGCTGCATGTGGTTCTTCACTACCTGTCTAATAAATCTAGAGGATGGGATCAAATCCCATATGAACTTGGGTGCTTAGTTCATGGGTTGGTACAAAGCCTCCGCTTCAACTATTCAAGGTTTGTGCTGACTAACCTAATGGGAAATCTTCAAAGCGACACATTCTTCATGTATCCCAGGTTTCTCCAACACATAATCAACTGTGAGCTGGACCAGGGCAAGCTTATCTGTGCAGCTGCTCTGACTGCTCCTCAAATGAGGCCGACCATCTTCAAGACCTTGAAGAGAGTGTCTACCAACTTCACTGGAAGAGATACTACACTACTTCCAGGTATGATTGAGCCAATGGCTCCTGGTGACATCCCTGTTAACCCCACAGGTGATGAACCCACACCAGCAACTACCCTCACCCTGCCAAATCTACCTTCTCCACCCATTACATTTACCTATCAGAGACGTTCCAAACGAACCCTTGTTCAATCTACTTTGATTGAACAAGCCCTTCCTGTTCAATCCAAAAAGGCTAGAGTGGAACAAAGGGCTCCCACTCAGCCTGAGGTCCAACCATCCTTCACAATTGACCTCAATATGGGTCTTGAGTCTCCTCAGTCTAAGACCCATGAGCCCGAAACCCAAGCTGATAGCCCTCAGGGAGAGTCTCTATACTCCCCTGAGCAGCCAAAAAGGGACAGCTCAATGCCTCTAGACATTGATCAAAGTCCCGGGTCATTAGGTCTCAATTCCCTATCCTTTACTGACCTTTTGACTGGAGCTGGTGAAGAGATTATGTCTCTTAAAGGCAATGAAGTTGATCCACAACACCCTCTTAAGGATCAACAGAGCCTAGAGAGACCCCTTATCTCTAGCCCCCATCAGCAAAGCCTTACTGAGGTGAGTCCCACTGAAGTGGAGGGGACTCATGTAGATTCAGCTGCCACTACTGAAGGAGCCTCAATGGATCCTCAGGACAGTGGTAACGAATCTGAGACTGAATCTACGGCAACCATGCCCTTTGATGACTCTGAAAGAGACATTATTGTGCAAGGGAAACCAGGGGTCCAAGAAACCACATCTGGTGGTGAGGATGAACATACCAGGTATGTTACCTCATCTCCCCATGATTCTTTAAAAGAAGATGAGGGAAGTATGGAACTCACCATTCAAGACCTACTTTCTAAAGTCTCAAACCTTGAATCAAAGGTTAGGACTTTAGAGGATAGGTCTGCCACTCAGCAACTTGACATTGAAACTCTCAAGGTCAAACTAGCTGAGAAACCGATTGAGAGGTCTGTCAGGCATGTACCAATTCAGGTCTCCTTGACCTCTTCCTCTAGCTCATCAAGCTCTCAGGATGATGCTACCAAAAAGGGGGAGAGTGTTCAGAGACAAAGTCAAAGACAGAAGGAAACCCAAAGTCAAGCTCTCACTTCTTTGAGCTCAAAGTATCCTGTGCAACAAGCTGCTATTTTCCCTGAGCCTCCTCCAGTTGTTTTTCAAGTGGATCAAAGGATGCTCCAGGATCTCAATAGGTTCTTTAACAAGTTCCTATTGGAATCCCTCATAGAACAGCCCAGCCCTGATATGTCTGTGATTTACTTCGGAGCTCAAGAGCTTCAGAGGTTGAATGCACCTTCTACCACTATCGAGGAAGTTGGTCAACCTAAGGTCCAAGTGGAACCTGAGATTAACTTCGAAGGGGAAACAAGGACTGATGGCCCAGCAACCGAAACAGTTGGGACAAAAAGTGTATTTTCACAGACTTCCGAAGCACAATTCAAAGCCTCGGAAGAACAAACTCAAACTTCCGAAGCTGAGATTGCTGCTGCGGAAGGACTGTTCTCATTATCCGATAATCTAATAGTCACAGATGCAATTCTGGAACTTGCATCTGAGGTTAATAGAGAGGATTTTCTCACCCAACCATTAGCTCTGACATCTGCATTGACTCCAGCTCCCATCTCTACTACCCAACATGGATCTTCTATCCAAGAACCCCTAAAGTCTAGTACTTCCGAAGACATCAAAGGAAAGAGGAAGATGACTTCGGAAGAGCTTCAGGAGGAAGAAAGGTTGGAGAAGCTTAAAAGGAAAGGTAGGCTTCCAACTGGGAAACTGTTAGCTGCAAGTACCAGAGCAGCTGCAGCCAACCAGGAGGCAGTCAACAACCGAAAAAGAGTAGAGGTCATAGATAGACTTGTTGGTCTAGGGGCTGCAACTGAAGATGTACTCCTGCTATTATTAGAGGAGTTGATAGAGCTGGAAAAGGCAACCTTGCTGCTAAAACAGCAAAAAGAAGAAGCTGCAAGGTTGGCCTTAGAAGAGGAAAGGGAGAGAAAGGAAAGAGAAGCTGATCTGCAGCTCAGGAGAGAAAGGAAAACCTTCCTACTCTCCAGAGGTTTCTCTCAAGAAGAGTTGTCTCCACATAACAATGATACGATCTTGTGGCTCTTCAACAAAGAGCAGGATCAAATGGAGAAAGAGAGAAAGAGAGCTGCAAGGGAGAAACTTGTGCAAAAGAAGAAGAAGAAGGAAAAGGAAGCTGGACTGACTGCTGCCAAGAAGATAGGTGAGAAGGCCTGGATGAAGAGTTATCTCAAAGCTCATGGCTTCTCTGGCATGCAGGTGGGTCCCATGTCGGAAAAGACTCTCCAGCGACATGTCAGTGACATCAAGGCTGACATTCGCGCGGGGAAAAGGAAGGAGATGTATATAAGGGGACAGGGGATGACCTTCAAAGCAACCTCTCAACCCAAACTCCAAACCCAACCTCAACCTGAACCTATATCCTTTCCCTTCCCAATCAAAACCGAACCAACTTCTGAACCATTCACCCCTGAACCCACACCATCACACCTACCAACCTCCTCACCTCAACCACCTAAACTACCTATCCTCCAAACCAAAACCTTAGCCAGAACCCAAACACCTCAACCTACCAATCAACCAATCAAACCATCCCCTCAGCCTTCTAAACATCTCTCCATGAAAGAATTCAAGGCAGTCAAGACAAAGCTCATAAACTGCACTACACTGAGCGACATCTCTTGTGAGGAGGATTCAGTCAACTTGACTTATGTTGACGGATCCTCAAGTTCCCTCACAAGAGATCAATTTCTTGATCTGACCAGAGGAACTTTGGACCAAGCTGCAAACCTCCTTGGCCTCAATTCAGACACGTTAAATGAGGAAGAAAAGAAGCTAAGGAGAAAGCTGGTGACTCTACTGGATACAAAGAAAGGAGACAGGGTACCAACACAACCTCTTGTACCTAGAAAGAAGATCATCCAGTGGAGGCTCGAAGACTCTTCTCACAACTTTGTTGTTGAAAGAGAGAATGGAGAGCTCAACAGGCTGAGTGCCTCATCTCTGCTACACTTGAGCAGGTTTGACATTGCCGAGTTAGCAGAGAAGCCATTCTCCAACCGTTCAAACTCCGATATAGCTGCCCACATCAGAAATCATCTAGGCAGCCTTCATATGGCCGAGCTTACTGCTAGAAGCAAGGTTAAAGAGGAGTTGAAACTCAGAGAGGAGGAGGAAAGGAAAGGATCAGCAACCAAAGGCATGGTTGAAGGTCCTGAACTTGAGTCCATAGTTAGATGGGAGTATGACTATAACTCCCATCAACTAACTCTCTTCAGGGGGACACAGCAGAGGGTACATGTCATTCAAAGCGATAGACTGGATCTCCTATCCACCAATGACTTGTACAAGCTTCTTAGCACTACTTCAAGGAAGAACAAAGAGACAGACAAATACCTTTTGTCCCTGGTGCTGAAGGCTTTGAGAAGCAGAAATAAGTGAAGTTTTGGTAGCATCAGCCTAGGGGGAGTTTGTTGGATCTAGAAAGGCTGTTGCAACCAAAACCAAGTCACTTAGAAGATTTTGGTACAACAAACAAAGGACTTCCGAAGCTAAGTATGGAACTTCCGAAGGAAGAAGGAGCTCTTCCGAAGACTAAGTGTAAAACACACTTCCGAAGGAAAACTCCAACTTCCAAAGACAAAGAACCTACTTCTGAAGATCAAGACTTAGAGAAAAAGATCTGAAGTCAACTTCCGAAGTACAAGAAGTCCTCAAAGCCTCGGAAGCATAGAAGTCACTTCTGAAGTATAAGTGGCTTCGGAAGAACAAGTTCCTCCGAAGCCAATTAACCTTCGGAAGACACTCCTATTATCCAGTGGACATAAGTATGGCCTCTCTGACACTCCGCTGCAGATCTCTGAGATACTGCATGGCGTTTTCTCAAAAGCCATGTAGTTGACTATACTTTAATCCACTATTTACCTTTTTATGTTAGTACAGTTGCCATCTTTAGTTGGTGACAAAAGTTAAGTCATGGACATGTCATGACTACCATATCTTAGATAATACTTTATCTAAGATACCTTAACTTTATCATTGTAGTATATTCTTTAGTCTTAGGTTTCCAGCTGGTATCAAAGTATATCCGGCTGTAGGATCTAGTATATATAGTTTCTCATTGTAACTCTTGTTTCATGCTTGTAAGAGTCTTGTAATATCTTGAGTTGAGAAGTAATATATACAAGTGCCTTGAAAAATATATCACTGCTTGTTCCTTTGCTACTTATTATATTATTATCAACTCTTGTAAAAGACATTACTTCATCTGATTTGAGTGTTTTCATAAGTGAGTTTGAGAAAAATACAAGTGTTTAAGTCACAAACCCGATCCTACAAAAACTTTTAAATAATGGGATCTAGAACTCACCTGCATACCGTGATTGACTTCTAAACTAATCTTTCTAGGCTAGGATCAAACTACACAGCATGCAGATAAGTTAACACTCTAAGGGGTTAATTTCTGTCTAAATTCGCTACTAATTTTGCTACGAAACAAACAGTTTCGCTGTCGGTTTTGCTAACAGTTTCCCTGCCAGTTTCGCTGCCTGTTTCGCTGCCAGTTTTGCATGCCAGTTTCGCCCAACTTTTGTTGGAATTCCATGGCTGCGAAATTACCTGCGAAACCCATAGTTTCGCAGCTTGAATATGCAATTTCGCTGGATCCAAGACAGTTTCGCAGATCGCATAAAAATTATGAACCAGCCCCTTTTTAACCCAAAATCGCAACTTTGTACGTCCAATCTCTTAGTTTATCAACCACGAGGCTATATCTAAGCTTTATACATGTTTTCATATGAAAAAATGTGACCTTTATGCGATTCTTTGCAACTTTTAAAAACCCAAAACCCTAGAATTTGGGTTTGATCCACAGAAAGGTTTAGAGGCTGATTCTTACCTGGATTTATTGCTCATTTCTTATGATTTGATGCTCAATCATTCAGATCTTCAATCCCTTAACCTTTGAAGCTCCAAATCTTGAGTTTTCTTCACTTTCTCTCTCTACTTTCTCTCCCTATGAATTTTGGTGGCTAGGGCTCAAATGAGGAAGATGGTGGCTGATTAGGTTGGTTAAAGGGCTGATTATGGGCCCTAAATCACTTAGGCTCTTGCCTATAAGCCTAATTTAGCCCATAACTCATTTTCTTCCTTTATTAAATACCTAATAATCAAGCCCATTATCCTTGATAACTCGTTTTGATTTTTCGAGGTGTTACATTACCTTTGTAAGGACTCCTATAAGTTTGATGCAGCCAAAACATCCAAAGTCTCTTTGCATGCATGCACTAAAATACAGAAGTAGAAATGCTTCGAAAGTTTTACACCATGCACTAGAAAATATTTTAAGTGTAAAATCTTCTGAAGCCAAGACCAACATCTTCCGAAGCCAAAAGTGAAGTCTTCCGAAGCTTCAAAGACAAAGTCTTCCGAAGCCAAAGAGTGAAGAAAAATTTCTTTTGAAGACATGAACATACTTTTATCTGATGTACTTTACCATAAAGCTGGACTACATTTCCGCTGCAACTCTGTTTAGTCACCAACGTGCATGAGTTGGTGAATAGCTCCATGCTTCTGGTAACTGTACATTAATGTCTTGAGTCTGTGCTTTCTACATTATGTACTTTTATCCTTTTTGTAATATATTAGGATGTGAGCTATGGCATGTCATAGTCACTAGTAAAAAGACAATCTGCTTTTGACTCTACATTTGATTTTGTAGTTGTCTAGTCTTATGTATCCAGCTGGCTTTCAAAGTATGGCCATCTGTAGGATCAATAAAGTATCTCAAGTACTTGTAACTTTCTTTCTATGCTTTGTAACCTTTGTAACATAACTTGAGAAGCTATATACAACATTCTTGAAAACCATACACTTGTGTTGTTTGCTATCTTATTCTGTCTCACATATTTACTTGTGTTCTTAGCATCTTACTATAAGTTAACCAATTCCTTATTTGATCTGTTAAGTGTTCTAAAGAGCTCTTCTTATTGTGTTGTTGTGTTGTAAGTACATACCCTTAAACGGTCTTGCATTTGGTATCAGAGCATTCCAGAATCTTGATATAAGATCTCACCATCTTAAGATCCCTCACACACACAAAATACTTAACAACTCAAATGGCAGCTATTACCGAAGCTGATATGAAAACTGGAACTATGACAAAGTCTCCACTGATCACTCCTGAAGACTTTGAGGTTACCCCAGTCTCGGCTTGCTCGGCTTGAGAACCCGGGTAAGCCTGCCGATAGCGACGATTTGCGATGGGAAAAAAGGAGTTTTAAGACAAGGATGGGTTTTGTGTCACACAATCTGTTTTCCCGCTCTTAACTCTCCCTTTCCTAGAGCTGCTTCAAAGCAAGAAGCCCTCGGTCATAATGGAAGGCTTTATCAAGTCTCAAGACTCCAGGATGTGGGATTCTATTGTTCAAGGACCTTACATACCAAGCACCACTGCAGCTACTGGTCGTGGTATGATTCCAGATGTTGTAGCTGACTATTCTGAAAAAGACATGAAGAGAATAGAGATTGATTAGAAATCCATGAGAGCTCTTCAAACTGCTCTTCCAAACTCCATCAACAGAGGCTTCAAGAAGTGCAAAACTTCCAAGCAACTATGGGAAGCCATGAAGCTTATGTATGAGGGGTCCAATGAAGCAAAGGAGAATAAGAAAGATCTCCTGAAGCAGCAGTTTGAAAACTTCACCTTTAAGGTATGTGAAACCATGACTCAACAATACTTCAGGTATGTTGAGATTATGGATACTCTAATGGATGTTGGAGTAACTCTTGAGAACAGGGACATTGTAAGGAAGTTTATGTCCTCACTTCCTAGACAATGGACACATTACTGTGTTGATTTTAGAGGACTGAGAACCTTATGTTAGGACCTGGTATTTGAACGAAATACCTAGTGATTAGCGTGTTAAACCAACTCAAATAGTGCGGAATCCTATTTGATTGGCGATCCAATCAGTGAGAACACACGAAGAATCAATCAAGAATTGAATCCAACATCAGAAATCGATTAGGAATCGATCTGATGTGTTCTGTGAACTTGGAGAACGATTTGGGAGGCTTCTGGACGGCTAGGGTACGTCTGGAATCGTAATGGGATGAATGTATACGTTTTTCCACGAATTGGGTTTATTTATAGGTTAGTATTGTTCAATCGTGCGACTGGGCCATAAGTATGGTTCAGTCGTGCGATTGAACCATGCGGTTGATTCATCCGCACGACTGAGTGTTCAGTCGTGCGATTGAGTCAATCTTATGTGTCAATCATACGACTGATCCAGTCTCCTGGTTCAGTCGTGCGATTGAGTCAATCGTATGAAGTTATTCATGCGTGTGGTCCATTCGCATGGGCCATTCGCATGAGAACTTCATTAAGTTAAGTTTGAATGTTTTAATTAATATAACATAATGTGCAATCATTTAAACAATCATAAACCCAATCAATTCAATCACGACTCATTAATGAAATATTAAACATCACAAGTAACAAACAATTCATATCATTTCATTAATCGATACTATTACATCATAATCAGACAGACAAGATTTATTACATTACAACTCATGATCTAGGGACATACATGCATCAACACCTTAAGACTCTTACTCTTACAGAGTTGTATGTTATTCTTAGTGGCTACCAGATAGAGATGAACATGCAAAACTCATCTGGTAACTCCAGCAATCAACTGAGTTCAGCCCTCCATGCGGTTAAAAGGGAAAGCATTGAACCACAACATCATCTTATATGCTACCCTGATAACTCACAAAAGGGCCCTTTCATCACCTTCCCAGAGACTCCAAGAGAAAGCTACACTCAAGGAAGTCCACTCCAAGAGACAAGTTCTTCTCATGTTTTTGTCTCTGCTGATGAAACCACAGGCAGTTTTCTCTTCACTCTTGAAGATTTGGACTGTATCCATCCAGATGATCTGGAGTACATGGAGATAGTCTAGCAGATGGCTCTTCTCACTCATAGAGCCAAGAAGTTCTGGACAGGGAGAAAGTTTCTAAGCAATGCAGCCAGTGGAAAGTTTGGGCTGGATAAAAGCAATGTAAGTGTTAGAACTGTTACCAGATGGGACACTTTGCAAGAGAGTGTAAGGAACCAAGGACATATGGTGGCCAAACACAAACCAAACCAAACTACAGGTATGCTGAGATTGTGGATACTCTAATGGATGTTGGAGTAACACATGAGAATAGGGACATTGTGCGGAAGTTCATGTCCTCTCTTCCTAGACAATGGACACATTACTGTGTTGTTATCAAGAGGACTGTGAACCTTAAGACTCTTACTCTTACTGAGTTGTATGGTATTCTCAGTGGATACCTGATAGAGATGAACATGCAAAACTCATCTGGTAACTCCAGCAATCAACTGAGTTCATCCTTCCATATGGTTGAAATGGAAAGCATTGAACCTCAACATCATTTTATATGCTAACCTGACAACTCATAAAAGGGTCCTTTCATCATCTTCCCAGAGACTCCAAGAGAAACCTACACTAAAGGAAGTCCATTCCAAGAGACAAGTTCTTCTCATGCTTTTGTCTCTGCTGATGAGAGCACAGGAAACTTTCTCTTCACCCTTGAAGACCTGGACTGTATCCATCTAGATGATCTGGGGTAAATGGAGATAGTCTAGCAGATGGCTCTTCTCACTCACATAGCCAAGAAGTTCTACAAGAGAACAGGGAGGAAGTTTCCAAGCAATGCAGCCAGTGGAAAGTTTGGGATGGATAAAAGCAAAGTAAAGTGTTACAACTATAACCAGATGGGACACTTTGCAAGGGAGTGCAAGGCACCAAGGACAAATGGTGGCCAAACACAAGCCAGACCAAACTACACTGATAGAGCTCCCTAGAATGAGAAGCCAAAGCAGCAAGCTGCAGTTGCTGTTGAAGAAGGAGGCTTTGATTGGAGCTTTTAGGTGGAAGATGCTTCTCCAAACCAAGCACTCATGGGAGACCACGATGAAGCCAAGGTATTGGAACATATTTGTACTCCTAAATGCATTGCTAAAGTAAATAGATACATGTCCTATAACTTAGAGATGCGATCAGATCTTGAGTCCTTAAATAGGCGAATTTTAATAGAGTTGAAAATGATTATAAACTAAAGATAAAGGACTTAGACAAAACCATTTTAATTCTTAAACATGAGCATACCAACTACAGGACTCTGATCAAAGACCTCATAACTAAGTTGACTGAATGCCAGGTTGAGCTTGTGATCAGCAAAACCAAGGCGGAAAAATGTGTTCTTGAAGAAGAGACCTTCAAGAACATAATATCCTCATCCTTGCATGCAAAAATTTGTTACCAAAATAAGCAGGGACTGGGATCTAGTGAGATAGCTCCTCGACACACAATCTTGTCTGTAAGATCTCCTAAGTGTGGAACTTGTGAAGATGAGCTTCCCCTCATAGACCCCTTGAGTGAAGTGGATGAAGAGGAGATGGTGAAGAATGGCTCTGAGAAGAGTGAAGAAGAGCATTCTAAGAAGGGTCACCATCCCTCTAAGGAGAGTAAAGCTGTTAGGATGACCAAGTCAAAGAGAAAGAACTTGATCAGGAAAGCCAAGAGAAAGTCAAAGAAAGCTCAAGAGATCAAGGCCACCTTCAACTCTACACAGAAATAAGTCTTCATCTCTGTAGGATTTGAAGTGGTTAAGGCTGAAGATACAAACTTGAACTCCAATAACAAGAGTTCTAGTTCTTGTCCAAATCATCCCATCATCAAGAAGAAGGCTGATCAGTAGTGCACCACTGCTGTACAAATTGAACCGTCCAACTCCAAAGGTAGTTCTATCCTCACAAGGATTGCCACAACATCTGCAAAGATGAAGATGGAGAAGGAGAGTGATCAAGTTCAGCCTTGTTCACAAAAGAAGACTACTAGAAGGAAGAAAATGGACTATGTTATGTGTAGGAGTACTTCTCATCTTACTAAGGATTGTGTTTACAATCTATAGAGTACTCTCCACATGACCAAGAAAGAAACTTCTAAGAGTTTGGAAAAGAAGAAGCAAGCTTCGAAGGAAATTCTGTTTCCTTCGAAATCTCCAAAATGAAGAAGAAGACAAGTGGAAACTTGCCTTCAGAAGAAAATTTGTTCTAGGAAGAAAGGAATACTTCAGAAGCACTGAAGCCTGCTGCAGTGAAAGCAAGATCTTCCGAAGGTCCAGTCATCAAAACTTCCGAAGTCAACAAAACTTCCAAAATATTGAAGGTCAAGTCTAAGCTTCCAAAGGTGGTGTGGAAGACAAAGAAAGACCAAGTGGCTGAAAGTTCTTCATCAACATCAGCAAATGATCCTGAAAACATGAGTATAGGATCAATTACTATTGCATTGTCTTCAACTTCTTTTGATAAGCCCAAGACCAATGAGGCTTTGGTTTTCAAATGTAACTAACCATTTCTTTTGTGTAGGAACAACTCAAGACAAACATAAATGTATGGATCATTTAAAGTGGCTGTTCCAGGCACATGACAGGCAATAGGTCACTACTCCAAAAGTTTGAAAGAATTGATGGAGGACTAGTTGCTTTTGGAGGAGATGAAGGAGGTTACATTGCAGGAAGGGGCATGGTCACTAATATTCTTGCAAACACACCTAACTTGTTAGGAAGTTTTTCACCAAAAATATTTTTCAAATCCTTCTTCTTGGTCCAAAAATTACAAGGAGAAAGAGAGGAGGAGAGATTTGCACTTGTGTGTGAGAGAGAGTCTAGGTTGAGTGTTGGGTGAAATGGGTTAATGTCTTGTAATAAATCAAGACAAGGAATCCCATGGTGAACCACCAAAGGGGCGGCCAAAATTTGAATGGGTTCCCACCCATTTTAATTTTTTTATCACAAACTATTCACTAATAAGTTTATAAAATTAAACCCCTTTTAATTTTATAACTTAACTACACTTTTATTTGTTGTTATTAAACTACTTAAATAACAATACAAATAATTTCTCATGAACAAAATATCCATATAACTTGTTCTATTTCAAATGAAATAATTTAGAAAACCCATTTTCCAAATTGGTGTCAAGATTTATTTGCTTGATCACATCACCAAATATATATTTATTGGTGTTTCTTTAGCTTGTTATTGGGTATGACCCGTCTTGGATCATAACGTACTAACCACATCAATCTTGTATGTGCCTTGGGCATATAAGATCTAACAATCTCCCACTTGCACAAGATTCATAGAAGTTTGATGCAAGCAGTAAATACCGCCTAACAACGGTTTACTACACTTAATACGTATGACTAAGAGCCATTCAATAACATCATCCCCTTTAAGTACCTTACTCGAAAATATTTTAGGTGAATCAATCATCTATCTTTTTGTCACTGATGTCATGTTAAAACCTATAGACACAGAGTGATCATTCTCCATTGATTTAACTTTAGCAGGCTTTAGACATCTTACTCTCAACGAATAGGAGTGACAAATCCCATCTTGACTACATACGTCTCTCAAATCACCTCGTATTATACTTGAATTTAGCCTTATGTACTGCCATATTTCAGAACAGCTAAGAACTAAGTGAAAGTATAATACTTGGTGAATATCAAGACCCAATATGTATCTCAGGACAGGGGATACCAAATGACATTCGCCTTTACTCAAAATTACTTATGATCAATCAAGAAGATTCCGTGTAGTAATATTTGAGATGCGGGTCAGTCAAATATTTGTATCCCATAAATATCTATGAACCTTGGCAGCAACCCTTTGCTCTATATTCATCTATATGAATATCCACCAATCCAAGTTCATAATAGTCTTACCCTCATACTTGTTCCAACAAGTATGAACGACTACAAACATTTTGAGTAAATGATTTACTCATGGATTAAACATGCAAAATAGGAACATTAGTTGAAACATTATAACCAAATAATTCATTCAAGTAATAAAAGGTTCCAATATCCAAATACAAAATTAAAAGATCAAATCCAGTCACTAGAATATCGAAGTCCCTTGGCACAAGTATGAACTTCATGCTTTGCCTTTTCAAGGAGCTTTGTGAGTGGATCCATAATGTTTTGATCCGTGTGAACTTTGCGAATACATATCTTTCCCTTTTCAACTTCATCCCTTATATAGTTGAATCTCTGCTCAATTTGCCTAGTCTTTTGATGTGCACGGGGTTCCTTGATTTGAGCAATCGCACCCTCGTTATCACAAAGAATTTCTAGGGGGTCCTAAATGGAAGAGACCACCCCTAGATCGGCAATGAATTTCTTCAACCATGCAGCTTCTTGAGCTGCTAATGAAGTGGCGATATATTCTGACTCTGTAGTTGATAATGCCACCACATCTTGCTTAGAGCTCTTCCAAGAATCTGCTCCTCCATTCAAGACGAAAATGTATCCCGATTATGATCGTGAATCATCCCGATCAGTTTGGAAACTCGTATCCATGTAACCTTTTACCACGAGTTCCTCCTCACCAGATCTATAGATTAGGAAGATATATTTAGTCCTCCTTAGGTACTTAAGTATGTTCTTAACAGCCATCCAATGACTATTTCCAGGATTTTGCTGGTATCGGCTTGGCATGCTCAAAGCGCATGACACCGGCCTAGTGCATATCATTGCATACATGATGGATCCTATAGCACATGCATACGGATTCCCTTCATTTTATCTTGCTCAACCTTTGAGCTTTAACATTGAGTTGTACTCAATATCGTTCCTCTTTGAATAGGCACCGTACCTTTCTTAGATTTTTCCATCTTGAACCTCTTCAAGATCTTATCAATGTATGCACTTTGATTTAAACCTATCAATCGCCTTGATCTATCCCTATAGATATTTATTCCCAAAATATAGGCGGCTTCACCAAGATCCTTAATTGAAAAACAACTTCCAAGCCAGGTTCTTACACCTTCCAAGGTTGGAACGTCATTTCCAATAGTAGGATGTCATCGACATACAATACTAGGAAAGTGGTGATGCTCCTACTAGCTTTCTTATACACACATGCTTCATCAGCATTTTTGATGAACCCAAATTTGATTACCTCTTCATCAAAACGGTGATTCCAACTTCTCGATGCTTGCTTTAGTTCATATATTGATTTCTTTAACTGGCATACTTTGTTAGGATGTTTTGGATCGACAAAACCTTCAGGCTGAACCATATAGATATCTTTCTCAAGATATCCATTTAGAAAAGTGGTTTTGACAACCATTTGCCAAATCTCATAATCGTAACGAGCAGCTATGGCAAATAATATCCTTATAGACTTTAGAATTGCAACTGGCGAGAAGGTCTCATCATAATCAACCACTTGAGTTTGAGTGAAACCTTTTGCTTCAAGTCTAGCTTTATAAGTATCCAAGTTTCCATGCGTATCGGTTTTCTTCTTGAAAACCCACTTACGTCCAACTACCTTGGAGTTAAGAGGTGGTACAACCAAGTCCCTCACTTGGTTGTCATACATGGATTGCATCTCAACGTTCATGGCTTCAAGCCATTTGTCACAATCCAAATTGGACATTGCATCAAGGTATGTGGTTGGTTCATCGGAATCTACCACATAGCATCCATCTATGAAAAATCCATATCTTTCAGGTGGATTGCTTGTTCTACCAGATCTGCGAACGTTTTGTGTGTATTGATCAACAATTTGATCATCCTCAACATCCTCATGTTGAGTGCTAGTGTCAACCAAACATGCATCGGGTTGTGGCTCTTGATCCTCCTCAAGATCCATTGTTCTACTGCTAACTCCTTCCATAAGGAACTTAGCTTCCAAGAACTCAGCCTTCTTGGCAAGAAACTCCTTTTATTCCACTGGATCATAGAAATAATATCCCATAGAATCTCTAGGATATCCAATAAAGATACACTTAGTGGAACGACTTTCTAACTTGTTTGAGGTGGGAGTCTTAACATAAGCCTCACATATCCACACCTTTAAATATGATAGAGATGGAACCCTTCCACGCCATATTTCAAAAGGTGTCTTTTCCACTTTCTTGGTTGGGGCCATATACAAAATACGGGCCACAGAGAGCAAAGCGAAACCCCAAAATGATAGAGGAAATGAGCTTCTAGCCATCATAGATCGAACCATATCCAATAGAGTTTGATTTCTCCTCTCGGACACACCATTGTGTTGTGGTGTTCCAGGTGGAAATAGTTGTGAGACAATCCCACAACTTCTAACATGATCTCTAAAAGCATCACTTAGGTATTCCCCTCCTCATTGGTGCGGAGAATTTTTATTGACTTGTTGAGTTGATTTTCTACTTCATTCTCGAAGGTTTTAAACATTTCAAAAGGTTCATCTTTGTGTCTTAACAAGTACACATACCCATATCGACTATAGTCGTCGGTAAAGGTAATGAAGTATCTTTCATTTTACCTAGTCATTGGCTCAAAAGGACCACATACATCCGAATGTATGATACCTAATAAATCTTTTGCCCTTTCGTTTTACCACTAAAAGGTGCCTTAGTCATTTTGCCTTGTAAACAATATTCACATACATCAAATGAATCATATTCACTTGCTTTTAAAAGAGCATTCTTTTGAGGTGTTTGTATGCGCTTCTTGTTTACATGACCAAGACGGCAATGCCAAAGATAGGTGTCACTCAAACCCAATTTAAGCTTCTTAGTGATGGTTTGGTACAATGAGCAATCATATAATGTGTTTTCACGAACCAATTTATAAATACCATTAATAGGAATAGCTTTAAAATAAAAGATGTCATTTAAAGAAACATGAATTTCATTTTCAATAAATGTCAAAACATAACCATATTGTCGTAATTGGGAAACTGAAATAATGTTCTTAGTCAAACTAGCAGCATACAAAACATTGTTTAAAATTGCTTCCAAACCATTTGGAAGCTTCAAGATGTAGTCCCCTCGGTCTTCAACTTGAACTTTTTCCCCATTCCTATGTAGAGGCTAACATCCTCTTTCTTGAAGTCCTTACTTCTTTTGAACCCCTTCAACAAATTGCAAATATGAGTTCCACATCCGGTATCCAATACCCATGTGTTAGAGGATATTTAATTGAGATCAATATGATTCATGAAAATTGTACCTGAGGTTTGCACAGCATCCCTCTTAGCTTGCAACTCTTTGAGATGGACAGGACAATTTCTTGCCCAATAACCTATCTCCCCACACTTAAAGCATGGGTCATTCGAAGCAACCTTTTGCTTCTTCTCCGCAGGTTTTGGTGGTGGCACTTTTACCACTCCCTTTCCCTTTCCCCCAACGTACCCTTTACCCTTGGCAACACTTGCCTTGGGTGCGGGGTGAGGCCTCTTCTTGTTCCCACCTTCATGGATGGTGAGAGCGGGTAAAACCCTTTTACCCATGGCCGACTCGGCTGTTTTGAGCATAGAGTGAAGCTCACTTATTTTCTTGACAAAGGAGTTGAGGATCGAATCCGTAGCCAACTCTTTCGAGACGGGACAATTCAGCCTGTCGAGGCGGTCTATGTGGCTCTTCATCTTAAGTACATAAGATGAGACCGATTGGGTGTCATCCATACGACATGCATGGAGTGCTCGAACCGTTACGAAGCGCTCTACCCTTGCTTGTTCTTGGAACGTTTCCTTCAACTGAGTAATCATGTCGTACGCTCCGTGATATTCGTACTCCCTTTGGAGATCCGAAGTCATACTTGCCAACATGAGGCAAGACACTTGGACCGAATCCTCAGTGTATTTCACCCAATTATTGTAGGCCTCCTCATTTTCCTCATTGGTTGATCGGGAATCGGATCGCCTAAAATATATGACCGTTTCTCTTGCTTGAGAACAACTCTCAAGTTTCGAAACCAATAAATAAAGTTGTTATGGTTTAGACGCTCCTTTTGGAGAATGGTTTTTAGTGATTGGGTATGAGCGGACAGGATATCATTGTTTTCATTGTTGTTGGTGGCCATCTACAAAATTTAACAAAGTCCAATTTTAGTATTTGTGATATTATCATATTTTAATTATTAATACCCTTTTATGTGTCATACATAAATTAAAATTCTAGAATCCAACGTTACATTTAAATAGTGGTTAGGTGACCTTTATCCCATTATTTAAATTAACAAGGTAGTCAACGTTTGACAATTGCAACCCTTTGCAACTTCTAGAGGTATGGGATCGACTTAAACATCATATGTATAGTCGGCATGTTTATCCAATCAACACCTTTTGTAAATCACATTGTAGGTGATCCATTTAATATTGTTTTCAAATCAAGTCACCCTACTTACACACACATGTGAATTTACCAATACAAGTGGTTAGGTGAGCTTTATCCCACAAGTATGGTATTCCCACCTTAAATCACAAGTTCCCTAAAAAATGGTTAGGTAACCTTTATCCTATTAAGAGTTTCCAAGTGACTCAAGTGTTGTGCAAAAGGACGGTGTTAAACTTGTTTTCAAAAGGGATTTTAGTTTTCATATTTCAAGTTAACTCTATGTACCTTGTATTTGCATGCTTTTATACACATGGTACCTTATAGTTCCTTTTTTAATAAAACCCTTTTGATTTAAAATCATTAATCAATTTAATAACCTTTTATTAACCATGTAATTATAAAGAACCATTTTATTTCAGCTTGTTTATGTTTATTAATTAGTTTGTTATGCATATCCATATATCAAACAACCATCATAAAATAAACAACCAAACAAGTACAACCATACAATCACAAGTGCATAACCATAGCCACTAAGTTGACTACACTTTTTTGCCCTCACAAATGTTGTCATTTGGTCTTTCCTAAGGGTTAATAATAACACATTAAAATGTGTCCATGAACTCCCACTTGAATCCGCATCCAAATGCTTCAAGTGTCCATGTCTTTGTGTCCTTCTTTTGTATCTTCCTTTGAGTCTCCAACTTGTGCATCTTCTTTTACAAAAATTATATCCTAATACAATTTTTCTAATAAAAGAAATGCACCTAATATATTTATTACATAACCAAAGAATAAATAAATTACAACCCAAAAGATACAAACACGTGACAACCGACCTCTAGGTCATAATTCTAACCTTATCAACTTGCATCATTACCCATTCAATTAATATTAATGTTAATATCATTACCAATATTATTATTAGCATTATTATTATTGTTATTATTACCATTTTTGTTATTTCATGTGCCTTTTTGTGATATTTTAGCTAGTTCAAGCTTTAGCTTATGGAAACTTAGTGATGTGGGAAAGTTAAATAGTCACCCTTGCAAAAATTAAATCATAGGTGAAACAATTAAAATGTATGCATACATACTTAATTTTCGGTTAACGCATGCATGATCATGCACAAGACACATCAACTAACTAAAATTAAACCACCCAATATTCTACACTATACTACAAAATAACACCACACAATAAAAATTTTGATTAAAATTTAAATCAAAAACTCCCTCACTAGAGGCCAAACTCGGCCGCCCCACTCTCCTCTCTTCTACACAACCTCTCCATCCACCACTACCATTCCATGCAATCTTCCCATCTCTATACACACACAAACACTCCTCTCACTCCCTCATCTCTCTCTCGACTTCTCCCTCCAGAAAACACACACCACACCACAAATTCTCTCTACTTCCAGCTCCATAATTCGAAGAACACAACATCACACCATCGGCCAAGCATCAAAACCGCAAGAAAGTGAAGATTTGTGAGCTTTCGGTGCACGGTTCATACAAGTTCGAGATTCTCCAGCCTAGTTTGGGATTCTCCAGCGTTCGTTTGAGGTTCTTCAGCTCATCTTGTCTCTCTACACTCTCCAAATTATGAAACAAACAAAGAGTAAGCTTCATCTTACTCGCACCATGTATATCATGTGTTATTCCTTCATTTATCCACCAAAAACCTTACTCTCTTTGTTCTAACAGAATTCTACTGCTACCACCTTGTTCTTGAGGAGCTTTCAATATTCTTAAAGGTATTACACTTGTTACATAAGTCATTCTATAGGTGTAACCCGATTTACACCTAGAAAACCCTCTTTTTGGGTGTTATTACACCATCCAACTTGCACAACTTGTAACCTCCCGAAGCCATGCTTGTAACCTGCTAAAAATCAGTTTTCTAACCTTCTATAACATGCTTTTAAAGTTACAAAAGGTTTGGGTAATGTTTAATCACGAGTTTTAACGTTTTACACATGTGTAATGGATGAAAATGGTCTAATCTCTAAGTTTCCATCTTGATTCTTGAGTTGTTTGTTGAACCCATGAGTTAGGCATGTTATTTCAGTAGGTTTTGGATTATATTGGGTGTATGAGGAGATGTTAATGGCTGAAATTGATAAAAACATAGACTTGTAAGCAAAGTGGTAAAACGACTTAAAAATAGAAAAAAAACATGGACTTAAACCATATTAAAAAGTATTCCAGGTTCTTAAAGAGTTAATAAAGTGTTTGGACCGGATTTGTTGATTAAATGGTCAAAAGACAAGTTAAAAAGGGATTTTTAACTAAAATCGGGTATTAACCGGGTGACATTTTGAGGAAAATCCTAGAAATAATGGTATAAAAATCAAAACCCATAGAAACCATATTATTTCAGTAAGATAAGTGCTACAAGATTTTAAAGAATGTGATAATTGGTCAAGAAGCTTTTAAACAGTCATTTTCGGGTAAAAACGCGTTTTAACGGGTTTAACATAAAAACAAGGTTTTCAATTAAAAGAAGCTTGAAATACATTTTTAACAGATCAAAATCTTATAAAAATGTCATTTAAGTAAGATTTAAAAGATCTAGGACTAACAATGTGGAAATCAACACTTAAGCGTTAAATACCTTCGGTTTTACCATAACCGATAACGTAAGACATAAAAATATAAAACCCGGAACTAAATTCTAAATCTTGGTATAAACTTACTCAATATAAGTTACTTAACTTTAAGAACCTAATATTTGGCCATAAAAGTCATTAAATGCAAGAAATCAAACTTTGGGGTAGAAATTGTAAATTTAGGAAACTTGGAGGACTAAACTGTAAATTTTGCTAAACATAAAAAAATCCGACCCTTTGAACTAATAATCATTTAGAAAACTCAAACTAACTTGTGTAGATGATCTAACATGGTAAATCATGTATTCTTTCCTAAGAAACCCTAACTTTCTAGAAAAGGAAACTTTTTATATAAAGACTTAGCAAATCAAAAGCTAGTAACACATTAACCTCATGACACACCTAGTGCATCTCCATAACCCTAGAATTAGTGGCTTGACACTTAAATCTTTATGGTAGGGTGCTATACTTGAGACACTTTCCCGGCACACGAAGAACCCTTTTGCTTGAATTTTAAGGTGAGTTCTAGTGTTTCCTTTTTTACTATTGTTTTTGTGATGAAACATGCTATATTTGAACTGAAACCTTTTATGATCTATTGTATGATGCTTTAATGTTGGGTTTAATGTTAGAACCTGCTTATATTTGTATCACGATCATTAATTCTTGTGTGAATCGCTTGTTTTATATGTGTAGATCTTCATGGGGAATCCCCCACACACAGTGCCTTCCGTGATGAACGGGAAGGGTACCACACTGAGATCCTGCGGGGTCGTTTGTGGCATGTGACAAGTTGTTATAAAATACTAGGTGAACCATCCAGCAGGTATGGTCCACTGTTTGAGGCTCAGTTCTTCCTTCGGGATTAACCGGTAAAACATAACTTTTGAAGAGGCTAGCCGGGACTAAGTGCAGGGTTGATTGTGATCCCCCACAACATTGAATCTTTGATTCTTTTAAATCAAATATGGATTCTATTAAATCCTTTTGTTTTTAAACTTTAAGCACTTGAATTCACCAACTTTTTAGTTGACACAATTTATTTTTGAGCATGTTTCAGGTAATCCATGAAGGGACTGTAGCAGTTATGGAAGACCTAGACCTAGCACCATGACCATGGCATTCGCTTATTTGACTTTAAAAACATTTTGAACAATTTATAATTATTGTTGATGAATACACTTTGTCTTAATGTTGGATGTACAATTTATTTGGGGGTTAGATCAATTCCTAAGCCTTGTTTCTTTTAAACTTTAAATGCCATGTGATGTTCACTCCTTTTGTGCTCTGATGATGGTTTGTTTCCGCTGTCATATGTGTTGCTAGTCTGTGACGTCCCAGCCTACCTGGGCCCGGGGTGTGATAGATTGGTATCAGAGCCAAAGGTTGTAGAGAAGTCAGGAATACCATAGTAAGACACTAGGCTACAACCCTGATACCTTAGCATCGTCTTTGTGGGAAAGTGTTGGGATGATCGGGTTAGGCAAATTGATGATTACACTTGATCAACGTAACCATGAATTTATCGGACGCGCAAGTTCCAGCATGGACCTTTAGGTAATGATTGGACTTTATCTGTTTGAAACTCATGATTTCTAAAATTTCTTTTGAAGTGGTCTAAAGGTTTTTCCTAAATATAAACTACTCTACCTGTTGTTATTTGAAGAAGCTACTGATATCTGATACTACTACTTACTGATACCTCTGGTTATTGATACTATTAGGATATCTGTTTACTCTTGCCATCACTACCATAAGTACTATTATTATTACAATCATGAGCTACGAGAAACCAAATTACTCATGATGTTTCTTGCAGGATATCAAGGACTATGGCTGACAAGAGTAAGGCACCGGCATACCCCACTGACGGGACTGCACCATCTGGGAGCCTCAAGAAGGCGACACCGCAAACGAAATACGAGGAGTATATGAGGAGATGCGGACATTCGGGATGGATATCCGTCACATCCGACGACACCGAGCCGTTTGAAGACTCTTCCTCGACATCCCCCTCTGGGAGCCGAACGCGCTCCCATTCACCTCATGTTGCAGCTCCTACCCACTCACCTATCCCACCTATCAAGGATAGGGGTGCACGTGTGATCAACCGCCCATGCAAGAGTGCATGGCCAGGTCCCTCAGTCTCCTTTAGGATGCCACCTCCTCCTCCACCACCTGTTAGGATTCCGACACCTGCACCTTCCTCATTTGACCCACTCCACCACCACACATATGACGAGCACTGGATGCCACTGAGGTGCAGCATGTATGATGGCCCTAGTGTGCTAGCTGGTGACTGTTACACCTAGTCTAGCCGCCGGGAAAGCGACGTAGGTCCCTCCGATGCTGCTCTAGACGAGATTCTGAAGACCGTTTCTCGTCACGAGCTGACCCTCCAGCACGCTCTCCGGACCTCTCAGTCTGCCCAGTTTCAGGCCATGATGGCTTCACACGGGGTCCAACGGTTGGAGCAGGAATAGAGGAAGAAGGACTCAGGATGCCTAGGGTAGTTGAAGAAGAAGTGGATATGAGAGCTTAGAGAGGATGTGGGATTATCTGTTATATAGACAATTGAAGGAAACTATTTCTATTACTATCTGATACTACTATTATTATTATGGGGGTGATGGTACCTTCCAACTTGTAAGAGTGTAACTCTGAGACAATTATGTTTGCTGATACTAATAACTCTATCTCTCTGTGAAACTATTTTAATTGATGCTAAAACCTTGCTGAGCTATTTATATTGAATTGCAATGTGTCATGTTATCCGTTAGGAATATTGACCCATGCCCATTATGGATGAATTGTATTAAGCCAATTTAATAAAACATTTTCTTGATTAGGGATATTTAGTGGTGTGTATATTACACTCCCTCTTTCTAGGACGCGATAGTATGGGGTAAATGATGCATGGGCTACTCGAAACGAAATTATGAGATGTTAAACAAAAATTTATCTGTGATGCTATCAGAATGCCGACTAGGAGAGGAACCCACATTGGAAGACGAGGAGCTACTAGAGGCCGTCGTGAAGGAGCTAGACAAACTACAAACCAAACCCTACTCCACCAGGAACCCCTCGTGGAGAGAATGCAAACTAGGGGAATGATGAAAGGATTGCCAACCTTGTTGCACAACAGATTTCAAATGCTATTCCTACCATTATAGCCTAGATCAACGCAGACTGGAGTAATCCCGGTGGTGATGATGTATTTGGAAACAATGAGGGCAATAACGAGGAAGCCAAAACACTGAAGAATGGATGCTCCTACAAAACTTTCATGGCATGCAAGCCAAAAGACTTCTATGGCACTGAGGGTGCGATAGAGACATACTGATTGATCGATGAAATGGAAGCTGTATTGGACATCAGTGAGTGTAAAATGAAGCACATGGTGAGGTTATCATCCCAGTCACTCAAGGGATCGGCTCTGGAATGGTGGAAGACGATTATGCAGCCCCGGGGAAGGAACGCTACTAACCGAATGAGCTAGGCCGAGTTCAGGGAATTGATAACCAGCAAATACTACCCCATCAACCAACTCGAGATGCTAGAGTCTGAATTACTAAGCCTGGAGATGAAGGGTCCTAACTACACTGAGTACATCAACCGCTTCTTAGCCCTCTCTCGGCTGGTGCCACACCTGGTGACACCGGAATCAAAGGGTGTAGCGCGTTTCATTTCTGGGCTACATCCTAGAGTCAGGGGAATGGTTCGATCTTCCAGGCCCTTAACCTTGCAAGCTGCGGTTGACTTGACCAGCAGTTTGACTGATGATTTGGTTAGGGCTGGATGGACTGAGCAAACTGGGAGCCAAACAAGCTGAATATAAAGAATAGTTACCCTCTCCCGAGGATTGACGAAATATTCGATCAACTGCAGGGAGCTAGTTACTTTTCTAAAATAGATTTAAGATCGGGATATCATCAGCTGAAGATAAGAGAAGAAGACATACCCAAAACGGCCTTACGGACGAGATACAGACATTATGAGTCTCTAGTCATGCCCTTTGGACTGACTAATGCAAAAGCGGCGTTTATGGATCTCTTGAACTGTGTGTGTCGCCCGTGTCTTGACAAGTTCGTGAGCGTGTTTATCTACGACATCCTGATCTACTCCAGTAGTAAAGAAGAGCATGAGAAACACCTTAGACTGATTCTTGAGTTGCTCAAGAATAAACAATTATATGCCAAGTTCTCCAAATGTAAATTTTGGATGCAAGAGATCAAATTTTTAAGGCATGTGGTAAATGAGAATGGGATTCAAGTTGACCCTTCTATGATTGAGACGATTAAGGAATGGAAAATTCCAGAAACCCCTACCAAGATAAGGCAATTCCTTGGATTGGCCGGATACTAAAGAAGGTTTATTAAAGACTTCTCAAGCATTGTGCAACCATTGACTACTCTAACAAAGAAGAATAAAACCTTTGTGTGGGAACGAGAGCAGAATGACGCGTTCGAAACTGCAGGATCGGGTTTGTCACTTAAACACTTGAATTTCTCTCAAACTCACTTATAGAACACTCAAATTAGATGAAGTAGAGTCTCTTATAAGAGTTGATAATAATATAATAAGTAGCAAAGAACACACAAAAATAATTTTCAAGGCACTTGTATATATTACTTCTCAACTCAAAGTATTACAAGATTCTTACAAGCATAGAACATGAGTTACAATGAGAAACTATATATACTAGATCCTACAGCCAGATATACTTTGATACCAGCTGGAAACCTAAGACTAAAGCATATAATACAATGCTAAAGTTAAGGTATCTTAGATAAAGTATTATCTATGATATGGTAGTCATGACATGTCCATGACTTACCTTTTGTCACCAACTAAAGATGGCAACTGTACTAACTTATAAAGGTACATAGTGGAATAAAGTATGGTCAACTACATGGCTTTTGAGAAAACGCCATGCAGTATCTCAGAGGTCTGTAGCGGAGTGTCAGGGAGACCATACTTATGTCCACTAGATAATAGTAGTGTCTTCCGAAGGTAACTTGTTTATACTTCCGAGGCTTGAAGACTTCTATACTTCGAAAGTTGACTTCTGATCTATCATTCTAAGTCTTGATCTTCGGAAGTAAGTTCGTTGTCTTCGAAAGTTGGAGTTTTCCTTCGGAAGTTAGTTTTACACTTTTGTTTTCGGAAGAGCTCCTTTTTCCTTTGGAAGTTCCACACTTAGCTTCAGAAGTCCTTTATTAGTTATACCAAAATAGTCTAAGTGATTTGGTTTTGGTTGCACCAGCCTTTCTAGATCCAACAAACTCCCCTTAGGCTGATGCTACCAAAACCTCACTTGTTTCTGCTTCTCAAAGCTTTCAACAAAAGGGACAGAAAATATTTGTCTGTTTCTTTATTCTTCCCTGAAGTGGTGCTGAGAAGCTTGTACAAGTCATTAGTGGATAGGAGATCCAGTCTATCACTCTGAATGACATGTACCCTCTGTTGCGTCCCCCTGAAAAGAGTTAGTTGACGGGAGTTATAGTCATACTCCCATCTAACTATGGATTCAAGTTCAGGACCTTCAACCATTTGTAGAAAGGCTTTGCCTTTGGTTGTTGATCCCTTCCTTTTCTCCTCCTCTCTCAGTTTCAACTCTTCTTCAACCTTGGTCCTAGCGGTTAGCTCAGCCATATGAAGACTGCCTAGATGATTTCTGATATGAGCAGCTACATCAGAGTTTAAAGGGTTGGAGAATGGCTTCTCTGCTAACTCAACAATATCAGATCTGCTTAAGTGTAGAAGAGATGAGGTACTTAGCCCGTTGAGCTCTCCATTCTCTCTTTCAACATCAAAGTTGTGAGAAGAGTCTTCGAACCTCCACTGGATGATCTTCTTCCTAGGTGCAAGAGGTTGTCTTGGCACCCGGTCACCTTTCTTGGTATCCAGCAGAGTCACCAACCTTCTCCTTAACTTCTTTTCTTCCTCATTCAAAGTGTCTGAATTGAGGCCAAGGAGATTTGCAGCTTGGTCCAATGTTCCCCTGGGCAGATCAAGAAATTGATCTCTAGTGAGGGAACATGAGGATCCATCAACATAAATCAAATTGACTGAATCCTCCTCATAGGAGATGTCGCTCAGGGTTGTGCAATTGATGAGCTTTGTCTTGATTGCCTTAAACTCCTCTAAGGGGAGATGTTTAGAAGGTTGAGGGGATGGTTTGAGGGGTTGTTGGGTAGGTTGAGGTGTTTGGGTTCTAGCTAGTGTTTTGGGTTGGAGGATGGGTAATTTAGGTGGTTGAGGTGAAGAGGTTGGTAGGGGTGATGGTGTAGGTTCCGGGGTGTATAGTTCAGTGGTTGGTTCAGTTTTGATGGGGAATGGAATGGGAATTGGTTCAGGTTGTTGTAAGGATTCTTGAAGTCTGATGCAACCCAAAACAGCCTAAGTGTCTCAGCAACATGCACTAAGTACTGAAGTGAAGAATGCTTCGGAAGTTTTACACAAAGCATTAGAAAATATTCTAAGTGTAAAATCTTCCGAAGCCAAGACCAATATCTTCCGAAGCCAAACATGAAGTCTTCCGAAGCTTCAGAGACAAAGTCTTCCGAAGCCTCAACCAATGAAGACATATTTCTTCCGAAGACTTTTAGTACACATGCTTTATCTGATGTACTGTTCCATAAAGCACCTTTTCCGCTGCATCTCTGTAAAGTCACCAACTTACATGAGTTGGTGAAAAGGGTCTTGCTTTTGGTAACTGTACATTGAGGTCTTGAGTCTTCAACTTTCCACTTTATGTACTTTATCCTTTTTGTATTGTATAAGGATGTGAGCTATGGCATGTCATAGTCACAAGGTCAAAAGGCAGATATGCCTTTTGATCCTACAATTGATTTTGTTAGTGTCTAGTCAATTGTATCCAGCTGGCTTTCAAAGTATAGCCGGCTGTAGGTTGTAGTATAAGTATTTCAAGTTCTTGTATCTTTTCTTTATGCTTTGTAACACTTGTAAAAGAACTTGAGAAAGCAATATACTGCCTCCTTGAAACCCATATTCTCTTGTTCTGTCTCTTGCTTTACTTGTGTTCTTAGTTTCACCTTGGTTACCCAGTTCACTGTTTGATTAGAGCTTAGTTAATCTCCTCATTGTGTTGTTGTGTTGTAATTGTGCTTAAGCCCTCAAACGGTCCTGCAATTGGTATCAGAGCTCTCCAGGCTCTTGATATAAGATCTAACCATCTTAAGATCCCTCACACACACAAAATCTAAACTCTTCAAATGGCTGCCATCTCTAAGACTGATATGGAGACTGGAACCATGAACAAATCCCCACTGATCACTCTTGATGATTTTGACACCTGGTGCATGAGGATGGAAGGCTTCATCAGGTCTCTTGATTCAAGAATGTGGGAATCTGTTGAGAATGGACCTTTCATACCCAGCACCCCCTCTGCTACTGGTGCTGGTATGATTCCTAAATATGTGGCCAACTACTCAGATGAAGATAGAAAAAGAGTAGAGATTGACAGGAAGGCCATGACTGCTCTTCAGACTGCTCTCCCAAACTCTGTATACAGAGGTTTTAAGAAGTGCAAGACAGCCAAACAGCTGTGGGATGCACTGAAGCTGATGTATGAAGGCTCCTCTGAAGCCAAGGAGAACAAGAAAGATCTTCTGAAGCAGCAGTTTGAAAATTTCACCTTCAAGGCAGGTGAGACCATGACCCAACAATACTTCAGGTATGTTGAGATTGTGGATACCCTAGTGGATGGAGGAGTTCCTCTTGAGAACAGGGACATTGTAAGGAAGTTCATGTCCTCACTTCCTAGGCAATGGACACACTATTGTGTGGTGATCAAGAGGACTGAGAACCTTAAGACTCTTACTCTTACAGAGTTGTATGGGATTCTTAGTGGATACCAGATGGAGATGAACATGCAAGGTTCATCTGGCAACTCCAACAATCAAATGGGTTCAGCCCTTCATGTGGTTGAAAGGGACAGCATAGAACCTTAGCATCATCTCTTATGCTACCCTGACAACTCACAAAAGGGTCCTTTCATCACCTTCCCGGAGACACCAAGGGAGAACTTTACTCAAGGAAGCCCATTCCAAGAGACAAGTTCTTCTCAAGCCTTTGTGTCTGCAGATGAAAGTTGTGGGAATTATCTCTTCACTCTTGAAGACCTGGACTGTATCCATCCAGATGACCTGGAATACATGGAGATAGTTCAGCAGATGGCTCTCCTCACTCACAGAGCCAAGAAGTTCTACAAGAGGACAGGAAGAAGATTTCCAAGCAATGCTACCAGTAGTAAGTTTGGGCTGGATAAAAGCAAAGTTAAGTGTTACAACTGTAACCTTATGGGTCACTTTGCCAGGGAGTGTAAGGCACCTAAAGCAAATGGGGGCCAAACACAACCCAGACCAAACTTTACTGACAAAGCTCCTCAAGCTGAGAAGACAAAGCAACATGCTGCTGTTGCTGTTGAAGAAGGAGGTTTGACTGGAGTTTTCAGGTGGAGGATGCTTCTCCAAACCAAGCACTGATGGCTGACCATGATGAAGCCAAGGTATTGGAACATCTTTGCTCCCCTGAATGCATTGCTAAAGTAAATAGATACAGGTCCTATAACCTAGAGATGAGATCTGATCTTGAGTCATTAAATATATTAAAATCTGATTTTAGAAAGTCTGAAAATGATTACAAGTTAAAGATAGAGGACTTGGAGAAAACCATTTCAGTACTAAAACATGAACATACAGATTTCAGAACTCAGATCCAAGATCTCATCACTAAGTTAACTGAATGCCAGGCTGAGCTTGTGATCAGCAAAGCCAAGGCAGAGAAGAGTGTTCTTGAAGAAGAGACCTTCAAGAACATGATATCCTCATCCCTGCACAACAAGGTTTGTTATCAAAATAGACAGGGACTAGGATCAAATGAGATAGCTCCTCCACACACAATCTTGTCTGTGAGATCTCCTAGGTGTGGAACTTGTGAAGATGAGCTTCCTCTCATAGATCCTGTAAGTGAGGATGATGAAGAAGTGATAGTGAAGAATTCCTCTGAGAAGAGTGAAGAAGAGGATTCTTCCAAGGGCCACTATCCTTCTGAGGAAAGAAATCAACTGTGATGACCAAGTCCAAAAGAAAGAACTTGATCAGAAAGAGCAAAAGGAAGGCAAAGAAGGCTCAAGAAATCAAGGCTACTTTTGATGCTAAGCAGAAACAAGTTTTTATCTCTGCAGGTTTCAAAGTAGTAAGGACTGAAGACATCAACCAAGACTCCTCAGCTAAGAGTCATGGTTCTTGTT
The DNA here is from genome assembly GCA_025215565.1 of Flaveria ramosissima. Lineage (NCBI taxonomy): Eukaryota > Viridiplantae > Streptophyta > Magnoliopsida > Asterales > Asteraceae > Flaveria > Flaveria ramosissima. Next base: position 35,383,681 of record CM046034.1, read on the forward strand.
CAAATCATCTCAGTGCCAAGAAGAAGACTGAGCTGCTGTGTACCACTGCTGCACAGCCTGGACCATCAAACTCCAAGAACAGTTCACAGCCCAAAGGAACTGTCTCAGCATCTACCAAGATGAAGGTGGAGAAGGGATGTGACCAAAGCCAGTCTTGTCTCAAAGGGAGACTTCTTTGAAGAAGAAAATATTGTGTGTTATGTGTGAAAGTACTTCTCACATTGCTAAGGATTGCCCATACAATCCTAAAAGTACTGTCCACATGACTAAAACAAAGATTCAAAGAGTCTCAAGAAGTCTCAAGCTTCGGAAGGAAAGTCTGTTTCCTTCGGAAGCTCCAAATCAAAGAAGAAGGTAAGTGGAAAATTACCTTCGGAAGCAAAGTTGGTCTCGGAAGAAAGGAGTTCTTCCGAAGCACTAAAGTCTGCTGCAGTGACTGTAGATTCTTCCGAAGGATCAGTCATCAAAACTTGTGAAGTTCCAAAAGCTTCTAAGTTTTGAAGGTCAAGTCCAAGACTCCAAAGGTGGTGTGGAAGTCTAAGAAAGACCAAATGACTGAGGTTTCTCCATCAACAACAGCTGAAGATCCCCATAGTACAACCATAGGATCTATTACTGTTGCATTACCTTCTATTACTATTAATGAGCCCAAGACAAGTAAGGCTTGGGTTTCCAAATGTAACTAATCATTTTCTCTGTGCAGGAACAGCTCAAGACCAACAGGAATGTCTGGATAATTGACAGTGGCTGTTCCAGGCACATGACAGGCAATAGGTCTCTACTCCATAATTTTGAGAGAATTGATGGAGGACCAGTTGCTTTTGGAGGAGATGAAGGTGGTTACATTTCTGGAAGGGGCAAGGTCACAAATGGTAAGCTCAGCATTGAGAAGGTAAACTTTGTTAAGGAGCTTGGGTACAATCTTCTGAGTGTATCCCAATTTTGTGATCAGAGTCATAACATGCTCTTTACTGAGCATGAGTGCATTGTTCTCAAACCTGGTGTGGTCATTCCTCATGAGCATATCCTGCTCAGAGCCCCCAGGAAAGGGAACATGTACAAGATGGATTTGCAAGAAACATCTCCCTCAGGAGAAGTTTCATGCTTTCTATCTAAAGCAAATAGTGATGAGTCTTTCCTATGGCATAAAAGAATGTGCCATGTAAACTTTAAGAACATGAATAAATTAATTAAACATGATTTGGTAACTGGAATGCCAAAGAAAGAGTTTACTAGTGATGATCATTGTGTGACATGCCTGAAAGGGAAGCAACACAAGGTATCTCACAAGCCTAAGGAAAAGAACTCCATCACTACTCCCCTACACTTGTTACATATGGATCTCTTTGGCCCCACCAGTGTAATGAGTTTAGGAAGGACCTCTTACTGTCTGGTGATCACAGATGATTTTACAAGATTCACTTGGGTCTTCTTCCTTAGAACTAAGGATGAAACCCCTGAGATTCTGAAGAATTTCATCTTAAAAGTTGAGAATCAATGTGATCACAAGGTCAAAACCATAAGATGTGATCAGGGAACTGAATTCAAGAACCAAATCCTTGATGCATTTTGTGATGAAAAGGGTATTACAAGACAATATAGTGCTCCCAGGACTCCTCAGCAAAATGGAGTTGCTGAGAGGAGAAACAGGACACTTATTGAAGCTGCAAGAACTATGTTGTCTGACTCTAAACTGCCTATCACCTTCTGGGCAGAGGCAGTCAATACTGCTTGCTATGTGCAAAACAGAGTTTTAGTAGTTAAGACACATGGTAAGACTCCTTATGAACTTTGGCACAAGAGAAACCTTTCATTGGTTTTCTCAGGTCATTTGGATGTCCCTGCACCATCTTGAATACCAAAGATCAAATTGCCAAGTTTGCTGAGAAATCAGATGATGGACATTTCATTGGATACTCTTCTCAAGCTAAAGCTTATAGAGTATACAATCTCAGAACTAGAATTGTTGAGGAGTCAGCCAATGTGACTTTCAATGAGCACACTCCTTGTGTGGCTGGTTCTGGTCCGGATTGGCTGTTTGATCTTGATTTAGTTACCAACTGTTTTAACAAATCTTGTGAGCATGTTTCAGGATCTGCAGAAAATCTAAATACAGGTGATCCTGATCCAAGATTTGAGCTAGGAAGACCTTCAACTCATACATCTTCAGCTCCAGTTGGAACTACTTCAGCAAATGAGGTTTCTATCAGCACAACAATGACAAATTCAGCTGATACATCTGGCATGCCTTCAAATTCCAGCTCAGAGGCCTCTCAACCAGATAAAGACACCTCACTTGTAGAAGACAACAATGGTGATGGTGATAGTGATCAGGAATTTCTTGATGCTAATAACCATACCATAGATGACAACATCAATGATGTCTCACACTCATTGGATCAAGTTAATCTTGATAAGTGTGATAATGTGGAGGGTGAATCTTCAAGACCAGATTTAAATTTCTCAAATTTAGATCTTTCTCAACAACTTGCTGTGATCCCTCAGCTAAGGATCCACAAGTCTCACCCCACCACAAACATCATTGGAGATGTTGTCACAGGGGTAAGAACAAGAGGACAAACCCATGAAGCAAATGTTTGTCTTCACTCTTGTTTCTTATCTCAGATAGAGCCCAAGAAAGTTGATGAAGCTCTAAAGGATGGAAGTTGGGTTGAAGCTATGCAACAAGAGCTGCTTCAATTCAAAAGGCAGAAAGTTTGGAACCTTTGTCCTCTTCCTCATGGGAAGACTACCATTGGAACCAAATGGGTTTTTAGAAACAAGAAGGATGATAGAGGAATCATCATCAAGAACAAGGCAAGACTAGTTGTTCAAGGATACACACAAGAAGAAGGGATTGACTACACTGATGTCTTTGCTCCTGTAGCAAGACTAGAAGCTGTTAGGATATTCCTGGCATTTGCTGCATCCAAGAACTTCAAGGTCTACCAACTTGATGTAAAGTGTGCTTTCTTATATGGAGTGATTGATGAGGAGGTTTATGTCAAACAGCCACCTGGTTTTGTAGACCCTGATCATCCTGATTATGTCTGCAAGCTTGACAAAGCTCTTTATGGGCTGCATCAGGCACCCAGGAAGTGGTATGAGACACTATCTGAGTATCTCTGCAAGCATGGATACAGAAGAGGTACTATAGATGGAACCCTCTTCATCAAAGGACAGGGAAATGACTTATTGCTGGTTCAAGTATATGTTGATGACATCATCTTTGGTTCAACTAATCCAAAGCTCTGCAAAGACTTTGAGAAGCTGATGAAAGACAGATTTGAGATGAGTTCAATGGGAGAACTCAACTTCTTTCTGGGAATTCAAGTGAAGCAGGTTGAAGATGGCATCTTCATAAGTCAGTCAAAGTATGTTCAAGACATACTCAAGAGGTTCAATATGACTGATTGTAAGATTGCTAAGACACCCATAGCCAGAAACCACTCCCTTGGTCCAGATCTTGAGGGGGAGTGTGTAGATGAGCACTTATACAGGGCTATGATTGGGTCTCTTATGTATCTTACAGCTAGCAGGCCTGATATCATGTTTGCTACATGTATTTGTGCAAGATATCAAGCCAACCCTAAGATGTCTCACTTAATCACTGTGAAAAGGATTTTAAGATACCTCAAAGGTGCTTCAACACTTGGTCTATGGTATCCAAAGAATCCAAATTTCAATCTGTATGCCTATACAGATAGTGATTATGGTGGTTGCAATATGACTGCAAAGTCTACATCTGGGGGATGTCAATTCCTTGGTGGAAGGGTGGTCTCATGGCAATGCAAGAAACAATCCTGTGTGTCTGCATCAACTGCTGAGGCTGAATACATTGCTGCTGCAAGCTGCTGTGCTCAAGTGCTTTGGATTCAAAATCAGATGCTGGACTATGGATTTAACTTCAAAGAGACTCCTATCCACATAGACAACAATAGTGCTATCTCTATCACTGAGAACCCTGTGCAGCACTCAAGGACCAAACACATCAACATCAGGTATCATTTAATAAGGGATAACTATGAAAAAGGATTAATTAAACTAGTCAAAGTTCATACAGATGAACAATATGCTGATCTGTTCACCAAAGCTTTTGATGAACAGAGATTTAAGTATCTGATATCAGCTATTGGGATGATTAACTTTGAGTAGACTTTTTATTAAAACTAATTCTAATTATTTCTTCTTAAAATATGTGTGTCCTAAGTTGTCTAGTTCATCACTTTCATAAGCTCATGTTTTCTTTGGATGTAAAATTCTTTTTGAAGACTTTCCTTAGATTCTTGAAAATTTCTGATACTTCGGAAGATAAAATTTATCTTCGGAAGAAAAACATGTCTTCAAAATAAATAACTGTCTAAGAGATTTTACCTTCGGAAGAAGTCAAATTCATCTTCCGAAGCTTAAAATTCTTATCTCAGACACTTATTTATTTTTAAGAACCTTTTCCTTCCGAAGCAAAATTAACCTTCGGAAGCTTTGTTTATTTTCATACAAAGCATTCAAGGGTTTATTTCTCTTCCGAAGCATAAATTATCAAGACTCTCAGGAAAATCTTCCGAAGCCATTTTAGCTTCGGAAGCTTTTTAAACAAAACTTCCGAAGACAAATAAACTTCGGAAGCTTTTCGAATTCCAAGAAAACTACTTTTTGAGCAAAAGTAAACTACCTTTTCAGAGGTGGGACCGACTTTCGGATTTCAAAGTTTATCCTCTTTCATTAACTTTGGTTCAAATCCCTTTTCATATAAATACCCAACGGTTCCCCCTCTTTCCCACTATCTTCCTCAATTCTACTGTTTCTCTAACCTAATTCTCTAAACCGCCTTTGCTTTCTACCTTTCTTCACCCTTAAGCTTCTGAAATGGCCAACCTTAACCGCAGAAACAACCCTGATTTCTCCATGCAACTACACAGGCAACATAATCAAGTTGCTCTGTTAAGCTCTGAGAAAGATGCAAGTTTCTCAGAGATTTGCCAATTCTTGACTCTGTCAAATTACTTCACCTCCCTAACCATTGATCCTACTCTATATGAGGATCATTTGCTTGAATTCTGGAAGACCTGCCAAGAGGTCATTATGGATGGGGAGAAGGCACTGTCTGCCACAGTGCAAGGGAGGACAGTCTTCATCACTCCGGCCATCATTAACCAACATCTACAGCTGGATGATGAAGAAGGTGAGGTGTCCTTCCCAAAAGAAGCTGTTAATCATTCTTTTGAGCAGATGGGCTATGAGGGAGATTTCTCTGTAAAGACCTTTAGGAAAGGGAAGGTCTCATCCCAATGGAAATTCCTGCTCCATGTGGTTATCCACAGCTTGTCAAACAAGCATGGTGGATGGGACCAGATTCCTGAGGATCTCTCCTTTATAGTTCATGGAATGGTTCAGGGGGTCAAGTTCAGGTATTCACAATTTGTCTATACTAATTTACTTGCAAACTTAGACTCCTTAGAGTATTACATGTTTCCTAGATATGTTCAACACATTCTCAACTGTGAACTGGGCTCACAGTTGAGGGAAACAGGTAATATTCTTAAATTGGGACAGATGAAGCCCGGCATCTTTAAAATAATGAAGAAGCCAACTGTAGGCTTCTCTGGGGTAGAAACAGCCCTAGTCCCAAAAATGTTAGAGCTCATTGCTCAAGGTGACAACCTAGCAACACAAGCTAGTGTTGAACCCCACCTCTTTTGTCCCTACCATTAAAAAGACCAGAAATCACCCTCACCTACCAAAGAAAATCCAAACGAACCCCTGCTCAGGCTATTGAGTCTGTGCAGGCCCCCAAATACTCAACCTTACAGGAAGAAGTGGACACTAGAGCTCCCACTTCTCCTGAGGAGCAAACCACTCCCATTACTTCACCTATCAGGGCTGAGGTTCCTCAAGCTCACCCTGATGAGCTCAATAGCCCAACAACCTTAAACCTTCACTCTGAGTCTCAACACTCAAGTGGACAACCTTCAGGGGACAGCTACCATCCCCAGCCTTTGGATCTCAACCAACCAATTCCCAACCTATCCTTTTACACTGATGAAGACTTAGGATTCAGTGAGTACCATGAGTCTCTCTTCTCCTCCCCTACTCAAAGAGAGATGAGTACCTCTGACTCTCCTCAGTCTATCCCCCATCAGTCACCTATTACTGAGGTGGACACTTCTGAACCTGTTCAGGATGTCCATATGGAAGAGGCTCTCACTTTTGAAAGTGATTACATCATTAAGACCTCAACCATGGCAACTCAGCCCATTGGCATCTCAACTGAGGCTGCCAGTGAGCAGAGGAAAACCAGCAGCCAAGAAACTCAAGCTGGTGGTGAGAGAGAGGACTTTGGTCCAATCATCTCATCCCCAATGAATCTTCTGATGAAGATGAGGGGAATTTGAGGCTAAAGGTGCAAAAACTGTCAAAAACATGCACCTACTTAGTCTCTAAGGTTAGTCACTTGGAATCTCAGGTGACTACCCTGCAAAACAGGGTCAATGATCAGCAACTCCAGATTTCATATCTGCAGGAAAAACTAGCTGGGAGACCTTTAAGGAGAGCTCAACCAGGAACACAAGAACCTGTGGAAGTGATTGACTTATCCTCCAGCTCACCTATGCAAGTGGGTGATGCTACCAAAAAGGGGGAGAAAGTTGTTACAACCACAGAACCTGGGAGTTCTTCAGAGAGAATGGACATAGAGGACTCACCATCCTCACTTGCTGTTGTGCATTCTCAGCAACTTCCTCAAGTTCACATTAATGTGGACTCTATAGACTCTCTCATCAGGAGTCTCTTTGAGGAAGGTATACCAAGGGCTGTCTCATCTCCACCACTAGGAACTGGAAATCACATCATAAGGTGGAGGTATGATGATGACAGGAGAGCCCTCATACTTCAAAGAGTTCAAGGCCAACAAGAAGTTTTTCAATTCCAAAGCCTGAGCTTTTATGAAAGACTGGATTTAGTCAACTTGCCACTTGTCAATCCAAGCAATTCAAGACAAGCTGACAGGCTGGCTCAAAGAATCCAAGACAGGATCCTTGCAGAGTTCTCTCTAAGAAGGAGACTTAGGCAATCAGGCAATGTCATCGGTCAACTGGATGTTGAGGTGGACCCTAAGATTAGTTTCATAGGGGAAACCTTGACTGAAGGCCCAGTGACAGAACCTGAGACCCCTGTCTCATCATCAACAACTGCTGCTGAGGTCCAAACTCCATCTGAGACACCTGCTGGTGAAGGTGTTTCTCAGCCTCTCTCTGGCCAGAGCATGGAAGCTACTCCAAGCAATGAAGGCCAAGCTTCAACCACCCTGAGTCACAAAGGTCTGTTGGTGACAAAGGGAAAAGGATAATGACTCCTGAGGAAATTGAGGAGGAAGAGAGAGAGAGGAAAAGGAGACTAAGGGGAGAAAGTTCCACTGGGTCATCTAGCTTCATGCAAGCTGCAATCAGGGCTGCTCCCAGACCAAATACTCAAGATGATGAGTTAAGGGCAGTCAGGATTACCTACTTACAGACCAGGAACTATGACATTGATGAGATCATCTCCCTCCCCTTAGAAGAACTAAATGAACTGGCTGACAGAGAAGTGTCAAGAGAGTTGAAGGAGAAAGAGATGCAATGATACTTCTCCAACTCAAAGAGGAGAAGAGACAGAAAAGACTTTACAAGCATGCTCCTACTCTCTCACCAGTTCAAGAAAGTCCTGCACAGGAAGATGTGGCTCCACAAGAACCTCAGGTAGATAAAGAGGAAGATAGGATCAAGATGATCAACTACCTGAGTGCCACAGGCTTCTATCAGGCAGATGCACTTCTCCCTTTGTCCTATGACTTTATTGAGTTCGAGTATTTAAAGCAACTTGAGCTTGAGTTAGTCAAGGAAAGAAAGACAACCAAAAGGAAACTAAGGGAAGAAGCTGCAAAGTCAAGGGCCATCATTCAAAAGAATGCAAAGAAGTCTGCTGACAGACAAAGAATGGTGAGCTTCTTGAAGCTGTATGGATTCTCCGGAAGGAGACTTGGCCCCATGTCTCTATCCACCATGGATGAGCATATTAGGGTGATCAAGCAGAAGATTAAAAGTGGAGAACTCATTGACTTGCACTCTCTTCCAAGTCAAGTCCCACCTGAAGTGGAGGTCAAGTTTGAACAACCAGAGACACCTCAACCAGCACCTCCAGCTGAGCCCCAGCAAGCTTCATCTTCTGATCCTAGGCAGGGTCAAACTCCCTCTCCTTCTGAACCTGTGAGGGAGGAACACCCAACTGAGAAAGACACTGATGATCAACATGGTGCTGCAGACCAGTCTTCTCAGTTAAAGACAACCAAGAGGAAGAAGAGGATGGCTTCTAAACCAAAGACTAAGAAGAAGAAGCCAAAGTCATCTACCTCTGCACCTCTGGTTGAATCAGATCAACCTGAGGAAGTGCATGATGAGGCAGCCCAATCAACTCCTATTCAAGTGGCTCCTCTAACTAGTGAGACACCCATCTTGTCCTGGACATACTCTACCAATCCAGAGAGATGGACAGTTATCAGAGATCAAGGTGTTGAGAATGTCTACTCATGGCAAGACATAATCAACTTACCTCTGCATGATCTCTTTGAGATGAGAAGATACTATGAAAGTCTTGATGATCCTGACCATCTCATGAAGAAAGGAATGGTCCTGATTGTACTGAAGACTACCAACATTTGAAGATCTTCCAAGTGTTTTGGTAGCATCAGCCTAGGGGGAGTTTGTAAGGATTCCTGAAGTCTGATGCAACCCAAAACAGCCTAAGTGTCTCAGCAACATGCACTAAGTACTGAAGTGAAGAATGCTTCGGAAGTTTTACACAAAGCATTAGAAAATATTCTAAGTGTAAAATCTTCCGAAGCCAAGACCAATATCTTCCGAAGCCAAACATGAAGTCTTCCGAAGCTTCAGAGACAAAGTCTTCCGTAGCCTCAACCAATGAAGACAGATTTCTTCCGAAGACTTTTAGTACACATGCTTTATCTGATGTACTGTTCCATAAAGCACCTTTTCCGCTGCATCTCTGTAAAGTCACCAACTTACATGAGTTGGTGAAAAGGGTCTTGCTTTTGGTAACTGTACATTGAGGTCTTGAGTCTTCAACTTTCCACTTTATGTACTTTATCCTTTTTGTATTGTATAAGGATGTGAGCTATGGCATGTCATAGTCACAAGGTCAAAAGGCAGATATGCCTTTTGATCCTACAATTGATTTTGTTAGTGTCTAGTCAATTGTATCCAGCTGGCTTTCAAAGTATAGCCGGGTGTAGGTTGTAGTCTAAGTATTTCAAGTTCTTGTATCTTTTCTTTATGCTTTGTAACACTTGTAAAAGAACTTGAGAAAGCAATATACTGCCTCCTTGAAACCCATATTCTCTTGTTCTGTCTCTTGCTTTACTTGTGTTCTTAGTTTCACCTTGGTTACCCAGTTCACTGTTTGATTAGAGCTTAGTTAATCTCCTCATTGTGTTGTTGTGTTGTAATTGTGCTTAAGCCCTTTAACGGTCCTGCAGTTGTGGTTGGGTTTGAAGTTGGGGTTGAGTAGTTGATTTGAAGATCATCCCCTGTCCCCTTCTGTACATCTCTTTCCTCTTCTCCGAGCGAATGTCAGCCTTTATGTCACTGACATGTCGCTGGAGGGTCTTTTCAGACATAGGACCCACCAGCATGCCAGAGAAGCCATGAGCCCTGATACAGCTCTTCATCCAGGCCTTCTCACCTATCTTCTTGGCAGCAGCTAGTCCAGCTTCCTCTTCCTTCTTCTTCTTCAGCATCAGCTTTTCCCTGGCAGCTTTCTTTCTCTCTTTCTCCATTTGATCTTGCTCTTTGTTGAAGAGCCATAAGATCGTATCATTGTTGTGTGGAGATAATTCTTCTAGAGAAAAACCTCTGGAGGTTAGGAAAGTTATCCTTTCCCTCCTGAGCTGCTGATCAGCTTCTCTTTCTTTCCTCACCCTTTCTTCTTCTAAGGCCAACCTTGCTGCCTCTTCTCTTTGCTGTTTTTGCAGCAAAGTTGCCTTTTCCAGCTTAACTAACTCCTTTAGTGGTAGCAGGAGTACATCTTCACTCGTAGCTCCTAGACTGACAAGTCTATCAATAATCTCTACTCTTCTTCTATTGTTGACTGCCTCCTGGTTGGCTGCAGCTGCTTTGCTACTGGCAGCTAGCAGTTTTCCAGTTGGAAGCCTACCTTTTCTTTTGAGTTTTTCTAACCTTTCTTCCTCCTCAAGCTCTTCCTTACTCATCTTCCTCTTTCCTTTGATGTCTTCGGAAGTGCTAGACTTTTGGGGTTCTTGGATGGAAGGTTCAGGTTGAGTAGTAGAGATGGAAGTTGGAGTTAATGCTGATGTTTGAGCTAGGGGTTGGGTGAGACAATCCTCCCTATTAACCTCAGATGCAAGTTCTAGTATTGCATCTGTGACTATTAGATCATTGGATAAGGAGAATAGTCCTTCCGCAGGTGCAATCTCAGCTTCGGAAGATTGAAATTGTTCTTCCGAGGCTTTGACTTGTGCTTCGGAAGTCTGTGAGAATGTACTATATGTCCTAACTATCTCAGTTGCTGGGCCATCACTCCTTGTTTCCCCTTCGAAGTTAATCTCAGGTTCAACTTGGACCTTAGTTTGACCAACTTCCTCAATAGTGGTAGAAGGTGCATTTAACCTCTGAAGCTCTTGAGCTCCGAAGTAGATCACAGACAAATCAGGACTTGGTTGTTCAATAAGAGATTCCAACAGGAACTTGTTGAAGAGCCTATTGAGATCTTGGAGCATCCTTTGATCCATTTGAATTACAACTGGAGGAGGCTCAGGAAAACGGAAGCTTGTTGCATAGGATATTTTGAGCTTAGGGAAGTGAGAGCTTGAGTTTATGATTCCTCTTGTCTTTGGCTTTGTCCCTGAACACTCTCCCCCTTTTTGGTAGCATCATCCTGAGAGCTTGATGAGCTAGAGGAAGAGGTCAAAGAGACCTGAATCGGTACGTGCCTAACAGACCTCTCAATCTGTTTCTCAGCTAGTTTGGCCTTGAGATTTTCAATCTCAAGTTGCTGAGTGGCAGACCTATCCTATAAAGTCCTAACTTTAGATTCAAGATTTGAGACTTTAGAAAGTAGTTCTTGAATGGTGAGTTGCAGTCTTCCCTCATCGTCTTTTGAAGAATCACGGGGAGATGAGGTAACATACCTTGTATGTTCATCCCCACCACCAGATGTGGTTTATTGGCGCCCTAGTTTCCCTTGCTCAATGATGTATCTTTAAAAGTCATCAAAGGGCATGGTTGCCGTAGATTCAGTCTTAGTAATTTTACCACTGTCATGAGGATCCTTTGAGGCTCCTTCAGTAGTGGCAGCTGAATCTACATGAGTCCCCTCCACATCAGTAGGACTCACCTCAGTAAAGGTTTGCTGATGGGGGCTAGAGATAAGAGATCTCTCTAAGCTCTGATGATCATTGAGAGGGTGTTGTGGATCAACTTCATTTCCTTGAAGAGACATAATCTCTTCATCAGCTCCGATTAATAGGTTAGTAAAAGATATGGAAGTAAAACCTAGTCACCCGGGACTTTGATCAATGTCTAAAGGCATTGAGCCTATGATGGGGTTGTCCCTTTTTGGCTGCTCAGGGGAGTATGCAGACTCTCCATGAGGGTTTTCAGCTTGGGTTTCGGGCTCATGGGTCTGAGACTGAGGAGACTCAAGACCCATATTGAGGTCAATTGTGAAGGATGGTTGGACCTCATGCTGAGTGGGAGCCCATTGTTCCACTCTAGCCTTTTTGGGTAGAACATGAGGAGCTTGTTCAATCAGAGAAGATTGAACAAGGGTTTGTTTGGGGCGTCTTTGATAAGTGAAGGTAATGGGTGGAGAAGGTAGATTTGGCAAAGTGAGGGTAGTTGCTGGTGTGGGTTCATCACCTGTGGGGTTAACAGGGATGTCACCAGGAGCCATTGGCTCAATCATACCTGGAAGAAGTGCAATATCTCTTCCGGTGAAGTTGGTGGACACTCTCTTCAAGGTTTTGAAGATGGTCGGCCTCATTTGAGGAACAGTCAGAGCAGCTGCGTAGACAAGCTTGCTTTGGTCCAGCTCACAATTGATTATGTGCTGGAGAAACCTGGGATACATGAAGAATGTGTCCCGTTGAAGGTTTCCCATGAGATTGGTCAGCATGAATCTTGAGTAGTTGACGCAGAGGCTTCTCGCCAAACCATGAACTAGGCACCCAAGTTCATACGGGATTTGATCCCATTCCCCAGATTTGTTGGACAAGCAGTAAAGAACTACATGCAACAGGAACTTCCAGTTGTAAGAGAAGTTGAATTTGTAGACGGTTAACCTGCTAACATCTCCACCATATCCCATTTAGATATAAGTGTTGTCCAAATCTTCTTTGGGGATTTCTGTAGGAGCGCCCTCATCATGAAGCTCTAGATGCTCCCTGATGATTTGTTCAGAAATGACCAACTCCTTGCCACAGATGCTCGATCTTATGACACGAACCCCATTTAGGGTTTCAATCTGACCGTTTGCCCAAAATTCAGACATATGATTTGAGTAAATCGTGGGGTTAACAGTCAGGGTAGTGTAGTAAGAAGATTAGGTGAGAAAGTAGATGATATCTGAGAAGTCGGCATCCCTTGAAGAATCTAGGAGTGCGACTTGGTTGTGCTGAGGGTTAAGTGCCATTGGAGAAACTTACAAGAAGATGGTTCGGAATTGGGTGAATTGAAGATGAAGAAAGCTTTTAGGGCAGTAATTTCGCTAAAAAGGATGAAAGTGATTAGCCGGAGGTATTTAAACGGGTGGAATGGTGGTTTAAAGGGGGTTTGGATAAGATGATGGGAGGTTTCAGTGGATGATGTGACATCATTAACAAAATCTTTACCTTTTTACAGAGTGAGGCCCAAAAGATTTCCGTTACACAGTAAAATCTTTCGTCTGAGTATAAAGCATTTCCGAAGGTAATATTCTTCCGAAGGCAAATTTACTTTCGAAGGTAAAGTTTTTACTTCCGAGAGTATATGTTGCTTTCCGAATGGAGAGTGTTACAAGCTTCGGAAGTAGATATGATATGAAATCAATCGCTTCTTCCGAGACTTAACAACTCTTCCGAGAAGAAAATTATCCTGGGAGAAATTTGCTTCGGAAGATATGGAAAATATCTTCCGAGGGTTAATTCCTCTTCGGAAGAATTCATACTTAGATAAAATTTTAGAGAAAGACCTTTTGTAACAGGGCTTAGATTGTTTTGACATAAAACTTTACACATTAAATTTTTTTCAAATGAGATAGACTAATCAAGGTTTATCATCCCAATAGCTGTAATGAGATATTTGAATATTTGTTCATCAAAGGCTTTGGTGAACAAGTCAGCATATTGTTCATTTGAATCAACTTTAATTAGCTTGATAAGATTTTTCTCATGAATATCTCGAATGATATGATACCTGATATTGATGTGTTTAGTTTTGGAGTGCTTCACTGGATTTTCAGTAACGGAGATAGCACTGTTGTTGTCAATGTGGATAGGAGTGCTCATGAAGTTGAATCCGTAGTCTATCATCTGGTTTTGAATCCATAGCAGTTGAGCACAACAACTAGCAGCAGCAATGTATTCAGCTTTAGCAGTTGATGTAAAGACATAGGATTGCTTCTTACATTGCCATGAGATGATCCTTCCACCAAGAAATTGACATCCACCAGATGTTGATTTCTTGTTGATATTGCAGCCACCATAATCACTGTCAGAGTAACCATAGAGATTGAAATCACTATTTCTTCGATACCAGAGACCTAGTTTAGGTGCTCCTTTAGGGTATCTAAGGATTCTCTTGGCAGCAACTAGGTGAGACACCTTTGGAGCAGCCTGATATCTTGCACAAATACAAGTTGCAAACATGATATCGGATCTACTTGTTATGAGATACATCAGAGAACCAATAATTGCTCTATACTGATGTTGATCAGTGTCCTCCCCCTCAGAGTCAGGGCAGAGATTGTGGTTTCAGGGTATTGGTGTTTTTGCTTCCTTACAATCTTTTATATCAAATCTTTTTAAGATGTCATTGACATACTTAGATTGACTGATGAAAAACCCTTCCTTCATTTGCTTCACCTGAATTCCAAGGAAAAAGTCCATTTTTCCCATGGAACTCATCTCAAACTTCTTTTTCATAATGCTCTCAAAGTCTTTACACATTTGGTCATTTGAGGAACCAAATATGATGTCATCAACATAGACTTGAACAAGCAAGATATCTTTCCCAAACTTCCTTATGAAAAGAGTCTTATCAATGGTACCTCTAGTGTAATCGTTCTTCAGGAGAAACTGAGACAATGTCTCATACCACAACCTAGGTGCTTGGTGCAGCCCATATAGAGGTTTATCCAATTTACACACATAGTTGGGATGTTGTGGATCTTCCAATCCTGGAGGTTGGTATACATAGACTTCCCTATCTATATCCCCATATAGAAAGACACACTTGACATCAAGCTGGTAGACAGTGAAATTCTTCGATGCAGCATAAGCAAGGAAGATCCTAACTGCCTCAAGTCTTGCAACAGGTGCAAAGACATCAGTATAATCGATTCCCTCCTCTTGAGTGTATCCTTGAGGCACCAGTCTTGCCTTGTTCTTGATAATCAAGCCTCTATCATCTCTCTTGTTTCTGAAAACCCATTTAGTGCCTATAGGTACTTGACCAGATGGTAGCGGACATAGGTTCCAAACCTTTTGTCTTTTGAATTGAAGCAGCTCCTCTTGCATTGATTCAACCCAGTTACTATCTTTCAAGGCATCTTTTACCTTCTTGGGTTCCATTTGGGATAAAAAGCATGAGTACAAGCAGACATTCCCATTGTGAGTTTGTCCTCTTGTTCTCACGCCTTCAGAGACTTCCCCTATGATGTTCTCAGCTGGATGAGTGTTGTGAATCCTAAGTCTAGGAATCACCTCTAGTTGCAAAGATAAATCCAAATTGGACATATTTTGCTCAGGAGCTTGAACACTTGGTCCAGCTGTTGTTTCAAACTTATTCAATGAGGACTGAATGAATGAAAGAGAAACATCATCATTTGTTTGCTGTGAAGCAGCATCAACAGTTGCCTGTTCCTTCAAGATGTTGCTTTCATCAGCTTGGTGTTGTGCAGGGTCACCTGAAGAGGTTTTAGAGTCAACAGGTGAACTGCTTGTTGAAGCTCCACTATCTCTTGATATGGTTATACTATCAGATCTTCCAATAGTGGGAACTTGATTTGCTGCAGCTCTTAGAGAACTTGGAAAAGGTCTGGGAAGCTCAAACAATTGATCATCATCAGAGTCACTTTGAGCACCTGTTCTAGCTGAAACATTTTCACAAGATGGTTTAGAATAGTTTGGAAACAATTCTAAATCGAATATATGATCATGACCATTTCCCTTAACACAAGGAGTGTGCTCATTAACTACAATGTTGAAAGATTCCTCAAATTGTTGATTTTTAATGTTATAAACTCTATAAGCTTTAGAGTTAGAGGAATATCCAACAAAGATGACATCATCCGACTTTTCAGCAAATTTTGCCAAATTGTCTTTTGTGTTAAGTATGGTACACCTGCTGCCAAAGGACCTTAGAAAGCCAATGAACGGTGGCCTCTTGTTTCATAGCTCATAAGGGGTTTTTCCATGTGGCTTTACTACACGGACCCTGTTCTGCACATAGCATGCAATGCTGACTGCCTCTGCCCAGAATGTTAGAGGTAGCTTTGAATCAGCTAACATAGTCCGCGCAGCCTCAATAAGTGTCCTATTCCTTCTCTCAGCAACACCATTTTATTGAGGAGTTCTAGGAGCACTATATTGTTTGGCAATCCCTTTTGAGTTACAGAATGAGTCAAGAATGTGGTTCTTTGATAGGATCGGATCTAGTTTGATCAATTAGATTTGAATTTTGCAACGGAATATAACAGAAATAAGATCAAATTCAAGCAAGATAAGTATGAATATGTAATCACACAATGACGATTATAGAGAGAGAGAACTTTTCTGTTAAAGGAATATTTTCATTCACGCTAATGCTTCGGTTACAAAACAACTAGGTCAACATTCCTTTTATAAAGGAATGTGACGTCTGCTGATGTCACTTGATAGTGACATCTAACAGAATTATACAAACAACTGAAACTATGCAAACTACTGAAAATGTTCTCAACAACTGATCACACCACAACGAATGCTAAGTACAAGAACATCAAACTACTGAACTAAAACTACTGAAACTATAAACTACTGAAAGGTAAATTACAAGTACTGAAAAGAAAAAACCATCACAACTACTGAAGTTAATAACTTCAGTTGTTGTGACAACTACTGATCACTCTGGTCTTCAGTCTTTGTCTTCAGTACTTCACTTTCAGACTTTGTCTTCAGTTCTTTACTTTCAGACTTTGTCTTCAGACCTTGTAATCAGCTAATGTCTTCAGCTGTTGTAATTTCAGCAATCGTAATGTCTGTGGGACTTAGAGGTTTTTCTGATCAGGCTCATTGGTTCTTTTGGTCCAACAAACTCCCCCTGAACCAATGCAACCAAAACCTCTATGTTTATTGATGATCCCACTTATTCTTTGGCAGAAACACTCTCTTGATCAGCTTCAGAGGTAATCATGTAAGCACAGGCCGGAAAAAGGTTTCTGATCTTTTGATTGGCTAAGTGTGGAAGAGAACTCTGTCTTGGGGAAACTGGACACAGAGTCTTGTCCCAACCATGAAACCTATTTCCCATTGATGAGTCTGTAAGACTCTCTTGCATAGGCCTCAAAGAGAATAACTTGTTCCTCCTTGGTGAGTTCTTCTGCTTCTCCCTCAAAGAAGAACTCAGGGCCATAATATTCAGACAGATATCTTACTGTCTTCCCATTCTTCAACTCAACAGTTGTGATCTCTCTGTATGCAAATTCATCTGGATGAGAGCCTTCTAGCAACAACTGGAGTTCACTCTTTTGAAGATCTTCAAGTCTCTTGTATAACAGCCCCTTCTTGATCATTTTGTTCTCAAGTATAGATTGAGGGGTTGATTTTGAGGTGTGTTCTCTCTTGAATTCTTCTATAATCTCCCAGGGTGAGACTACCATGGCCAACATAATTGCAGCATTCAAAGTCTTTTTCACTTGGCCATGATATCTACTTGGTATGTTTCTCTTGTGTATTCTGGAACTTACCCTGGGGTATGGCCAAATGCTCACTATTTCTCTTTGATGTTGGAATGTATGCCTAAGAGTGTACAGCCTCAGAGCTTGTTTCTTCATTGCTTGAATGGATGAGGACTGAGGGAAATCCTTGTCAACCATTTTGAGAAATTGCTCATCATGTTGTTTCTGCTGTTCTTCTTCTTCTATCTTAACTTTAACCATTTGCCTTTGAGTTTCAGGAGTTATTGTTGTTGGTTGACTCCTAGGCTCAGGTTTCTTCATTTTGATCACAGCAGAGATTGGCAGACTATCCTCTTCATCACCTTCTTCTTCTTCTTCCATCCTCAACACCCTTCTCTTTCTTTTAGGTGCATCACTGGTGGTAGATTGAGTGGGTTTCTTAGGTAAAGGAGTTGGTTTTGAGGGTTGTGAGGTTGGTTGTTTTGAGGATTGTGAGGTTAATTGTTTTGGAGGTTGTGAGGTTGATTTTGAGGGTTGTTTTGGTAAGGGAGATTGTAAAGGCTGCTCTATCATTTTGTTTGTGAGGGTGGCTTTGGATAACTTAGCCATGTCAGATCTTTTCCCAGCACCAGCTTCATTCAGAGCTTCTATGATCAGACCTTTGTTGAAGCTTTCAGAAGAGCATATTTTGGTAGTTATCTCCAAAATGCTATCTCTAGACCATGACTTGACTTCAATGATAGGTCTTCCCAAGTGTTTTGATAAAAATATGATCATAGCCTCCAATCTTTCCCTTTCTTTCTCATTGCAGCCTGCCCATCGATTTTCAATCTCCTGAATCTCAAGCCTTCTGATCTCTGAGTCAAGTTTGGCAGTATCAAAACCTTGTCTGAAGAGCTGATCAATAATCCTGTCCATGGATCTGCTGTGTTGCTCATCAGCTTCTTTGATCATCTCCTCCAACTTCTTCTCATCCTCAGTCTGTTCACCAGCACTTTTCTTTCTTTTGTAAGTAATAATCTCTTTTCCTTTATTCTCTTTGGCTTCTTCCTCTTCAATTCTTTTTCTTTTATCATCTTTCACTGACTTAGACTCCCCCTTTTTGGTTGCATTAGGTTCAGGGGTTTGAATGTCAGAAAGTTTCTTTGACACAACATCATCCACAAGGGTTTGAAGATTTGAGGAAATCCTCTCATCAATGGTTTGATGGACAATAGTAGTGATGATGGGAGTGATGAGAGGTAAGGAAGATTTAAAAGCAACAACCATTTGCTCAGAGGGGTTCTCTCCCTGAGAAATGGTGCCTGAAACAGAAACTGGTGGCTTATTTGATGAGAGTGGCTTAGTGTTTGGGAGAGCTTCAACAGAAGCTGCCATCTGTGGGTTAATTGGAGCAGATGGACTTGATTCCTGAGACATTTTGGCAAGCAGTTCTTGTAATCTGCAAACCTCAGCCTCAAGAATGGTGTTTTGGGCTAGAACTTCAAAGAAAAAGCCAAGGTCATCATCAGTGTAAGCTGAATCAGCTGACCTCCTGAGTGAATCAGGATGAACATGTGCTGAGTGTAGATCAGTAATCACATGTGCCCCTTTGTCTTGGAACTGGGGACTTCCTGCCTCAGGATTTAGTCCTTTATTGGCAGTTGCCTCTGGTGAGGTCTTAGAGATGATACCTGCTTCATCCTGTTCATGTTTTGAAACAGGAGAAGAGGTAGCCTCACCAGATGTTCTAGTCTCCACATCTACACTGGGAGATTGAACTTTATAATCCCTATGCTGTGGGTTGTCAACTACATTAGGATCCTCTCCCTCAGCTGTTGAGGTTTTCCCAGTGTTAACAGGTTTCTGGGGAGGGGTAGAGGAATGTAATTGAGTCAGCACTTGTGCAATGACTGTAGTTGGACTAGTAGGGGTGGTTTCAGTGGGAGATGGTGGTGAAAAGGATTGCACGCGGGGTGAATGGTGCTCTTCAATGGCAATCTTCTCAAGTGAGAGAGATTCCAGTAATGTGGCTTCCCCAATGTTGGTTGCATCAGGATCCTGTTGAGAGGATACCTAAGCGGTTTCAGCTTGTGGAGTCATTGTGACAGGATCAACGATCACAAGTTTGAAGTATTAGACTGTAATGCAGCGGAATGAAGAGAAGAATTTGTCAAATTATAGCAAGAGAATGTTATTTGTAAACAAATGCAAGAGAATATTTTTCTGTGATTTGGAATGTTTCAATAATGCTCAATATTATTGCTAAATCATTCACCGTTACAATAAGGTTGGCACTCCTTATATAGAGTGCAATCACTGCTGTAATCACGGGATGGTGATTACTAGCAGATCTAGTACAAAAATAACTTATACTTAATAAACTACTGAAATGTTCACAACTACTGAGAACATGTCAGAGTACCAAGTATAAAACATGAAACAACTGAAAAAGAAACTACTGATACTACAACGACTGAAGAACAAACTCTTCAGTCGTTTTACAAAACTACTGAAAATAGAAAATATAAAACTACTGAAAGCAAACCGTCACAACTACTGAAGAAGTCCTCTTCAGCTGTTGTGACAACATCTGATACTTTGTCTTCAGCACTTGTCTTCAGACTTTGTCTTCAGCACTTGTGTCTTCAGACTTTGTCTTCAGCACTTGTGTTCAGACTTTGTCTTCAGCACTTGTCTTCAGACTTTGTCTTTAGCACTTGTGTCTTCAGACTTTGTCTTCAGCACTTGTCTTCAGACTTTGTCTTCAGTTGTTGTCTTCAGCTGGTGTGGACTTCAGTAGTTGTTGTGACGTCTGTGGGACTTAAAGGTTTTTCTGATCCGGCTCATTGGTTCTTTTGGTCCAACACATTGAAACTACAAAGGGATTAAGACTAGTAGTTTCATCCTGCGTTTGTGCTACAGGGGCATCATCAGGGGACTCAACTCCCTGAGTAGCCTTTTTGGGTTTCTTGGATTTTGGTTTCGAGGGGACTTTAGATCTGGAGGTGGGGGTTGTGGGTTCCCTCTGCTTGGGTTTGAGCAGTTTGGCAGCCTCTTTGAGTTGTGGATTGGAGTTGTGCCTGGAGTATACCTCTGGCAAAACTACCAGAGCAGGGACTCCAAGGCCAACAAGGCCATCAGATTTTAATTGATTAAGAATTATGGCCATAAGAAACCTTGGATATAATATCCATCTATTAGCCACAGGTTTCATTGCCAAATTTTTTAATTCCAAAAATATTATTTTAGAAAAATTTAGGCTTTGATGTTCAAGGATAGAATACAATACCTGTTGCCACCTGGATGACATTTGATCCCATAAAGATGTTTTGGGGGCAAGACAGACATTGATCATATGGAAAATGAGCCGCTCAGTATCATGGAAGTGCTTCTTCAGAATAGTAGTAGCACTTAGGTCACCCTCATAACCATGATTAACAAAGGATAAATCAATGGTGCCTTTGGGGTATCTGGTGACATAGGTGGCATCATTCAGGTCTAGGATTTGACGAATGATCGCAGAGGTGATGACCACCTGTTTCTGGTTGACAAACGACTTGAGAGTGATCGAGTCATCATTCTCAGCAATATGAACAGTGACGTTTGTCCAGAATTGGCAAAGGGTATCGGGATATATGGTAGGATTCAAGAGAAAGGCTGTGCGATATTGAAAATCAACCATCAAATCAATGGCAGTATCAAACTTGTTCCAAAAGGTTGATTTGGTAAGGTAAGCGACACAGTTGTGTCGAGGTTTGATTTGCATGGTCGCCATTAATGGAAGATGAACGTTTGGAAAGTGAGGTATGAAAAGGTTGAAGTTAGGGTTAGGTATATATAGGTTATGAAACGGCTGAAAGAAAACAACTGAAAGTTTTGGTGAAGACATGGTTTTAACTTTCAGATGTTGTAAACAACTGAAGACTTGGTTTTGGTCATCAGTAGTTGTAAACTACTGAAGACTTGGTTTTGGCTTCAGTTGTTTTGAAATGAAACAATAGTTGTTGTCGTCAATTCACAAAGTTCAGCTGTTTCAATGACCTTAACACTTACTCATCAGATCATCTGATTTTCAGGTGTTTCATTGTTCATCAGTACTTATCTATTATAAAAGACATCAGTAGTTTGAACTACATCAGTACTTTTCAACAAATGATGTACTTCAGTACTTTTAAGTAGTTTAGTCTTCAATAGTTATAAAAACTGCTGAAGATAAAATGACTTATCAGCACTTATTTTTGACAGAATTATACTAATGCTCATCAGTATTTATTGACTAAGAGCATCAGTAGTTGTCAAATTATTCTAGTTGCAGCATACCAAGCCTGAGTACAAGATTATGAAAAGTTGCACTGTCCAAAGGCTTAGTAAATATATCTGCAAGCTCATCAGCACTAGGCACAAACTTTGGATCAATCATACCTTTTTCATAACAATCCCTGATAAAATGATGTCTGATCTCAATATGTTTGGTCCTAGAATGCTGCACAGGATTTTTAACAATACAAAGAGCTGAAGCACTATCCATTAAATAAGGAGTCTTAGTCTCTGTAATGTCATAATCCAATAATTGATTTTGATGCCAGAGTACCTGAGATGTACAGCTTGCAGCTGCAATGTACTCTGCTTCAGCTGTGGATGTAGCAACTGAAGTTGGTTTCTTACTCTGCCAAGAAACTAAACAGTTGCCTAGAAATTGGCATCCACCAGAAGTTGATTTTCTGGTTAACTTACACCCTGCATAGTCACTATCAGAGAAGGCAACTAATTTGCAAGAGTGCCCAGTGGAATACCAAAGTCCTAGAGATTGAGTTCCTTGCAAATATCTAAAGATCCTTTTGACTGCAATCATATGGGAATCTTTAGGTGCAGCCTGAAATCTAGCACATACACAAGTTGCAAACATAATATCTGGTCTAGAAGCTGTAAGGTACATCAAGGAACCAATCATACATCTGTAAAGAGTTTCATCAACTGCGTTACCTTTTTTATCTGCATCCAGTTGTGTGTTGCTGCACATGGGAGTAGAACAAGGTTTACAGTTTTGTAAATCAAACTTGTGTAAGACCCCGTTTCCGGGAAGCCTCACAGTTGGTTAATCATAGCATAAAATCAGTTTAATAATAAAACATTGCAGCGGAAATAATTAGACATTCATTTAAAACTTAGAAACCATATTGTACTCATACATTTGTCCTTTAATTTCAAACAAAACATGTTACTTGTTCTTAAATTACAATAAAGATTTCATAAATAATAATGCTATCCATAGCTCCCCAAGTAGCTCCGTGTGCCATCCTCAGCATCAGCGTTTACCTGCCAACTATTATGCATAAAAGTCAGCTTCGCTGAGTGAGTTCTAGTTTTAAATAATATAAGAAAATATAAACTTTATCCATCATATAATGACCATGCATACATCATAGTACATAACATAACTTGCATCATAATAAGCATGTTCATTATCTTTCATTCTTTCATTATCTTTCACTTTCATCATAAACGAGATTGCACAAAGCAAGAGCTCCATGTTGATTGACAACAAATGCCAATCCCTGTCGGTACACATGAAACGGTAGCTAACCCCCGACAGTTGATCCACACTGCAAGGCACATAGCCCGCTCATGAATACAAATCCATCATCATACATCAGACTCACATAAGTGAAGTCTATCATAGTGCTTGCAAGACTTTACATCATCAAACGGGCCCGGGGGTAACATTCATTAAGTTTCACTTTTCATTAATATCATCTTCCGCTTTAATATATAATACATAACTCATTAAGTACACAACATACCAAGTACTAGCCATCATAAAACATAACCGACCCGCCACGGGACAGCAGGGGTTCGGGGGCGGCAGCCCCTGACAGCGGGGTCCTAGGGGCAGCAGCCCCTAGTGGGGTCCAAGGGGCAACGCACCTGGCTGGGGCCGGGCTTGTAGAAAAATCGTTCTTCCTGTTAAAACACCTTAAAATCTTGGTCATTTAAGAACGTAAATTTAGTATGCATAATAGCCCTAAAACATGGAAAACTTATAAATAGGGGATCTAGAACTCACTTGGATACCACGAATAACCTCTAGACTAAGCTTTCTAGGCTAGGATCCCACTACACAACCTGCAGACAAGTTAACACTCTAAGGGGTTAATTTTCTGCCTAAGTTCGCTGCTAATTTCGCTGCAAGATCAGAAATTTCGCAGGAAGATTCGCCAACACTTTCGCTGCTAGTTTCACCAGCAGTTTCGCTGCTAGTTTCGCTAGCACATTCGCTGGCGGTTTCGCTGGCATCTTCGCTGCCAGTTTTGCTGCCAGTTTCGCCCAACTTTCGTTGGAAAAACATGACTGCGAAACTACCTGCAAAACTATAATTTCGCAGGAAGATCCACAGTTTCGCTGATTGAATATGCAAATTCGCTGGATGAACATACAGTTTCGCAGATCGCAAAAAAAATTACGAACCAGTCCGTTTTTAACCCAAAATCATAACTTTTTACGTCCAATCTCTTAGTTTATCATCCATGAGGCTAAATCTAAGCTTTATACATGTTTTCATACGTAAAAATGTGACCTTTATGCGATTCTTTGCAACTTTTCAAAACCCAAAACCTTAGAATCCGGGTTTGATCTACAGAAGGGTTTAGAGGTCGATTCTTACCTGGATTTGTTGCTTCTTTCTTAGATCTTGATGCTCCAACAACCGGATCTTCAATCTCTTCACCTTAGAAGCTTCAAATCTTTAGTTTTCTTCACTTTCTCTCTCTACTTTCTCTCTCTACGAATTTTGGTGGCTAGGGTTGTAATGAGGAAGATGAAGCTGGTTTTGGGTGCTTAAGGGCTGATTATGGGCCTTTAATCCCATAGGCCACTACCCAATAAGCCTAATTTTAGCCCATGACAATTTCTTTACCTTATTAAAATACCCAATAATTAAGCCCATTATCCTTAATGACTCGTTTCGACTTTTCGGGGTGTTATAACTTGGTTAACAGATCTTTTGTGTATTTTGACTAATGAATGAAAGTTCCATAAGCCATTTGTTTGATTTGCTAACCCAGAAAGAACTATAATTCTCCCATGGCACTCATTTCAAACTTTTGTTGCATCAATTTAGTAAATGCATCACACAACTGTGGATCAGAGGATGCAAAAATAATGTCATCTACATAAATTTGAACAAGGAGCTTATGCATGCCTACTTTCTTAATGAACAAAGTTTTATCTATGGAGCCTCTAGTGAAATTATTTTGAAGAAGAAAGTTAGATAATGTTTCATACCAGGCTCTGGGTGCTTGTTTCAACCCATAAAGAGCCTTATCAAGCTTATACACCCAATCTGGATGTTTATGATCTTCAAAACTTGGTGGTTGACACACATAAACCTCTTCTTTTATTTTACCATATAAAAATGCACTTTTGACATCCATTTGAAAAACTTTAAGGTTATGGAAAGCAGCATAAGCTAAAAACAATCTGATTGCCTCCAGTCTGGCTACAGGGACAAAGGTTTCATCATAATCAATACCTTCTTCTTGTGAAAACCCCTTTACAACCAGTCTGGCCTTGTTCTTGACAATTGTAAGGCCCCGTTCCCGGGAAGCCTCACAGTTGGTTAATGATATCATAAAATCAGTTTAATAATAAAACATTGCAGCGGAAATAATTAGACATTCATTTAAAACTTAGAAACCATATTGTACTCATACATTTGTCCTTTAATTTCAAACAAAACATGTTACTTGTTCTTAAATTACAATAAAGATTTCATAAATAATAATGCCATCCATAGCTCCCCAAGTAGCTCCGTGTGCCATCCTCAGCCTCAGCGTTTACCTGCCAGCTATTATGCATAAAAGTCAGCTTCGCTGAGTGAGTTCTAGTTTTAAATATTATAAGAAAATATAAACTTTATCCTTCATATAATGACCATGCATACAACATAGAATATAACATTACTTGCATCATAATAAGCATGTTCATTATCTTTCATTCTTTCATTATCTTTCACTTTCATCATAAACGAGATTGCACAAAGCAAGAGCTCCATGTTGATTGACAACGAATGCCAATCCCTGTCGGTACACATGAAAACGGTAGCTAACCCCCGACAGTTGATCCACACTGCAAGTCACATAGCCTGCTCATGAATACAGATCCATCATCATACATCAGACTCACATAAGTGAAGTCTATCATAGTGCTTGCAAGACTTTTCATCATCAAACGGGCCCGGGGGTAACATTCATTAAGTTTCACTTGTCATTAATATCATCTTCCACTTTAATATATATAATACTTAACTTATTAAGTACATAACATGCCAAGTACTAATTATCATAAAACATAACCGACCCGCCGCGGGACAGCGGGGGTTCGGGGGCGGCAGCCCCTGACAACAGGGTCCTAGGGGCAGCAGCCCCTAGTGGGGTCCAAGGGGCAACGCCCCTGGCTGGGGCCGGGCTGACCTGTTTATATTTAAACATTTATATAGCACATTTACTTATAGAAAAATCATTCTTCTTGTTAAAATCCCTTAAAATCTTGGTCATTTAAGAACGTAAATTTAGTATGCATAATAGCCCCAAAACATGGAGAAACTTATAAAATAGGGGATCTAGAACTCACCTGGATACCACGAATAACTTCTAGGCTAAGCTTACAAGGCTAGGATCACTCTACACAGCCTGCAGAATAGCTAACACTTAAAGGGGTTAATTTCTGCCTAAATTCGCTGCAAGATCAGCAATTTCGCAGCTAGGTTCGCCAACAGTTTCGCTGCTAGTTTCACCAGCAGTTTCGCTGCTAGTTTCGCTAGCACCTTCGCTGGCAGTTTCGCTGGCATCTTCGCTGCCAGTTTTGCTGCCAGTTTCGCCCAACTTTCGTTGGGAAAACATGTCTGCGAAACTACCTTCGAAACTATAGTTTCGCAGGAAGATCCACAGTTTCGCTGATTGAATATGCAAATTCGCTGGATGAACATACAGTTTCGCAGATCGCATAAAAATCACGAACCAGTCCGTTTTTAACCCAAAATCATAACTTTTTACGTCCAATCTCTTAGTTTATCATCCATGAGGCTAAATCTATGCTTTATACATGTTTTCATACGTAAAAATGTGACCTTTATGCGATTCTTTGCAACTTTTCAAAACCCAAAACCCTAGAATCCGGGTTTGATCTACAGAAGGGTTTAGAGGTCGATTCTTACCTGGATTTGTTGCTTCTTTCTTAGATCTTGATGCTCCAACACCCAGATCTTCAATCTCTTCACCTTAGAAGCTTCAAATCTTGAGTTTTCTCCACTTTCT
This sequence comes from Flaveria ramosissima, assembly GCA_025215565.1. Classification (NCBI taxonomy): domain Eukaryota; kingdom Viridiplantae; phylum Streptophyta; class Magnoliopsida; order Asterales; family Asteraceae; genus Flaveria; species Flaveria ramosissima. Next base: position 35,410,116 of record CM046034.1, read on the forward strand.
CTCTCTACTTTCTCTCTCTACGAATTTTGGTGGCTAGGGTTGTAATGATGGAGATGGAGGCTGATTTGGGTAGGTTAAGGGCTGATTATGGGCCTTAATCACTTAGGCTCTTGTCCATAAACCCAATTTGGCCCATAACCCATTTCCTTCTTTTATTAAATACCCATTATTTAAGCCCATTATCCTTAATGACTCGTTTCGACTTTTCGGGGTGTTACAACAATTTGGCCTTTTTCATCAGTTTTATTCCTAAACACCCATTTAGTGCCTATTGCACACTTACCGTGGGGTAGAGGAACCAGTTCCCACACTTGCTGTTTTTGAAATTGAAGAAGCTCAAGCTGCATGGCTTCAACCCATCCATTGTCCCTTAATGCAACATGATAATTCTTTGGCTCTTGCTGACTGATAAAGAGAACATAGAGACATAAATTGGACAATTGGTTTCTTGTTGAGACACCAGCATTAATGTCACCAATGATCTGGGACATGGGATGATTCTTCAATTCTTGATACTCAATAATATCTGTGCAAGTGTTTGTAGGAGATTCAGCAGCAACAGATGTTGATTCAGATTCTTGAAACCTAGACTGAGATGGCAGTTCAAATGAAGTAGAGGATTCAGAAATTTCATCAGCATTTGTTGTGGATGGAACTGCTGAAGCTACAGGAACATCAAGTGTAGTAGATACAGGCAGATGATCACTATAACTTGCATTTGTACCATCAGATGGAGAGGATGGAACTTCAGAAACAATAACAGGTGGAGACTGATATGGAACATATTGTAGTATGTCCAAATCAAACAACTCAACAGGGTTTTGAGGAATTTTGTCTTTTGGAGATTCATTAAACTTGACATGCAAAGTTTCTTCAACAATCTTTGTTCTGCAATTGAAAACTCTGTATGCCTTGCAAGTAGATGAATACCCAACAAAATACCCTGCATCCACCTTGGATTCAAACTTCTGAAGTGGATTCTTTGTGTTAAGAATATAACAGGGACACCCAAATGCTCTAAAGAATGAAATCAGAGTGGCCAAATGATGTAATAGCTCATAAGGAGTCTTCATCAACCTCTGATTCACTAATACCCTATTCTGTACATAGCAAGCTGTGTTGACAGCTTCAGCCCAAAAGGTTAGTGGCAAACCAGAGTCAGCCAACATTGTCCTTGCGGCTTCAATAAGGGTCCTGTTCTTTCTCTCCACCACTCCATTCTGCTCATGAGTTCTTTGAATACTATATTGTCTTTTGATTCCCTTAGACAAATAGAATTCATCAAGAGTGTGATTTCTAAACTCTGTGCCATTATCACTTCTCACACATTTGACTGGAAGTGAATGCTGCTTTTCCACATGCAACACAAAATAAATGATAATTTGAGCAGCCTCATCCTTGGAATGCAAGAAGAAAGTACATACATATCTGGAGTAATCATCCACAATTACCAGACAGTACTTTTACTTTGCCATACTCATTACTCTAACAGGACCAAAGAGATCCATATGCAGTAATTGCAAGCAGACAGTGGACTTGGGTTCTTCTATAGGAGGGAATGAAACTTTGTGTTGCTTTCCTTTTAAGCAAGCTGGACAGTCATCATCACATTTGAACTCCTTCAATGGCAAACCTCTCACTAAACCATGATGAATGAGCTGATTCATGTTCTTAAGATTCACATGACCAAGCCTTCTATGCCATAGTTCAGATTCTTAAGAAGAGGCTTTGGAGAACAGACATGGATGGCCTTTAAGATCGATTTTCTTTGATAAATCTAAGGCATATACTCTTCCAATCCTGTTGGCCTTCAGGAGAGTATGTTCATCCAATATCTTGTCAATCTTGTGCAAAACTTTGGAAGACAGAATCCGACAGTTTTGACTTGTGAAAAGTGCAACATGCCCTTTATCACACATTTGACTGACACTCAAAAGATTGTACTTGAGGTTCCCCACATGGTTATCATCATCAAATCTTATCTCCCCATTTGACACAAATCCTTTTCCAATGATGTAACCCTTGGCATCATTTCCAAAAGAAACAAATCCCTCCTTCCCTTGAGAATAATCATGAAGAAAAGAGCTGCTCCCTGTCATATGCATAGATCCTCCACTGTCTACATACCAGATGGTTCTTTGGCATGCTGAAGAACCCTGCATTTTTCACAAAAATTAGTTAGCCTTTGAGACCCAAACCTTTTTGGTTTTGGGTCTGTTTTCATCAACAGATGTTAAACTAACTGATTTTGCATGATTAACAGCCTTTGAAGATGTAGATGGTGCTTAAAAGGATTCCTTTGATTTTGGCTTTGGTTTCCTTTTCAGTGGTTTAATCACAGAAACATCTAATTGGTTAACTCTCCCCAATAAATGTTGAACCATCATAACAAGTTGTGTCTAATTGGTTGTCAAAGTTTTCAACTCAGTTGACACATCAGTACTTGTTGGTGATTTGTTCTTGTGATTCACTACATTCTTCTTTTGAAAAGACACATACTTAGTCTGAGTTTTTAATATTCCATGAGGTATATTTGCAGCTGTTGTGTGACAAACCCCTTCCTTCTTTGTGACTTTTTGAAAAAGCTTTGGTTTATCAGATTGAGATGATTGTGGTACAAACTTGGTTTGAAAATCATCTTTCATTTTATGCATTTGCTTCTTAATGACTTTCTCTTTGTTGAATTTTAAACCCTTGTTATACCAGCATTCATCAATAAGATGATTAAACAAACCACATATTTCACATGGCTTTCTTTTCATCTTTTGTTGATCAACTGCTGAAGATGATGAAACTACTGAAGATTTGTTCTTCAGTACTTTCTTCCTTTCAGTACTTTTGAGAATTACTGAAGGATTTGCAACAACTGAAGATTTGTTCTTCAGAAGTTTTCTATCAGTACTTTTGAGATTCCTGATAGACCTTTCAGCAGTTGTCAAGCTATGCTTGTTTTCCTCTGATTTGAAATGCTCTTCAGGTGTTGTTTTTTGCCCTTCAGTACTTTGAGTTCCTTGTGGAACAACACCTGAATTACTCAGTCTCTTCTTGATCATGTGTTTCGAAGCAGTGGGACCATCAGCAATTTGATTAGCTGAGGTAGACACACTGACTTCATCCTCTGATTTTGAATTATCATTTGAGGACGAGACACATGATGATGTGGTTTGGGATTTACAATCATCCTCATATTTTACTTCTAACTTGGGAGTAAAATCTGTAGGAGGTATGGTATGATTATACCCAATCCCAAACTTCACATTAGAAGCTGTTTGCTTACTGAGAAGCATTTCAAATCCCTTGCATGATGTTACCCAACGTTCACAATTAACTTGGGTAGCTGCAAGTGTTTCTTTGAGATTCTTGTGATTTTCCAAAATGACCTCTACCTTTGCTTTTTGATCAGTGATTTGACACTTTAGTTTATAAATCTCCTCATCCTTCTTTTTTAAAACAGACTCAAACTCAGCTTTTTTTTTGGAAATTGCTTTTTCTAGGTCAAGGTTTTGATTAATTAAAGCTACATTTGCTTCCCTAATTGAAACAAAAGCAGCTATGCATGACTCAGAACATAACTTGGCCTTAGCCTCAGAAGATACCTGTGGTACCTGTGATGATGAAGGATTTCCATCAGTAGACTCTAGGGCCATTAGAGCAAGATTTCCAAAAGGGTTTTCACCACCATGTTGACCAGCACCAGCAAATAGTTGTTCAGAATAACCAGAGACATCATCTGGTAAACTGCTCCAGTCAACAACCTCAGGGGTGAAAAAGCTCTGATGAGATTGAGATTGAGATTGTTGATTTGTTTGAGATGGTTGAGGATCAGGTAGAGCATGTGGTTGTTTTGCCATGGGTATAGGAACCTGACTAGACTGAGGCATGTAAAAACATGGATAAGAATATGGCATTGGACTTTGAGGAACAAAGAATGCAGGAGATGATTGATGTTGTGAATGATGATCAGAACTGGTAGAATGTTGCCCTTTGGATTGTGAGATATTGCTTGGAAAAGTCACAAAGGGTACAGATGAGTTAGATCCAGATGATCTACACTCTCTAGCAAAATGTCCAAGTCTATGGCACTTGTGACATCTCAACTTGCTCTTATCAAAACCAACTTTGGTTTTGCCAGAGAGACCAGGGAATTTTCTACCTGTTCTTTTGTAAAACTTTTGAGATCTGATATTGATCAATGCCATTTGGCTCAAAATATCCATCTCCTCCAGATCATCATCAGCAATTCCTTTCAAATCATCCATCAGAAAACACAAGTTATCAACACTAAAACCTGAGTTACCCTCAACTCCAACAAAAGCATGATTTCCACTGTTTGAAGAGAAATCAATATGCTCATCATATGAACTTTCAGATGAAGCATATTCAGACTCATGACCAACCAAAGCAGTGTTTCCTGGTACAAAGTCATCAGTGAGCTTTCCAGATGAAGATAGTTTCCTTTTCTATTCTACCTCTCTCTCAAATGTTAAGAGTTTCCCATGAAGTTGGGTGAGAGATAGAGTATCCAGATTTTCACTGGAGCGTAGGACAATGGTATAAGTATCCCATCTCTCAGGCAGGGATCTGAGGAATCTGTTATTCATCTGGCTGTTTGTATATTCATGTTGAACCATTTTTAGCTCAGATATCAAACATGAAAATCGCTCAAACTGTTGAGTCAATGTCTCACCCTTCCTATGAGAGAATGTCTCATATTGCTGGGCAAGGATTTCTCTATTGTTTGCTAAGACCTCATAAGTTCCTCCAAATTGTTCTTTCAGAGCAACCCAGAGATCATGAGCAGTTTCATGATGCATAAGCCCAGAGTAGATTTCATTAGGCAGTGCCATTGCCAGAATTCCATGGGCTTTAGCATCAATTTCAAACAGCTTTAAATCCTCATCAGAATATTGTTCCTTCTTCTTCGGAACCATCTCATTGGTTTCAGGATTACTCACCATAGGCTTATATGGTCCATGAACCACTGACTTCCAACAACCTGAACTGTTAACAGACAGGTGATGGAGCATTCGGCGTTGCCATATGTTATACTCACTCCTAACAAGCATCGGAGGCTTAGTTGAGGAGCCAGTATTGTGAGGATCATTGATTGAAGTAGTCATTTTCACCAATTCAACCAAATTCAATGAGATTAAAATCAGTCTAGCTTAAAAACTCAACAACATAATTTGAATCTCAATTAATTGACCGGAAGCGACAGAAAATCAAACTCTATAATCAATTCTTGCAAATTTGCTAATTCGATCAAACTTAGCTATCAAAAGAGCAGTTTCAATGATCAATTGTTAAATCGATCAATGATTAACCAGCTCTGATACCATTTGATAGGATCGGATCTAGTTTGATCAATTAGATTTGAATTTTGCAGCGGAATATAACAGAAATAAGATCAAATTCAAGCAAGATAAGTATGAATATGCAATCACACAATGACGATTATAGAGAGAGAGAACTTTTCTGTTAAAGGAATATTTTCATTCACGCTAATGCTTCGGTTACAAAACAACTAGGTCAACATTCCTTTTATAAAGGAATGTGACGTCTGCTAATGTCACTTGATAGTGACATCTAACAGAATTATACAAACAACTGAAACTATGCAAACTATTGAAAATGTTCTCAACAACTGATCACATCTCAGCGAATGCTAAGTACAAGAACATCAAACTACTGAACTAAAACTACTGAAACTATAAACTACTGAAAGGTAAATTACAAGTACTGAAAAGGAAAAACCATCACAACTACTGAAGTTAATAACTTCAGCTGTTGTGACAACTACTGATCACTCTGGTCTTCAGTCTTTGTCTTCAGTACTTCACTTTCAGACTTTGTCTTCAGTTCTTTACTTTCAGACTTTGTCTTCAGACCTTGTAATCAGCTAATGTCTTCAGCTGTTGTAATTTCAGCAATTGTAATGTCTGTGGGACTTAGAGGTTTTTCTGATCAAGCTCATTGGTTCTTTTGGTCCAACATTCTTAAACTCGGTCCCTTGATCACTTCTAATTATTTTAACCTTGTGATCAATTTGATTTTCTATTTTAAGAATACAATATTTCAAAGTTTCAACAGTTTCATCTTTGGTTCTTAAAAAGAATACCCATGTAAATCTAGTAAAATGATCAACAATCACAAGGCAATATGATTTCCTTCCAATGCTCATTATACTTATAGGACCAAATAGATCCATGTGCAATAAGTGTAATGGAGTGGTGATAGAGTTAACAACTTTTGATTTATGAGATGCCCTGTGTTGCTTCCCTTTCAGGCATGCAACACAGTTATCTTTGCAGAAAAATTCCTTTTTAGGCAAACCATGTACCAAGTTATTTTTAGCCAATTTATTCATTGTCTTAAAATTTACATGACACATTCGTTTATGCCATAGTGTTGACTCATCACCATCAGCTTTGGAAAGAAAGCATGATACTTCTCCTATTGGGGAAGCATTGTTCATATCCATCTTGTACATATCCCCTTTCCTGGGAGATCTAAGAAGCATCAATTCCTGAGGAATTGTCATCCCGGGTTTAAGGATTATGCATTCATGTTTTGTGAAGAGCATTTGATGCTTTTGATCACAAAACTAAGAAACACTTAACAGGTTGTGTTCAACCTGCTTGACAAAGTTAACTTTGTCAACCTTTAATTTTCCATTGGATATACTTCCTCTGTCAGAAATATATCCTCCAGCCTCACCTCCAAACTGGACATGACCTCCATCATTATGTTGAAATTATTGAAGGAGAGATCTGTTCCCTGTCATGTGCCTGGATCATCCACTATCCACAATCCAAACATTGTTATTCTTGTCATATGGATGTCCCTGCACATACGATGAGATGATTAGTTTTGATTGGAAACCCAAGCCTTGTTGGTCTTGGGTTCTTCCAATGATAGTGACATTATTGAACCAAAATTTATGCATGGGGGTTCAATGGATGTCTTTTAAGAAGAGGTTTGGGCTGCAACATCTTCCTTGATCTTCAATTCCATCCCTTGGTTGATCATAGAGGATGAGCTTGTTGAAGCTTTTGCAGCTTGGCATTCTTCCGAAGCTTCTTTCTTTTCGGAAGAAGCCTTCACCACCTTTTCTTATGAAGCAGTCTTCTTCTGGGATGGTTTCAAGGGGACTCTTTTATTCTTTTGAGTCTTGATAGCTTTAGCTTCCGAAGCCTTTTTCCTTTCGGAAGAAGGACCTTTTTCCGAAAGCAGTCTTGCTTTGGAAACAAGCTTTCCCTTTTTTATCATTTGAATCATTTGATATGGTCCAAATGATAAACCTTCTTTGTCTCCTTTCTTTTTAACATTATTTGCATAATGTGTGCTAGCAGGATTGTAGTAACAATCTTTGGCCATGTGGTTTTGCAGACCACACATTATGCATGCAATATTAGTCTTTTGGGAATTTGAGGATTGATGTTTCCTGTTCATTTTCTCTTCATCAGCAACCTTTCTCTTTAACTTCTGATCCTTTTGTAGGACAGGAGTGCTGGTACTACACCCCTTTCCTGAATCAGAGTTTCCATCCACCTATAATCCAGCTGAGATGAATACACCCTTTTGCTTTGGGTCTATCTTCAGCTTAGACTCAGCCACTTTCTTGGCAGTTTTTCTGGCTGCCTTAGCTCTGCTTCTTCTGGCTTTGGTGGTCAAGGTTTAATCATCATTGGTAGGAGAGGGTATAGTTACCTGGTTCTTCCCTGTGATGGTCTCCATGGTTGCATCATTCTTTGACTCATAAGAAGGTGGGTCAGCAGATGGAACCTCTTGCTCTTCTGTACCACACCTTGGTTGTCTTATAGACTCATAGGAGTGTGGTGGAGCATTTCATTGGTTCCCAACCCACCTTTTTTTGGTAACAAAGTTTTGAGTGAGAGGATGATGCAAGGATGGCTTGGAAGTTTTGCTCGGAAATGGCATACTTCCTGGCTTGAGCCTCAGCTGTGACAAGCTGGGCTTGAGCCTCAATCAATTTGGATATTAAATCCTTTATTTGAGTCTTATAGTTTGTGTGTTCGTGTTTTAATAGGGTCACAGTTTTCTCTAACTCCTTAATTTTTCTTTGATAGTCAGATTCAACCTTTTTAAAATCAGATTTTAAAACATTTAAAGACTCAATATCAGATTTAATCTCCATATTGTAGTCCTGATACAATTTAACCTTAACTATACAGGCAGGAGTACAAAGATGTTCATACACCTTATTTTCATCTGTTTCGGCCATGAGTGCTTGAGCAGGAGTCACACCTTGTACCATGAAGCTCCAGTCAACTTCTTGAGCCATTGCAGCTGTTTGTGTTGACTTTCCGGTGGGCTTTGGTGTAGAGGGATGCGTGGAGGCCTGTGGGGTTCCCGGATTAGACTTGGGAGTCTTGCATTCCCTTGCAAAATGACCAAGTTGGTTACAGTTGTAACATTTGGCCTTAGTTTTGTCAAACCCAAATTTGCTGTTGATTGGGTTCTAGGGAAATTGCCTTCCAGTTCTCTTAAAGAACTTCTTTGCTCTGTAGGTTAATAGAGCCATTTGTTGGACTATGTCCACGTATTCCACGTCATCCGGGCTGAAGCACTCTAGATCATCAAAGCAATATTGATAATCATTTGAGTGTCCACTTCCTGAGACAAAAGCACAACTGTCCTGAAAGGAGCTTTGCTGAGCTTGTTGAGACCTTGGAGTCTCAGGAAATGTGATGTATGGCCCAGAAGAACAAGATGGATGTTGGGTATAAGTCAGGTATTGTTGAGGCTGGGAGGTTCCTGAGCCTTCACCAACCATTAAAGCGTTGCTAGCTGGAAGACTTAAGGGTCAGCTTGTCTGATGGCTCTCTTACTCTCCATTTCCAAACGGTATCCATCAAGGATGCCAAAGAGTTCAGTCATGGTGAGTGTATTCAGGTTCTCTGTTCTCTTGATAGAGACACAGTAGAATGTCCACTCATTGGGTAATGCACTCATGAACTTTCTTGTAAGGTCTCTAAGTTCATGAGCAATTCCCATAGATTGAAGGGAAGAAATGAGATCCATGTACCTGAAGTATTGCTCGCTAAGTGTCTCTCCAGCAACGTAAGTGTAGTTCTAGAACTGCTGCTTCAGTGAGTCCTTCTTGGAGTCATTTGAGCTTAAATACATTTGAGCAAGTGCATCAAACAGTTCTTTGGCTGACTTCCATGCTCAAACCCCACCATGATGGAGTTTGGAATTGCAGTCATGAGAATAGTCATAGCATTGCTATCAATGTCCAGCTTCTTCCGGTCCTCATCAGAATAATCTTCAACAACTTTCTCAATCATGGAACCGTTTCCAGCAACTACCTTTGGCTTATACGGGCCATTGACAATGGATTGCCAAATCTTATTGTCTTGATATCTGATAAAGCCTTCCATTCGTCTGCTCCATGACCTGAAGTTTTCATGGGTGATGACGGGTGCTTTGGTCATCGTCCCCATTTCTACTTCAGATTTGTTGAGGGCCATTTTGAGTGTCGTATAAGAAGGAGTGAAAAACAGGTTGATTAGGATGGTAAGATCTCACAATCAAGAGCCTAAGAAGGTCTGATACCAATTGCAGGATCGGGTTTGTCACTTAAACACTTGGATTTCTCTCAAACTCACTTATAGAACACTCAAATCAGATGAAGTAGAGTCTCTTATAAGAGTTGATAATAATATAATAAGTAGCAAAGAACGCACAGAAATAATTTTCAAGGCACTTGTATATATTACTTCTCAACTCAAAGTATTACAAGACTCTTACAAGCATAGAACATGAGTTACAATGAGAAACTATATATACTAGATCCTACAGCCGGATATACTTTGATACCAGCTGGAAACCTAAGACTAAAGCATATACTACAATGCTAAAGTTAGGGTATCTTAGATAAAGTATTATCTAAGATATGATAGTCATGACATGCCCATGACTTACCTTTTGTCACCAACTAAAGATGCCAAATATACTAACTTATAAAGGTAAACAGTGGAACAAAGTATGGTCAACTACATGGCTTTTGAGAAAACGCCATGCAGTATCTCAAAGGTCTGTAGCGGAGTGTCAGGGAGACCATACTTATGTCGACTGGATAATAGTAGTGTCTTCCGAAGGTAAGTTGGCTTCGGAAGAACAAGTTCTTCCAAAGCCACTAATACTTCGGAAGAGGCTTCTATACTTCCGAGGCTTGAGGACTTCTATACTTCGGAAGTTGATTTCTGATCTATCATTCTAAGTCTTGATCTTCGGAAGTATTTTCTTTGTCTTCGGAAGTTGGAGTTTTCCTTCGGAAGTTAGTTTTACACTTTGTCTTCGGAAGAGCTCATTTTTCCTTCGGAAGTTCCACACTTAACTTCAGAAGTCCTTTATTAGTTGTACCAAAATAGTCTAAGTGATTTGGTTTTGGTTGCACCAGCCTTTCTAGATCCAACAGAAACACTCAAAGAGAAACTGTGTAGTGCACCTATCCTCGCTCTCCCAGAAGGAATTGAGGATTTCGTGGTCTATTGTGACGCTTCGCGTCGAGGACTAGGATGCGTGCTAATGCAGCGCAACAAAGTAATTGAGTATGCATCAAGACTACTAAACAATCATGAGAAGAACTACACAATGCATGATCTAGAATTGGGTGCCGTGGTGTTTGCACTCAAAATGTGGAGGCATTATCTCTATGGAACGAAGTGCATTATTTACACTGACCATAGGAGTTTGCAGCACATTCTGGATTAGAAGATGCTAAACATGCGCCAAAGAAGATGGGTCGAGTTACTGAATGATTACGAATGTGAAATACGCTACCATCCTGGAAGGCCAATGTAGTGGCAGATGCCTTGAGCTGGAAAGAAAGAGAAAAACCTCTACGCGTCTGTGCCTTAAGGATGAGTGTGTACACCGACCTTATTGGGAAACTAAAGAAAGCACAAGGTGAAGCGCTAAAGGAAGATAAGCTAGCGGGGAAAATGTTGACAGGAATGGAGAAACGATTAGAGCTGAGCAGCGATGGTATATATGATATGAAGGGAGAACGTGGGTACCAAAGCACAGGGGAATTAGAGAGGTCATCCTCGACGAAGTCCACAAATCTAGGTACTCGGTTCACTCCGGTAGTGACAAGATGTACCATGATCTAAAGCCCCTTTTCTGGTGGCCTGGGATCAAGAAATCCATTGCCGTTTATGTTAGCAAGTGTCTGATGTGCGCCATGGTGAAGGCTAAAAACCAAAAACCGTCAGGGACATTGCAGCAGCCCGAAATTCCAGTGTGGAAGTGGGATAACGTCATAATGGATTTCGTCACAAAGCTACCCAGAAGTTTTAGAGGTCATGATGCTATTTGGGTAATAGTGGATAGGCTAACTAAATCAGCTCACTTCTTGCCGATTCGAGAAGACAACGACCTAACGAAGCTGGCTCAACTGTATATCGATGAAATAATGACCAGGCATGGTGTGCCTCTGCAATCATCTCCGACTGTGATAGCCGCTTCACTTCACGTTTCTGGAGATCACTCCAGCAAGCCTTGGGAACCCGTTTAGATCTAAGCACTGACCACCCACAAACTGATGGTCAGAGTTGATAGGATCAAATGTACCAATCAGTGATGATGTATGAACACAATTCAAAGAAATACAAACAAATTAATCAAATCAAGCAAGATATCAACAAAATTCATAGTTTCATTAAAATCAAGCAAAGACAATTACAAAGTAAGTAAGCAGTTAAAAATCTGTTGTTCGTCACTCCTTCCTAACTGCTACAAGTCTAAGCTATTTATAATGAAACACAAGGAACTAACAAAATTACAAAACTAGTCCCTATACTATTACAAATAGTAAAAAGACACATAAAGACAATATGTTAATCTTTCTAGAGAACTAACAATACTCCCCCTAAGATTTACATGTTCTTCGGTCTTCAAAATCTTCAATCTTGTTTTCTTTTTATCTTTTCTTCAGCTTTATCTTTCATTTTCTATTTCATTTTCAGCTTTTATCTTCTATCTTCTATCTTCAGAACAACTGACTGATCAATCTGTCACATATATTTCCAGTTTCAGTCGATGAATCAATATATCAAATTGCTCGAATTTTTAATACATATCAACAATCCATAATCAATTTTAGATATGATTAAGATTTGATTAGTTAAAATTTGAATGTTATATTGTCCGAACGCTCGAATAGCAGTCAAACGACTATGCCAACATCATGTTTTAACCAAAATCTACTGATTTGAATCACAAACTTACGTTTATAAACCCAAATGATATCTAACAATCAACAAGATTTGTTGTAATCAATGAGAATCTGAGACTTCGATGACGACTGAGAGTCGATAGTTCAGAGAGTTGTTTTTGGAGAATTTTTGAGTGTGAATGAGAAACCAGTGTAAGTGTTCAATTTATATTAAGTGAAATTTTAGACGCATAAGCACTGTTTGTGCGTATGAAACCCTAAAATTCACAAAATAATGAGACGTATGAGCACTATTTAGTCGTATGGACTCAGACACATGAGATCTGTTCAGTCGCATGAAGCTCCTGAAACGTCTATCATTTGTAACTTTCGAGACATTTCAACACTGTGTAGACGCATGAGACATTTAAAACGTCCAACACTTGTTTAAAATCAGACTCATTATCACTGTTTAGGCGCATGGTTTTGTGTAAAACGCCCAAACACTTGGTTAAACTCATGTACTTATTGCAACTGTTTAGGCGCATGGGAATATGAAAAACGCCCAAACACTTTTATAATTTTCTGAAAGATCACCATGCTCCTATTTAGACGTATAAACACTATTTAGGCGCATGAGTTAACTTTGAGTTGACTTTCATGAGTCTTGCACTTGTGGTTTTCAAAATTCTTCACCTGCACACTGTTTAAACATATTAGTAATATTTCATACTAATCTTTAAACATTTTAAGCATATTTTTGAATTTCCCAAAATTTACCTTTTAGTCCCTCAAATTTGAACTTTTTACATTTTGCACACTCAATTTTAATTTTTAACAATTTTAAATCTTCACTTGTTGTTTAACTTTTTAAAAATTTATCTTTCCCTTCATTTTAGTCTTAAAACAAAATCAAATCTCTATTTTTCAACTTTTGAAAGAAGCATTTCCACTTGCAAATTTATATAGGTTCATATTATCATTTTCAAAAGATACATTATCAAACTCACATACACTTTGAACATATAGCATCATTCTTTCAATTCAACATTTAAACTTTGATTTTGATTTTCTGAGAAAAACTCTTCCATTTATTAGTCCCCCTAAACTTTTAAGTTTGAACAACTTATAAGTTTTCTAAGGTAACATAATAAGATCACACATCTCATTGATACATTGCCTTCACACACAGAAAACATGCATAAAATCAAAATGAAAGCAGATTCAAAATCTAGTATATACAAAAGAATTAATGTCTGCAGTGAGATCATATCAATGAAGATCAACACATTAAAATAAAAAAATGTGAATAGTCATAGACAATGAATAAATCCTGATCAAGTGTGTTCCAGGTCAGTGATATCACAGCAAAGGAGACACAAGATCTAAGGACAGATAATGAGTGTTTTTGACAAAATATCAAGTCAATTAATTTTTCAATTCTGGGATTGATTAGGTTATATTTAGATATGACATGATGTAATTCATACAAAGACTTAGAGAGCTCAACTATCATCAAAAAATGCAAGAAAGAACACATACTCAACTTATTACCTGAAACATATGTATAACCAGAGCTCATGTTACTTAAATTAATAGAGAATGATCATGGATAACCATTTGATCAGCTCTAACTATCCATTTGAATAGATTGTGCACATTGGCATCTTTTGCATCACATAGAAAATCCAGGTCTGTAATGACTTACAACAAAGGATATCTCAGCACTTCAGGTCTATGATGACTCATAACAAAGAAGTGATATGATGCATGTAACAGATCTCATGATTAATCACATTACCATCAGGTGTGAGTGGTGTAACTTAACAAGCAATCAACCTGATAAGCCCATACATCTCAAAAGTACTCAGATGAATACACACAAGCATAAAGATTTAGTGTAATCACAAGAATTTACTTTTTCAGTATAATAGCATGATATTGTCTACACATCATATTTGATCATGTCAGACTTTATTAATAAATGAAATATGCAACTGATCTCATTAATGTACTATCATTTCTCACATATTGCATAAACAGATTCTTTTCTAAAAATAAACTGACAATTAGAAAAAGACTATTTTTTGGCGTTTTGATTTATACTTTTGTATTTGGTTTTTCAAAAAAATAACACACACACACAAAATACAAACAGGCAATTAACATTTAGAGGATCACTTATGACGATCTTTTGATTTAGAGAGTTCACATATGATTAATAAGACCAATTGACTCCACTAAATACTCAAACCGTCCTGGTAGGAAGGCTTTAGTAAATAGATGTGACATCCGTCACCTTAAGGTCCGTCAATTAACGTGACTTTCCGTTAACTATTCCTTGATCGATCATTCCTCATCCTTATTTGACTCTTTATGTGGATATCATGTGTGCTTTATCATTGTTGTGCGTGTGTATTCATTATAATTATATGTTAACCTCAAAAACTTTTAAAACTTTCATTTTCGAAATCGCTAAATATATCATTTTTACATATATTAAACGTCATTAACAAAAACCATTTCTTAAGTCATAATATCATTAAATGTACTTTTATAATTAATATAAAACATCTAATAAAGTCGTTTTTCAACCGAACCAAATTTGGGAACTCGGGGGTTAAGTGCAGGGACTAAACTTGTAATTTTGCAAACTTGGGCTGGGTATATAAACCCCATACCAGCCCTAAATAACCATTTTCACAATCTTCTTCATCTCTTCACTCTCTACACACACATCTTCTTCATTCTAGCACCAAATCCTACCCGTGTGGTCTCGTTTTCGTCGTCTAGACTTCATCTACAGCTTAGACTACTCATTTCTAGCAGGTAGACGACCTTGGTTGTCTCTTTTCTTGCTTTTTCACGGCTGTCCAAACTAGGGTTTCGGGTGTTCGGGTTCAACCCGAACACACAAGGTCGTATGGGTGCGTGTGAGGTCCTTCTGCTTGTGTTTCATATTTGTGTATGTTTGTTGAGTGTTTCTGGAAGTCCTTGTGGTGTAAAACTCGCGTTTAGAGCAGCTCGGGGGCTGCTCAGCCCGACCACAGTCGCGATTCTGCAGTTCAGGCGACTGGGTCTGTCATGCAATTGAGTCGTACGACTGAGTGAGTCGTGCGACTGAATCATGCGTCTGAGTCGATCGTGCGACTGAGTTGTGCGACTGGGCATGTCGTGCGACTGAGTCGTGCGACTGTGTGTTTGTATGCGATTGAGTCATGCGTCCGAATGAATGTATGCGATTGAGTCATGCGTATGAACGATTGTGTGCGAATGAGTCAGGTGACCGACTGAGTGTTTGCGATTGTGCGTGATTCGCACGACTGGAGTCCAATCGCACGAATGAAGGTTCAATCGTACGAAAGTAGCTAATTCGCACGATTGAAGGTTGATTCGTGCGTATGGAGGTTGAGTCGTGCGATTGGGTGTTGTGTGGTACGACTGAATGTCAGACATACGAATGAAGGCTCAATCGTACGAATGAAGCTGATTCGCACGATTGAGGGTTGATTCGTGCGTATGGAGGTTGAGTCGTGCGTCTGGTCTTGTCGTGCGACTGTAATTGTTGTGTTTGATTTCCTTTGTGTGTGGTGTGAGTACGACGTGTGATGTTGAGGTAACATTAACACAATAGCCATTGTTCGGCCACAAATATTAAAGTCAACGCTAAAAATGGCACAAATACTATTCTGAATAAATTGAACTAACGTTTTACAACTATCAACCGACTTATAACTATTGACACTATTCAATACTTTCTCAAGGACAATGAAACTATACTTAAACATCATCATCAATGGCGACAATGTCTTGTACTTGGTTCTACATAGGGTCTAGTACGTGTGTCTGTTTATGTGTGCTACACGCGACCCAGCCGATACAACCCGAACCGACTGATCATTATTACGCGCTTATATCATATCATTAATGCTTAACAATAACTGTCAATAGGTGTTTGACTGTTCATTTGCATTCAACATTTGGGATTACATCGATCATACATACTTACCACTTAACAAGTGAGTTTCGTGGCCCCTTTTTACGCTTACACAATATTTCAATCATTTACAACTTGGGGGAAAAGTATGCTTACTCATTTTCAATGCTGTACAACTTACTTACATTTTACATACAAGGAATCAACGTGATACTGTGTTGCAAGTACTATTTGATACATGCTTCGGTCTGCTGTGTGGTTCTATCTTTGCAACTATTTAATTCCAATGTGGGAACCGATGGTTAGGTATTGGTAGTACTACTGGGTTGACACCCCCACCCTCGTTCGATGGTATACTAGTTGGTACCATCAGTGGCCCCAGGAACGGGCCCTTGGGTGAATATATGCCGACAATTTCTTTGTGTACGTCGCTAGGTTTGGTTGCAAAGCTCATGTCATGTGATTTTACTTGTGTATATAACTGTATTCACGGTATTCCATTACGCTTACTTATTACAGCATCACTTATAGTTTTTTTACTTAAACCTGCGAGCTCACCAACAATTATGTTGACCGTTTTGAGCATATCTTTTCAGGTGATCATGCGAGTCCAGGAATCTAGGTGTGCTGCCTTAGTGGAGACCCTAGGATGCATTTTTGGGACTTAACATATTTTGACAAACAATCTTTTTGAACAATGTTGATATGTGTAAACAATTATAATCTTTTGAAACTTGTTCCCGGGTTGTGGGAATTTACATTTACAATTTCATCTTTATGTGGTTATGTGAATCATTATCATGTTTATGCTTATGGCTATGTTGTCGTGAACATTGACTAAACACGACACAAGTCCCCTTGTTGTCGGGTGTCGTCATGACACGCTTGTCATCATTTATATATATTGCATCTCTATCGCTTACCATGTGTTATGACGATCCCGGTCTCGTTACATCCCTGTGTTTCCGCTTTTAGCGGGGGTGTGACAGATTGGTATCAGAGCCATTGGTTATAGAGAATTAGGCAATACGCTTGACCTAGACTATAACCTAGGAACCTTCATGTATATTTGCATGCTAGGACTCTGTATGCATATTATATCTCGTGTATGTGTTCCTCGCTGCTTGATTTGTTCACCTATTTGTTATGTGATCTTTCCACCCTATGAGAGAGCCCTTGTGCTCACTCTTTTATGGGATGCTTCTATTGGATCTTCCATTCCCTCTGCGCGCCGAGTTGGTTTATCAAAATCCGGGTATTAAACCCGAAGAGATCTTCACAGATCATGCTATTGCGCTTGACCTTGGACATTGAGATTAACCCTGAGAAGGTTATGTCTGAAACCTCGAAAGATGAGGAAATAGACAACCTCCGCTAGACTAAACGTGATTGTATACATGGACTTACAACTGTTGTGATGGATTATTATTGAGACATTATCAATTCATGGTGTGTGAACTACACGAATTGCATGCGATGTGTGATGACAATAAGTGTGATATTAACTTGGAATACTGGACTTGATGAGTGTTATGGATATACACTTTGAAATGATTTAAGCTTATGTGTTTACTTTTCTATGATTAGAACATGCCGCCTCGAAGAGTTACCCGCAGCAATAGTGGCGGGAATGAAGCCCCAAGGGGCAGAGGCAGAGGTAGAGGCAGAGCACCAAGGACAAATGATGCTCCTGCCAGTAACAGTCAGGGAACAGGGAACACCGACATGGCAGCCCTGATCGCTCAACAGTTGGCCGCACTGATTCCTACTATCGTGGCCCAAGTGAGCGACGCACTTCAGCAACACCACCCCCACGGGGATGGTGGCAACGATGACGGAGACAACGGAGAAAGAGCCCATGGTGGGATCGAAACTGAGACGGGAAACGGAAACCCGACCGGAAACGAAAGCAACCAGGAGACCGGAAATGGTGGTACAGCCGGTATCGAAACTGGGGTTGTTAATGCTCGTCGGGGGTGTTCATACAAGGAGTTTGTGGCTTGCAAACCAAGGGAATTCGATGGGAAAGGTGGGGCGATAGCCCTAACCAGGTGGCTAGAAAAGATGGAGGCTGTGATTGACATCAGCAAGTGCCTCGACAGTCAAAGGATCAAGTACGCCACTTGCTCACTGCAGGGTAAAGCCCTAACCTGGTGGAACACCCAGGTTCAAGCTAGAGGAAGAGAATCTGCGATGCAGATGTCATGGGATGAATTCAAGGCGTTGATCACCGAGGAATACTGTCCCTCAACGAGATGCAGAAATTAGAGCATGAGTTCTGGAATCATGCTATGGTGGGGGCAGGGCATGCAGCTTATACTGATCGTTTTCATGAGCTTGCAAGATTGGTTCTGCATCTGGTCACGCCGGAATCAAAGAGGATTGAAAGGTATATTTGGGGACTCGCGCCTCAAATTAGAGCAATGGTCACAGCAGGCGCTCCTCCTACTCTTCAGAGCGCAATTCTGAAAGCTGGCGCTTTGACTGATGAGATGGTAAGAACTGGGGTTTTGGGCAGAGGAGCAGAGAAACGAAGGGATGTTGGGGAATCAAGCCGGTCGAGTGCCGGAAAGTTTGATAAGAGGGTCAAGACGACCAGGAATTTTGTGGCCGTGTCTCAGGCCAAGAGAGAGTATGTGGGGCCGCACCCCAAATGTGACAGGTGCAACTATCATCATCCCCCAGGAGTGCAGTGCCGGGTGTGCGCGAACTGTAGGCGCCCGGGACATTTGGCGAGAGACTGTAGGACTGCGCCGAATCTTGTAGCACCCGTCAACGCGGTTAACCCCGCCGGGAATGCAAGGGCTTGTTTTGAGTGTAGAAGCCCTGATCATTACAGAAATATGTGCCCCAGGCTGAATCGGGCACCAGGTCAACAGGGAAACAACCAGCAGCAGGTGATGGCTATAGCTGGGAATCAAGGCCTGACCAATCAGGGGAATGCAGCTCGGGGACGTGCAGTCGTCATTGGAGCCAATGATGCTCGTCAGGACCCGAATGTTTCATGGGTACGCACTTCCTCAATCATCACTTCGCATCTATATTATTTGATACGGGAGCAGACAATAGCTTTATATCTTCTGAGTTTGTGAAATTGCTTGATTTGAGTCCTAGTAGGCTAGAAACTAGCTACTCTGTAGAAATGGCCAATGGTAGAGTTGTTCAGGCCGATGAGATTATTAGGAAGTGCTCGTTAACATTGGAGGATCATGCCTTCGATATAGACTTGATACCCTTCGAGCTAGGAAGTTTTGATGTGATTGTGGGCATGGATTGGTTGTCGCAAAATGGAGCAGAGATTGTCTGTAGGGACAAAGTAGTACGTATCCCTATGCCAAACGGGGAAGTACTCAAGATTCAGGGAGAATGAACGGGAAAGAACTTAAAGCTTATTTCCTGCATGAAAGCACGCCAGAGTTTACGAAAGCAGTGCTACGCTTTTCTGGCTCATGTGGTTGAAAAGAAAGACGAAGAGAGGAAATTGGTAGATATTCCAGTGGTACGGGATTTCCCAGATGTATTTCCTGATGATTTGTCTGGTTTGCCTCCTCCACGACAGGTGGAATTCCGTATAGAGTTGCTTCCTGGAGCAACACCGGTAGCAAAGACGCCATATCGACTAGCGCCGTCTGAAATGCAAGAGTTGTCGAGTCAGTTACAAGAGCTACTGGAGAAGGGTTTTATTCGACCGAGTCATTCACCGTGGGGAGCGCCGGTACTATTTGTCAAAAAGAAGGATGGATCGTTCCGCATGTGCATCAATTACCATGAACTGAACAAGTTAACTGTGAAGAATCGATATCCTCTCCCCAGAATCGACGATTTGTTTGACCAGCTACAAGGAGCTTCGTATTTCTCAAAGATCGATCTTCGTTCTGGTTATCATCAGCTAAGGGTTTTCGAGGACGACATACCGAAGACAGCGTTTAGGACTCGTTTTGGTCATGTCGTTCGGGCTGACTAACGCTCCAGCTGTGTTTATGGATCTAATGAATCGGCTGTGCAAACCTTACTTGGATAAGTTTGTGATTGTGTTCATATACGATATACTTATCTACTCCCGATCAAAAGAGGATCATGAAGAACACCTTCGGGCAATTCTAGAGCTGCTGCGGGAAGAGAAACTTTTCGCCAAGTTCTCGAAGTGTGAATTTTGTTTGCGGGAAGTGAAGTTTTTGGGTCATGTGGTTAATGAGGACGGGATTCAGGTAGATCGTGGCAAGATCGAAGCGGTGAAGAAATGGGATACGCCCCAGACACCATCAGAGATACGGCAATTTTTAGGATTGGCCGGTTATTATCGTCGCTTCATCACGAATTTTTCAAAGATCGCGCAACCGTTAACCCTGCTTATTCAGAAAGACAAGAAGTTTGACTGGGGATATGCACAAGAGCAAGCATTCCAAACCTTGAAAGAGAAGTTATGCAACGCGCCTATATTGTCCCTCCTAGACGGAACCGATGACTTTTATCGGTTTAAGTTTTGTTGCCTGATTTGTTGCTTTGATCAACTTTTCTGAACTTTTTTTTTGTTCAGATTTTGTTTTTGATGATTTCTTTCTTCTTCTTTGATTCTTTGACTTAGAAGAACTTGGTTTACTTCCAGATTGAACATCGTCAGAAGAAGATTCCTTTTCAGATTGAACTTGTTTTAGATTAATAGTGTTTGAATCTTCTGATGTTCCTATCTGTTGTTTATCTTTATCTTTGCTTTGAACTTTCACTTCTTCTAATACAAAATAAAATTGATCAGAAGTGTTTTGTTTTGTTTCTTTTGGTTCATAAGATTTTATCTTGATTGGATGACCATTTTTAATATTTTCTTGATCATTTTCAACAAAAACTTGTACATTTTCCTTTTCTTCTTCTGAATTCTTGTTTTTGACCTGAAAAGCTTTAAGTTTAGCTTTATTCTCAGGAGAATGATCATGTGTATTAAAGTTCTCTGGTAAAGTGTTTGTAATAGATTCAGGCATAGGTTCATGAGTGAAACCTAACCCTGCTTTTTGTTTATCTTTTCTCTCACTTACCAGTTTTTCTACAATCATTTTTGAACTTTATACTTTAGCATAATCCATTTGAGTAGCAGCATGTGTTATCTTCTCCTGTTCAAGATTTTTTGTCATCTCTTCCAATTGTTTAGAAACAATTTCTAATTCTTTTAGTGTTTTGTTCCATGAAGTTTGAAGAGAAATAATCTTTTGATCTGCTGTTTTATGATCAGATTTTAGTTTGTTATGCATTGACTCTTCTTGTTTTAGTTTCTCACAGATTTTATATGAGTAGTTTCTATAGTATTCAACATGTTGACAACATGATTTTGTGCAGAGTTTTTCTTTCACTTCAGATGGGATTCAGGCAATTTTGGAGATAAGGTTTCAGATTTTGAAGATGAAGTGTCAACCTTAGGTTGATCAGACTGTGCCATTAGAGCTACTTCATCTGTATCCTCCTTAGGATCCGATTTCTCACTCCAATCATAGTCATATTCTTCATTCTCACCTTCCACCTTTGGATCATTATTTTCGGACCAATCTTCTCCTAGGATTTCTGCAACAAGAGATAAACTTGATGTTAAATCATTAGTAAACTGTTCAGCATATGCACTCTAATCTTAACCATCTTTAATGCTGAGTACTAAAGCTTTCTTGGTTTCATCAGATGATTTTGTTTCATCTTTAAGCTCAGGCATAGGAAGACTTTGATAAGGCTTTTGAAAAGTCTTCCCAGCTGGTTGAAACCTTTGATTGCTAGAACTTGATTGAGCATTTCCTCCATTCTTCCTTGGAGCTTTGCATTCTCTGGAGAAATGTCCATAACTATTACAGTTAAAACACCTTGATTTTGACTTATCAAACCCAACAGTCTTGTTAGCACTTGGCTTGTACTTCTTGTTGACATATGAGTGTTTTTGTGTCCTGTAAGCAATCATCACCATCTGCCAGTTTAAGTCCATCTCTTCAACATCTTCAGGATCCATTTCAAACAAATCCTACATAACAAGGTTTAATTGAGTTAAATGGCTACCTTGATATGCTTGAAAACTAGCCATAAATGCAGTGAATGCACTTTTAGACTCTTCATCCTCTAATAGGATGTTTATCACATCTTTAACTTTGCTAGATTTAGCAGAGTTAGATGAAGAAGTCTCTGTTTGAACATTAGATGTTTGAGACTGAGATTTAGAAGGAGATTGAGAATGAGACTGTGTTGTATAAGCAGGAGCACTAGTAAATGATGAATTAGTGAAAAATCCTGCTCCAACAAATAAATCTCGCTCTTCTTCTGTAATTTTCTCACTTTTTGCCATAAATGCATTTTCAATAGTGTTTGCAGGAGTAGCAACAAAATGATACTGAGACATTGATGCTGCTCTATCATTATTCCTTGAGCTTTCATCAATCTCTACTGACTCTATCCTGGCAATGAGTAGATCTTGATCCATAGGGAACTTCTCAGTATGCTTTAGTAAGGTTACTGTTTGTTTCCATGATGAGGATAAAGCATTAAGTAGTATAAGATTTAGATCTTCAAGATCAGGCTTAATACCAGCTGTTGACATCTCAGTTGTAAGTTAAACAAATCTGTTCATCATCTGATTTATGGTTTCTCCAGACAAATGTTGAAACAATTCTAATTGCCTTTTCAACTTTTGTTTCTTGAGATTTTGAATCTCCTTGCCTCCTTCACAAATGGTCTTTAAGACTTTATACATGGTGTATCCAGTTTGATATCCATCAAGCCTTGCAAGAACTTCCAGAGGTAGTCCTTTACACATCAAGGAATATGCTTTGATATCATTCTTTACTCTTCTCAAATCATCTCCTTGAAGACCATCTTTAGGATAGGGTTCTTGAGAATCTTTAGTATAAAAAAACCCTCTGTCAGGCCCATCAGTGATTATAGGAATGTATGGTCCTTTCTCTATAGATTCCAAAGATCAGTGTCAATGGAATTTAAATGATGTTTTAACCTAAAAGACCAATTTTTGAAATCAGCTCTATTTTTAAGTTTTGGAACTCTATTTTCAGAATCTTCTGATCTCACCATTCTTATATTTTTGTTGTTTTTCTTAGATTTTGAATTAAGAAAAGAAATGAAAAAGTTTTTGAAAAATTTTCTTAAAAAAAAAGTTCTAAGTATCAAGGGTGATACGCCTGAACAGTAATCAAACTCCCAAACAGTTAATGCGCTTAAGTTGAGAGACGTCTAAGGAAATGCCTTAGAAAAATTTTCCAAAACGCCCAAGTTGATTCGTCTGAACAGTAGTAAAATGCCTGAACAGTTGTAATGCGCCTACATAGTTGTAATGCGCCTCAACAGTTATCAACCGTCTAAACAGTTCTAATACGCCTCAACAGAGATGATACGTCTGGACTTTTACTCTTCAACAGTAGTCAAACGTCTGAACTGAAAACGTCTAAACAGTGTTAATGCGACTAAACAGTAGTCAAACGCCTAACACTTGGACAATTTTTCAGCAAACCTCATCTCTAATGCGCCACATTCATCATGTTCATTTGAATGTAACTGACTCAATCTTCTGAAATTCTTCAAAAGTTGATGAATTGGATTGAAACTTTCCAATTAGACATGTTTTATACCGATAATCATTCTTCTAACATCAATTTATTTCAATATCAACAACAAATCAATCAATTTTGTGATTTTCAGTTCGAAAAATAGTGAACTTTTCGAACACAAATTCAACAAATTATCTCGAATTTGATGAATTCAACTGCTGATTGTGGTTCAAAACATGTTTCTGATGATGAAACATATCTGAAATCCACAAATTTTCAATTGAATTGTCTATCAATCACAGATTCAGTGAACTTTTTGAGTTTGAAAGTTCGACAAACCTCAAAAATCACTCAACCAACAGCTCTGATACCATTTGATAGGATAAAATGTACCAATCTGTGATGATGTATGAACACAATTCAAAGAAATATAAACAAATTAATCAAATCAAAAAAGATATCAACAAAATTCATAGTTTCATTAAAATCAAGCAAAGACAATTACAAAGTAAGTAAGCAGTTAAAAATCTGTTGTTCGTCACTCCTTCCTAACTGCTACAAGTCTAAGCTATTTATAATGAAACACAAGGAACTAACAAAATTACAAAACTAGTTCTATACTATTACAAATAGTAAAAAGACACATAAAGACAACATGTTAATCTTTCTAGAGAACTAACAAGAGTGAAAGGACTATTCAAACCCTGGAAGATATGCTAAGAGCTTGCGTGATTGACTTTGGTAAGAAGTGGGACAATCATCTTCCTTTGGTGGAGTTCTCCTATAACAATAGTTACCACGCAAGTATAAAGGCAGCTCCGTATGAGGCCCTATATGGTAGGAAATGCCGATCACCATTGGGCTGGAATGAGATCGGTGACAGCCAAGTAATGGGACCCGACATTATGCTGGAAACCACCGACAAGATATTTAAAATCAAGGAGCATTTGAGAGCAGCCAGGGACCGTCAAAAGAAATACACTGATAGAAGATGAAAACCTTTGGAGTTTCAAGTGTGTGATAGGGTAATGCTAAAAGTGGCACCATGGAAGGGTACAGTGAGGTTTGGAAAGAGAGGAAAGCTAAGCCCGAGATACATTAGACCATTTGAGATACTAGCAAGAATTGGTCTCGTGGTGTATAAATTAAAGCTACCTCAGAAGTTAAGTTATATACATGACACCTTCCATGTGTCAAACCTAAAGAAGTGCCTGGTAGACAAGACCTTGGAGATACCATTGAAGGAAGCTAGGATAACCGACAAGTTGAACTTCATGGAAGAGCCCATAGAGATCACTGACCGGCTGGTTATGAAACTCAGACGAAGTCGCATACTTAAGGACAAGGTAAGATGGAATTCTAGGCGAGGACCTGACTTCACCTTGGAGCGAGAAGATGAAATGAGAAAAGGTTATCCGCACCTCTTCAAACCCACCCGTTCTGAATCTAATCGAAGCTAAAATTTCGGGACGAAATTTCCAAAACGGTGGGAGAATGTGATAACCTACCTCTAGGTCATAATTCTAACCTTATCAACCTGCATCATTACCCATTCAATTAATATTAATGTTAATATCATTACCAATATTATTATTAGCATTATTATTATTGTTGTTATTATTACCATTTTTGTTATTTCATGTGCCTTTTGTGATATTTTAGCTAGTTCAAGCTTTAGCTTAGGGAAACTTAGTCATCCGGGAAAGTTAATTCGTCATGATAGGTCTATGATCAGTAGATCTAGTCCATTTTGTATAGGCTTAGTACTTGAATTAATATCTGTAATGAATGGTTGTAATTCATTATTGTGTATGCATTATATATATAGGTTAACCCATTTATAAGTGTGTTGATTTATGTATGGTTGCAGGTACAAACATTATACTTGGCCAATTTCTGAAATTGACCAAGTGTAAGAAACATCTACGGATGAACATTTTATTCTTCCGTAGATATGTTTCTTACAAGTAAAATGCATCCAAAGATCTTATGCGGATGAACAACCACACTGAGTTTGGAAGAACAAGATTGCTTCGGATGAACAAGATTGCTTTGGAAGAACAAGATTGCTTCGGAAGAACAAGATTGCTTCAGAAGAACAATGTACCCTTGGAAGAACAAGACTTGTGCGGAAGACCAAAACATCTACGGAAGACAATATTCCTGTGGAGTCCAAACACCTGTATAACACAAGTGTTACAAGTTAACAAGTCAACAAGGCAATTATTCGAATCCCGAGAAATCCGATGATTCCTTAACAGAAACAATTCAAATCTCAAGAGATCCGGTGTTTCCTTTAATAGAAACATCATTGTCTGTATAAATGGATCCTAGGTTTCAAATCATGGGCGGCTTCCACGGCAACAGCAATAGCAATACGACAATTCCACAACAGCAAACATCACATCAAATCTCACAATCAAACCCTAGCAGCCGTCGCATCATTCATCAAAAAATTTAATATCATTCATTCATTATTTGTAATCATTAACATGCTTTAATAAAATACATATTATTCATTAATTGTGTTTCTTTTAGTGTGTTCTTGAATCATTATTAATATTGAAATTTACTACAAAACAATTAAATCAAGCTGACGTTGATTCCGCAAACGTTGACTTGCCTTCAACCGACACTGATAATTCCTGATTGCGATCCTTGGATTCACAATTGGAATCAGAGCTGGAGTTGATGGATTCATATTGATTTTGATGAGATTTCATGGTTAGATTGCTAAACTTATTGAAGATCTGAAGAAAGCAATTTCATCAACAATCCATTCAACAATACAAGATCCGATGCACACAATGCGAGAAATTAAAGTTTGTAGGCTGCAATATGCGGCTGCCGAACCAAAGAGGCTGCCGAATTAGGGATGCCCTAATTAGGGTTACCGAACCAAAGTGGCCTTTGCGGCCACATTAGGGATGCTGAATTAGGGTTTGCAACCTAGGGTTGCAATTGGGCTCGTGAACACCATTGGGTTTGTCACTTGGGCTCCATCATTAAAACAAAAAGAAAAGGTAGACTCGGATTTATTTGTTTAGGCCGCCAACATCAAAAAGAAAAGGTGGACTTGGATTTAATTGTTTGGGCCGCCAACATCAAAAAGAAAAGATGGACTTGGATTTACTTGTTTGGGCTGCCAACTTCAAAAAAAATATGGATTAGGGTTTTAGCTTAAAGCTATGAAAGCAAGCTATAACCACAAATCAAGAAAAAAAATTGGTTGTTCTAAAGTTTTGAAGATCTCGCTTCCGCATCAACAACAACCTTCTTAGCTTTGAACAACTATTCAACGAAATCAACATCAAGCTTCAATTCACATCGGAAATCTATAGTTTAAGGGGAGTATTGTTGGGTATTCTACCTAAGAAGAAATTAAAGATTTTCAATATTATTGAAGTTGAAGACTTGAAGAACAAAAGCAACAAAAATATTAGTCTAGGGTTTATTTGGTAATTACTCTAATTGATAGGTTAGTATAAATAGCAACATATATCATCCATGTAAAGGTGAATTATTCTCCACCAAGTGTGGGAATTAGTTCCATCACCAACAACATCATATCATCATTCTTCATGGATGATGATTTCATCATCAAATCAATAAACATCAATCATTAAAGACTTTTTGTGTTCATCATTATTATTATTTTAGCATTGAATCATCAAGTTTTGTTAATATTAATATGAGTCCTAAGATTCAAGCTCATCGATCTCGTTCATAAAGGGAACACACAATTGGTATCAGAGCCAAGTGCTCATTGATTTAGATCGATTGATCTATCAGTGTTAGTTGTGTTTAATTGCTTTGAATTCTATAGATTTGTCAGTTTTTACTGATTAGATCTATTGTTTTTAAATGCTTTGAATTCTATAGATTTGTCAGTTTTTACTGATTAGATCTATTGTTTTTAAAAGGGATTTGTGTGAAACTTTTTTTGTCGTTCAACAGTAGTTGGTTAGATTAACTTGGATATATATTCAAATCAAATGAATAGCAGATCCTATTGATCATATTCATCAATTAACATCTCAGATCTTAACTAATCATGAGCAACTTCAGCGGATCATCTTACCAACCACGAAAGTTGGAAACAAAAGCAGACTTCAAATCATGGAAAATCAAGTTTAGGAATCATGTAAATTATACAGATTCTGACTTATGGGTCTCTATAACAGAAGGTCCTTATATTCCACCCACCCTTGGGCCGTATTATAATGATAACAATCAACCCATAAGCACAAAAGATCTTTCACCTGATGATATTAAGAAGGTTAAAGTTGATATCAAAGCATATAGCTTGCTTAGTATGGCTTTGCCAGAAGAAATATTGATCAGATGTGAAAATTATAAAACAGCAAATTCCTTGTGGAAGATTCTTCATACACTTTGTGAAGGGAGTGATGAAATCCAAAGCATTAGGAAGGACACACTTCGTTCACAATATGAAACTTTTCATCATATTGAGGGTGAATCAATTCCTCGACAACTCCACAGGTTTATGCAACTTGTCACAGAAATGAACATTCTTGAGTTGAAATACACAAATAAGGAACTGAACAAGAAAATGCTCCATACTTTACCAGAAAGTTGGAAGCAAACTGTATCCATGTTCAAGAATACCATAGATCTCAAAGTAGTCGGACTAGACACTCTAGTGGCTAAAGTTGAGGCTCTTGAACTGGATAAGAAATCAAGAAACAAGAGTATAAGAACTCATGTATCACCATATCACTTTAAAGAAACAAGAAGTGCTGGAAGTGCTTTTATGTCCAGTAATGATGGTGATAACTCTTGTACTTTGAGTGAAGATGAAGAGGAAGTAAGTTTCTATGCTTCAAAACCTCCTAAAAAATCTTCTCAAAGTAAGTCAAGAAAAGAGAAAGAAAGATCAAATGATCAAAGAGATAAATCATCTGAAAAACCATCATCCAACAATCAATCAGAGTCTATCACTGTCATTCTAGACTCTGAAGAACAAAAGGTAGCTTTTGCAGCTTTCAGTTCAAGCTTTCAAGCATACCTAGGAAGTACATTGCCCACTGCCAACATGTGCCAACAAGATTTAGAAGAACTGCCTCCGGATGTAGTGGAGGAAATGGATCTACAATGGCAAATGGGAATGATTGCCTATAGAGCCAAACAATATCTGAGAAGAAACAAGAATTTGGTTGCTGCAAGTCATCACGTATAGGAGTTGATAAGTCAAAGGTAAGATGCTTCAAGTGAAATCTCTATGGACACTTTTCTAGAGAATGCAATCAACAAAATTCTAACACAACACAACATCAGAATCATCAGGCCAACAACCCTCATCAACTCAAATATGTTTTAGACAGCCACAACTGACCAACTCATCTCCACTAGCCACCAATTCATTAGCAGGAAATAGCAACTCTAAAGACTCTGGGCTGATCATTCTTCACGATGGAACCTTTAACTGGAGTGTGTATGAGAAGGAAGTCTTAGAAGAAAATCAAGCTCTAATGGCTCACATGGAAAACAATGTTCCACCCATAGCAAGTGAGGTAAGAGACAGGTTATGTTCATCAATATATGTTGAGAAAGTAGAAAGATATAGAGTCCATGCATAACAATTAGCTGATAAAGTTAAAAAACAATGATTTTGAATGAATCTCATGTAAGAGAACATAAACTATATCAAATTAAAATTAATTCTTTACAAAAGGATTTAGACAAAATTGTTTCTGAAAATTACAGTTTGAAAGCACAAGTTGAGCATCTGACCACTTCCTTAACCAAATCCATGGCTGATCATGCATCAACTGAAGTGAAACTTTAGAAGTTTCAACTCTCATCTCAACAATATGAGAAATTACTAAATTCTCATATTGAATCAAAAAAAAGGTTTGGGTTGGGATACAATGCTGTGGCACCTCCAGTTAACAATAACTATGTTTCTTTGCCAGAATCAATGACAAATAATCAGTCAAAACATTTTGTGCCTAGCACCAATATAGGAACTAGCTCAAATCAACAAAACATTGATAATGAGATGAATGAAACTGAGCCTTCAGAATCAGAAAAGATTAATCAATTTAATTCAGAATTCGACTTAGATGAGTGGGATGACTTGGATGATTCTGATGAACATGATGCTGATCTTTTAAATAAGGGTAAGAATGTTGTGGTTGAAACAAATATTCCAAAAGTGCTTGAAGAAACAAAGCTGCCATACCCTCCTAAACAAAGAAACATGTTGAAAACCATTTGCAAGAGATTAGCTCAGTTGAATGAAGGTCTTCAAGAGCTAAATCAGCAACAAACCTCCTCCAAT
The DNA here is from genome assembly GCA_025215565.1 of Flaveria ramosissima. Taxonomy (NCBI): domain Eukaryota; kingdom Viridiplantae; phylum Streptophyta; class Magnoliopsida; order Asterales; family Asteraceae; genus Flaveria; species Flaveria ramosissima. Next base: position 35,440,064 of record CM046034.1, read on the forward strand.
AAAGTAAATGAGAAATCTGCTTCTACTGAGGAAAGAGACAAATCCATGGAAAAAGGAAAGAAAAAGGCATCAGCAAATCATCAACAGAAGAACCTCTTTCCAGTACCAGATCTACGGAAAAAAGAAAACTTCAGTAGAAGTTAATGTTGATTTAGTAGATGATCTACGGAAGAGAAATTCAGCAACAAACAATCAAAAGATGTATAAAGTGGAAAAAGAAGAATCTCATCTAAAGCTGAAGAAGAATGAACAACATCAAAAGTTAGAAAACCATAAGAATGATTCTGAGAAAGAATCAGATGATTAGTATTGCAAGTGGTGTGACATGAAAAATCACAATAGTGAAGATTGTTACTTCAGTAGCTACTTCTCTATTTGCAATATGAACAATCACATGACTGCTGACTGCTACTTCAACAAACATTGTGCCCTGCAACAAAAATAACCATTCCACTCAAGAATGTTATTTCAACAAAAAGAACAAGACAAAAGGCACAAAGAAGAAAGAATCAGATAAGTCTGAATCAGATACTCAATCTACTAAATGTGAAAAGGGTTCAAAACTGAAGAAGTCTGAACTAAAATCAAAGTCAAAATCAAAGGACAAAACATCATCAAGTGCTCATCCATTGAAGAAAAGACCAACTTTCCAGCAGTCAAAAACACCTCACAAAAGGGTAGATTTGACTGATAAGAAAACAAAGGATGATGATGCATTCTTTGATAAATTTGAAAAGGGAAATCATATACCCCATTGAAAAACAAAAGATTGTGAGACATTTAATCATAAAGTTTCATTATCAAAACCAAAGTCTCAAATGAACAAAATTAAGTTGAATCAAGAAGAAATTGAGAAAAAAGAACCTAGTTCATCAACATCCCATTCAACAGAATCATCCTCATCTGAAACAACTCAGAATGAATCAACGAAAACTAAAACTGAAACATCAAGACTTGTTCATAAAGGAGTAACTATTTTAGACAATGTTGACAAACCCAAGATCATTAAGACTTGGGTTGTCAATTCTAACTGATTTATTTTTGAATGTAGGAACAACATTTGAGAGCTGACAACAAGTGGTATGTTGACAGTGGTTGTTCCAGGCATATGACAGGAAACTGTTCACTTCTCCATGATTTCAAACATAAAAATGCTTCTTATGTGGCATTTGGTGGGGATAAAAGGGAGGTAAAATTGTTGGTGAAGGAATGATAACAAATGGTGTGCTCAAATTTGAGAAGTAAATTATTGTGAAAATTTACAGTATAATCTATTAAGTGTGTCTCAAATTTGTGATCAAAAATTATATCACATTATTTGATAATACTAATTGTTACATTCTTAAGCCAGGGTTTACTGTTCCAGAAGAATGGGTCCTCCTCAAAGTAGCAAGAAAAGGAAACACTTATGTTTTGGATATGAACAACACATCACTCACAAAGCATGAAACATGCCTTCTATCTAAGTTATCAGAAGATGTATCTCAATTATGACATAGAAGGCTTGTACATTCTAACATGAAAAAATTGGTGAAAAATGACCTGATCATTGGATTGCCAAACAAAGAGTTTCATTGCTCAACTCACTGTTCTTCTTTTTACAAAGGAAAAGAACATAGAGTGTCACATAAATCCTAAAATATCAATACTAATACTACACCACTCAAATTGCTTCACATGGATCTGTTTGGTCCTACCAATGTGATGAGCATTGGAAAAAGGCAATATTGTTTGGTGATAGTTGATGATTTCACAAGATTCACATGGGTCTTTTTCTTAAAACAAAATAGTGAAACATCAGAAACATTAATGGACTTTGTGATCAAGATTGAGAATCAACTTGATACAAAAGTTAAATTTTTTAAGTCAATTTTGAACTGGATTCCTTTTGTAGGAGCAAATGTATTGCAAGGCAATTCAGTACACAACGAACTCCACAAAAAAATAGAGTTGCTGAAAGAAGAAACAGAACTCTCATTGAAGCAGCTAGAAAAATGCTTGCTGATTCATAATTGCCCATCATATTTTGGGCTGATGCAGTGAATACTGCATGCAATGTTCAAAACAGAACATTAAATGTCAAAGAACATAACAAAACTCCTTATGAGCTCTTGTTTAAATGAAAACCATACATAGGATATCTTATAGTCTATGGATGTCATGTATCTGTTTTAAACATAAAAGAGTCATTGGGAAAATTTTTAGAAAAAGCATATGATGGTTTCTTTGTTGGATACTCTTCAACATCTAAATCTTATAGGATTTATATTCCCGAACATAACATTGTGGAAGAATCTCCTAATGTATCATTTGATGAATCTGTATTTACTAAGTCAGTTAAAGGTTCATCATGGTTGTTTGACATAGATGCTCTAACTAAATCATTTAAGTATGATCATTTGAACATTGCAGGATCTGATGAAGTATGTTATCCATTTGTTCCACCTCATATGGCTGAAGTAACATTATCTGTTGATCCTCCAAGGATACACACATCCTCGGGTGGAAACACATAAGCAGCAGCTGCAGACACTACATGTGGAAATGAAAATGGTGCATCCGGAGATGTGAATGTTGTCCCTTAAACAGATCCATGCTCTCAAGTGAATACAACAAACATTGGAAATGTTTCAAGTCCTCACTTATCATCCGGAGAAGTTCCTGTAACTCCTACGGAAGAGCAAAATGATTCCGGAGAAGTTCCTACGGAAAAGCAAAATAATTCCGGAGAAGTTCCTACGGAAGAGCAAAATTATTCCGGAGAAGTTCCTACGGAAGAGCAACGGAAGACACTCATGATCCAACACCTCATGTTGAATATTTTGACTATTTTCTAAACTCTCAACCTGGGTTGGATCAGTCTGAGGCAATGGAAATGACTAACCTGAAATCATCTATGCCAATTGAATCAACTCCATCAATGAGAATCCATAAGACTCATCCAGTCAACAATATCATTAGAGATCTTACAAAGAGAACTACAAGGAGCCAAAGTGGTACTGCCAACCTTTGTCTCTTCAGTTGTTTTCTTTTACAAGTGGTCCCTCCAAACATCACTGCTGCTTTAAAAGACAATAGTTGGATTGAAGCTATGCAAGAAGAGCTTCAACAATTTAGAAAGCAAAAGGTATGGTCTCTAGTTGATTTGCCTGAAGGTCAACATCCTATTAGAACAAGGTGGCTATACAAAAACAAACTGGATGATAGATGGATTATTGTAAGAAACAAAGCAAGGTTGATTGCACAAGGATACACATAAGAAAAAGGAATAGACTATGATGAAGTTTTTGCACCAGTTGCAAGAATTGAGGCCATAAGAGTGTTTCTAGCTTATGCATCATATAAGAAGTTCACTGTGTATCAGATGGATGACAAGTGTGTATTCCTATATGGGAAGATTGATGAGGAAGTTTATGTGTCACAACCCCCTGGTTTTGAAGATCCTCATTATCCTCATAGGGTATACAAGCTAGATAAAGCCTTGTATGGTCTTCATCAAGCACCAAGAAAGTGGTATGAAACACTATCATCTTTCTTGCTCAAGCATGGCTACAAAAGAGGAACCATTGATTAGACACTCCTTCTCAAACAAGAACATCAAGATCTCTTAGTTGTTCAAATATATGTTGATGATATTATATTTGTCTCAACTAATAAGAGATTGTGTGTAAATTTCGAAGAGCTGATGAAATCTGAATTTCAGATGAGTTCAATGGGTGAATTAACCTTCTTTCTTGGTCTTCAAGTTTATCAAAAACCAGATGGGATATTCATCAATCAAGAAAAATACATACATCAAATTTTGAAGAAATACAATCTTGCTGAAGTATCCTCATGCAAAACACCAGCATCAACAACTGATAAGATTATTCCTGATCCTTAAGGAAAATCTATTGACCAAAAATTATATAGATCAATGATAGGTTCACTTATGTATCTAACTGCCTGTAGACTTAACATTATGTTTGTTGTGTGTGTGTGCTAGGTACCAATCTGATCCAAGGGAGTCTCATCTGAATGCTGTAAAAAAAATTTTAAGATACCTCAAAGGAAAACCAGGACTTTGTCTTTGGTATCCAAAGGATGGTAACTTTACACTCTACTCATACTCAGACAGTGACTATGGTGGATGTAATAGTAACAGAAAATCAACAACTGGTGGATGTCAATTCATCGGACTAAGGCTAGTATCATGGCAGTGCAAGAAACAAACCAATGTATCTGTATCCACAACTGAGGCTGAGTACATAGCTGCTTTAGCTGGTTGCTCTCAAGTCCTTTGGTTGCAAAACCAATTGCTTGACTATGGTTACAACTTCCTTCAAACTTCAATTTACATAGACAATTCTGCTGCTATGTTTATAACTGCTAATCCTGTGCAACATAGTAAAACAGAACATATTGAAATAAGATATCATTTTCTGAGAGATTGCTCAGAAAAGGGTTTGATTAAGTTAGTCAAAGTGGATACAACAAATCAGCTTGCTGATTTATTCACTAAAGCCTTTGTTTCAGTCAGATTTAATTTTCTAATTGAGTCTTTAGGCATGATTAACTTAGATTAATCAATTTGAACAAACAAAATACTATGTGTAATGTTGCTTCAGCATGACATATGCTTGGGAAATGATAGTACACTATATATTTGCTTATTCCTGAATTCATAAATAACATTAAATCTAAGCAAGTTTCTTGATATGTGAGTAGATTCATCTTGAGTGGAAACTACACTGAGTGCATGCCAAACATAATGCTAAGTGATTGTTTGTGGGAAACATCATTTTGAGAATATAAAGTGAGTCTTATTCTGATGTGACCAAATCACTCATCTAAACACACTATGTACCAACACTTTATAATATCTATCTTTGCAAATCATACTCCCTCTTTTTTGTGTGAACAAGGACCTCGGTGTATGATCACCATGCTTAATATCAGTTACAAAAGGTGAAAAGATCATGATCCTCATCATCCCTATGTTTTGTGTGAACAAAGACCTAGGTTAAAGACACCTCTGTTTTACGTGAGTAAAGACCTGGTGACCTGATGATGATCATATCTAAGCTCTCAAAAGAATCCTATGTGATCAATTGTATATTAATCTAGAGCTTCTACATCATTACATTAATGAGATACCCAATGCATCTCAAGATAGAACTTATAACTTAAATTACATAGTTCTTAACTGTGAAAAAGTGATGATTTGACTTGCAAAGGGAGGACAAAATCTTTGTGAATTGAATGTGAAGCCCATAACAGTTATTTCCAAATCGATATGAAAACATGAGAAACAGCATGCCTAGTTGATACATGAGGTCTTGTATGGATTTAAGTGGACAATATACTTGCAATCAGAACTTTGTTCAGGTATCAATTCAACAAATTAACTCATCATGAAGAGGCTTAGTATTATAGTATGATCCCATCATATGTGTACATATGTCTGAGCATCATCATACAGTTAAATGTCACTCATGCTATTCTTCTTAGAAATTTATGATAAATGCTTAATGTCATCATTAATCACAAATTTAGGGGGAGTAGAATTCATGAAGTTAAGTTTATCAATCAGCAGGTTTGTCTATTTCATTATCAATTTGAAGGAATTGGAATCTGAGCACCATCTTAGAATCTGAGCACCATCTTAGCTCCTGGATACATGAAATTTTCTTTAAAATCATTTAAACTTTCTTGTGCTAAATTGTCATGAATACAAAGTCAACAAGGTCCAAAAGCAATAAATGGTTCTAAGCAATGGACTTGGACCATACTACAATATTTCTCTGCATTGTGCCATCTTAAGCATCAGCAGAAGCTACAGTGTGGAAAATTTAAATGTTTATTCGTAGATTGGTAAACTACGGATGAGCAAAGATCAACAAATATAATTTAATTTCATATTTTGGTAATCTGTGAAAATATAAGTTATACTTCATCAGCAGATGTCGTTAAGACATCCTCAGATGATTTATGGGATCCGTAGATGATCTGCAGAAGAATTTGTTGAGGGTCCCACTTTATTAAAGTAATAAAATTAATGTGTCTGAGAGTATAAATGATGTTGTTTGACTTCAAAAATTCATTAATCGCTCTTTCAGTTCACGTTTTCAAACCTAGAAAAACACACTCTCAACAAACTTTTCCCCCTTCTATAACATTCAAATTTTACCAAATCAAAACATCAAATAAACATATATCTGTGCTCTCAGATCGCTGTGTTCAAGGTAAAACATGTCGTAATGATTCAATAACGAACCATTCGAATCTTGTTTAATCTAACAACTATTTGTATTCTCAGTGTGATTCTAACGAAATCTTCTTCTTCTGAACAGATGGATAATCGATTTTCCAAAGAGCACAATTTGTGTGCCTTCTTAAACCCTGACGATCCTGTTTCACTAGGGTGTCAAGACATTAACCGATATCTAAGACGATCCAGGCTGTTCTATGCCTTATCAGCAGAGCCTATGATTCACCAATCGCACATCACTGATTTCTGGAACTCTGCCCAAATAGAGGAAGATGGTCAAGTTATTGTGGCTGATGTGAAGAATCAAAGACTGAGAGTGGATGAACAGATAATAAGAAGGGTTTTTGAGTTGGAGATATAGAAGCTGGTCGCCCTGATGTGTTTGACAATGAATACATAGAAAAAGTCTTTCTTCTGATGGGGTATGATGGTGACTTCGAGAAGTGAGAAATAAAGAAAGGAAGACTCTGCAAGCCGTACAGATTTCTCTGCCACACTTATCTTAAGTGCATCTCAAATAGAAAATCTGGACTTGACAGATTTTCAAGGCATATCTCTTCAGGCATTATTGGTGTTTTTGAGGGAAGAACCTACAATTACTCAAAGTACATCTTCAACTGCTTATGTGATCAAATCAAAGTACAGAAGGCTGACAAGATATACATGTTTCTAAGGTTTCTACAACTAATCTTCAATGTTGATCTGCCTGGAACTACTGTGGATGGTGATGTGTTCGTTCAAGCACACCTTGGCAGATCCGTACTGAATAAAATATGTGGGAAATATGAAGGAGGAGACATGCCCATGTTTGATCATGTGGTAGATGCTCATGCAAACATTCCTCAAGAGCTTGTGTGGGAAGATCAACAGGAGGTTTCATCAACGAACTCTGTTCAAGACACACACTCACCAGACATATCACCCACACACCATAACCTCAACCATCCCTACCAAATTCACCTGTCAGCCAAAACATAGAACCTATCTCTCCAGTTCACCCTCTATCACCTCATGTTGAATATTTTTACTATTTTCTAAACTCTCAACCTGGGTTGGATCAGTGTGAGGCAATGGAAATGACTAACCTGAAATCATCTATTCCAATTGAATCAACTCCTTCAATGAGAATCCATAAGACTCATCCAGTCAACAACATCATTAGAGATCTTACAAAGAGAACTACAAGGAGCCAAAGTGGTACTGCCAACCTTTGTTTCTTCAGTTGTTTTCTTTTACAAGTGGTCCCTCCAAACATCACTGCTGCTTTAAAAGACAATAGTTGGATTGAAGCTATGCATGAAGAGCTTCGACAATTTAGAAAGCAAAAGGTATGGCCTCTAGTTGATTTGCCTGAAGGTCAACATCCTATTGGAACAAGGTGGCTATACAAAAACAAACTGGATGATAGATGGATTATTGTAAGAAACAAAGCAAGGTTGATTGCACAAGGATACACATAAGAAAAAGGAATAGACTATGATGAAGTTTTTGCACCAGTTGCAAGAATTGAGGCCATAAGAGTGTTTCTAGCTGATGCATCATATAAGAAGTTCACTGTGTATCAGATGGATGACAAGTGTGTATTCCTATATGGGAAGATTGATGAGGAAGTTTATGTGTCACAACCCCCTGGTTTTGAAGATCCTCATTATCCTTATAGGGTATACAAGCTAGATAAAGCCTTGTATGGTCTTCATCAAGCACCAAGAAAGTGGTATGAAACACTATCATCTTTCTTGCTCAAGCATGGCTACAAAAGAGGAACCATTGATTAGACACTCCTTCTCAAACAAGAACATCAAGATCTCTTAGTTGTTCAAATATATGTTGATGATATTATATTTGTCTCAACTAATAAGAGATTGTGTGTAAATTTCGAAGAGCTGATGAAATCTAAATTTCAGATGAGTTCAATGGGTGAATTAACCTTCTTTCTTGGTATTCAAGTTTATCAGAAACCAGATGGGATATTCATCAATCAAGAAAAATACATACATCAAATTTTGAAGAAATACAATCTTGCTGAAGTATCCTCATGCAAAACACCAGCATCAACAACTGATAAGATTATTCCTGATCCTTAAGGAAAATCTATTGATCAAAAATTATATAGATCAATGATAGGTTCACTTATGTATCTAACTGCCTGTAGACCTAACATTATGTTTGTTGTGTGTGTGTGCTAGGTACCAATCTGATCCAACGGAGTCTCATCTGAATGCTGTAAAAAAGATTTTAAGATACCTCAAAGGAAAACCAGGACTTTGTCTTTGGTACCCAAAGGATGGTAACTTTACACTCTACTCATACTCAGACAGTGACTTTGGTGGATGTAACAGTAACAGAAAATCAACAACTGGTGGATGTCAATTCATCGGACTAAGGCTAGTATCATGGCAGTGCAAGAAACAAACCAATGTATCTGTATCCACAACTGAGGCTGAGTACATAGCTGCTTTAGCTGGTTGCTCTCAAGTCCTTTGGTTGCAAAACCAATTGCTTGACTATGGTTACAACTTTCTTCAAACTTCAATTTACATAGACAATTCTGCTGCTATGTTTATAACTGCTAATCCTGTGCAACATAGTAAAACAAAACATATTGAAATAAGATATCATTTTCTGAGAGATTGCTCAGAAAAGGGTTTGATTAAGTTAGTCAAAGTGGATACAACAAATCAGCTTGCTGATTTATTCACTAAAGCCTTTGTTTCAGTCAGATTTAATTTTCTAATTGAGTCTTTAGGCATGATTAACTTAGATTAATCAATTTGAACAAACAAAATACTATGTGTAATAATGCTTAAGCATGAGATATGCTTGGGAAATAATAGTACACTATATCTTTGCTTATTCCTGAATTCATAAATAACATTAAATCTAAGCAAGTTTCTTGATATGTGAGTAGATTCATCTTGAGTGGAAACTACACTGAGTGCATGCCAAACATAATGCTAATTGATTGTTTGTGGGAAACTTCATTTTGAGAATACAAAGTGAGTCTTATTCTGATGTGACCAAATCACTCATCTAAACACACTATGTACCAACACTTTATAATATCTATCTTTGCAAATCATACTCCCTCTTTTTTGTGTGAACAAAGACCTGGGTGTATGATCACCATGCTTAATATCAGTTAGAAAAGGTGAAAAGATCATGATCCTCATCATCCCTCTGTTTTGTGTGAACAAAGACCTAGGTTAAAGACACCTCTGTTTTACGTGAGTAAAGACCTGGTGACCTGATGATGATCATATCTAAGCTCTCAAAAGAATCCTATATGATCAATTGTATATTAATCTAGAGCTTCTACATCATTGCATTAATGAGATGCCCAATGCATCTCAAGATAGAACTTATAACTTAAATTACATAGTTCTTAACTGTGAAAAAGTGATGATTTGACTTGCAAAGGGAGGACAAAATCTTTGTGAATTGAATGTGAAGCCCATAACAGTTATTTCCAAATCGATATGAAAACATGAGAAACAACATGCCTAGTTGATACATGAGCACTTGTATGGATTTAAGTGGACAATATACTTGCAATCAGAACTTTGTTCAGGTATCAATTCAACAAATTAACTCATCATAAAGAGGCTTAGTATTATAGTATGATCCCATCATATGTGTAAATATGTCTGAGCATCATCATACAGTTAAATGTCACTCATGCTATTCTTCTTAGAAATTTATGATAAATGCTTAATGTCATCATTAATCACAAATTTAGGGGGAGTAGAATTCATGAAGTTAAGTTTATCAATCAGCAGCTTTGTCTATTCATTATCAATTTGAAGGAATTGGAATCTGAGCACCATCTTAGAATCTGAGCACCATCTTAGCTCCTGGATACATGAAATTTTCTTTAAAATCATTTAAACTTTCTTGTGCTAAATTGTCATGAATACAAAGTCAACAAGGTCCAAAAGCAATAAATGGTTCTAAGCAATGGACTTGGACCATACAACAATATTTCTCTGCATTGTGCCATCTTAAGCATCAGCAGATGCTACAGTGTGGAAAATTTAAATGTTTATTCGTAGATTGGTAAACTACGGATGAGCAAAGATCAACAAATATAATTTAATTTCATAGTTTGGTAATCTGTGAAAATGTAAGTTATACATCATCAGCAGATGTCGTTAAAACATCCTCAGATGATTTATGGGATCCGTAGATGATCTGCGGAAGAATTTGTTGAGGGTCCCACTTCATTAAAGTAATAAAATTAATGTGTCTGAGAGTATAAATGATGTTGTTTGACTTCAAAAATTCATTAATCGCTCTTTCAGTTCACGTTTTCAGACCTAGAAAAACACACTCTCAACAAACTTTTTCCCCTTCTATAACATTCAAATTTTACCAAATCAAAACATCAAATAAACATATATCTGTGCTCTCAGATAGCTGTGTTCAAGGTAAAACATGTCGTAATGATTCAATAACGAACCATTCGAATCTCGTTTAATCTCACAACTGTTTGTATTCTCATTGTGATTCTAACGAAATCTTCTTCTTCTGAACAGATGGATAATCGATTTGCCAAAGAGCACAATTTGTGTGCCTTCTTAAACCCTGACGATCCTGTTTCAGTAGGGTGTCAAGACATTAACCAATATCTAAGAAGATCCAGGCTGTTCTATGCCTTATCAGTAGAGCCTATGATTCACCAATCGCACATCACTGATTTCTGGAACTCCGCCCAAATAGAGGAAGATGGTCAAGTTATTGTGGCTGATGTGAAGAATCAAAGACTGAGAGTGGATGAACAAATAATAAGAAGGGTTCTTGAGTTGGGAGATATAGAAGTTGGTCACCCTGATGTGTTTCAATGAATACATTGAAAAAGTCTTTCTTCTGATGGGGTATGATGGTGACTTCGAGAAGTGAGAAATAAAGAAAGGAAGACTCTGCAAGCCGTACAGATTTCTCTGCCACACTTATCTTAAGTGCATCTCAAATAGAAAATCTGGACTTGAAAGATTTTCAAGGCATATCTCTTCAGGCATTATTGGTGTTTTTGTGGGAAGAACCTACAATTACTCAAAGTACATCTTCAACTGCTTATGTGATCACATCAAAGTACAGAAGGCTGACAAGATATACATGTTTCTAAGGTTTCTGCAACTAATCTTCAATGCTGATCTGCCTGGAACTACTGTGGATGGTGATGTGTTCGTTCAAGCACACCTTGGCAGATCCGTACTGAATAAAATATCTGGGAAATATGAAGGAGGAGACATGCCCATGTTTGATCATGTGGTAGATGCTCATGCAAACATTCCTCAAGAGCTTGTGTGGGAATATCAACAGGAGGTTTCATCAACCAACTCTGTTCAAGACACACACTCACAAGACATATCACCCATACACCATCAACCTCAACCATCCCTACCAAATTCACCTACCAGCCAAAACATAGAACCTATCTCTCCAGTTCACCCTCTTTCACCAAATCAACAACAAACACCCCAACCACAATCACCACCCAGCCAAAACAATCAACCAATCTCTCCAATTCACCCTCAATCACCAAATCAGCTTCAGACAACTTTTTCAACAACCTCCAAATCCAGAAAATTCATCCACTGATGGCATTTACACTGGGGAGACATAGTTAGCCTCACAAGCAAGTACAATTCAACTGTCGTTAACCAAAACTGAATCCCCTGTACTCTCAAATGAAACTAAACAAGTCTCTCTTGTCACTGACCATCAACAACAACAACAACCACATCAATAACCGGAAGATCAAGCTATTGAGGCCAGTTCAAGCTCACCAAGTGTAGCCCATGAAGAAGTAAATGATGATGAGATTGCTTCTCAACATCAGGAAGAAGAAGAAGAGGCAAACTATGTTGATGTTATTGCTTGTAATGAAGATGATCTGAGTGATACTGATATCCCTGTCAGCAAGAGTTATCTGGTTGCTGAATACAACAAGCTTGTTTTGAAGTCTAACAATAGAAAGCAAAGAATTCAAGAGTTGAAGGGAATGATGAAAGTAAAAGATGATCAGCTGATGAAGCAAGAATCAAGTCTGAAAAGATTGAGGGAGAACATACAGGAAAACAATAAAGTGATTGATGCATTGCATGAGCTGGTTAAAGAACTTAAGACTCAGCAAAGAATGAGAAGATTGAAAATAAGAAGCTAAGGCTGAAGGTTGATCAAATGAATGACTCTCTCTACGATCAATCAGCTTTGTTGAGAAGAAAAGAAGAAGAGATTGACTAGCTAAAGAAGAAGATATGTGCTATTGAATCAGAGCAACTAAAGAAACCTGCTGAAACTTCAAAGCAACTTATTAAATACTCAAGAAAAAAGGAAGTATTTGGGTTCAACAAATATACAAACAATCAATATTGAAGAGATACCCAAGAAGTCAAGGCATACATCTTCAGAACACACTCCTTCAGTGGATGTGTCACCATTAAAGCAAGTAACTCATGATGAAGATGAAGCTGAGAGTGATGCTGAATGGAAAGAGCTGATTGAAGATGAAATTAACAAAGATCAAGAAGAATCAAAGACTGATGTTCTTCTTACAACAAAAGACATTACGGAAGAGAGGCCCGAGTCATCTGTGTTTATGACCCTGATCAATCACGGGTTCCCATTTGACATGGTTGAATGAATGAACTTGACTGAGATGAAAGATATGTTGAAAGAGTTTGAGCTTGCTAGATTCATAATTCCAAATTGTGACTATGAAGCATTCACCACTTTTCATGCCATTCAGAAAATCAAGAAAGATCTAGGTCACTGTGATACAACATAACTGAGCAAGTACAATATGGTATGTTGGCTACAGGGTCACAACTATAAGGGTCATGAGCTTAAAGGAAGAAGTGTTGCTGAGCTGAGAAGAATGATGGAACATGTAATGTCTGTTGAACTTGATACTGGAGTCAGATTCAGAACTGAAGATCCACACCCATCTTATGAGCAACAAAGCAAACTTCCTGCTGATCCTATAACTGTTGAATCTAAAGATCATCACAAAGGAAAAGAAAAACTAATCAGAGAACCAAGAGCAGTCATTCCTAGCAAAGTGTGGCCATTGGGAACAACAGTCAGAGAAATCACAGAGAAGAAGTCTACATTGATAGAATTGTTTGACCACATTACTAGTCCATCCTCTTTGGAAGACAACAGAATCATGGCATGGAAATATGATCAAGAATGGGACTGTGCTATCATCAAGAGGATATCTGGAAGGATTGAATACTTCCATGATGTAGAAACATTACTGAGACTTCCTGGGAGAGACATCAAAGACCTTCGAAGCCTAATCATCTCAAACTATCCAATCCATCCAAGAGGAAGAGACTTTTCTGTTTTAGTGGGTAGGATGAAAACAAGATTTGTAGATGATGTACTGAAGGAGGCTAAGAGGGAAGATACTGAACATAAGAAAAGACTTCAAAAAGGAAAAAGATTAAACATCAACTCTTCTACTATGGTTGATGATGAACTCTTAAGGAGGGTTGGATACTCAAACAGAAAAATAGCAGCCATCAAAGTCATAGCAGAAAATCAATACACTATTCCCATAACTGAGTGGGGATATGTGGAGAAGACAAAAGAAATGGTGCTACTAAGGAATGCTGAGGGGAAGAAAGGTGAAAAGATAAGAATTTTTGACCTAGTAGAAATCAAACTGCTATACCCCAGCTACACATCATACCTGCATGATAAGTTCTTTCCAAAGTTGTCAGATGAAAGAGCATAGAATGATCTATGCTTATATATGCACATGATTCAAGTGGTGGATAAACTACATGCTAAAGCATACAAAAGAAGAAGACATGATGCTGGGCTGCTGAAAGAAGCCAACATTGAAGAAGTATCAGAATTAAGAATCTTAGAGGAAGATGAGCTCGAGATAGTGCACAATGAAAGTGTATGGAAACACTCACCACTGAAGAAGACATTTTGGGCCTAAGTTTTGAGACTCTGCAAAGGATATATAGAATGGAGATCAAGTACAAGTACGATGATCAAAAGGATGAAGTATCATACTTCAATAAAAGGATGGTGGCAAGATTGAAAGAACTTTCAGTTTTGAAGAGCTGATTACAAGTATCTAAGCCTAAGGGGGAGTTTTGTTAGGTCTAGGATTAGTAGATCTAGTCCAATTTGTATAGGCTTAGTACTTGAATTAATATATGTATGAATGGTTGTAATTCATTATTGTGTATGCATTAATTATATAGGTTAACCCATTTATATGTGTGTTGATTTATGTATGGTTGCAGGTACAAACATTATACTTGGTCAATTTCTGAAATTAACCAAGTGTAAGAAACATCTACGGATGAACATTTTGTTCTTCCGTAAATATGTTTCTTACAAGTAAAATGTATCCAAAGATCTTCTGCGGATGAACAACCACACTGAGGTTGGAAGAACAAGATTGCTTCGGAAGAACAAGATTGATTCGGAAGAACAATGTACCCTTGGAAGAACAAGACTTCTGCGGAAGAACAAAACTTCTACGGAAGACAATATTCCTGCGGAGTCCAAACACTTGTATAATACAAGTGTTACAAGCCAACAAGTCAACAAGGCAGTTATGTGAATCCCGAGAAATTCGATGATTCCTTAACGGAAACAATTCGAATCCCAAGAAATCCGATGATTCCTATAAACAATTCAAATCCCAAGAGATCCGCTGTTTCCTTTAACAGAAACATCATTGTCTATATAAATGGATCCTAGGTTTCGAATCATGGGCGGCTTCCACGGAAACAACAATAGCAATACGACAATTCCACAACAGCAAACATAACATCAAATCTCACAATCAAACCCTAGCAGCCGTCGCATCATTAGAGGCCAAACTCGGCCACCCCACTATACTACAAAATAACACCACACAATAACAATTTTGATTAAAATTTAAATCAAAAACTCCCTCACTAGAGGCCAAACTCGGCCGCCCCGCTCTCCTCCACTCTCCTCTCTTCTACACCACCTCTCCATCCACCACTACCATTCCATGCAATCTTCCCATCTCTATACACACACAAACACTCCTCTCACTCCCTCATCTCTTTCTCAACTTCTCCCTCCAGAAAACACACACAACACCACAAATTCTCTCTACTTCCAGCTCCATAATTCGAAGAACACAACATCACACCATCGGCCAAGCATCAAAACCGCAAGAAAGTTAAGATTTGTGAGCTTTTGGTGCACGGTTCATACAAGTTCAAGATTCTCTAGCCTTGTTTGAGATTCTCCAGTCTTTGTTCGAGGTTCTCCAGCTCATCTTCTCTCTATACACTCTACAAACCGTGAAACATACAAAGAGTAAGCTTCATCTTACCCGAACCATGTACATCATGTGTTATTCCTTCATTTATCCACCGAAAACCATATCTCTTTGCTCTAACAGAAGTCTACTTCTACCACCTTGTTCTTAAGGAGCTTTCAAAGTTCTTGAAGTTATCACACTTGTAACATAAGTCATTCTATAGGTGTAACCCGATTTACACCTAGAAAACCCTCTTTTTGGGTGTTATTACACCATCCAACTTGCACAACTTGTAACCTCCTGAAGCCATGCTTGTAACCTGCTCAAAATCAGTTTTCTAACCTTCTAATAACCTGCTTTTAAAGTTACAAAAGGTTTGGGTAATGTTTAATCACGAGTTATAACGTTTTACACATGTGTAATGGATGAAAATGGTGTAATCTCTAAGTTTCCATATTGATTCATGAGTTGTTTGATGAACCCGTGAGTTAAGCATGTTCTTTAAGTAGTTTTTGGATGATATTGGGTGTATGATGAGATGTTAATGGCTGAAATTGATGAAAACATAGACTTGTAAGCAATATGGACATATTCGGGGACCGAAAAGTGGTAAAACGACTTAAAAATAAGAAAACATGGACTTAAACTATATTAAAAAGTATTCCAGGTTCTTAAAGATTTAATAAAGTGTTTGGACCAGATTTTTTGATCAAATGGTCAAAAGACAAGTTAAAAAGGGATTTTTAACTAAAATCGGGTATTAACCGGGTGACGTTTTGAGGAAAATCCTAGAAATAATGGTATAAAAACCAAAACCCATAGAAACCATATTATTTCAGTAAGATAAATGCTATAAGATTTTAAAGATGTGAAAATTGGTCAACAAGCTTTTAAACAGTCATTTTAGGGTAAAAAGGCGTTTTAACGGGTTTAACATAAAAACAAGATTTTCAATTAAAAGAAGCTTGAAATACATTTTTAACATATTAAAAACTTATAAAAATGTCATTTAAGTAAGATTTCAAAGATCTAAGACTAAAAATGTGGAAATCAACACTTAACCGTTAAAAAACTTCGATTTTACCGTAACCGGTAACGTAACACATAAAAATATAAAACCTGGAATTAAATTCTAAATCTTGGTATAAACTTACTTAAATAAGTTACTTAACTTCAAGAACTTAATAATTTGCCATAAAAGTCATTAAATGCAAGAAATCAAACTTGGGGTAAAAATTGTAAATTTAGGAAACTTGGAGAACTAAACTGTAAAATTTTGCTAAACTTCAATAAACCGACCCCTTGAAATAATAATCATTTAGAAAACTCAAACTAACTTGTGTAGATGATCTAACATGGTAAATCATGTATTTTTTTCTAAGAAACCCTAACTTTCTATAATAGGAAACTTTTTATATAAAGACTTAGCAAATCAAAAACTAGTAAGACATTAACCTCATGACACACCTAGTGCATATTCATAACCCTAGAATTAGTGGCTTGACACTAAAATCTTGATGGTAGGGTGCTAGAATTGAGACTCTTTCCCAACACACGAAGAATCCTTTTGCTTGAATTTTAAGGTGAGTTTTAGGCTGCGTTTGGTTGGAAGGAATGCAATGGAATGGAATGGAATTGAGAAACTAGTATAATTTTCAAGTAAATTATGTTTGAGTGTGTTAATCCTCTAGAAAGATTAACATGTTGTCTTTAGATGTCTTTTTAATACTTTGTAATAGTATAGGGACTAGTTTTGTAATTAGTTAGTTCCTTTACTTTTCGTTTCATTATAATTAGCTTAGACTTACAGGTAGTAGGTAACGAGTTAAATTCGAACCTGCTTAGATACTTTGTAATTGTCTTTGCTTGATATTAATGAAACCATGAATATTGTTGATATCTTGCTTGATTTGATTACTTTGTTTGTATTTCATTGAATTGTGTTCATAAATCATCACAGATTGGTACATTTGATCCTATCAAATGATATCAGAGCTGTTGGTAAGCTGTTAGTGAGTTATTTTTGAAGTTGTCGAACTCAAAAACTTCACTGAATCTGTGATTGATATACAATTCAATTGAAAATTTGTGAATTTCAGATGTGTTTCATCATCAGAAACATGATTTGAATCACAATTAGCAGTTAAATTCATAAAATTCAAGTCAATTTGTTGAATTTGTGTTCGAAAAAGGTTTATATTTTTCGGACTGAAAATCTCATAATTGAGTGATTTGTTGTTGATATTGAAAGAAATTGATGTTAGAAGAATGATTATCGGTATAAAACATGCTTAATTGGAAAGTTTCAATCGAATTCATCAACATTTGAAGAATTCAGAAGATTTGAGTTAGTTACATTCATATGAACATGATGAATGTGGCGCATGAGCTGAGATTGGCTTAAAAATTTGTCTAAGTGTTAGGCGTTTGACTACTGCTTAGGCGCATAAACACTGTGTGGACGTTTTCTAGTTCAAATGTTTGACTATTGTTGAAGAGAAAAAGGCCAGACGCATCATCTTTGTTGATAAAGATTATAAGTGTTTTAGACGTTTGACAATTGTTGAGACGCTTTACAACTGTTTAGGCGCATGACAACTATTTAGGCGCTTTTGCATTGTTTAGGCGTTTTTCAACTGTTCAGGCGTTTTTAATCTGTTTAGACGCATCAACTTGGGCGTTTTGGAAAATTTTCTAAGGCATTCCCTTAGACGTTTCTCAACTCAGGCGCATCAACTGTTTGGGAGTATAATCACTGTTCAGGCGTATCACCTTTGACATTTAGAATTTTTTTGAAAAAAAAGAAAATTTTTCAAAAACTTTTTCATTTATTTTCTTAATTCAAAATCTAAAACAACAAAAATATAAGAATGGTGAAATCAAAAGATTCTAAAAATAGAGTTTCAAAACTTAAAAATAGAGCTGATTTCAAAAATTGGTCTCTTAGGCTAAAACAGCATTTTAATTCCATTGACACTGATCTTTGGAAATCTATAGAGAAAGGACCATACATTCCTATAATCACTGATGGGCCTGACAGAGGATTTGTTTATACTAAAGATTCTCCAGAACCCTATCCTGAAGATGGTCTTCAAGGAGATGATTTGAAAAGAGTAAAGAATGATATCAAAGCATATTCCTTGATGTGTAAAGGATTACCTTTGGAAGTTCTTGCAAGGCTTGATGCATATCAAACTGGATACACTCTATATAAGGTCTTAAAGATCATTTGTGAAGGAGGCAAGGAGATTCAAAATCTAAAGAAACAAAAGTTTAAAAGACAATTAGAATTGTTTCAACATTTGTCTGGAGAAACCATAAATCAGATGATGAACAGATTTGTTCAACTTACAACTAAGATGTCAACAGCTGGTATTAAGCCTAATCTTGAAGATCTAAATCTTAGACTACTCAATGCTTTACGCTCATCATGGAAACAAACAGTAACCTTACTAAGGGGCTGTTTGTTTTGGTCTGACCCGGCTGACCGGCTGACTCGGTCAGCGGGTCAGCCCGTTTGATACGCGAATGGAACAATCTTACCGGGTCATATGGTCTGACCCAGACTTGAAAAAACAAGTTGCTGACCCCGGCCAACACTCCTCCCCTTCCCTGATCGGCGCCCCCTTCCTCCCCCACGCTCTCGATCAATCCCTTTAACCTTCCCCTCCGGCGAACCGCCGCCCGCCAGACCGTTCAGGACGACCTCCCTGCACGAGCCGACCTGCGCAGCCGACCTGCGCGACCTCCCTGCGCGAGCGGACCTGCGCGAGCCGACCGAGCACCTCCCTGCGCGAGCCGGCCGAGCACCTCCTGACCGAGCACCTCCCGAGCGTATCAGCTTCATCGTCGTCATCATCTTCGTTTTCTTTACCATTTATCAGTAGATGTATATGTATAGATGTATATGCATATAGATGTGTTTGTATATGTGTATGTAGATGTATATGTGTATGTAGATGTGTATGTATATGTGTTTGTAGATGTGTATGTAGAAAACCCTTTTGCTTGTGGGTAAATTGGTTATTTTTTTATTGGTTTTTTGTATATTGGTTTTTTGTATATTAGTTATTTTTATTGATTACACAACACCAGTTAAATTTAAACTCGTTAGAATAACGGGACAATAAGGTTATTTTTATCATTCAGCTGAGCCAGTCAGATACTAAATCAAACAGTCAAGTTTCAGTCATATGCAGACTCAGTCAGAACTTCTTAATGGGTCAGCTTCTGACTCAGTCAGATCTTACTCAGTCAGCGTAATCAAACAGCCCCTAAAGCATACTGAGAAGTTCCCTATGGATCTAGATCTACTCATTGCAAAGATAGAGTCAGTAGAGATTGATGAAAGCTCAAGGAACAATGACAGAGCAGCATCAATGTCTTAGTATCAGTTTGTTGCTTCTCCTGCAACCACTATTGAGAATGCATTTATGGCAAAAAGTGAGAAAAGTACAGAAGAAGAGGGAGATTTGTTTGTTGGAACAGGATTTTTCACTAACTCATTATTTACCAGTACTCCTGCTTATACAACTCAGTCTCAGTCTCAACTTCCTCCTAAATCTCAGTCCCAAACATCTAATGTCAAAACAGAGACTTCTTCATCTAACTCTGCTAAATCTAGCAAAGTTAAAGATGTGATAAACATCCTATTAGAGGATGAAGAGTCTAAAACTGCATTCATTGCATTTATGGCTAGTTTTCAAGCATATCAAGGTAGCCATTTAACTCAATTAGATTTTGTTTTGCAGGATTTGTTTGAGATGGATCCTGAAGATGTTGAAGAGATGGACTTAAACTGGCAGATGGTGATGATTGCCTACAGGACACAAAAACATTCATATGTCAACAGGAAATACAAGCCAAGTGCTAACAAGACTGTTGGATTTGACAAGTCAAAATCTAGATGTTTTAACTGTAACAGTTATGGACACTTCTCCAGAGAATGCAAAGCTCCAAGGAATAATGGAGGAAATGCTCAATCAAGTTCTAGCAATCAAAGGTTTCAACCAGCTCAGAAGACTTTTCAAAAGCCTTATCAAAGTCTTCCTATGCCTGAGCTTAAAGATGAAACAAAATCATCTGATGAAACCAAGAAAGCTTTAGTAGTCAGCATTAAATATGGTTATGATTGGAGTGCATATGCAAATCAGTTTACTAATGATTTAGCATCAAGTTTATCTCTTATTGCATAAATTCAAGGAAAGATTGGTCAGAAAACAATGATCCAAAGGTGGAAAGTGAGAATGATGAAGAAGATGACTATGATTGGAGTGAAAAGTCTGATCCTAAGGAGGATACAGATGAAGTAGCTCTAATGGCACAGTCTAATCAACCAAAGGTTAACACTTCACCTTCAAAATTTGAAACCATATTTCCAAAATTCCTTGAAATCCCATCTAAAGTGAGAGAAAAACTCTGCACTAAATCATGCTATGAACATGTTGAATACTATAGAAACTACTCATTCAAAATCTATGAGAAGCTAAAACAAGAAGAGTCAATGCATAGAAAACTAAAATTTGATCATAAAACAGCAGATCAAAAGATTATCTCTCTTTAAACTTCATGGAACAAAACTATAAAAGATTTAGAAATTGTTTCTAAACAATTGGAAGAGATGACAAAAAATCTTGAACAGGAGAAGATAGCACATGCTGCTACTCAAATGGATCTGGCTAAAGTAAAAAGTTCAAAAATGATTGTAGAAAAACTGGTAAGTGAAAGAAAAGATAAAAAAAAGTAGGGTTAGGTTTCACTCATGAACCTATGCCTGAATCTATTACAAACACTCTACCAGAGAACTTCAATACACATGATCATTTGTAAGGCCCCGTTCCCGGGACGCCTACAGTTGGTCATTCATCGCACATAAAATATAAAATTTACATTACATTAAGAAATCATTGCAGCGGAAACATTCAAAAATGACATCACGTTTCATTATAATTACTTTTGCCAAATAATACATCATTATCCGGTTACAAAATTCGTGTTTGCATTACATCACAAAAGCTATATAATTGGATGCCATCCCAAAAGAGCCGAGTAGCCTTGCCGTGCCATCCTCAGCAATCATTTACCTGCCAACTGGAAAATGCAATAAAAGTCAGCGTTGCTGAGTGAGTTCTAGTTTTTATATAAAACATACTTTACTTTCATATAAACCATTCATTACTTTAACGTGATCACACATCATACGTACGCATAGATAACATCATTATTATCTTCCTCATTCATTCATTCGTTCATTCGTTCCTTTTAACTTACTTGCGCATCGGACATCATCCATACCAATACCATATGCTACACCCCAATTAGTCTCAGCTACCGGGCCGAAGTCAATAAATGAACAGCTAAACGTATGCCACGGTACTGGGGTTAACCGATCAGTATTAGCCACTGGGCCGAAGTCAATAAATGAACAGCTAAACGTATGCCATAGTACTAATAATAACTGACCAGTCATAGCCACTGGGCCGAAGTCAATAAATGAACAGCTAAACGTATGCCACAGTACTAAGGGTAAGCGGTAGAGGTTTCACATAATGGTCAATCACAAAGAAGGACCCGTTATCCGATGCATGCAAGACTTGTCATTTCTTTCCACTTTACGTTACATAATACTTCATTTCGTTCGTCATAATACGTAAAGCCATAGGAAAGGTAATCATACATCATAATAAGGAACATATCATACCCATTCATCAACATCATATAGGGCAACATCATACATTCATAATATGCATAAACATGCAACATCATCATCATCATGCTCTATATGCACTCTAAGGCCATAACCATACTCTTACATGCTCTTACGGTTTACCTTACGTCCAAACTCACATCTGCACCTTTCCCCGAAGGCCAAAAGTCAAACTACACATTCATTCGAGTGCAACAGCCCTATTCGGGCGTATGGACACCCTTCAGTCGCATGGCCTCCATGCGACTGAACATCATGCGACTGGACCCATGCGGATGGTCATTTATGCGAATGAACATCCAATCGTGCGTATGGACCTCGTGCGAATGGGATTACTGCGAATGGGCACCTATGCGACTAACCTCATGCGAATGGACTCATGCGACTAAGCATCTATGCGACTGAACCCTCAGTCGCACATCCCTCATGCGACTGGACTCCCAGTCGTGCGACTGAACCCCAATCGTGCGAATGACCTTCAATCGCCCTCATTCGGCCGTATGGCCTTCATTCGGTCGCCTAGCCCTAGCTGATGCAGAATGGAGTTCATCCCGAACCCAATCTGCCATTTTCGGCCTCCAAGCTCATCCAAATCCATTCTAAGCCTAAACTAACCCTCCTGGACCTTAGGAATGCATACCATAACACCATACAAGCACACACAAGCCCGAAATCATACACTAACGCATCATACACATCACACCCAAATGGGTCAAACACCCACACACACATAAAAACGGGTTTTGAACACTTTCCAGCCCCAAAATCAGTTGAAAACAAGTAAAAGTGGGGTCCTAGAACTCACACAATCGAGCACAAAGACAAGAGCTTCGATTTGGCTCGCTACTCGACGGATTTGGACACCCGAATCACCCGAAACACCACTTTTCTCCCTTTTTTCCTCTTTCTCTCTTCTCTCTTCTTGAGAGCTGAAAATATGTGAAGTGTGGGGAGAGTGGGCAGCCCTCTCCCTACACATATCACCTCATTACCCAACTTTTCTTCGTTGGCGAGTTTGGTCCCTCGACTTTGAGCTTTATTTCTTTTCTTTCTTCGTCGGCTTCAAAATAATAAATTTCCGGGTGTTACAAGTCCACCCCCCTTAAATAGGTTTCGTCCCCGAAACCTGTTATTCCTCGAACAAACGTGGATAATACTGTCTCATTTCTTCCTCAGTCTCCCACGTCGACTCGGATCCCTTCCTGTGCTTCCACTGTACACGCACAAGAGGAACCACTTTATTCCTTAGCCTTTTCTCCTTTCGGTCGATGATTGCCACTGGTTGCTCCACATAATTGAGCCGTTCATCTACCTCGATATCTTCCAATGGGACAATCATATCTTCATCTGCTAAGCACTTCCTTAGATGAGATACATGGAATGTCGGGTGGATTCCACTTAACTCATCTGGTAACTCCAGTCTATAGGCCACCTCTCCTACTCGAGCAATGATTCGGAAAGGGCCTATATACCTTGGGCTCAACTTGCCCCGCTTTCGGAAACGAATGATACCCTTCCAAGGTGAGACCTTCAACATAACCCGGTCACCCACCTGGAACTCAATCGGCCTGCGTCGTTTATCAGCATACGACTTCTGTCTGTCTTTGGCTGCCTTCATGAAGGCTTTGATCTTCTCAAGCTTCTCAGTCGTAGCCTCGATTACCTCGACGCTCCCCAATTCCTTCTGACCAATATCACCCCAACAAACGGGTGTTCTGCATCTCCTACCGTATAGCATCTCATATGGAGGCATGCCAATGCTGGCGTGATAGCTGTTGTTATATGAGAATTCGGCTAACGGTAGGTGGTCGTCCCAACTTCCACTAAAATCGATCACACATGCCCGAAGCATGTCTTCCAGCGTCTGAATGGTCCTTTCTGACTGACCATCAGTCTGGGGATGATAAGCCGTGCTGATATGTAACCTCGTCCCCATAGCGTCGTGGAACTTCTTCCAGAATTTAGATGTAAACCGGGTGTCGCGATCCGACACAATAGACACCGGCACACCATGACGAGTCACAATCTCCTTGATGAACAGATCGGCCAACCTCTCAGATGAATATGTCTCGCGGATCGGTAGGAAGTGAGCACTCTTCGTCAAACGATCAACTATCACCCATATGGCATCGTACCCTTTCGGAGTACGCGGCAGCTTTGTAATGAAATCCATGGTGATGTGCTCCCACTTCCATTCCGGTATATCCAAAGGTTGTATCTTCCCATACGACTTTTGATGCTCGGCCTTCACCTGTAAGCAAGTAAGGCACTTACTCACATACTCCACCACATCGCGCTTCATACCCGGCCACCAATAATCTTTCTTCATATCATGGTACATCTTCGAGGCACCAGGATGAATGGAGTACCGAGTCTTGTGAGCTTCATCCATAATCTTCACCCGTAGATCCCCAAAACGAGGAATCCACACACGATCAAATCGGGTTCTAACACCGAGCGTGTTTTCACCCAATTCTCCAACCAGACCTCTCATTCTTTCGGAGTTAAGGTGATCTTCTTTCAATGCCTTATCTTGAAACTCTTTAACCTGCTTCATCACGTCGGAGGTCATGATCAGCTGATACGCTTTCACCCGAATCGGCTCGGGCCTCTCTTTTCGGCTAAGGGCATCAGCCACCACGTTGGCCTTGCCCGGATGGTAGTGGATCTCACAATCATAATCCTTTATAAGTTCCAACCACCGTCTCTGCCTCATGTTAAAATCCTTCTGCTCAAAGAAGTACTTCAGACTCTTGTGGTCGGTGAATATGGTGCACTTCGTCCCGTAGAGGTAGTGCCTCCAAATCTTTAAAGCATAGACCACGGCTGCCAGCTCCAAGTCATGAGTAGGATAATTGACCTCATGAACCTTCAACTGTCGGGATGCGTAGGCTATAACCTTTCCTCTCTGCATTAACACACACCCCAACCCCGAGTAAGAAGCATCGGAGTAAACCACCATATCTTCGCTTCCATCGGGTAACGACAGAACAGGAGCTTGAGTCAATCTCGCCTTCAATTGTTCAAACGCCTTCTCTTGAGCTTGACCCCATACAAAGTTCACATCTTTTCGGGTCAACTTGGTTAGTGGAGAAGCAATCTTGGAGAAGTCTTGGATGAACCTTCTATAGTAACCCGCCAAACCCAAGAAGCTACGAATCTCGGATGGCGTCTTTGGCGACTTCCGTTGCATAACCGCCTCCACTTTTGCCGGGTCCACCATAATCCCATCGGGATTCACCACGTGACCCAAGAACTAAACTTCACGCAACCAGAACGCGCACTTGGAGAATTTTGCATACAACTTCTCCCTCCTCAGCGTCTCTAGAACCTCCCGAATGTGTCCGGCATGCTCTGCTTCGCTCCTCGAGTAAATCAGGATATCATCAATAAACACAATCACTGATTTATCCAACATAGGCCGACACACACAGTTCATCAAATCCATAAAAGCAGCTGGCGCGTTGGTCAAGCCAAAGGACATGACAAGAAACTCGTAGTGACCATAGCGCGTACGGAAAGCTGTTTTAGGAATATTTTGCTCCTTCACCCTCAACTGATGGTAACCAGATCGAAGATCTATCCTTGAAAACCAACTGGCACCCTGGAGCTGATCGAACAAATCATCTATCCTCGGTAAGGGGTATCGATTCTTCACTGTCAACTTGTTCAGCTCGCGGTAGTCGATGCACATCCTCATACTACCGTCCTTCTTCTTTACAAACAGGACCGGAGCACCCCAAGGAGAGATACTCGGTCTAATGAACCCCTTATCAAGCAACTCTTGCAACTGCTCCATCAACTCTTTCATCTCGGTCGGAGCCAACCGATACGGTGTCTTGGCGACAGGTTGGGCACCCGGTATCAGATCAATCTGAAACTCAATCTCCCTGTCAGGTGGCACTCCTGATAAGTCTCCTGGAAACACATCTGGAAAGTCACACACAACCGGTACATCAACTAGTTGTGGTGTTGGCGTATCCACGTCCTTTACATAGGCCAAGTAGGCACTACATCCACGCCTCATACACTTTCCCGCCACCGCCATCGAGATCACTTTCGGAATCGTAGTAACCCGATCGCCATAAACCGTTACTGAACTACCGTCAGGCGCCGACAACCGAATCATCTTCTTGCGACACACAATGTTCGCCTCGAAGTCCGCTAACCAATCCATCCCAAGAACCAAATCAAAACCACCTAAGGCCATCACGAACGGTCTAACCGGAAACTTATGACCCTCGAGCTCCACATCACAGTTCTCTATCATCTCAGAAATCCTGGTAGACTTACCTATGGCAGTTTCTACATCGAAGGGCGCATCAACACATCTACTACTAACAGGCAGCTTAGCACAGAAAGCAGCAGAAATAAAACTTTTACTTGCACCAGAATCAAATAACACAGAAGCTAAAGTTTGGTTCACCAGAAACGTACCGGACACGACATCAGGGTCCGTTCTAGCTTCCTCCTGTGTCATGGTGAATGCCCTGGCGCTCGCCCTCGGTCCATCACCTCCCGTCCTCTTCGCCCCTGAACTCTCAGCCCTCGGCTTCTTGCAATCCCTGCTCATATGACCAATTTCCCCACAGTTAAAACATTTGCCCGTCAGGCAATCCTTCGCCATATGCCCCGTCTTCCCACACTTGAAGCACACATTCAAACCCAGCCTGCATTCTCCCGCATGCTCCTTTCCACACTTACCACATCTCCTCGACCCTGCTCCCGGTGTGGCCACGCGGCGGTCATCCACCCGTGCCTTTTTGTTACCCGTCGAGGCCTCACCCCGACCAAACCTCTTCCCGTTCCAGCTTCGATCACCACCCTTCCTATTCGCTTCAACCACCACCACTCCCCTCTCATCATAAAGTCTTCCGGCCAAATCGACCGCCGACCCAAACGTACTTGGCCGGGCGGCGATCATATGCCGGCGGACATCCACCGGTAAACCCTGAATGTACCTCTTGATCTTCCGAGAAAGAGGCGTCACCTGATCCGGCACCAACCGTGCCATCTCGTTGAACTTGGTAGTATATTGCTGGTGTGTCATGGATCCCGCCTCCAGTTGCAGGAACTCCTTCTCAATCTTATCCATTTCCCTGTGAGGACAAAACTCCTCAATCACCATCTTCTTCAGTTCGGGCCACCTCATTCTCCCGATCGCCCGATTACCCTCTGCTTGGACAATGTTGTCCCACCAGCACAGTGCCGAGTCCACGAAGGAGTGGGTGGCAAACTTGACTTTCTGATCCTCTCGGCACTCGCTGATGTCGAGAACAGCCTCCATTTCTCTCACCCATCGGTGAGCAGCAGCAGCATTGCCATTTCCGTCAAAGGTAGGGGGCTTGCATCTCATAAACACCCCGTAGTTACAGCCTCGTGCCACCTCCCGCACAGGCTCCTCTTCCTCTTCCTCCTCATTATCGGAGAAAATCGTTTCAGGCTCCGGTTGCTCCCCCGAGGCCCGGTTTCTCTCCTTCCTTTCCCCTTCCTTCACAGCTTTGATGACTTCGGTCACTACAGACGGTAAGATTGTCTGCATGACCTGATGTACTTCCTCCACAACAGCCTCCTTTACCGAGGCCCTTAAGTTCGCACTCTCATCCCCAGCTTCTGGATGAGGAGTCTCAGGTTCTGCAGGAACCTCTTTCTCAGCTCTAGGCCTTCCTCTTTTAGGGCGTGGTTCAGCAACGGGGCCATCACGGCCTCCACCCCTAGAAGCTCTAGAAGATCTACCACCAGCCATCCTCTAACACACTGAAAGATTCAAACACTAACACGGTCATTCAAGGAAACAACTCAGTTTATGTCAAGTATAGTAAGTCCCTAATTACAGTGGCCAGTTGTGATTAGCCACTTACTTTACTCTTCATACCCCAAGCATTACCTGTCCCGACTACATCAGTATTCAAATCTACATACAACACATAACATATACCATGCGCACATAACCCGGTTAACTTTAAGAAAATACCTGATGGCACGTAGCTACTCAGTTTGGCATCCCATTCCCTTTCTGTCCCATTCTCAGTTTAAGCTAAGGTTTATTTTGAGAATTTACCCATTTCACTTAAACTTTGGCTCTGATACCAACTTGTAAGGCCCCGTTCCCGGGACGCCTACAGTTGGTCATTCATCGCACATAAAATATAAAATTTACATTACATTAAGAAATCATTGCAGCGGAAACATTCAAAAATGACATCACGTTTCATTATAATTACTTTTGCCAAATAATACATCATTATCCGGTTACAAAATTCGTGTTTGCATTACATCACAAAAGCTATATAATTGGATGTCATCCCAAAAGAGCCGAGTAGCCTTGCCGTGCCATCCTCAGCAATCATTTACCTGCCAACTGGAAAATGCAATAAAAGTCAGCGTTGCTGAGTGAGTTCTAGTTTTTATATAAAACATACTTTACTTTCATATAAACCATTCATTACTTTAACGTGATCACACATCATACGTACACATAGATAACATCATTATTATCTTCCTCATTCATTCATTCGTTCATTCGTTCCTTTTAACTTACTTGCGCATCGGACATCATCCATACCAATACCATATGCTACACCCCAATTAGTCTCAGCTACCGGGCCGAAGTCAATAAATGAACAGCTAAACGTATGCCACGGTACTGGGGTTAACCGATCAGTCTTAGCCACTGGGCCGAAGTCAATAAATGAACAGCTAAACGTATGCCACAGTACTAATAATAACTGACCAGTCATAGCCACTGGGCCGAAGTCAATAAATGAACAGCTAAACGTATGCCACAGTACTAAGGGTAAGCGGTAGAGGTTTCACATAATGGTCAATCACAAAGAAGGACCCGTTATCCGATGCATGCAAGACTTGTCATTTCTTTCCACTTTACGTTACATAATACTTCATTTCGTTCGTCATAATACGTAAAGCCATAGGAAAGGTAATCATACATCATAATAAGGAACATATCATACCCATTCATCAACATCATATAGGGCAACATCATACATTCATAATATGCATAAACATGCAACATCATCATCATCATGCTCTATATGCACTCTAAGGCCATAACCATACTCTTACATGCTCTTACGGTTTACCTTACGTCCAAACTCACATCTGCACCTTTCCCCGAAGGCCAAAAGTCAAACTACACATTCATTCGAGTGCAACAGCCCTATTCGGGCGTATGGACACCCTTCAGTCGCATGGCCTCCATGCGACTGAACATCATGCGACTGGACCCATGCGGATGGTCATTTATGCGAATGAACATCCAATCGTGCGTATGGACCTCGTGCGAATGGGATTACTGCGAATGGGCACCTATGCGACTAACCTCATGCGAATGGACTCATGCGACTAAGCATCTATGCGACTGAACCCTCAGTCGCACATCCCTCATGCGACTGGACTCCCAGTCGTGCGACTGAACCCCAATCGTGCGAATGACCTTCAATCGCCCTCATTCGGCCGTATGGCCTTCATTCGGTCGCCTAGCCCTAGCTGATGCAGAATGGAGTTCATCCCGAACCCAATCTACCATTTTCGGCCTCCAAGCTCATCCAAATCCATTCTAAGGCTAAACTAACCCTCCTGGACCTTAGGAATGCATACCATAACACCATACAAGCACACACAAGCCCGAAATCATACACTAACGCATCATACACATCACACCCAAATGGGTCAAACACCCACACACACATAAAAACGGGTTTTGAACACTTTCCAGCCCCAAAATCAGTTGAAAACAAGTAAAAGTGGGGTCCTAGAACTCACACAATCGAGCACAAAGACAAGAGCTTCGATTTGGCTCGCTACTCGACGGATTTGGACACCCGAATCACCCGAAACACCACTTTTCTCCCTTTTTTCCTCTTTCTCTCTTCTCTCTTCTTGAGAGCTGAAAATATGTGAAGTGTGGGGAGAGTGGGCAGCCCTCTCCCTACACATATCACCTCATTACCCAACTTTTCTTCGTTGGCGAGTTTGGTCCCTCGACTTTGAGCTTTATTTCTTTTCTTTCTTCGTCGGCTTCAAAAAAATAAATTTCCGGGTGTTACATCATTATCCTGAGAATAAAGCTAAACTTAAAGCTTTCCAGATCAAAAACAAGAATTCAGAAGAAGAAAAGGAAAATTTACAAGTGTTTGTTGAAAATGATCAAGAAAAGATTAAAAATGGTCATCCATTCAACATAAAATCTTATGAACCAAAACAACCAAAACAAAACACTTCTGATCAAATTCATGTTGTATTAGAAGAAATGAAAGTTCAAAGCAAAGAAAAATATAAACAACATGTAGGAACATCAGAATATTCAAACACCATTAATCTGAAACAAGTTCAATCAGAAAAGGAATCTTCTTCTAACGATGTTCAATCTGAAAGTAAACCAAGTTCTTCTAAATCAAAGAATCAAAGAAGAAGAAAGAAATCATCAAAACAACATCTGAACAAAACAAAAGTTCAGAAAATTTGATCAAAGCAACAAAACTTAAACCGATAAAATTTGTGTCAGCTGGTTTGTTAAATATAAATTCTCTTCAAAACAACAAAGTAAATATTATGAACAAATCAAATCTAATTTGAAATCAAGTTCAGATTCCAAGACTTCCGCTGTAGCAAAAAGATTTGTTCCTAATGCATTCAAGAAGGAAATTCATATT
The DNA here is from genome assembly GCA_025215565.1 of Flaveria ramosissima. NCBI lineage: Eukaryota > Viridiplantae > Streptophyta > Magnoliopsida > Asterales > Asteraceae > Flaveria > Flaveria ramosissima. Next base: position 35,470,960 of record CM046034.1, read on the forward strand.
AAACAAATGCAAAATAATTTGGCACAAAATCAAACTGTAAAAACTGAAAGACAAAAGATTAACTATTTGCCACCAAAATCAAACACTGTGTCAATGTCAAAAGTTAACAAAAAGTTGTTTTTAACTCCACAAAAGTACTGTGAAATTTGTGACATGAAAAATCACAATACTGCTGAGTGCTACTTCAACAAGTACTATCACATATGTGACATGAGAAATCATTCCACAGCAGATTGTTATTTTAACAAATATTGTACTTATTGTGATGAAAAGACTCACAATACTGCAAATTGTTATTTTAGAAATAGATCTCTTACTAGAGGATTTGCAAATTCAAACATGAGCAAAGGTTATGTTAATCCTCAATATTTGAGAAATCAAACTGATGGATTTCAAAATTTCACTAATAAACCTTCTTTAGGTTTGAGATCTTTTCAAAAGAACAATTATATGAGATCTAAACAAAATATGCAAGAACAGTTCATACCAAGATCTGTAAGGATGAATAATAAAAATGTTAGTCATCAATACATTTCAAAAGTTGATCAATCAAATGATATGAATGTTCTCAAAAATAAATCAAACAATTTTCAAAACAATTTCCAAAATAAAATTGGTAAATTCATCAAGAATAAACCTGATTTGAATAATCTTCATTACAAACAATTTACAATTGTTGATAAATTTGGAATACCCAAGACCATCTCGGCTTGGGTAGATATCTCAACTTAATTTTCTTGTTGTGCAGGTACGCCCAAAAAGACCACTCAATACATGGTATGTGGATAGTGGGTGTAGCCGGCATATAACAGGCAATCCTGCCTTGTTACAAGATTTTAAGTTAAAAGATGGAACACACGTCGCCTTTGGTGGTGATGCTAGAGGAAAATAACCGGAGAAGGAACAGTATCAAATGGGATAATAAGCTTTGATAAAGTCAACTTTTGTTCACAGTTGAACTTTAATCTTTTAAGCGTATCTCAAATATGTGATAAATCATACTCTATTCTATTTGATGATTCATTCTGTTATGTTTTGAAGCCAAGTTTTAAGATAAGCAAAGATTGGGTGATTGTTACAGCTGAAAGAGATAGAGATGTATACAAGTTGGATATGTCTCAAGTTGATCCTTCAACTGAAACAACATGCCTAATTGCTAAGGCATCAATTGATGAAAGCCAGCTTTGGCATAGACGTCTCGGACATTCAAATTTCAAGAATATGAACAAGCTTGTACCAGGAAATCATGTCATTGGACTTCCATATAAGAAGTTTGCAACAACTGATCAATGCTGAGCATGTTTGAAGGGAAAGCAACACAGAGCGTCTTATAAGTCCAAGCTCATAAACTCAACATCCAAACCTCTTCAAATGTTACATATGGACCTTTTTGGACCAACAAATGTCAAGAGTATTGGATGAAAATCATATTGTTTAGTTATCATTGATTACTATACAAGATTTTCATGGGTTTTCTTTCTATATGCCAAATCTGAAACGACTGATTTACTAAAAGAATTTATCATTAAAGTTGAAAATCAATTAGAAAATAAAGTGAAAATAATAAGAAGTGATAATGGAACGGAATTCAAAAATGCTAACATTGAAATGTTTTGTGCACAGAAAGGGATAGCTCATCAGTTCAGTGTCTTTAGAACTCCTCAACAAAATGGAGTTGCTGAAAGGAAGAATAGAACACTGATTGAAGTTGCTCGTTCTATGTTAGCTGATGCAAAAATTCCTATCACTTTTTGGGATGAAGCTATATCAACTATGTGTTTCGTTCAGAACAGAATCTTAATTGTGAAAGATAAAATTAAAACTCCATATGAGTTAATGTTTGGCAGGAAACCGAACATAAACTTTCTAAAATCATTTGGTTGTCCTGTTATGATTCTTAATTCAAATAGGAAACCGAACATAAACTTTCTAAAATCATTTGGTTGTCCTGTTATGATTCTTAATTCAAATGATCAATTAGGAAAATTTAAAGCAAAATTTGATAATGGATTTTTCGTTGGATACTCATCTGTTTCAAAAGCCTATCGAGTGTACAACTCTAGGACAAATATAATACTTGAAACATTCAACGTTAAATTCTGGAAAATTCCTTTCCATCAGTTTCAAATGGTCCTGCATGGTTATTTGATTTAGATTCATTATCAAACTCTCTTCAATCTTACTTGTTTAATCAATCAAATTGCCCTGATTCTACAGGTAAGAAGAACTCTAGAGGAGATCTTGGATATATCAGTGATGATTCATATTCTGATGACCCAGATGATTCTAGCTCAAACTACCCATTTTTATCATTTGTCAAGGACTCAACAATACAATTTGATGACAATAATCATGATAATACAGTTTCAGATCATTCAGTTTCATTTGATCAAGAAGGATCACAACATTTTCCTAATGATGGTAATCAGTTTGTGCTACCTGAGTCTGGAACATCATCCATCTCTGGTGATGTAGTTGTTATACGGTAACTTTGATTACTTTATTAACTCACCGACTCAAGTTCCAAACTTCAATCCACATTCTTCTACTTTGTTACATGAGCTTTCCTACTGGAACCAAACAAATCTGGATTTTAATATTCAATGTGATGAGATTCCAACATCTCATATTCACAAGAATCATCCAATTTCTCAGATTATTGGTCCATTGAATGAGAGAACAACAAGGAGTAAATCAGAACAAGCAAACGTGTGCTTATACTCTTGTTTTCTTTCTCAAGTTGCTCCTAAAAATGTTACTGAAGCATTAAAGGACAATGGTTGGATAGAAGCCATGCATAAAGAATTACTTCAATTTTGCAAACAAGAAGTGTGGAATTTGGTGGATCTACCTGAAGGAGAAAATGCAATAGGCACGAAATGGTTATTTAGAAATAAGACTGATGATCGTGGTGTTGTAATAAGGAACAAAGCGAGACTTGTTGCACAAGGATACACATAAGAAGAAGGAATAGATTATGATGAAGTGTTTGCACCAGTTGCAAGACTTGAATCCATTCGGGTTTTCATGGCTTATGCTTCATTCATGAAATTTAAGGCGTATCAAATGGATGTAAAGGGTGCATTTCTATATGGTCCTATCACAGACGATGTGTTTGTGAAGCAACCTCCAGGCTTTGAGGATGCAGAATTTCCACATCGAGTATATAAGTTGAGTAAAGCTTTATATGGACTTCATCAAGCCCCTAGAATTTGGTATGAGACGTTATCACAACACTTAATCCAACATGTATACACAAGAGGGAAAATTGATCCAACTTTATTCATAAAGAAGGATATTGATGATCTCTTATGTGTACAAGTGTACGTTGATGATATCATATTTGGTTCTACCAGTCCAAAATTGTGCAATGAATTTGAAGAAATCATGAAATCTCGGTTCCAAATGAGTTCTATGGGAGAGATTAATTTCTTCCTTGGACTTCAAGTCAAGCAAACTGACGATGAAATTTTCATCAATCAAGAGAAGTTTGTTGACAAGCTCTTGAAGAAATTTAAGTTGCAAGACTGTCAGTCCATACGAACTCCAGCAGATGTGAACAACAAGATTGAACCTGATCCAAAAGGAAAATCTATTGACCAAACGTTATACAGATCAATGATTGGTTCTTTGATGTATCTTACTGCATCTAGACCAGACATTATGTATGCAGTTTGTGTTTGTGCCAGGTATCAATCAGACCCGAAAGAATCTCACTTAATTGCTGTCAAAAGGATATTCAGGTATCTCAAAGGTAAACTAGCCTTAGGGCTTTGGTATCCTTACGAGGGTAACTTTGAACTACATGGATATACAGATAGTGATTATGGTCGATGTTGTCAAGATAGAAAATCTACTTCGGGTGGGTGTCAATTTCTTGGTCCCCGATTAGTCTCGTGGCAATGTAAGAAACAAACAAATGTCTCTGTTTCAACTGCAGAAGCTGAGTACATTGCTGCTTCAGGAGGATGTTCTCAAATCCTCTGGTCGCAAAATCAACTACTGGATTATGGGTTCAATTTTCTTAAAACACCAATTTACATTGATAACATTGATGTTATGTTCATAACAGCTAATCCTGTTCAACATTCAAAAACAAAACATATCGAAATTTGATATCATTTTCTTTGAGATAACTCTGAAAAAAGACTAATCATATTGATTCAAATTGCAACAGAAAAACAGTTGGCAGATCTATTTACTAAAGCCTTCCTACCAGGACGGTTTGAGTATTTAGTAGAGTCAATTGGTCTTATAAATCATATGTGAACTCTCTAAATCAATAGATCATAATAAGTGATCCTCTCATTGTTAATTGCCTGTTTATATTTTGTGTGTGTGTGATTCTTGTTTTCTTAGAAAATCAAATACAAAAATATAAATCAAATCTACAAAAATAAAGTCTTTTTCTAATTATTAGTTTACAATTTTTTTAGAAAGGAATATGTTATGCAATATGTGAGAAATGATAGTACATTAGTGAGATCAGTTGCATACTTCACTCATTAATAAAGTCTGACATGATCAGATATGATGTGTAGACAATATCTGACTATTATACTGAAAAAGTAAATTCTTGTGATCACACTAAATCTTAATGCTTGTGTGTATTCATCTGAGTACTTTTGAGTTGTTTTGGCTTATCAGATTGAATGCTTGTTAAGTTACACCACTCACACCTGTTGGTAATGTGTAATCATGAGATCTGTTACAAAGCATCATCTCACTTCTCTGTTATGAGTCATCATAGACCTGAAATGCTGAGATATCCTTTGTTGTAAGTGATTACAGACCTGGATTATCTCTTTGATGCAAAAGATGCCAATGTGCATAAACTATTCAAATGAATAGTCAGAGCTGATCAAATGGTTATCCATGATCATTCTCTATTAATTTATGTAACATGAACTCTAGTGATACATATGTTTCAGGTAATAAGTTGAGTATGTGTTCTTTCTTGCATATCATGATGAGGGTTGAGCTCTCTCAGTCTCTGTATGATTTACATCATGTCATATCTAAATCTACCCTAATCAATCCAAGAATTGAAAAAGTAGGTGAGTTGATAATTTGTCAAAAACACTCATTGTCTGTTCTTAGATCTTGTGTCTCCTTTGCTGTGATATCACTGACCTGGAACACACTTGATCAGGATTTATTCATTGTCTAAAACTATTCACATTTCGTTTATTTTAATGTGTTGATCTTCATTAATATGATCTCACTGCAGACATTAATCCTTTTGTTTATATTAGATTTTGATTCTGCTTTTATTTTGATTTTATGCATGTTTTTAGTGTGTGAAGGCAATGTCATAATGAGATGTGTGATCTTATTATCTTACCTAGGAAACTTATAAGTTTTTCAAACTTAAAAGTTTAGGGGGAGTAATAAATGAAAGAGTTGTTCTCAGAAAATCAAAATCAAAGTTAAAATGTTGAATTGAAAGGATGATGCTATATGTTCAAAGTATATGTGTAATTTGAAAATGTAATTTTTGAAAAGTATAATATGAACCTTCATAAATTTGCAAGTGAAAATGCTTCTGTCAAAAGTTGAAAATTAGATGATAATTGATTTTATGTTGAGACTAAAATGAAGGGACAAAATAAATTTTAAAAATAAAAAGAAAATAAAATTTTGTGAATTGACAGTGCAAAATGCAAAAGGTTCAAAATTGAGGGACTAAAAGGTAAAAATTTTTGAAAAATTCAATATTATGCTTAAATGTTTAAATATTAGTATGAAATATTACTAATATGTTTAAACAGTGTGCAGGTGAAGAATTTGGAAAACACAAGTGTTAAACTCATGAAAGTCAACTCAAAGTCAACACATGCGCCTAAACAGTGTGCATACGTCTAAATAGGAGCATGATGAACTTTCAAGAATTATTCAAGTGTTTGGGCATTTGTCAAATTTCCATGCGTCTAAACAATTGTAATAAGTCCATGGAATCATACAAGTGTTTGGGCGTTTTTCATTTTCCATGCACCTAAATAGTTGTACTAATTCCATGATTTTAATCAAGTGTTGGGCGTTTTTCATAAACCCATGCGCCTAAACAGTGAATGAGTCTGACTTTAACCAAGTGTTAGACGTTTGAAATGTCTCATGCGTCTATATAGTTGAAAAGTTTCAAAATTATAAGTGTTAGACGTTTCAGGAACTCCATGCGACTGTACAGTGCAAAAGTGCCTAAACAATGCTTATGCGTCTGAACAGTTCTCATGCGTCTGAACAGTTCTCATGCGTCTAAGTCAAAATGCACAAACAGTGCTCATGCGTCTCAAAAGTTAGTGAATTTTAGGGTTCCATACGCACAAACAGGGCTCATGCGTCTAAAATTTCACTTAATATAAATTGAACACTTACACTTGTTTTCTCATTCTCACTCAAAATTTTCCACAAACAAGTCTCTAAACTGTCGACTATCAGTCATCATCAAACTCTCATTTTATCTGTGATTTCATAAAATCCTGTTGATTGTAGATATTATTTGGATCTATAAACGTAAGTTTGTGATTCAAATCAGTAAATTTTAGTTAAATCATGATGATTGGTATAGGCGTCTAAATGCTATTTGGGCGTTCGAACATCATATTCTTCAAAGTTTAACTAATCAAATGTGAATCATATCTAAAATTGACTCTGGATTGTTGATAAGTATCTGATTGCAAATAGTTTGATATAAAGTTCATCAACTGAAAGTGCAAATGATTTGATAATAGTTCGATCAGTCGGTTCTTCAATGGAAGAAGAAGAAGATGAAGAGACAGATTCAAAAAAAATTAAAAAAAAATAAAATAAAAAAAAATTTAACAAAAAATAAATAAATCAAAATTCAAATGTTTGATAATAAATTCAAAATGAATAAAGTTTAATGTTTCACAAATTAAAATCTCAATTCAAAAGTCAAAATCAAAAGTCAAAATCATAAGTCAAAATTGAATGTAAAGTTATAAGTCAAAATTGCCAATTCATATGTAAAAATGAATTTCATTGATCAAAATCTCAATGTTCTCAAATTATTTTCTCTATGTTTTGCAGATGGCAGAATTGAAGTTGGAGCCAAAACATAGTGTTGTTGCATACTTAAATGATGAAAACAGAGAAGCCATTGGATATGAAGAGATTATCAGATTTCTGCTTAGAACAAAATATGTCTATGCTATGTGTGCAAGACCAATGATTAATGGAAGATTGATTCAAAGATTTTGGAAAACTGCACAAGTAGAAAGAGATGAAGAAGGGAATAAAGTTCTAAGAGCTTCTATTACAACAGAAAGAATGCTTGAAGTTTCTGAACAAGCAATCAGAATAGCTCTAAGGCTTGGTGAAAATGACCCAGAACACTTATCAGAGTATACCTTCAATGAATGTAGAGATGTATTTCTACAAATGGGTCATCCTGGTCATTTCCCTAAAAAGAAATTTTTCAGAGCACGAGTATATAAACATTGGAAGCTGTTGTGCTACATATTTCAACATTGCATGTCTAAACGAAGTGCTGGTTGGGATTCATTCACAGTAGACATTGCATCTCCTATTATTGCTTTAGCCACAACCAGAAGATTCAACATGGCTAAATGGATAATGAATGGATTCATTTTTAATCTTGAAAGAGGCATGAGAAATAATAACTTGATATATCCAAGATTTCTCCAATTGCTTATTAATGAAGCGAATCCAGATCTGTATGCTGAAGGAGTTACAGGAGATAAGCTGCAATTAGAGCATATGTCAGAAGCTGTGTATAAAAGACTGGCAATGATTACTGGTGCTCAAAACATTCCAGTATTTGATTATATCAGGAATGTATCTATGAATGAAGTAGATATCAATCAGCAACACTATCACCTATCTGAAGATGAACCAATAGATCCAAATGATCTCATTGAGGATGTTGAAGATGATGAAGAAAGTGAGGATGAATCTACTGAAAGCTCATCAGAAGAAGAAAATGATGATAACAATGAAGATGATGATAATAATGATGATGATGAAGAAAGTAAGGATGAAGCTCCTGAAAACTCATCAGATGAAGAAAATGATGACAATAATGATGATGATGATGGTAATGATGGTGCAACTGAAGCACAACAAGAAGAAAATGATGAAAGGAATGAGGATGATACTGTCAATGAACCTCAAAACATGGCTGAAGAAACCAATGTTGCTGATATCATGATGATGCTCTACATGAAATAGATTCACAAAATCAAACCTTTGATTTTGATTTTATGAATGATATGTTATATGACCCAGTATTTGAAGCTGATGTGAATGAAGGAGTAGAAGAAATTCCTGTTGGTACTACACACAATGTGTCAGTACAAATAGAGGAAACAGTGGATATTGATGAGATGGAGAGATTGAAAGAAGAAAAATTGATTAAAGAGAGAGATATTGAAGAGTTGAAAGTGGAAAATGAAAGGATGAACGAGATGAACATATCTCTTGAAAAAGAAATTCAAAAGCTAAAGGATGAAAATTTAAAGTTAACTGAAGAAAATGCATTGAAAGATGAAAATATTGTGAGTTTTCCAAAGATAAAGAAGATGTCATCAAGAACTTTGAAGTAATCATCAAGGACTATGATATTCTTGAGGAGAAGTTCAAGAAACTAACAGAAGAAAATGAAAAACTAAAAGATGAATTACTGAAGGAAAAAGAAGCTCAAAAACCTATCTCGCCAGATCAAGTGATAAGTGCTGAGATGAGCGTTGAAGAAAATATTGAGCTGATCAAAGGCAAAAGAAAAATTGATGAAGTAGCAGATACAAATCTAACTGAATCATCTTCCAAAGTGCAAAGAACTGAAGAAAATGTTGAAGAACAAAATGTTCAAGCACAGAATGAAGCATTAGAAGATATTGAAGAAGCGTATAATGATGATTGGTATGATGAAGTTTTGGATGATGAAGATATTGATGAAGCTCAATTTGTATCACATTTCTCTTCACAAGAACAAACTCAAGAACAAGACGAATTTCCACAAGACTTTGAAGACAGATATAATTATCTTGTTAAGATGAAATACAATCGAGTATTTTTGGATGGAATGACAGTTTCTCAAATTAATGATGAATATGAGAAATGCAATTCTGCAGAGTTAGTTGCACCTGTTGATCCAAATGAGAATGTTATTGAGCATGGTGAATGGAATAGAACAAAAGAGGTTATTAATGTAGAAGAACTATCAAGCTCTGAGCTGCACCATCCTAATCCAGATGATATGAGTATTCCAACTTTAAGATCATGGTTGCAAGCTAGGAATTACCCGTGGAGGAAACTGAAGAGATTACAATTTGTATCATTGAGAAATCTTGTCAGAAGTTTTCAAGAAAATGAGAAACAATCGAAGAAGATGATTATACTTGATACAGATAATCCTTAATATCTTGAAATCACAAAAAGAACAAGAATGTTAAAGCCACAAGAGATCAAACAAATGGCAAGAAAGACAGATGCACATGATCACAGAAAAGAGTTGATTGAAATGTTTGCTGATTCAGATAGACAAGCATACAAAGCCTCTACTGAACAAAGGTAAATTTTTTATAATTCAAGATCAACTGGATAGTTGGTAAGAAATGTACTACAAAGAGGTTAATCAGTTGCTGAATTGTTGAATGCTATGATTGCTCCAGATTTTACAAACCAAGTAAAGATTATAGCATGGAAGTATGATGAAGTATTTGAGGCATTTTTTATAAAGAGGGTAAATGCAGTGTGTGATGTATATCACTTTTACTCTAGCATCATATAACATCCGTTGCAAGATCTGAAAGAGCTAAATAGATTACCTCTGATCAATCCTTCTGATTCTAAACGTGGCAAGATGATGGTAGAATTATTAAGAAGAGGATTGGATCGATCAAGTAATTTTCTTAAAACAAGATGTGATCCAGAGGATAAAGAGTACTTTGTTACTTTGAAGAAGAATAAAAAGCTCAAAGGATTACAGTCTGAGGAGGAAGATTCAATGATTGAATTTTGTGAAAAGTATTTTGAAAAGGTCACAACTCCTGGTCTGAAAGTGACTGATGGTAATCAAAACTCAAAGCCAATTCTCAGATGGTATTATAACACTGAGACTTTTGAGCTTAAGTTGGTCCGAAATCTAGAACGATGGGATGAGGACATGATTACTTTATTTGGAGTTTTTGAACTGAAGCTATTACATCCTAGCTATATCTCATTTTTGTATGTACAAAAGTTTGAAAAAGTATCTCCTGAGATAGCAGAGCAAGACAAGAAGTACTTGATTTCTATCATCAATGTGATGAATGCTGCTATGGAAAGAATATGTTTGAGAAAAGCTCCTGCTTATGCTAACATTGTAAAGAAAGATATAAAAGACATTGAATTCATGAGAAATTCAAGGAAAGGGGTATTAGAAGTATACTCAAAGGAAAGTCAAAATCCTATTGAGTTATATGCTAATATTGATATCTCATGTCTTTCAAAAGATACATTGGAGAGAATGAACAATATGGACATTAAGACGAATGAAGCTAAACCAAAACAAGGCATTCTTGCGAGCAAATTCAAGTCTGCTATTTCAAATGCTTTGAAAGAACTAGAGATGTACAAACAGAAGCCGATGTTCAAGATCAAAGAAGAACTAGAAGATTTCTTTGAGTGATAAAGATAAGAGTTGAAGATAAAAGCTGAAGATGGAAGATGGAAGAAAAGAAAAAGAAGACAAGATTGAAGATTTTGAAGACCGAAGACCATGTAAATCTTAGGGGGAGTATTGTTAGTGCTCTAGAAAGATTAACATGTTGTCTTTAGATGTCTTTTTCATACTTTGTAATAGTATAGGGACTAGTTTTGTAATTAGTTAGTTCCTTTACTTTTTGTTTCATTATAAATAGCTTAGACTTACTGGTAGTAGGTAACGAGTTAAATTCGAACCTGCTTACATACTTTCTAATTGTCTTTGCTTGATATTAATGAAACCATGAATTTTGTTGATATCTTGCTTGATTTGATTACTTTGTTTGTATTTCATTGAATTGTGTTCATAAATCATCACAGATTGGTACATTTGATCCTATCAGAGTGTGTAATGAAATGTAAAAAATAAGGGAATGTTTCACCTCAAATTCCCTTGGTTGTGGGATTTCAAATTCCCTCTCTAGGTGGAAGGATTTTGAAATCTCACAACCAAGGGAATTTGAGGTGAAACATTCACTTGGGTTTTACATTTCATTACCCACTCAAACATAATTTATTTGAAAATTATACTAGTTTCTCAATTCCATTCCATTCCTTCCAACCAAACGCAGCCTTAGTGTTCCCTTTTTACTACTGTTTTTTGGGATGAAACATGCTATATTTGAATTGAAACCTTTTATGAGCTATTGTATGATGCTTGAATGTTGGGGTTAATGTTAGAACCTGCTTATATTTGTATCACGATCATTAATTATTATGTGAACCGCTTGTTTTATATGGGTAGATCTACTTGGGGAATCCCCCACACACAGTGCCTTCCATGATGACCGGGAAGGGTACCACACTGAGATCCTGTGGGGTCGTTTGTGCCATGTGACAAGTTGTTATAAGATACTAGGTGAACCATCAAGCATGTATTGTCCACTTTTTGAGCCACAGTTCTTCCTTCGGGATTAACCGGTAAAACATAACTTTTGAAGACGCTAGCCAGGACTGAGTGCAGGGTTGATTGTGATCCCCCAAAACAGTGAATCTTTGATTCTTTTAAATCAAATGTGGATTCTATTAAATCTTTTTGTTTTTAAACTTTAAGCACTTGAATTCACCAACTTTTTAGTTGACATAATTTCTTTTTGAGCATGTTTCAGGTAATCCATGAAGGGACTCTAGCAGTTGTTGAAGACCTAGACCTAGCACCATGACCATGGCATTAGCTTATTTGACTTTAAAATCATTTTGAACAATTTATAATTATTGTTGATGAATACACTTTGTCTTAATGTTGGATGTACAATTTATTTGGGGGCTAGATCCATTCTTTAGCCCTAGGTTCTTTTAAACTTTAAATGCCATGTGATGTTCTCTCCTTTTGTGCTCTTATGATGGTTTGTTTCCGATCCCATATGTGTTGCTAGTCTGTGACGTCCCACCCTACCTGGGCCCGGGGTGTGACAAAACACAAAATTATTATTACAACCCTTTAATGAATAATACCAAACATGACAAAACATTCAACCAAATCCAAAACACACTTGGTCAAGGCTATGTTATGTACCAAAACATGTATCCAAATACAAGATTCAAGAACAAAATAAACTCCCTTTTAACCCTTAAAATTTCAACCAACATAAACCAAAATTTTTAGGATTTTCGTCAAAACAAAATAATCAACCATTTGACTTCAATCTTTCAAGATTTATTCTAAAGCATGTAAAATAAAACTTGAAAGACAAGGGATTCATATATCCAAAACAAATCAGCCCCTAATGGGTGGAGAAAGTCCAACAAAACTATTTGTTCTTGGACTTTTGAAGCAAGTTTTCCACATAACCGGCTCTAGATGCCATTGTTGGGTTTGTTACAAGTTTATCAAAGATTGTTTAACCATTTAAACAAAAACGCAGCGGATATAAGAGATATAAAACTTGTTTTATATTCTGAAAATAAACCATTTTATTTACCAAGAAGACAAACCCAAAAACAAGGATCATATATGTGATAACAAATGCTATCAAAACGAAATCCACCATAGGGTGTTCTTAGAATACTACCCTTCTAAGAACAAGAAGATGTGAGATGGAAAATAGATGACGAAGATGATGTTCTTGAATGGAAGCCTCAAAAGAAGAAGACCTCAAGCTAGTATACCCACAAGCTTCTTGCAAACACACCTAACTTGTTAGGTAGTTTTTCACCAAAAATCTTCTTCAAATCCTTCTTCTTGGTTCGAAAATTACAAGGAGAAAGAGAGGTGGAGAGATTTGCACTTGTGTGTGTGAGAGAGAGTGTAGGTTTAGTGTTGTGTGAAATGGGTTAATGTCTTGTAATAAATCAAGACAAGGAATCCCAAGGTGAACCACCAAAGGGGCGGCCGAAATTTGAATGGGTTCCCACCCATTTTAAAATTTTTATCACACACTATTCACTAATAAGTTTATAAAATTAAACACCTTTTAATTTTATAACTTAACTATACTTTTATTTGTTGTTAGTTAACCTACTTAAATAACAATACAAATAATTTCTCATGAACAAAATATCGATATAACTTGTTCTATCTCAAATGCAATAATTTAGAGAACCCATTTTCTAAATTGGTGTCAATATTTATTTGCTTGATCATATCACCAAATAAATATTTATTGGTGTTTGTTTAGCTTGTTATTGGGTATGACCCGTCTTGGATCATAACGTACTAACCACATCAATCTTGTATGTGTCTTCGGCATATAAGATCCAACATGAATTTCATTGTAATTTGATTGTCAACATCAATAAGTTCATCTTATTATCGTCATCATCTCTTGTGTTCTTTGATTCATATACATACACCCACATAAGATCCAAGCTTAATGAATATGCATTATTGATTTAGCAAAATGGTATAAGAGCTATTGGCTTCTAGTTTCATCAATTGTTTCTGATCTAAATTCAATTTATGATGTCAAGAACAAAGAAGAAAAGAAGAAAAATGAAGTACAAGGCTCTATTCAGCAAAATGAAGAAATCCATCTGTTCATAAGCAAAACCAAGAAAAAATTAACAAATATGTTCAAATTTTTATATGATTTAAAGTGATACATCATATTGCTGATTATCATCACAAAAGTTGTAGATACATATGTACCTAGTTTACGATCTTAATGTAATATGTCTGTCATGTCCTTAATGTAAATGAAATATATGAGTTGAATGAAACAGAATATGTCATTGATGATCTTAATGTTGAATGTTTTAGTGTATGTTTGAATGTTTATTGTTTATTAACACATGGTTGAACTAACTATATAGGTTTGTGGTTGTTTACATAGATCTTAGTGAAGAATGGTTGAGAAATATGTTTAAACTTAGTCATGTGAAGTTCTTATGTAAATGGCCCATGCGAATGGACTATACGCATGAACAACTTCATGCTAATGAACCAGTCGCACGACTGAACCAGGAGACTGGATCAGTCGCACGATTGTGACATGAGATTGACTCAATCGCACGACTGAACCGCATGACTCATTCGTACGACTGAACCATGCTAATGGTTCAGTCGCACGAATGAGAAACCCTAACCTATAAATACCACTTAATTCGTGGAAAAAGAAAACACTTTGAATACCTACGTACTAAATCGCACCCTAGCCGTCCAGAGACTTCTAAGAACCTGTTCCAAGTTCATATATCGCACTAAATCGATTTGCAATCATGCTTAACGTTTAGATTCATTCTAAGATCGATTCTACATGCGTTCTCACTGATTGGATCGCCAATCAAATAGGATTCCGCACTATTTGAGTTGGTATACGTCTAAATCAGTTAGTACTCCGTCCCGTACACGATCCTAACAAGTGGTATCAGAGCTTTGGCTCTTGATTTACGTGTGATTCAATCGTTTTTGATACTAAAATTGTGTTTTTTCACTAAAAACGCAATCCTTTTGTGCCAAACGGTGTCTTAGACGTCTCCTGTTCGTAAAGTTAATTTTTTCCGGCATACGGCAATTAGGGTTAGTGAAAATTTGTGTTTTTGCGTTCAAAATACCTTAAACCTTCGAATTTTCAAAATCCAGCAGCTTCAGTCGCACGATTGACTCAATCGCACGACTGAATTCATACGCATCCCTCATACGCACGATTGGACTCAGTCGTTCATCCATTCATACGACTAAACCGCCTATTCGCATTGTTCATCCGCACCTGTTCATTCGCACGATTGAGCCATCCGCATTAGTTCATTCGCACGTCTGAGCCATACGCATTGTTCAATCGCACGAAGTGTTCAATCACATTCCTTCAGTCGCACAAGTAAAACAGTTTGTTCTAAAGTTCAAAGTCGATAGTAATGGAGGACCAATATTCTGCTTTCACTACAGGGAGGGATTCAAGGATCCAGAATCTTTTGCTTCTGGAAAATGAAGTGGGGAATCACAAAAAACCCCCTAAGCTCATCACGTTAGATGATTACCCACAATGGAAGCAAAGATTCGAGATCTACTTTAATGGAGTAGATCCCAATCTGTGGGAGTCGATAGAGACAGGGTATAGCATGCCTGTAGGTGCAGATGGAGTCAAACTTACTTTAGGCGGCATGACTGATGGCCAAAAGGTAAAGTACAATGCTGAGAAGAAAGTATATGCAATGCTAACTCAGTCAATTCCTAAGGACATCTTCCATCAATTTTCTGAGAACAAGCAAGCAAAGAAGCTGTGGGATGAATTGGAAAAACGGTATGACGGGAATGCATCATTGAAAGCTCTAAAGGCTAAGGCGTTGAAGAAGGAGTTCGACAACTTCTTGTCAATGGGTAAGGAGAGCTTGGATGACGTCATCGATCGGTTCTACCACTTGATGAGTGAGCTACACACTCATGGAGTTACAACGACCATGGAGGACGAGGTGTCGAACTTTGCAGATGGGTTGCCACAGAAGTGGGTTTCCTTTGTATCCAACCTTAGACAGAATGAGATGCTGGCGAAGTTAGATATCAATGATTTCATTCTGAAGCTGAGAGAGGAAGAGTTGAGGATGAAGTACAGGGCCCAAAAGTCTTCATATGATCAGAATCCGTCACTATACAACTCAACTCCACAAGCTAAAACATCTGGAGCACCACTTCAAATGGCATTTGTGTCGAATTCAGCTGCTACATCTCAAGCTACTACTTCAGGATCTGACACGTCAGGGTCGTCTTGTACCCAATACATAGCACCTGAAGCCAATGCTACAAAACTGAAAACCGAGAATCTCGGGAAAGTGACAGTAGAGGTAGCAAAGGAGCATATGGATCTCTTAGCAGCTGTCGTTCATTCCTATGACGGACTAGTTGCTGGGAAGATTGGGAACTGCCATCTGGCAGATGAGGACTACGAGCAGGTAGACGAGACAGAGTTGGAGAGAATGGACATCATGTAGGCCTTAGCAAGTGCTGTCCAGAGAGCGAAGAAGTTTGTCAAGAAGACCGGACAGAACTTGATTGCAACTAAGGACACAACTTTTGGTTTTGACAAGACCAAAGTTACCTGCTTCAACTGTGGGGAAAAGGGGCACTTCAAGCGTGAATGTGTGAAGCCTAAGAAGACAGATGGGAATGCATTCTCATCTTTCAATTGACAGGATAAACCCACAAGTAGTCCTACTTCATTAAGTAAAGATCCTAAGGCCTTGACCGCTCAGGATGACGAAGGACAAGATTGGAGCTTTCAGTTTGTGTCTCCGGGAGAATCCAACATTGCAAATGTCGAGGTGTTGGATGGCGATACTGAAAGTTAAGACGATCTCGCAGTCGAAATAGCCATGTCAGAAACTGAAGAAGCTGCGAAAATGGTCAAGCCTGTGATTAAAGAAGATGACAAAACTACATGTTCAGTATCTCCAGAAGCTGAAGAGACAATCTCTGCACTGATGGCGGATTCAACTGAATCTTCTCAGGTAAGTACCAAAGACCAATTGTTTTATAATCATGCTTGTGTTGAATGTAATAAATTTAGGGAAAGCATTGATTTGAAATTTGCTAGGTTATTAGATCGTAACGATAGCTTAGTAAATGACTTGCAACTGTGCACAGAAGAAAATCGCGTTTTAAAACAAAATGAGCACATTTACAAAGAGAAAATAGAACTGTTAAATAAACAACTTAGGGAAATCAAAGTTGTGGCTTTTAACCAAGCAAATGACATTAAGTTCTATTTAAACACCCTTGAAGAAACTAAAAAGGAAAAAGCAGTTTTGGAAGTCGAAGTAAATTCATTAAAACAAACACTGCACAGTTGGACTAGTTCTTCTCGTATAGTTAAAAACTTAGTGAAAGAACTAAATAATAGGGATGGATTAGGATCTCAGTCGATCGAACAGTGGGTCATGCGACTGGTCGTCAGGATGAATTCCAATCGCACGATTGAGCTGGTCGAATGGCTCAATCGGCCGAATGGATCATACGAATGAGCTCAGTCGGCCGACCGAACCAATCGCATGCTCAGTTAACCGATTGAACTCAGTCGCCTGTTCATTCACCCGACTGAATCCAGTCGCATGACAGGACAACCGACTGAACACAGTCGCATGAATGAACCAGAATGAATTCAATCAACTTAATTAGAACTGATTTGTGTGGCATGATTATCTAATGTTTATGTGTCTTGTGTTACAGATAGATGGCTGATAGATGGTCTATCAACCCCAAGCACAATATCTGTGCTCACTTAGACTCCATAACTAGGAATGGGGCGGAGTTTCAGGGATCATCGCTTTCCTTAAGCGATCCAGGATCCACCGGGCTATTTCTACACCATGCACCCCTTACAGGTCTCTACAACAGGCCTTCTGGAGAATGAATCGGTTGACCGATCATGTGAGCCGTACCGCATTAGGAGCTCTATCTTTGGACTGGGTATTGAGATCACCGCTGAAGACATTTAGCGTGTACTTGGGTTGGGAGATGATACAGACCACCCCACCAGACTTCACCCACTGACGGTGAGAGGGTGCTTCATGAGGATGAAGTACGCTAGGGATATCAACGCAGGGGTGCTCAACAAGAGCAACCTGTGTCCCAAGTACAAGTACTTGGCACACGTCATCCTCAAGTGCATAGCTTCACGAAGGGGTGGGTTCGACGACCTTTCAGACCAGATACAAAATGCCTACGTGGCATTGGTGCTGAACCACCCTTTCAGCTTTTCTAGAATGATCTTCTCTTATCTGATAGAGAACTTGGAGCGAAGGGCAAAGAGGGTTTCTGCATGTACCCTAGGTTCTTACAGTTGATCTTTGATGAGAAGCTGCCCACACTTCCAAAGGAGAGCCACGACGCTGTGGCATTAGAGATTATCGATGATACGACACTGGGTCGTATGAAGGTTTACCGGGGAAATCAGGTCAAGCCCCCGGTAAAAGGACTCATAGGCCATCTGCCCAAGGTGGACTACGTGGCGCCGGGGAGGCGTAAATGGCGTCACGTAGACAGTGATTCGGATGTTGAGCAGCTAGAGTTCCTAGACGATGATTCAGACGACGATGATAGCAGTGATGGTGGAGATGGAGGGCCCACTCCTCTGAGGGCCCCCACTGCTGATATAGCATCTCCAGCACCCACCCACGAGGAGACAGAGGCTGCAGGGTTCCATCAGGATTTCCAACCTGATGAGGAGGAGGAGTCTGACGAGGAGCCCCTAACCCGCACTGTGGGGAGCCGGGTGGTTGCCACCGACCGAGGTATTCGGGAGGTTGGTGGATGCCCTGGCGAATCTGGGGAGGCTGACACTGATCCTACTTATGCTCCTGATCAGTCTAGCAGTGTTCCAAGGGGAGCATCCACCTCGAGGGGATTTAGGAAGAAAAGGATGGCTCAGCCCCACGGGTTAAAGAAGAAGAAGAGGAGGATGACCTTCATCACCACCACCACTACTACCACAACCTCCACTACTCCACCTACTACCACCACTCCACCTACCACCACTACATCCATCCCATCTACCATTATATCTACCACACCCACTCCACCACCACCTTCATCTATACCACCCCTAATCTTCCCTCATCCACCACCACCTTCATCTATACCACCCCCAATCTTCACCACTGCCACCACCACCACCACTAGCCACCATGCCGGACCGTCATCATACCCCTCCTATACATCTGGAGCACCTTTACCTCCCAGTGGGATAGAGGAACAACTCTCGGCACTTAACCGTATGGTGCTAAGGCTGTTGGCTGCCGATGACGAGAATACTGCTCAGATTCGACAGCTAGTATACCTTACTGCTGCCCAATCTATGCATATATCTCAGCAGACACAACAGATAGAGCAGCAGGCCCAACTGATGGATGCACAGAGCATAGAGATGTCCCAACTCCGGGAGGAGCATGTCCAATCAGCTAAAAGGATAGAGGAGTTGGAGACCACCAACAAGACTTATGTGATCCAAATTATACATATAAAACATCAATTACACATCAATTATTTCATAAACTCTTACTGAAAATGATGAATTGATACTTAAATTGTTCATATTGTGTTTTCAGGCTTGGAAAAGACCATGATGAACAAAAGGAGCTTAAATAAGAATAAAATAAAGAAAATCAAGTTTTGGAATTCAAGCATGGGGCCGTGATTCATGAGGCACGCCCCCATGCCCAGCCTGAAACACACCCCCGTGATTAAATCAACACACCCCCGTGTTTGTTGGTCCGACACGACAAAAAGTATTGTTCCCCGACACGAGGCACGGGGGCGTGCCCCAGGAGGCACGGGGTCGTGCCCCACCACAAACACGGGGCCGTGCCCATTGAACACGGGGCCGTGCTCGACAAGATCTGAGCGTACGAGCTGACCAACTTTTACGTACATTGTACTAGCACGGGGCCGTGCCTTTTAGGCACAGGGCCGTGCTTAAACACTCCAGAAAGCCTATAAATAGGAGTTCATTTGCAACTTGAAGAGGAGCTTTTGGGAGGTGAAGTGTTGGTGTTCCCTCTCGGGAACCCAACCTTTGGAGGTCCTTAGAAGGTTTTGGAGGTTCATTCAACACTTAGAAGAAGCTTGGGATCATTTAACATCATCCATAATGGATCAACGGTATGATTGTTCTAATTTACCGATGATTTCATTACTATCTTTTATCTTTGTTATTATGTTCAAGCTCCTTGTGAGCTAAACTTCATGTGCTATCCTAATTTAATGAAACTTATGTAATTTGTGATGAACTAATGGTGTGATAAATATTATGTTAAAGTTATGGTGGTCTTGGGAAAACTATTGATGGGTAGCATCTACATTTGAACGGAAAGTTATAAATTTATGGTTTGTGATTGTGATTGTCATACAAGGTTGAAAACCGTATGATTAACTTTCATTCGTGGAATCGGTCTTCATAATAAATCCATGGCTAATGAACTAGAAATGGTTATTAGAAATCATATCACTTTAACTTTCTGATCATTTGCGGGTTCCCTTTTATTAGTTAGAGAAATCTTCAGTAATTGTTACGGTTTTCTAAATTAATGGTATTTTAGGAAGGAACCTGATGAACTCTCTTTCTAACATTAAGTTATGTTTTCAGAAATCGTATGTCAAATAGGTCACAAAAGATTTACCTACATTACTAGAGCTTTGATCTAAGCAGTAAACTCGGCCTTACAGGATAAAGTCACTACGGCAGCAGGATAGACGAGAAATCGCGCCAGCTCATCTTTATAAACATTAACATAATTACATTAATCAATATCTTTAAATCACACCACCAATTCATCACAGTTACATAAGTGTAATCTAAATTAGGATAACAACCTTACTTCACTGAAAGAATCACCAAAAGTCTCAACCTATCTTTATATATTTTTATTTATTGTTATTATGTTTAACTTATCATTTTCTAAAACATAAAACTAATAGTCAATAATGAGGGTTGTTGGGTAGGCTTAGTGCGTCCACGAATTGATACTCGGTTCTTACCAACACTATATTACCATACGAAAGGTACACTGCCTTTTGTGTGTGTGGTTTAGTATTAGTAATAACCATTTTAAACTTAATATGTGCAAAGAATCTATATCAAAATATATATAATATCCGCACCCATCAAAGACCATCATGATGCGGCTCAAGGGATCAAAGGACGAGCCCTTAAAGATCAAGGAAGGAGATGGAGATGATAGTGATGATGACAGTGATGATGACGATGACGATGGTGATGACATTGAGGATGATACTGATGTTGGTGATAATGCTGGTGATGATGATGTTGGTGATGATGAAGATGACACATCTGCTGCGGGTGCCACACCTGCAAGTGAGAGGAGGACGAAGAAAGCACAAGATCAAGGTACCTCCACATCCGCCTCGTCAGCAGAAGAGCATATGATCCAGGACAAGAGTAATACTTAGCTGTTTTTGTTATTTAAATCATATGTATTTGAATCTTGTATCATATTAATGTAATGTATGTTTTTATTTAATGTTGATGTTTCTGTTTTGATTATTAACTAATGATTGCTGTGTTGAATGTTTAAATCAATCAGATCCAAACTTTCAGAGGGATGAATATGATGTTGCTCGCCTCCAACAGATCAAGACTCAGCTCATGTTGACTCTTGAATCCTGAAGAAGGAGAGATCATTCACAATCTCACTGACGAGCAAATAGCAGAAATGTTCAAACTCAATGCCGACGAGATCGTGAAAGACGCTCCAACTGTCCATGTGGAAAGTGACGACAAGCTCAATGATGTGGATGAAATCAAGATTGAAAATGTCACTGACGATCATTATCCAGAGTACACTGACAATGAGGGTAATGTCATTCCCAATCTGGGACACAATCTAGTCAGTGAAACCTTGGAGACTCTGGATAAACTGGAACAAGAGTCGGACAAGACGGAAGATAAGGCCCAAGCCTCGGATGCTGAAGTTAATATCAGAAAGGCAGAGTGGGCTGCATGCTTTGAAGAAATAAGAGCCCAACGCAGTGCTTCAAAGTCGACTGTCTACACCAAGCTGTACAAAGTGAAGAAACATCACAACGTGTCAGGCAGAATCATAGCATGGGCATATTTTGAAGACCTCAAAGTTTATGCAGTTAAACGTGAGAAAGGGATCGAGTACTTCAGGTTCCCACACGACCTGAAGACTCTTCCTAGATTTGAGCTTAACCAGTTAGCGAAGCTGAAACTGCTATACGCTGATCCACGCAAGATGTCTGGCTGGTTTGAAACAACTCTTAAGAGAGAGTACCACACCAGATGGGTCAACTTCAAACCTCAACAACCAACGACGTATATCAGAAGGTCTGAGGTTGATGCCATAACTGGAAAACCAAGAATAGTGCTGAAGTGGAGTCCTCCGCGCACCATGTCTAAGATCCCACTAAGAGAAATGCCACAGGACTTCCCTCCACACTTCAAATGGTGGTACTATGATTGGAGGACAGGAGAGGCAGTCATAGTCTTGAACAAAGGGGGAAAATGGATACTATCAGGGTATTTGACCCGATGTGGCTCACAAACTTGTCTGCAAATGATGTATACACATTATACAAGTGGCCACTATTCTATGACTCTCAAGATATTATACAAGCTCTACAGTTTCAGAATGTTATACGACTCTGCTTTGTGTTTGAGATACACACAGGAGTCACAAAAGAAGAGAAGTACAAGAAGTATGAATAGGTTATGAAGATGGTAAGACATTAGATGAAACTAGGTCCAAGGGGGAGTTTGTAGGTACATGTGTTCCTAGTTTGTGAACTGAATGTAATATGTCTTTAGTGTCTTACACTTATGTCATAGTTGAGTACTTAATGAAATGTAAATGTTTGGTTGTGTTTATAATGTCTAATATTTCATTAATGATTTGTTTAATGCATATTGACTTGATTATATAGGTTTGTGGTTGTTTGAATAAATATAAATCATGTAATGACAATTAATACATTCAAACTTAGTAATATGAAGTTCTCATGCGAATGGCCCATGCGAATGGACCATACGCATGAACAACTTCATGCGAATGACTCAGTCGCACGACTGAACCAGGAGACTGGATCAGTCGCACGAGTGTAACATGAGATTGACTAAGTCGCACGACTGAACACTCAGTCGTGCGAATGGATCAACTGCATGGCTCAATCGCACGACTGAACCATGCTAATGGTTCAGTCGCCCGAATGAGAAACCCTAACCTATAAATACCACTTAATTCGTGGAAAAACGTAACAATTCATAACCCTTCGACTACAGACGTACCCTAGCCATCCAGAGACCTCTAAGAACCTGTTCCAAGTTCATAGATCGCACTAGATTGATTCCATATCGTTCTTAACGTTTAGATTTAATCCATAATTGATTCTACGTGCGTTCTCACTGATTGGATCACCAATCAAATAGGATTCCGCACTATTTGATTCGGTATACACGTTAATCAGTTAGTATTTCGTTCAGTACTCGATCCTAACACTCCTCTAGTTAATGATCCAGATTCCACTTGTCAAATGGTGGAATATGTCACTAAACTGAAGGAGGACACTTTGAAATTTAAAGGTAAAATGACTATTGTTAATTTGGATGAGCAAGTTGAGAAGGTTGAGGTTAAGTCAGGTTCAACAACGTCTAATAATGAACACAAAAAGACCAAACAAGTTAACCAATCACATGATTCATGTTTAAGTCCAAATAAACAAAAAGGTAAAGATGTTAAAAAGGTTCAAACAATTAATTTTGTTAAAGAAGATAAAACATCTAAACAAGAAGTGACAAAACCCAACAAGCCCAAAGTCACCCCGGTCTCACACACTTCCCCATAGAGACGTCTTTCCCAACATGTTGAAGGTCGATCATGCTACAGTTATGGAAAGAGAGGACACATCGCGTCTAACTGTCCTAAGTATCAGACACCAAGAAAAAAGGTTGAACTTTATGATACAAAACAGATTTCTTCTAAAAGGAGTTCTATTACTCCACCTAAAAGAAATAATGAAACTAAAGTTCAAACTATAAACCAGTCGTCTGTTTATCACAAACAGGCCTTGCACAAAACTGGCATGTGGAAAGAAAAATTGAATCAAGTGTTTGATACTGAGAGCAGTAAGAAGCATGATATGCCCTCGCCTTCAACTGGACAGTGGGTTGAATTTATGATGTGTGATGCCTTTGGGTCACCCAAGCCAGTTAAGGCTTGGGTACCTAACCTAAACTAATCATTTCCTCTATATGTGCAGGGTGTTTGCTATAGTGCTGAAAGTAACACTTGGATCGTAGATAGCGGAGCATCAAGGCACATGACTGGAAACCGGGCACTTCTGTCAAAGGTCAAACAAATTAAAGGAGGTCATGTTTCTTTTGCGGGAAATAAAGGAGGTTACATCACATCTCAAGGAGAAGTGGGGAATCAGAAAGTGAAGTTTGATAAAGTAAACTACGTTCAACAACTTCAAAACAACTTACTTTATGTATCCCAAATATGTGACAAAGGACTTAAGGTAGTATTCGACAACAAGAAGTGCTATGTCCTGAAAAGGACTATGTGATCCTGGAGGACCAAGTCTTAATGTCTGCCTCAAGATATAATGACCTTTATGTCTAGGATCTATCAAAGGCCTCTACAACGGATCATCAAGTTCAGTGCTTTTTGTCAAAGGCTACTGAGAAGGATTCTATCTCCTAGCATAGGAGAATGGGACACATCAATCCACGGATGATGAATAACTTGATCCAGAATGATCTAGTGCGAGGAGTAAACGTCAAAAACTTCCAACTCCCAGATTTTTGTGTCGCCTGCAAGAATGGCAAACAGACAAAGAAGTCTCATAAGGAAAAGAAAGTTCATTCTATTGAACTGCCTCTTGAGCTTCTTGACATGTATCTGTTTGGTCCAGTCAGTACAAGAAGCATCGCAGGCGACTTGTACTGCTATGTAGTTACGGATGACTACTCAAGATTCTCTTGGGTGATGTTTCTGAAATCAAAATTAGAAACATTTGAGTCATTCAAAGAGTTAGTAACTACACTGGAGTCACTCTACAAGCTGAAGGTCAGACAAGTACGATCAGACAATGGAACCGAGTTCAAGAACCAATGGATGGAGGCCTTCGGCAAAGAATAGGGAATTGTGCACCAGTTCACTTCCGCCTACACTCCTCAGATGAATGGTGTTGCTGAGAGAAAGAATCGCAGCTTGATGGAGACAGCACGGACGATGCTAGCAGACTCGAAACTTCCCATCCAATTCTGGAATGAGGCAGTTGCCAATGCGTGTTACACGTTAAATCGAGTTCTGGTGGTAAAACGTCATGTCAAGACGGTTTACGAGTTACTTCAACGACGTAAACCAAATATAGAGTATCTCGAACCGTTTGGTGCACCTTGCACCCTATTGAAGAAAACTTAGGAAGGAAAGTTCAGCGAGAAGGCTGAAGAGGGAATCTTTCTAGGATACAACATACCGAATAAGAGAGTTTACAACAACTCAATGGGTCAAGTAGAAGTGTGGTGTAACGTGGACGTTTAGAGTTACACCACCCCTCCAGCTGGAAAAGGACCCGCATTTTTTTTCGAATATGATGGATTCTTCAAGTCCTTCTGTCACACCCCGGGCCCAGAGAGGCGGGACGTAACGGTTGGTAAACAACAACCAAAATGCAGCGGAAACTAAATGGTTTATTACAATGCATCTCACAATATTTACATTAGGATATGGGTTTAGTTTCAGTTTACAAGGTGCCTCAATCTACAATCCATGGGTATCATGACCTATCTCTTTGTAAATATTTCTTGAGGCTTCAGTAACTAAGGCTTCTAGGCTCGACCTTTTTCCTTCAACACCTACCCTCACTTCTTGCTTCGGATTTGGATATCTTCTATAGCTTGGCTAATCTACCTAGCTGTACCTGAAAGACATGCTCAAAAGATTTTGTGTCAACATAAAGTTGGTGAGTTCAAGTGCTTAAAGTTTAAAAACAAAAAGAACTTAACAAATCCTCATTTGATAAAAATGAATGAATCATAGTTTCAACATCGTGGGAGAAATCATAATCAACCCTGCACTCAGTCCCGGTTGGCCTCTTCTAAAATTGTATTTAACCGGATATTCCCGAAGGAAGAACTGAGCCCCAAACCAGTGAACCATACCTGCCCAGATGGTTCACCATAGTTTCTTAACAAAACCTGTTACATGCGACAAACGACCCCTTAGGATCTCAGTGGGGTACCCTTCCTGGAACGGAAGCCACTGTGTGTGGGGGATTCCCCAAATAGATCTATTCATATAAAACAAGCGGTGCACGAAAGAATTAATGATCATGATATAAGTATCAGCAGGTAACCATAAATCCCACATACAATCATCAAGTAAAGCACAAATACAGTTCATGAATAACAGAGCATGTTTCACCCCAAAACAGTAAATAAAAAGGGGAAGTCACTAGAACTCACCTGGTATCCTTATATAAATTCTGAGCTCGGTAAAGAAATGTGAAGGTCACCAACAAAGCAATCCTAATTAGAACATATGAGATTCATGTTTAGAATTAGCACGACGTCATTACATGCGTGCGGTTGAGCTCTTTAGTTAACTTAAAGTTAATGATTAGTATCATTGATGTACCTTAGCTTTTTGTGAAATTATCATTTGTTATGTACTAATTCGCGCTTATTAGGTTAATAAGTGCCTTTATTCGAGGAATGATTATTTGTACAATGATTGTAACAGTATTCGGTTGATAATAGGGACTCCAATCTTTATAGATAATTATTATTGATGATATTAGAAATCTTTAGTGTTCCAGTTATTATATTAGATGTTCTAATAATATTTATATCGTTTATGCAGATTTTTTAAGTGTGTGATACTTGCATAGGTATGCATGTAGTCAAACCTCTAACTGTTAGGTAGTAAAAGCAATCTAAAATGCATCAAATATTATGAATTAAACTCTTATGTCATGATGTTATGTTATTTTCACATGCATAGCATACATATATACTTTTTAAGATTGCCTCACTTAGGCTATTAAAATGCTTAGTTTATTTATGCATTACTTAGATGGTTCACGGATAGATATGATTAAATTCTTCTTAACGCGTTTAGTGCGAACCAAAAATATATTTTAAACAATAAGTGTAAGTACACCTTCAAAGATTCATCCATAATTAAATAGTTATATAGATATAT
The DNA here is from genome assembly GCA_025215565.1 of Flaveria ramosissima. Lineage (NCBI taxonomy): Eukaryota > Viridiplantae > Streptophyta > Magnoliopsida > Asterales > Asteraceae > Flaveria > Flaveria ramosissima. The sequence continues at coordinate 35,497,798 of CM046034.1, forward strand.
TTCTACCAATAATGTAGTTAATATGATGTTAGAATAATTTGAATATCCATAATAGTTGTCGTTATATTGAATAAAAATGGTGATACAATTAATATTTATTCCAATAATAACAAGATTATCGAATATTAATAATAATAAGACGATGGATTAGTATAGAATTATATGTCTTAAATAATTATGAGTGAACATCGGTTAACCTAAATTATCCATTGTATATATATATATATATATATATATATATATATATATATATATATATATATATATATATATATATATATATATATATATATAAATATAGGTATGTACAATTGCATTATAAATATATTAATAATCTATACGTCTTGTAAGAATTTTATATGACACGAGATTAGATAACTTCATATATGTTTCTAATATCTTTGTTCATATGAATACATTTCCAACGTTGTTTTTCATTATGTGATTGCTCACGTTATTTTAAATTTTCCCATCCATTCATGATGGTTTATAAACTAATTAATATTTTATACATTTTTCAAGCTCAACCCACACAAGTTTATATATATATATATATATATATATATATATATATATATAACCATTATATTCACGTATATGGATGTCTACCGCACGATTATACCTAACGCTCCCGCATCGCGTCCTAGAATTCGCTTGATCCGACCCGCATCGCGTTGACTATCCATTGACCAGTTTGACCAGCTTTGACCAAAGTTAAACCTAACCAAAACCACACCAAGATTACATACATCACTATTATTTTGTTATCTAGCAACCAAACACAACCATAACCACACTATTCGTTACCAAACAGATCGGTTGAGGCTTCTACCACCGTAGTCCATCACTTGCAGCCAAGATCAACCATGGATAGCCACTGGGCACCACCGGCAGCCCTAAAGCCGCCGTATAACTCGCCGAAGATCGACTCCAAACCACTAAGTCTCGAAGATCTTGCTTTGGATTGAACATGCAGCCACCAATACAGCATCAACCGACTCTACTTCTCCTCAAACAGCAGCAACCACCACTGGCCCCTGCCTCCGGCCTGTACTGCCACGGCAGGCAGCCACCAAAACCTCCAAAACCTTGTTGCAGTCATCTTCAAATGCCCATAACTTTCAAACCGTTAAGAGGTAGACAACGCAGCTACAACCGTTGGAAAGATCTCGTCGAGACGAAGAAGAGCATGGGCCGCCGCTGCCTTCTTTCTTCCATATCTTCCAACGTCGTTGCGAATCAGAAGAAACCACCACCACCATCGTGATCAGGAGGTCGAGATTAAGGGGGGTAGGCCAAGACCTGGCCGAAAACCGTCGCGCCGCCGCGGAGCCTCCTTCTCCGGCGAAGTCGGCTGCAGCAGGTTCTTGAGAGCATTTTAGGGTGTTTTTAGGGTTTTCAAATGAGAAATGAGGGAATAGATGGCTTATATACCTAGGGTTTTTGAGTGGGCTTGATTTAAAAATCGCGTATATGTCCCGAAACTTCGTTATCGCGTATTGAACGGTCTTTTGGATAAAACCTCGTTAGAAAACCTATAATAAATTTATCTAATTACTTCAGCTTGAAATAAAACAATTTGGTATTTTTATGGTCAAACTCTCATGTTTGACCTATTCTCAGGCCGGTCCACGCTTCAGTCGCGGCTCGAACCACATTGCTCCTGGATAACCGTCTCACTCTCTAATTTAGAATATGATATTAAATATATAATAATTAGATAAATATTTATGACGTTTTAGGGCTCGGTTGTCGTATCAGATGTCCGTTAAATGCCGGTGTATCCGGTATTCGCGTTTTTCCGACGTATTATAGCTGATTATACATGTTTGGTTAGGATCTTTTAGCAAGTACTGTTTACAGTATGCATCATGATTAACAATGATTTTAAAAGAGTATGAACCATTATAAGTATGTTCCGATGTAAATTAGACGTTAGTACGTGTTAGATTACCGGACTTTACACGGTATAGGTTTTGAATCTGTTTTTGGTTTGGATTCTTATCGTAGTTGCTTCGAATCACAATTTAATTTATTATCTTATGATCACTTATTTAATTAGATGGTAAATGGGTATTGGGCCTTAAATGGGCCTTGTTTATAAGTTTGGGCCCTTATTGGGCCTATTGGGCCTAAAAAGGCTAGTTTCTTTTCCAAGTTTTCTTTGGTAAGCCCAATTCAATCCGGACCTTTATTGGGTCCTATAATACATTAAGTTTTCTAATTGGGCTAGATTTCAGAGGTGTTACATTCTTCCCTCCTTTAAGAAATTTCGTCCTCGAAATTTTTAGTATCGCTAACATTGTTTCCGAGTGTGATACACTGTAGTATGAGTCTTGTGGATTTTAAAGTTATTTAGCTGAGCATTCCAGGGCGAAAGTTGTCGATTATGCATCAATCAACCGGGTTTGATTTAGATTCAAGTAATTATCCCAACGTTAGAACATGTTTGACAAAATCAGAGAGTCGATTCATGAATGGATTTTTGGCTTCACAATCAGGTCATTTAACACTTGAACAAAATTAACAAGAAGAGATTCTCCACTGAGGTTCAATGCACAATCCTACTAGGTAGATCTAGCAAGGAAACAAATACTTAAAATCCTGGCAATATCACCGTCCTCACGGAGAGTCTTAAAAAAGGTTGTGAAGTATCAGATGTTGGTGTGAATGCCTTCAATTAGACTTAATAGTCAAGTCGGCTATACGTCACTATTAACTCCTTAGAATCATAAGGTAATAGGTCGTAAGATGTCATAGATTAAAGTCTTCAGATCAAGGAGGGTTTTGGTTCCCTAAGGAGTATTGATTAACATTTAGGAACCGCATGATTATTCCCATAAAGCTAAAACTGAGAAGTTTTCACGATTAATAGGAACGAAGAGGTTTGGTCACACAAAAAGGTCATTACATTTCCAGCCTTCCTACTCCGGAACGATACCGCATGCGATAATCCTAGTCTTCGAGTAGTTCCATCTATCTTAACTTACGTATGTCGAGAGTTTTCCCATACAGGATGTGCCATAAGCTCTTGTGAACTGACGTTGGAAGAATTCGGAAGTTCGCGATGATACGGGTGAAGTCAGTAGAAGAAAAGCCTAATGGTAGGCTATCCGCATCCATCAATGCGGTTAAGTAGAGACAAACGCGGCCAAGACTTGTTCTTTCTCATTTAGAAATGCGAGCGTCTTAGGACAAATGCGGATGACGGCCTCCTATCCGCACTTGTCAATGCGGCTGATATTACCGATTGATGATCACCCTATGATGTTTGAACTAGTATTCTAATGAGTAGTCGGGAGAGTAGCACATCTAATGTATCCGAATGCATATTTTATTTTGTAAAAGTCGCGCCCCATAGTTCCAGTTTCTGTATAATGTAACTCTTCACGTGTTTCTTAAATTGTCGGGCGGCTAGAAGCTTGTCTTGCATCATTGCACCAACACACATCTGAAGCCTTCTAATCCGTGTCCAAACGGATTTGGCATATTCCTGGGATTACGATGCTAGTTGTATAGCTGCACGAGTGAAGCTTTTATTGATCCTCCTTAAATTTTTGCTTAACCCTAAACGTTGACATAACTTAATGAGTTTTTACTACTTCTCGGACTTTGATAGCCCCAAATTTTAGCGAATTGTCTCGACTTTCATGCTTATTAGCAATGTCGAGATAACAAGCATGCCTAAGTATGACTTACTGAATCCCATTCATCAGGCTCATGAATACCGTGGGTGTGTGAGCCAGCCCAAACAAGCTTGAATGTGATTTTCATATTGACTCTAATGTATTTTAAATGTAACCTTGGTAACGTCTTTTTCACTTATATACTCAGCTGATAGCATTAGAAGTGTAGTCAGTATCTTACAACTGATTAAGAAGGTTAACAATTCTGGAAAAGGGGTTATCACTTCTTCTAGGTAACTTTATTCAACTCTTGATAGTTTGTCCATATTAAGAGCATTCCATTCCACTTCCCACAAAGTGTATTAGGGTTCTTCAAGGTGACACACTATGTATTATGAACCGTTTATCTAACAGTTGTCGGATCTCCCTTCCTTCTACGAGCTTCTTAACATACTTCGAATCTCGTACCACCATACATCACTGCTTCTCTCCGATTCACTTTCCTTTAGGGCAACTCCAGCTGTCATCTTATCTACGGAATCGTCGTATATGCTTCCACTAATTCCCTTATAGTGCTTCCTAATCGAGGTCAACCTTCTAGATGACTTCTTTCTCGCTCCCCTTTCTCCAAGGTAATCGTACCCTGTAGTGGTCCATTCGTGCAACAAGTAATCCTCATCTAAAACCTAGTTACTTATAGGCCTATCAATTGTTCCACTGAAATATGATAGTAAGCCTTCTGGCTCGGATTTCAACGTACGGAGTTTACTAGGGTATGCTATTGGTGAATTGCTCTATAAAAGGTTTAGAAATTTAGAGGGGAAAATATTTAATGCTTACGACTGGTGATTGATGTGCTGGTCTTTCTCGCCTACTATCTTCTGCATGCTCATTACTACGTCGTAGTTGGACCTCAAGTGATTTAACACATGAGATTTCTTGTAGCTCATCTTCTATGCTTCTTAATACATCTTTTGGAGCAACACATTCCTCTCAGCTCCAACTGAGAGTCTTCCCGCATGAATTATTTGTTATCACCGGCATCTTGACTTGATAGGGTTCTAAAACTTTGTTAAGGTGCTTATTAGTAGAGAGGGAACTATCTACCACTCTATTAACCCCTTATATAACATCAGGATTGTAGTCTAACTTTGTGATCTTTGCTCTCGCTTCACGAATTCATCACCCAAATAGTATAACTCTCGAGGTAGAGATGACTCACGGATTCATCACCGTTCATTAGTCCAAGAGTTTAATAAAGAATAAGTCCGGAACAAAATGTGTGAAAACAGGGAATTCACCAACATTGTAGACTGAGACTTTTGTTTCGAAAGCTCGAAGATCAAATTTTCTCGGTGAATAACTTTGGCACTCGGGCTATTTATCTTTGCGGAAATCAGGGCTATAGGATGAGGTTTCATTTCCTACTTATTCTGGCACTCGAAAGGTTACCAAAAACACGGCCAGTTAAAAGCATGGTCAAAATAGTTCAACTTATGTTAAGATCGAAGTTTGTCCCCGGGTGACTAACAGTTGAGGATGATGAAGGATTTTACAAGCATAGTACTATGAAAAACGATGGTTAATTACTATCAAAGCGGATAATAAGAATAGTGCTTGGGTTTAGGGGTTCTATTACCATGAATAGGTGTAGAAAGTTATATTCATCAAGGACTTTAAGAAAAAGATCAGAGGTATTCTAGATTCCAGAATGTCCTATGAAGTGTGAGCTACTAGGGAAAAAGGAAGTGACAAGTCCTCTATGCCATTGATCACAATAGGTGCTTCTCGTAAATCTGTTACTCCGGTATATTCTCGGCTGCAACCATTATGTTAGAGGGTCCCTTACTATGTTGAGGAAGTTTTGTCGAGTTCTATGTTAGGTAGGAAGAAATTTTCAGACATCGCGAAAAATAGCGCGGCTAAAGTACACAGACAACTTAGGTGAAGTGCCATACTTTCAGCACCAAACTGGATGGGTTTGAAACAACATTTGATGATCTCCTGGGTTGGATAGTTGTATCATTATACTTCCAATAGGAGAGCAGAACAAAGAAAGAGAGAGAAAGAAAAGGGATAGTTACTACAATATCGTCCTTGGTAGCTCTTCAAGAGTTAAATGGTTTCTCTCAGCATGAAAGTTTTGAATTTAAAATTTTTGAGTATATATTGGATATTGGTGTTTAATCTGGTATGTACTAGTTCCTTGAGTGTTATACCTTGACATTAGTTTACATGACAGGGCCCACCAGAATTCAAGGGTACCTGTAAATTCACCATTACGTGTGCACCCGTAATCGTCAATTTACCTTACACTATTATTCTAGTTGTTCCCATCATAAGTTTCAAGTTTTTGTGTAATTAGGTTCTGGAGTTAAAATTTTTCATTTGGTCATCATCTGCGATTAAGCACATTTAGATTCTAGTTATGCTAACATTCTTGCTAACCCAACCATTTTCAAAGTACAGTTCAACAAACCAGGTAACGAGCAATCAGGTACAAGCTATAATAGGGAGCAGATCAAACAAAAAGGCAATCATGGTTTCTATCCTATCACTGCATTCCAACAAGTATCATCATATGAATGAAGCATATAAGCAAGTATCACTAAAGCAGTTGTCTCATGTAACGACACATGTTGTATCAAGTATTCAACTAATAGCAGTTGTTTCATATAATGTCAAAAGTCAGTTGTGCAATCAGATAAGTATCTCCCAAGAATTTAAGTCTTAATATACTTGCACATCTTTGATTCATAATATACCTAGTCCTAGTGCTCAGGGGTCCTAGTAGTCAACTCCAGAAGATTCCAAATATTCTTAGTTTTACTCGGGTGCACCTATTATAGGTAGTACCCTAATGCAACAAGGTTTCTTATAGGGTAGGGAATTCTTAATAGTATCTATCCCATGAGATATATAGATTAAAGACGAGTGTCCTTAATAGAATCTATTCTGTTGTAAGCTTTAGATAACTAATTCATGGAAACAACCTACCAGGCTGGTCCTATTTATGGTTGTAGCTTAGGTATCTCGAAGTAAACCCACTTTCCTATAACCTTGGCTTAACTAAACTCGGAAAAGTCTTCTTACAATGGTGGTCCTATAGGGTTCATATGGTTGTAGTTTAGGTCTCGCGAAGCAGACCTACTTCTCTACAACCTTTGGCTCTGATACCAATCTGTCACGCCCCTGGCCCAGAGAGGCGGGACGTAACGTGTTGGACCAAAAGAACCAATGAGCCGGATCAGAAAAACCTTTAAGTCCCACAGACGTCACAACAACCGCTGAAGTCCACAACAGCTGAAGACAACAACTGATTACAAAGTCTGAAGACAAGTGCTGAAGACAAAGTCTGAAGACAAGTGCTGAAGACAAAGTCTGAAGACACAAGTGCTGAAGACAAAGTCTGAAGACAAGTGCTGAAGACAAAGTCTGAAGAGACAAGTGCTGAAGACAAAGACACAAGTGCTGAAGACAAAGTCTGAAGACACAAGTGCTGAATACCAAGTATCAGACGTTGTCATAACAGCTGAAGAGGACTTCTTCAGTTGTTGTGACGGTTTACTTTCAGTAGTTATATGTTTTCAGTAGTTTTGTAAAACGACTGAAGAGTTTGTTCTTCAGTCGTTGTAGTTTCAGTAGTTTCTTATCAGTAGTTTTATATTTTGTACTTAGCACTCTTGATATGTTCTCAGTAGTTGTGAACATTTCAATAGTTTGTTAAGTATTAGTTATTTTTGTAATAGATCTGCCAGTTGTCACTATCCCGTGATAACAGCAGTGATTGCACTCTATATAAGGAGTGTCAACCTTATTGTAATAAGTGAATGATTGAGCAGAAATATTTGGCATAATTGAAACATTCCTTGTCACAGAAATATATACTCTCGTATTTGTTTACAAATATCAAATTCTTGCTACAATTTGTCTAATTCTTGATCTTATTCCGCTGCATTACACTCTAATCCATCGAACTTGTGATCACTGATCCTGACATAACGGTTGGTAAACAACAACCAAAATGCAGCGGAAACTAAATGGTATATTACAATGCATCTCACAATATTTACATTAGGATATGGGTTTAGTTTCAGTTTACAAGGTGCCTCAATCTACAATCCATGGGTATCATGACCTATCTCTTTGTAAATATTTCTTGAGGCTTCAGTAACTAAGGCTTCTAGGCTTGACCTTTTTCCTTCAACACCTACCCTCACTTCTTGCTTTGTTAATCATTGATCGATCTAATAATTGATCATTGAAACTGCTATTCAAGATCCAAGTTTGATTGAATTAGCATTTTTGCAAGAAACGGTTATAGAGATTGAATTTTCTGTGTTTTTGGTCATTCATCCTGAGATTTATTCTTGGTTTTCATTGAGTCTGTTGTGGTCTGTGTAAAATCTTTTAAAAGCTTGAATTAAAATTGTTTTTGGACCTAAAATGACTACTCCTTCCAATGATCCTCACAATACTGGTTCCTCAACCAAGCCTCCAATGCTGGTTAGGAATGAGTATAACATATGGCAATGACGTATGCTCCATCACCTGTCTGTTAACAGCTCAGGTTGTTGGACATCAGTGGTACATGGTCCACACAAGCCTATGGTGAATAACCCGGAAACCAATCAAATGGTTCCAAAGAGGAAGGATCAATACTCAGATGAGGATAAGAAATTGTTTGAGATTGATGCAAAAGCCCATGGAATTCTGGCCATGGCACTACCCAATGAAATCTATTCTGGGCTAATGCATTATGAATCTGCCCATGACCTCTGGAATGCCTTGAAAGAACAATTTGGAGGAACAGATGAGGTCATGGCAAATAATAGAGAGATCCTTGCCAAACAGTATGAGACATTCTCTCATAGGAAGGGTGAGACACTGACTCAACAGTTTGAGCGGTTCTCTTGTTTGATCTCTGAATTAAAAATGGTCAAACATGAGTACACCAATATCCAGATGAATAACAGATTTCTCAGATCACTACCTGAGAGATGGGACACATATACTATTGTCCTACGCTCCAGTGCAAATTTGGACAAACTATCTCTCACCCAACTCCATGGGAAATTGCTCACATTTGAGAGAGAGATAGAACAAAAACGAAAAGTGTCTTCATCTGGTAAGCTCACTGAAGACTTTGTACCAGGCAACACTGCCTTGGTTAGTCATGAGTCAGAATATGCTTCATCTGAATGCCAGTTTACTGGGTGTAATAATGACAAGCTATGCTTCATCTGAATGCCAGTTTACTGGGTGTAATAATGACAAGCTATGTCTTCATCTGGTAAGCTCACTGAAGACTTTGTACCAGGCAACACTGCCTTGGTTAGTCATGAGTCAGAATATGCTTCATCTGAATGCCAGTTTACTGGGTGTAATAATGACAAGCTACGCTCCAGTGCAAATGTTTGATTTCTCTTCAAACATTTCTGATTCTGCATTTGTGAGTGTTGATAGTCAGTTTACTGGGTGTAATAATGACAAGCTATGCTTCATCATGGATGATCTCAAGGGGATTGCTGATGATGACTTAGAAGAGATGGATATTTTGAGCCAAATGGCCTTGATAAATATCAGATCTCAGAAGTTCTACAAAAGAACTGGAAGAAAGTTCCCAGGACTCTCTTGCAAAACCAAAGTTGGTTTTGACAAGAGTAAGTTGAGGTGTCACAAATGCCAAAGGCTTGGACACTTTGCTAGAGAATGTAGATTATCTGGATCTAATTCCTCTGCACCTTTTGTGACTTTCCCTGGCAATAGTCAACAAAACAAAGGGCAACATCCTGTTAATTCTAGTCATCATTCTCAACCACAATTTCCTGCATATTTTGTTCCTCAGGGTCAAATGCCATACCCTTACCCTTGTTATTACATGCCACAAACCAGTCAAGTTCGAGCTCCTATGGTACCACAACCTCATGCACTACCAGAACCTCAACCATCTCATCAACCTCCTCAACCTCAACAACATAGCTTCTTCACCCTTGAAGTTGTTGACTGGAGCAGTTTGCCAGATGACATGTCTGGTCATGAACAAATGTTCACAGGTGCTGATCAACATGGTGGTGATAGTCCTTTTGGGAATCTAGCACTTATGGCCCTGGAGTCTACTGAGGGTTCCTGCTCAAATGCATCATCTTCACAGGTAACTCAGGTATCTGCAGAGGCTAAAGCCAAGTTATGTTCTGAATCATGCATAGTTGCCTTTGTCTCTATTAGAGAGGCAAATGTAGCATTAATAAATCAAAAACTTGAGTTTGAGAAAACCATTTACAAAAGAAAAGCTGAGTATGAGTCTGCTCTTAATAGTAAAAGTGATGAGATTTATAAGCTTAAATGCCAATTAAATGATGAAAAGGCTAAGCTAGAGGTTATTCTGGAAGACCAGAGAAGTCTCAAAGAAACCCTTGCAGTCACCCAAGTAGAGTGTGATCGATGGGTACAATCATGCAAAGGTTTTGAAATGCTTCTTAGTAAGCAATCTACTTCCAATGTGAAGTTTGGCATTGGTTATAATCACACTGCTCCTCCTACAAATTTTGCTTCAAGAGCAGAAGTGAAATCTGATGGAGAAAGCAATAACCAATCCACCTCATCATGTGATTCATTTTTTGATAGAGCATCATCAAAAGTTGAAGTCAGCACTAAGCCCTCTCAGAACCAATCAGCTGATGTTGATGGTTCCATTGCTGACACTCACATGATCAAAGAGTTGATCAACTCAGGAGTTATTTCTGGAAGTCCTGAAAGGACTGGAGAGCAAGATTTAACACCTGAAGTTCAAACTCCAACTATTGTCAGCACTGAAGAGAAGAAAACTGTCAGTAGAAAGAGTTTGAAGACTACTAAAGAGGAAGTCAAGAAAGCAAATAATGCTTTCAAAGTACTGAAGAGCAAGTCTTTAGTAGTTTCATCCTCTTTAGTTGATGATCAACATAAGATGAAGAAGAAACCATGTGAAGTATGTGGTTTGTTCAATCATCTTACAGATGACTGTTGGTACAAAAGAGGATCCAAACTCAAACATAAAGAGGAAATGAAAGAAAAATGGTTAAAATGAAAACTGAGTTTGAAGCCACATTTGTACCAGCAACATCAAATACTGTAACCCTTAAGTCCAAAAAGAAATCCAAAAAGGAAGGGGTTAAACAAGTAACAGCTGAGATTGCTCAAAAGAAGAAGGTGCAACATAAGAACTTATCAAACTCCAATGCAAATGTGTCTGAAGAGCTGAAAGCTTTATCACAAAATCAGACACAGCTGGTTATGATGGTTCAACATCTATTGGGAAGAGTTAACCAATTAGATGTTCCTATGTTGAAACCACAGAAAAGGAGGTCCAAGCCAAAGGATTCCTCTTCTCCACCATCTTCTTCCTCTCAGGCTGTTGTTTCCAACAAACCTGTTAGTTTACCATCTGTTGATGTGAACAGACCCAAAACCAAAAAGGTTTGGGTCTCAAAATCTAACTAACTTGTTTTGTTTTGCAGGGTTCTTCAACATGCCACAGAGGCATCTGGTATGTAGACAGTGGAGGATCCATGCATATGACAGGAAACAAATCACTTCTTAATGACTACTCTCAAGGAAGGAAGGGGTTTGTGTCTTTTGGCAATGATGCAAAGGGTTACATCATCGGCAAAGGCTTTGTTTCCAATGGGGAAATAAAGTTTGATGATGTTAACCATGTGGAAAATCTCAAGTACAACCTCTTGAGTGTCAGTCAAATGTGTGACAAAGGCCATGTTGCTCTTTTCACCAGTCAGAACTGCCGGATTCTGTCATCCAAAGTTCTAAGTTTGATTGATAAGGTGTTGGATGAATACACTCTCCTAAAGGCCAACAGGACAGGAAGAGTGTATGCCTTAGATCTTTCCAAGAAAATAGATCTCAAAGGCCATCCTTGCCTATTTTCCAAGGCTTCCCCTCAAGAATCTACTCCATGGCATAGAAGGCTGGGTCATGTTAATCTCAAAAACATAAATCAGCTGATAAACCATGGTTTAGTAAGGGGACTGCCTATGAAGGAGTTCAAATGTGAAGATAACTGCACTGCTTGTTTAAAAGGAAAACAGCACAAAGCTTCATTTCCCTCCATAGAAGAACCTAAGTCCACTGCATGCTTACAGCTTCTTCACATGGATCTCTTTGGTCCTGTGAGAGTGATGAGTATGGCTAAGAAGAAATACTGTCTGGTAATTATGGATGATTACTCCAGATTTGTATGGACTTTTTTCTTGCATTCAAAGGATGAGGCAGCTCAGAAGATTATCAACTTTGTGTTGTATGTTGAGAAGCAGTATTCCCTCTCAGTCAAGTGTATTAGAAGTGATAATGGAACAGAATTTAGAAACACTACACTTGATGAGTTCTACCTCTCAAAGGGAATCAAGAGGCATTTTAGCATTCCAAGAACTCCTGAACAAAATGGAGTAGTGGAGAGAAAGAACAGGACCCTTATTGAAGCTGCAAGGTCCATGTTGGCTGATTCTGGACTGCCAATGACTTTTTGGGCTGAAGCTGTCAATACAGCTTGCTATGTACAGAATAGAGCTCTAGTAAATCAGAGGTTGATGAAGACTCCATATGAAGTTCTTCATCATTTGGCCCCTCTAATTTCATTCTTCGATGTCCTTGTTTCATTCTCAACACACGGGATCAACTCCAAAAATTTGATTCTAAGGTGGATGCAGGGTACTTTGTTGGTTATTCATCAACTTGCAAAGCATACAGAGTCTTCAACTGTAGAACAAAGATGGTTGAAGAGACTCTACATGTTAAGTTTAATGAATCTCCAAAGGACAAGATTCCACAAAGCCCTGTGGAGATATTTGATTTGGACATACTGCAATATGTTCCTTATCAAACTCCTGCTGTTGCTCCTGTCAATAGTTCACCACCTGGTGGTACTGCTGGTGCTGATGATGATGATGATAGTAGTACTCACCTCTTCAAGTTTAGTGATCAACTGCCTGATTCAGCTAGACCTGATGTTCCTGTAGCTCCAGCAGCACAATCCACAACAAATGCTGATGAGATTTCTACAACTTCAACTTCCTTTGAATTACCATCTACTGATTGGTTTCAAGGAAATGCTTCACCATCACCATCTTTTGCTGCTGAGCCTGCTACAAACACTTGCACTGATCTCATTGTGTACCAAGATCTGAAGAATCACCCTATGTCTCAAATCATTGGTGATATCACTGCTGGCGTATCAACAAAAAGTCAATTGTCAAATTTCTGCTTCTATGCTCTCTTCATCAGCCAGCAAGAGCCAAAGAATTATCACATTGCTTTAAAGGACAATGGATGGGTTGATGCCATGCAGCTTGAGCTTCTTCAGTTCAAGAAACAGCAAGTGTGGGAACTGGTTCCTCTACCTCCAGGTAAGTGTGCAATAGGCACTAAATGGGTGTTTAGGAACAAAACTGTTGAAAATGGGCTTATTGTTAAGAACAAGGCCAGACTGGTTGTTCAGGGGTTTGCACAAGAAGAAGGTATTGATTATGATGAAACCTTTGCCCTTGTAGCCAGACTGGAAGCAATTCGATTGTTTTTAGCTTATGCTGCTTATCAAAATCTTAAAGTTTTTCAAATGGATGTCAAAAGTGCATTTTTGTATGGGAAAATTAAAGAAGAGGTTTATGTATGTCAACCACCAGGTTTTGAGGACAATAAACATCCTAATTGGGTGTATAAGCTTGATAAGGCTCTTTATGGGTTGAAACAAGCTCCTAGAGCCTGGTATGAGACATTATCAAGCTTTCTTCTGGAAAATAACTTCACTAGAGGCTCCATAGATAAAACTTTATTCATTAAGAAAGCTGGGCAGCATAATCTACTTGTTCAAATTTATGTAGATGATATTATTTTTGCATCCTCTGATCCACAGTTGTGTGATGCCTTTACAAAGTTGATGCAACAAAAGTTTGAAATGAGTGCCATGGGAGAATTACAATTCTTTCTGGGTTTGCAAATCAAACAAAAGGCTGATGGAATTTTCATTCATCAGTCCAAATACACAAAAAATCTTTTGGAAAAATTTGATTTACAAAACTGTAAGCCCTGTTCCACTCCCATGTGCAACACCACACAACTGGATACAGATCAGAAAGGTAAAGTGGTTGATGAAACACTTTACAGATGTATGATTGGGTCCTTGATGTACTTAACAGCTTCTAGACCAGATATTATGTTTGCTACATGTGTTTGTGCTAGATTTCAGGCTGCACCTAAGGAGTCTCATTTGATTGCAGTCAAGAGGATCTTTAGATATCTGCAAGGCACTCCATCTCTAGGTTTATGGTATTCTACTAGACATTCTGGTAAATTAGTTGCGTTTCTGACAGTGACTATGCAGGGTGTAAGTTGACCAGGAAATCAACTTCTGGTGGATGTCAATTCCTAGGCAACTGTTTGATTTCTTGGCAGAGTAAGAAACAAACCTCAGTTGCTACATCAACTGCTGAAGCCGAGTACATTGCTGCTGCAAGTTGTACATCTCAGGTACTCTGGCTTCAAAACCAATTATTGGATTATGGCATAACAGAGACTAAGACCCCATTGTTAATGGATAGCTCTTAGCTCTTTGTATTGTCAAGAATCCTGTCCAGCACTCTAGGACTAAACATATTGAAATTAGACACCATTTTATTAGAGATTGTTTTGAAAAAGGTCTGATTGACCCAAAATTTGTTCCTAGTGCTGATGAGCTTGCAGACATTTTTACTAAGCCTTTGGATAGTTCAACTTTCCACAACCTGGTGTTAAGGCTTGGTATGCTGCAGCTAGAATAAGTGACAACTACTGATGATCTCAATAATAAGTACTGATGATCATTGGTAACCATGTCACATATAAGTACTGATGAGTTCCTTTACCCTCAGTAGTTTTTATAACTACTGAAGGCAACATGCCTCACAAGTACTGAAGTACTTTATTTGTTAAAACAGCTGATGTAGTTACAACAGCTGATGAAATCACAACAGCTGATGTAGCTACAACTACTGATGTCAGAAATGCAGATAAGTACTGATGACCAATGAAACCTCTGAAACTCAGATTTAAGTCTGATGAGTAAGTGTGGAGGTCAGACTGAAACAGCTGAAAAGCTATGAATTGACGAAAACAGCTGATGAGTAATTTCTCTTCAGTTGTTTCTACAACTGCTGTTTCTAAACAACTGAAGCCAAACCTATGTCTTCAGTAGTTTACAACTACTGAAGACTAACACCAAGTCTTCAGCTGTTTACAACAATTGATGACAAAACCAGTGTCTTCAGTAGTTTCACAACTACAACTACTGATGACAAACACCATGTCCTCAGTTGTTTCACCACCTGAAGTCAAAACTGTCTTCAGTAGTTTTATAACTACTGATGACTAAATCAGAGACTTCAGCTGTTTCAACGTCTGCCGGTTAAAATCAAGTCTTCATTTGTTTTGTAACAACTGCTGATCACACCAATACGGTCAGTCATTTCAAACCTCTGAAAGTTAATACCACGTCATCAGTAGTTTCAACAAATGATGACTAACACCAAAATCTTCAGTCGTTTTCTAACCCTACCCTTTAAATACCTTATCCCACCTTCAGAGTTTTTCTCACCTCTCTTCTCAAACCTAACATTCAAAAACTCTGTAACCTCTCTTCATCAATGGCTACCATGCAACTAAAACCACGACACAACTGTGTCGCTCATCTCACAAAATCGCCATACTGGACCAAGTTCCACAACGCCATTGATTTAATGGTTCAGTCACCTTACCAAACGGCTTTTCTATTAAACCCCACCATATATGCCGAATCTCTTAGCCAATTCTGGACAAACGTCACTCTTGTCTCTGAGGAGAATGACACAGAGTCTCTTCAATCATTTGTCCATCGTCAAAAGGTGGTCATTACTCCAGACACTCTTCGCCAAACCCTCAATCTGGATGATGCCACTTTCCCAACTGGTTATCCAAAGGGCATAACAGATCTATCATTTGCCCACCATGGATACCAAGGTAACCTGAGTGCCTCTACCATATTGAAGAAACATTTCCAGGATGCCAAACGTCTCATCTTTCATATGGTAAATGTCTGCCTTGCCCCCAAGACTTCATCATGGGATCAAATGTCCACAAGGTGGCAAAAGGTAATGTACTCCATCCTTGAGCAACAACCTTTAAATTTTTCTGAAATACTATTTTTAGAGCTCAAGGATATGGCCCAAAAACAACTTGCTAACCGTTGGATATTATATCCTCGGTTCATAATGGCCATAATTGAAAACCAGCTTCAAGCTGAGGGACTTGTTGGCCTGGGAGTCCCTGCTATGGCTGTACTGCCTAAAGTATACTCCCGGCACAACTCTGACCAATCACTAAAAATGGCTGCCAAGCTGCGCAAACCCACGCAGCTGGAACCCACAGCCACCCCCACAAGATCCAGAGTCCCCACCAAACCAAAAACCAAACGCCCCAAAACAGCTATTCAGGGAGATGAGTCCCCTGAAGATGCTCCTGTACCACCAAGGCAGGATATACTTGCTGGTGTAAAACCCCCAGCAGTATCAAAGACTCTACCAGCCACAGCCGCTCAGGATTCCTCTCAAAAGGAGCCTGCAGCAACCAAAGAAGGGGTACCCACTAATCTGGAATCTTCCTCATTTGAGGAGATTGCCATTGATGAGCACCATTCTCCCCAGGTGCATACTGATTTTACCCTATCTCCCCATGCAAATGCCCCCCAAAGTCCAACCATTATAATTGCAAACGTGCTGACTCAGCTGCATGCCTCTCCTCCTCCCCAACAACCACCAACAAAGGGGAAAACCACAGCCATTGAGGAAGAGGATCAACATGCTTCTGACAACCCACAGCACCGGGGTTTAAATGTTCTGTCTCCTGGTGTGGATATGGAGATCAGAATATCTGGTGAGGCTGCCACCTCTTCTGAATCAGCACATGATCAGACTGAGGCTGGTAACATTGCTAAGACCTCATCAGAGGCAACAGCTGATGAAGGACATCGTCCTGAGGCTGGAAGTCCCCAGTTCCAAGAAAAAGGGGCACATGCTAAAACTGGTCTACACCCAGTGCATGTACATCCTGCTACAAGCAGGAGGTCAGGTGATTCAGCATTGCTGATGATGACCTAGGCTTCTTTTATGATGTTCTGGCCCAGAACACAATTCTTGAGGAAGAAGTCAGTAGACTACAAAGACTACTTGACCAATTCTCTCAAGAAGCAAGTCCATCTGCCACCAACATAAACCCACAGATGGCACCTTCACCTGAAGGTCTCCCAAACACTCAGCCACTCCAAACTTTCAACCCACCAGCCTCTATTTCT
Source organism: Flaveria ramosissima (assembly GCA_025215565.1). NCBI lineage: Eukaryota > Viridiplantae > Streptophyta > Magnoliopsida > Asterales > Asteraceae > Flaveria > Flaveria ramosissima. The sequence continues at coordinate 35,514,775 of CM046034.1, forward strand.
GGCACTGCTTCTCAGGGACAGAACCCCTCTGAGCAAACGGCTGCTATCTTTCAGCAATCCCTACCTCTCATCACCCCAATGATCACAGACATTGTGATCAAAACCATGGATGAGAGGCTTCCCTCAATCATACAACCCCTGGTGGAGAAGACTGTGAGCACAAGGCTTTCTGCTACTCAAACCCTTGCAACCAATGCAACCAAAAAGGGGGAGAGTCAGTCAGTGAAAGCAAAGAGGAAGAGCATACCGAAAGAAAAGGAGACTGAGAAGAAAGAGGAGTTTGTGAAGGAGACTGAGAAGGAAGAGGAGTTTGTGAAGGGAGCCAACATTGATCAAGTGAGTGAAAGTCACAAAGACTTTCATATCACATATAAGAAGAGGAAGGTTGAAGGAAAAGAAAAAGAACTCCAACTTGATGAGATGATCAAAATGGCGGATGCTACACATAGTAAATCAATGGACTCCATTATTGATCAACTGTATAGACTAGGGTTTGATACTGCACAGCTTGACTCAGAGATTAGAAGACTTGAAGTTGAAGAAATTAACTCAAGATGGGCAAGTTATGATGCATTAGAAAGGGAAAGACTAGAGATCATGATCAGATTCATTGCAAAGTACCTTGGGAGATCATTGATCAAGATTAAGTCATGGACCAGGGACAGTATCTTGGCAATAACCACCAAGATCTGTACGTCTGAAGCATACACTAAGGGATTGGTGATTGAAGCACTAAATGAGGCAGGTGCTGGGAACAGAAATGAACTAGCAAAACACTCAAAAGCCTCACTCACTACAAGAATGCTAGAACAACCTGCAAAACTTCCCACTTCCAAATCACCACTACCACAACCCATTAAACCAACTCCTTTACCCTCAAAACCAACAGCCGATGATGCACCCAAGAAGAAGAAGAGAAGGATGTTGAGGCTAGAAGAAGAAGAAGAAGAGGATGATGAGGAAGAAGATAGGCTGCCTCTTTCCGCAGTCCTAACTTTGACTAAAGCCAAACCTATGCCCATCACTCCCACCTCACAGATGGAAACGGTGAGAGTAAAGATAGAAGAAGAACAGCAGCAAAGGCTTCATGATGATGAGATGCTGAAAAGCATAGACAAAACCTATGCTGCTTCTTCATCAATAATCAGTATGAAGAAAGAAGCTCTGAGATTGTACACCCTTGCTAACACATTTCAATATCAAAAGGAAAAGTGAGAATATGGCCTGATCCCAGGGTGGCTCACAGAATTGTGAAGAAAGACATTCCTGCGAGATACAAGGGCCAAGTAAAAAGATCGTAGATGAAGAGATCACAGTGGTCCTGGTAGTATCACCTGGGAAATTGTAGAAGATTTCAAGAAGGCCTATGAGGCTAAACAGCCACCCCAAAAGATGTTAGAGAACAGAATAATTAAAAAGGGGTTAGCTACAAGAGGCTTGAGAACTTCAAACAAAATAGCTCAGTTGTTACTTGAAGGTACTCACCCAGATGAGTTTGCATACAGACAGATTACAACAGTTGAGCTCAAAAATGGCAAACAGGCTAAGTACATTTCAGAGCTGTATGGGCGTGAAGGATTGTTTGATGGTGAACCAGAAAATCTTACCATGGAAGAACAAATTATGTTTCTCAGAGCATACACCAAAGAATCCTACAGGCTTATACATGGGAAGTGAGTCTCATGGATGGGGGAACAGCTCAGTGTCCAATTCCCCAATACAGAGCTCCCATCCATACATTGCCAACCAAATCATCAGAGACTCATTTCCAGGCCAGTGCTTATATGGGTCATCTTCTCAACTGATCAAGAAGGAAAAAGACCAACCATTCTGCCAACAATAAGTGGGACCTCAATAAAGTTAAAGGTTTTGGCTGCATTGGTTCAGGGGGAGTTTGTTGGACCAAAAGAACCAATGAGCCAGATCAGAAAAACCTTTAAGTTCCACAGACGTCACAACAACCGCTGAAGTCCACAACAGCTGAAGACAACAACTGATTACAAAGTCTGAAGACAAGTGCTGAAGACAAAGTCTGAAGACAAGTGCTGAAGACAAAGTCTGAAGACACAAGTGCTGAAGACAAAGTCTGAAGACAAGTGCTAAAGACAAAGTCTGAAGACACAAGTGCTGAAGACAAAGTCTGAAGACACAAGTGCTGAAGAGAAAGTCTGAAGACACAAGTGCTCAATACCAAGTATCAGACGTTGTCATAACAGCTGAAGAGGACTTCTTCAGTAGTTGTGACGGTTTACTTTCAGTAGTTATATGTTTTTAGTAGTTTTGTAAAACGACTGAAGAGTTTGTTCTTCAGTCGTTGTAGTTTCAGTAGTTTCTTATCAGTAGTTTTATATTTTGTACTTAGCACTCTTGATATGTTCTCAGTAGTTGTGAACATTTCAGTACTTTGTTAAGTATTAGTTATTTTTGTAATAGATCTGCCAGTTGTCACTATCCCGTGATAACAGCAGTGATTGCACTCTATATAAGGAGTGTCAACCTTATTGTAATAAGTGAATGATTGAGCAGAAATATTTGGCATAATTGAAACATTCCTTGTCACAGAAATATATTCTCTCGTATTTGTTTACAAATATCAAATTCTTGCTACAATTTGTCTAATTCTTGATCTTATTCCACTGCATTACACTCTAATCCATCGAACTTGTGATCACTGATCCTGACATAACGGTTGGTAAACAACAACCAAAATGCAGCGGAAACTAAATGGTATATTACAATGCATCTCACAATATTTACATTAGGATATGGGTTTAGTTTCAGTTTACAAGGTGCCTCAATCTACAATCCATGGGTATCATGACCTATCTCTTTGAAAATATTTCTTGAGGCTTCAGTAACTAATGCTTCTAGGCTTGACCTTTTTCCTTCAACACCTACCCTCACTTCTTGCTTTGGATTTGGATATCTTCTATAGCTTGGCTAATCTACCTAGCTGTACCTGAAAGACATGCTCAAAAGATTTTGTGTCAACATAAAGTTGGTGAGTTCAAGTGCTTAAAGTTTAAAAACAAAAAGAACTTAACAAATCCTCATTTGATAAAAATGAATGAATCATAGTTTCAACATCGTGGGAGAAATCATAATCAACCCTGCACTCAGTCCCGGTTGGCCTCTTCTAAAATTGTGTTTAACCGGATATTCTCGAAGGAAGAACTGAGCCCCAAACCAGTGAACCATACCTGCCCGGATGGTTCATCATAGTTTCTTAACAAAACCTGTTACATGCCACAAACGACCCCTTAGGATCTCAGTGGGGTACCCTTCCTGGAACGGAAGCCACTGTGTGTGGGGGATTCCCCAAATAGATCTATTCATATAAAACAAGCAGTTCACGAAAGAATTAATGATCATGATATAAGTATCAGCAGGTAACCATAAATCCCACATACAATCATCAAGTAAAGCAAAAATACAGTTCATGAATAACAGAGCATGTTTCACCCCAAAACAGTAAATAAAAAGGGGAAGTCACTAGAACTCACCTGGTATCCTTATATAAATTCTGAGCTCGGTAAAGAAATGTGAAGGTCACCAACAAAGCAATCCTAATTAGAACATATGAGATTCATGTTTAGAATTAGCACGACGTCATTACATGCGTGCGGTTGAGCTCTTTAGTTAACTTAAAGTTAATGATTAGTAGCATTGATGTATCTTAGCTTTTTGTGAAATTATCATTTGTTATGTACTAATTCGCGCTTATTAGGTTAATAAGTGCCTTTATTCGAGGAATGATTATTTGTACCATGATTGTAACAATATTCTGTTGATAATAGGGACTCCAATCTTTATAGATAATTATTATTGATGATATTAGAAATCTTTAGTGTTCCAATTATTATATTGGATGTTCTAATAATATTTATATCGTTTATGCAGATTCTTTAAGTGTGTGATACTTGCATAGGTATGCATGTAGTCAAACCTCTAACTGTTTGGTAGTAAAAGCAATCTAAAATGCATCAAATATTATGAATTAAACTCTTATGTCATGATGTTATGTTATTTTCACATGCATAGCATATATATATACTTTTTAAGATTGCCTCACTTAGGCTATTAAAATGCTTAGTTTATTTATGCATTACTTAGATGGTTCACGGATAGATATGATTAAATTCTTCTTAACGCGTTTAGTTCGAACCAAAAATATATTTTAAACAATAAGTGTAAGTACACCTTCAAAGATTCATCCATAATTCATAGTTATATAGATATATTTCTACCAATAATGTAGTTAATATGATGTTAGAATAATTTGAATATCAATAATAGTTGTCGTTATATTGAATAAAAAGGGTGATACAATTAATATTTATTCCAATAATAACAAGATTATCGATTATTAATAATAATAAGACGATGGATTAGTATAGAATTATAAGTCTTAAATAATTATGAGTGAACATCGGTTAACCTAAATTATCCATTGTATATATATTATATATATATATATATAAGATATATATATATATATATATTATATATATATATATATATATATATATATATATAAATATAGGTATGTACTATTGCATTATATATATTAATAATCTATACGTCTTGTAAGAATTTTATATGACACGAGATTAGATAACTTCATATATGTTTCTAATATCTTTGTTCATATGAATACATTTCCAACGTTGTTTTTCATTATGTGATTGCTCACGTTACTTTAAATTTTTGCATCCATTCATGATGGTTTATAAACTAATTAACATTTTATACATTTTTGAAGCTCAACCCACACAAGTTAATATATATATATATATATATATATATATATATTATATTATATATTATATATATATATATATATAACCATTATATTCTTGTATATGGATGTCTAACGCACGATTATACCTAACGCTCCCGCATCGCGTCCTTGAATTCGCTTGATCCGACCCGCATCGCGTTGACTGTCCATTGACCAGTTTGACCAGCTTTGACCAAAGTAAAACCTAACCAAAACCACACCAAGATTACATACATCACTATTATTTTGTTATCTAGCAACCAAACACAACCATAACCACACTATTCGTTACCAAACAGCTCGGTTGAGGCTTCTACCACCGTAGTCCATCACTTGCAGCCAAGATCAACCATGGATAGCCACTGGGCACCACCGGCAGCCCTAAAGCCGCCGTATAACTCACCGAAGATCGACTCCAAACCACTAAGTCTCGAAGATCTTGCTTTGGATTCAACATGCAGCCACCAATACAGCATCAACCGGCTCTACTTCTCCTCAAACAGCAGCAACCACCACGACCACTACTGGCCCCTGCCTCCGGCCTGTACTGCCACGGCCGGCAGCCACCAAAACCTCCAAAACCTTGCTGCAGTCATCTTCAAATGCCCATAACTCTCAAACCGTTAAGAGTTAGACAACGCAGCTACCACCGTTGGAAAGATCTCGTGGAAACGAAGAAGAGCATGGGCAGCACTCGCTGCCACTCGCCGCCAGTCGCCGGCGCCGGCGGCCTGAAAACTCGCCGGAACCCTAGCCGCCGCTGCCTTCTTTCTTCCATATCGTCCATGTCGTTGCGAATCAGAAAAAACCACCAACACCATCGTGATCAGGAGGTCGAGATTAGGGGGGGTTAGGCCAAGACCTGGCCGGAAACCTCTGCGCCGCCGCCGCGCCGCCGCTGTGCCGCCGCGGAGCCTCCTTCTCCGGCGAAGTCGGCTGCAGCAAGTCCTTGAAAGCATTTAAGGGTGTTTTTAGGGTGTTCAAATGAGAAATGAGGGAATAGATGGCTTATATACCTAGGGTTTTTGAGTGGGCTTGATTTAAAAATCACGTATACGTCCCGAAACTTCGTTATCGCGTATTGAACGGTCTTTTGGATAAAACGTCGTTAGTCGCGGCTCGAACCACATTGCTCCTGGATAACCGTCTCACTCTCTAATTTAGTATATGATAATAAATATATAATAATTAGATAAATATTTATGACGTTTTAGGGCTCGGTTGTCGTATCAGATGTCCGTTAAATGCCGGTGTATCCGGTATTCGCGTTTTTCCGACGTATTATAGTTGATTATACACGTTTGGTTAGGATCTTTTAGCAAGTACTGTTTACAGTATGCATCATGATTAACAATGATTTTAAAAGAGTATGAACCATTATAAGTATGTTCCGATGTAAATTAGACGTTAGTACGCGTTAGATTACCAGACTTTACACGGTATAGGTTTTGAATCTGTTTTTGGTTTGGATTCTTATCGTAGTTGCTTCGAATCACAATTTAATTTATTATCTTATGATCACTTATTTAATTAGATGGTAAATGGGTATTGGGCCTTAAATGGGCCTCGTTTATAAGTTTGGGCCCTTATTGGGCCTATTGGGCCTAAAAAGGCTAGTTTCTTTTCCAAGTTTTCTTTGGTATGCCCAATTCAATCCAGACCTTTATTGGGTCCTATAATACATTAAGTATTCTAATTGGGCTAGATTTCAGAGGTGTTACACCTTCAACATCCCTATCTCCACTTCTGACGATGAGTTAGCAACCAAAATGATGTATGATGTCTTAAACACACCATCACAAGACTCGACATCATCTGGTTCACAAGGTGAATCGTCAAACCATTCAGGGGGAGCACTCGAGGTAAGTGACTCCTCCTCTGATGATGAAGCCGTGGAGAATGATCAGAACAATCAGGAGGAACAGGTTCCTACTACTGCAAGTCCACAAGCATCTGACGCTGATGCCTCTGAGTCTTCGGAACCTCACACTCCTACTGCCTCAGATCCGGAACCAAACGTTCATACTCTTGATTCTGAGGTAGTTGTTCCCACCACTCTTGGATCACGCCTCAATGTTTATCATCCCTTGGACAATGTCATTGGGGATGTCAGATCAGGAGTTCAGACAAGAAATTAGCTATATTCAGCTAATTATGCCTCGGTAATGAAAAAAGGATATCTTCACGATGGTGCATATCGTTGTTTTGTGTCAAGGTTTGAGCCAAAATACGTCAGTGAAGCCCTAAATGATGAGGCATGGGTAAGTGCCATGCAAGAAGAACTTCTTTAGTTCAAGAAGTTAGGTGTATGGACACTGGAGGATAGACCTAAAGGTGCTAAGGTCATTGGCACCAAATGGGTCTTGAAATGTAAGAAATATGACCAAGGTGTCATCATCAAAAACAAGGCTCGACTTGTAGTTCAAGGATTTCGACAAGTCGAGGGAATTGATTACAATGAAGTATTTGCACCCATGGCGAGAATGGAAGCCATCCGTATCTTCCTAGCCTATGCCTCTTACATGAAAATTAAAGTCTATCAAATGGATGTAAAGAGTGCATTTCTTCATGGTGAAATCCGGGAAATAGTGTATGTCAGTCAACCCGAAGGATTTGAGGATCCATATCATCGGGATAGAGTTTACAAACTGGATAAGGCTCTCAACGGGCTTCAGCAAGCCCCGAGAGCATGGTATGAAAAACTCTCAACTCACCTTGTGAAACACGGATTTCACAGAGGTGTAATTGACTGTACACTGTTCATCAAAGAAAAGGATGGTGATCTACTGCTAGTCCAAATTTATGTTGATGACATAATCTTCGGCTCCAAGAACGAATACTTATGTAAAGAATTTGAAGCAGTAATGAAGGAAGAATTTGAAATGAGTGCCATGGGAGAGATGAAGTTCTTTCTCGGGTTACAGATGGATCAAACACCAAAGGGGATATATCTACATCAGACCAAATATGTAGGGGATATTCTCAGTCGGTTTGACATGGAGAATGCTTCCGCAGCTGGGACTCCACTTGCTACAAACCATGATGTAGCACCCGACGAGAATGGTGATCTAGTCGATGCCACTATGTACCGAGGAATGATTGGATCCCTCATGTACCTCACTGCCTCAAGACCTGATATCATGTACGCAACATGTCTATGTTCAAGATATCAGGCGAAACCAAAAGTTAACCATCTTATAGGGGTCAAGAGGATCTTTCATTATCTGAAGGTACACCAACACTTGGGTTGTGGTATCCTCATGACGATGATTTTGAGCTTACCGCGTACAGTGGCTCGGATTATGGCGGCTGCAAAATGAACTACAAATCCACCTCAGCAGGTTGTCAATTCTTTGGGCGAAGATTAGTCACGTGGCAGTGTAAGAAGCAGACATCAGTTGCATTGTCAACTTGTGAAGCTGAATATGTTGCTGCAGCAAGCTGATGTTCTCAAATCATCTAGATTCAACAGCAGATGCGGGACTACGGTTTGCAATTATTCTAACACTCCTATATTTGTTGATAATTCTACTGCAATAGCCGTTACAAAAAAATCTGGTCCAACATCCTAAGACCAAACACATCGATATTAAATATCACTTTATACGTGATTGCTTTGAAAAGAATTTAATCGATGTTGTTAAAATAAATACGGACTTTCAACATGCTGACCTTTACACAAAAGCCTATGATAAACCACGTTTCTATATTTGTTAGAGGTCAACGGAGTTAAAAAGAAAAGTAATGTCATTCCAGAGGATGAAAATGCTTAGTCCGACAACGTTTTCTTTTTATTTTCTTTTATTTTTCTTATTTTAATTTCTTGTCTCGTTAAAATCCAAAAACGCAAAAAATATTTTCGGTTTTAGAATTTTAGGGGGAGAATAGGTTAGATTAGTATTAAATTAGTTGTTTTAATTTCAGTACTTAAAAAAAACGAGGGAGAAGGACAGGCTAGCTGATAGAAGTGAGATCGGATCTGTGAAACCGATTCAATGACTATGGAAAATGAAAGTACACAGGAACAAAGCATTTGGGACTTTAAAAGATTAAATTGAATTAGATGCGAAATTCAAAGTATAAGTCTGAGAAGTCTGAGCAAAATAACAGGAAAAATGATAGTAAAACTGGCTACTACTAAGGTAACACAAAGAAAATAGATCTAGAGGTTGTTAGACCACTACATGATGTGTCGGTAGATTTAACAATAGATGATTAGACGTCATTGGTGACTTCAATTTAAACTAAGCTGTTCAACTGACTGTGGGTTTCCATCTTATCACTGGTTAACACAATCAGATATTTCCAATAAGGGGTGACGAGCAAATAAAGGCCACAAATGTGTGCGGATGACAACAAAAAGAGCAAAGCAAGAAAAAATGAAAAAAAAATAAACGCAATCAAGCTAATAACAAATGTTGTTGGTGCGTTATGTGCAAAAAGAAAAAAGATATACTCTAACAAGAAGATAGGTTGTGTGCCTCTCTGCTGTGCGATGATACTGACTTGAGGATACGCATAACCTACATATTCTAGAATTCATTGTTGTTTGCCGCCTCTCTGCTGTGCGGTGGCACTGACCTAAGGCTTGGCTTCTCTTTGAAAGCTATGAGAATAGTTTCTTCTTGTCAAAATACCCGTAGACCGCTCAAAATTCTCTTAAGGAATGTTGATTACCATATAAGTGTGGGATCCACAAATGTTTGTTGAAATAATTTAACCTTAATTCATCACCAATGAGTGTCAAAAATCTGTGTATGGATTTAAGAGGACAAGTATACTGACAATCATCGTGAGCAGGAACTCTTGAAAATCCAAATCATTGTGTGCATCTTATAGTACCAGTATGATTTCCTAAACTTGCTAATGACTCTCGATGAAAACAAGAATCTAACATCAAAAGGCTTTGGTAGAATGTCCCTAATGATTTGACTACCTGTATGATTCCAAAATGAATCGTTCCAGCTATGGTCACAATAACTTGAAGTTGTACTATTCTAGAGAGAAATCTGCTAGATATCTATCTTAAAACTTCAACCTCACACAAAATCACAAAAATATGTTCAGTTTTATTTCTTAGTTATAGTTGTTTTATTTTGTTTAACTTTTAGTCAATTTAGTTGTATACGTCGGACTATGTCGTGGAATTCAATCTGGGATTTAATCACTTAAAAGGGTCATGTCTGAGGTGACCACACATATGTTTTCAAATGTCAAATGGGTCACGTCTGAGGTGACAAAATGTTCTACTGTTAAAAGGATCACGTCTAAGGTGATCAAATGTTTCAAAAGTTAAAAACGATCATGAGATGATCGAATGCTCAAAATGCTTAATCAATTGTTAAATGGGGTTAAATGTCAAAGGGTCATAAAGTCAAAATCATGAGTATGATCTACTCGCACGACTGGACCATGAGTATGGACCAATCGTACGAGTGGACCATACTTATGCACTAGACAATCGAATGGAGCATGAGTATGAACCATTCACACGAATGGATTACAAGATTGAGCCAGTCGCCCGAATGGAGTTGTCCGTATGAGTCAGTCGCCCGACTGAAACCCAGTCGGCCGACTGAATGTGATCGACTGAACCAATTGCACGACTGAGATCCAATCGCCTGAATGAAAAGAGCGAATGGGTCCAGTTGCCTGATTGAAACCAGATTCTGTATAAATAGGGCCATAGTCGATCGCATACACACATCACCCCTCATTCGCCCTAAAATCGCACAACATACCGTTACTCTGCCAAATTTTCCTCTGACCTAATTTAAGTTCATATTTCGATATTCTAACGATTCCTGGTTGTTATACAGGTACAATGCGGTGAAATCTACTCAAATCTCAGTCGATTTGTTGCCCTAAATCAATGAATTCGGCCCTAAAAAGAACCGAGACTTAAGTTGGAAAAATAAACTAATAAAACTAAGTAAAATGTTGAAATCAAAGTTATTAGGTGCTAAGTAGGGTCATTGCGAGTCAAATGAGCCAAACCACGATGTCTAATATTAAGATTAGCTCAAAATTTGAATCTTAATCGAACAGACAGTAGGTCATGCGCCTGGACACCCAGTTGAACTACAATCGCACGACTGAGCTGGACGAATGACTCAATCGGCCGAATGAACAATGCGAATGAACTCAGTCGGCCGACTGAACCAATCGCAGACTCAGTCACCCGATGGATCTCAGTCGCATGATAGGTCATCCGACTATATTCAGTCGCATGTTAGGTCAAACGATTGAATCCATCGTATGGTTCAATCGCACGTTTAAACCAGACTTATCTCAAACAGGCTAATTAGAAATGGTTTATGTTGTGTGATGATCTCACTTGTATGCTTCTTGTGTTACAGATTGATGGCTGATCGGTGGACCATAAACACCAAGCACAATATTTGTGCTCATCTAGACGCCACAACTCGGAAAGCGGCCGAGTTTGCTGGCATCATAGCTTTCGTGAAGAGATCATGGATCCACAAAGCCATATCTACACCATGCACTCCCTACAGGTCTATATAGCAGGCCTTCTGGGAGGGTGCATCAGTTGATCGATCTCGTGAGCCCTAGAACATCAAGAGTACTATATTTGGGTAGGATATAGAGGTGTCAGCTGCAGATCTTCAACGAGTACAAGATTTGGGTGATGATGTTGATTACCCAACCAGGATACACCCTCTGACTGTGAGGGGATGCTTCCTCAGGATGAAGTACTCTGGGGACATCAATGCAAGTGTGCTAAACAAAAGCAACCTGTGTCCCCATTTTAAGTACTTGGAACACGTGATACTGAAGTGCATAGCTTCGAGGAGGGGTGGATTTGATGACCTATTAGACCAGATCCAGAATGCCTACATGGCACTGGTGCTTAACCACCCCTTCAGCTTCTTCAACATGATATTTGCATACCTGATAGAGAATCTTGAGGCCAAAGGCAAGGAGGGTTTTTGTATGTACCCAAGATTCTTACAGATGATTATCGATGAAAAGCTGCCTGCCTTGCCCAAGGAGAGCCATGATGCGGTATCACTTGAGGTGATGGATGACACGACGTTAGGCCGCATAAAGGTCTACAGGGGAAAGCAAGTCAAGCCCCCTGTGAGGAGAATGTTCGGGCACCTAGCCCGGGAGGAGTACGTGGCGCCGACAAGGCGTAAGTGGCACCATGAGGAGAGTGACTCAGATGTAGAGCAGATTGCTCTCCCATCTGATGACTCCGATGACGATGACGGTGACGCTAGTGGAGATTATGGCCCCGCTGCTGCTAGGGCCAGCACTGCACATGTTACATCTCCACCACCCACTCATGGAGAAGCCACCACCGCCAGTTTTCATCAGGATTTTTGCCCTTCTGATAAGGCGGAGGAGAGTGACGAGGAGCCTCTGGCTAGGAATGTGGGCAGTAGGGTGGTTGCCACAGAAGGAGGTATAAGGGCGGTTGGTGGATGACAAGGGGAGTCCGAGGATACTGCTACTGCTGATTCAGATCCCTCATATACCCCTGACCCGCCCTGCAGCCAAGGGGGAGCCATAGTGCCTGAAGGCACAAGGAAGAAGAGAATGGCTCAACCCCATGGCAAGAAGGGGAAGAGGCTGAAGTTCGCCTTGACCTCAGCCACTACCACAGCCACTACCTCGGCCACTACATCCACCACTACTACCACCTCACACACCACTACCTCAGCCACTCCACCACTTACCCACATACCATCCACCACCACTACAGCTCACCCATCACCACCCACACATATACCACCTCCCATATTCACCAATGCCACCACCACCACTAGCCACCAGGCAGGACCATCATCTTACCCATCTTTCCCTTCCGGAACATCTCTACCTCCCAGTGGGGTAGAGGAACAACTTTCAGCACTAAACCGTATGGTGCTGAAGTTATTAGCCGCAGATGATGAGAAGACTGCACAGCTCAAACAGTTAGTGGATCTTACTACTGCACAATCACTACAGATATCTCAGCAGACACAGCAGATTGAGGAGCAGGCTCAACAAATGGCTGCTCAGAGTCTAGAGATTGTCCAACTCAAGGAGCAGAACGTGCTATCTACAAAGAAGATCGAGGAGTTGGAGGTTGCCAAGAGGACCATCATGCTCAAACTTAAGGGCACAAAGGATGAGCCTCTGAAGATCCGAGAGGGCGACGGTGATGATGGTGATGATGATGATAGTGATGATGATGATGATGATGATGATGGTGATGATGAAGGTGATGATACAGAGGGAGGTGATGATGAGGATGGGGGAGACGATGAAGAAGGAGGAGATCCATCTGCTTCGGGTGCCCAAGAAGCTAGTGAGAGGCGGACTAAAAAGAATCAAGATCAGGGTGTCTCGACATCAGCCCCGACAGCAGAGGAACACATGATTCAGAACAAATGTAATGCATAGATGTTTAAGTAATTTAAATCATGTGTAATTAATATTTTATTCAACTTATGTGCATGAATGTTTATGTATATATATTTAACGTTTCCTGTCTTGATTGTTTACCGATGAATGATGTATTACATGTTTTTAAATCAAGAAGATCCAAACTTTCAACGAGATGAATACGATGTTGCTCCCCTTCAGCAGATCAAGACTCAGTTGACAATGATACTTGATCTGCAAGGGATTTTTAGGAGGTCAGTGAGCTATGCTCCCGAAGAAGGAGAAATCATTCATGATCTCACCGATGAGCAACTGGCAGAGATGTTCCGGTTAAATGCGGATGAACTGGCCAAAGATGCCCCTACCGTCGAGGTTGCTAGTGATGACGAACTCCATGATATTGATGAGATAGAAATTGAAGACGTCACAGCACAACACTATTCTGAATATACTGATCGAGAGGGAAATGTGGTCCCTAATTTTGGAGATACACTCGACATTGACATTTATGCTAAGCTGGATACGGTGGAGAGGGAGACCGAGAAATCAAAAAGCCAAGCCCAAGCCTCGGACGCCGATGTTGAGACCAAAAAGGCTGAGTGGGTGGCTTGTTTTGCAGAGATCCGCGCCCAACGCACAACACCAAAGTCGAGTGCCTACGCCAAGCTCTACAGAGTAAAGAAGCACCTAAAGGTGTCTGGCAAGATTATAGCATGGGCTTACTTTGAGAATCTAAATGTATATGCTGTGAAGCGGGAGAAGGAAATCGAGTACTTCAGATTTCCACATGATCTGAAGACTCTCCCTGGTTTTGAGCTCAACCAGTTGGCATGCCTGAACCTGTTGTATGCTGATCTCAGGAAGATGTCAGCCTGGTTTGAAGCTGCGTTGAAGAGAGAATACCACACTCGATGGGTTAACTTCAAGCCTCAACAACCTACGAGGTACATTCGAAGGTCGGAGGTGGACCCAAGGACTGGGAAACCCAAAGTGGTGTTGAAGTGGAGTCCTCCTCGTACTATGTCAAAGATCCCCATGAGGGAAATGCCACAAGACTTCACTCCCCACTTCAAGTGGTGGTATTATGACTGGAGAACAGGAGAAGCGGTAATAGTGTTACAGAAAGAGAGCCAAATGGAGACCATCCGGGTATTTGACCCAATGTGGCTAACCAACCTGTCAGCTAGTGATGTTTATACTTTATACGGGTGGCCATTATTCTATGATCCGCAGGATATCGTACAAGCCCTCCAGTTTCAAAATGTGATAAGACTCTGCTTTCCTTTTGAGATACATGCTGGAGTCACAGTCGAGGAGAGGCATAAGAAGTTTGACGAGCTAATGAAGGATGCCAGACAACGATAGAAACTAGGTCCAAGGGGGAGTTTGTAGATACATATGTACCTAGTTTAGGATCTTAATGTAATATGTCTGTCATGTCCTTAATGTAAATGTAATATATGAGTTGAATGAAACATAATATGTGATTGATGATCTTATGTTGAATGTTTCAGTGTATGTTTGAATGTTTATTGTTTATTAACGCATGATTGAACTAACTATATAGGTTTGTGGTTGTTTGCATAGATCTTAGTCAAGAATGGTTGAGAAATATGTTTAAACTTAGTCATGTGAAGTTCTTATGCGAATCGCCCATGCGAATGGACTATACGCATGAACAACTTCATGCTAATGAACCAGTCGCACGACTGAACCAGGAGACTGGATCAGTCACACGATTGTGACATGAGATTGACTCAGTCGCACGAATGAACATTCAGTCATGCGAATGGATCAACCGCATGACTCAGTTGCACGACTGAACCATGCTAATGGTTCAGTCGCACGAATGAGAAACCCTAACCTATAAATACCACTTAATTTGTGGAAAAAGAAAACACTTCGAATACCTACGTACTAAATCGCACCCTAGCTGTCCAGAGACTTCTAAGAACTTGTTCCAAGTTCATAGATCGCACTAAATCGATTTTCAGTTGTTCTTAATGTTTAGATTCATTCTAAGATCGATTCTACATGCGTTCTCACTAATTGGATCGCCAATCAAATAGGATTCCACACTATTTGAGTTGGTATACGCATAAATCAGTTAGTACTCCATACCGTACATGGTCCTAACAAAAGCTAACACAATTGAGTGAATTAAAATAAAGAAAATGAAGAACACAAGTTCGAGTATGCTTTTCATCATATTAATTTACAATTTAATCTATTCACAAGATTAGTTCAATTGATTTGACTAATTAGCATCGAACATGGTTTGGAAATTCTTCTCACGTGTAACTATGTGTGTTGAATGATTCAGATTGATGTTCAGATTTATACAAATTATCAAACCAGACCTAGTTCAACTATTTACTAAGATTTCTAGTTTTTAGGCGGAATCAAATATTGATAAGTACTGGTCTAATACAAAGAATGTCAAACAATTGTTAATGATACATGAAACAAATATGGATGTATATATGGTATGCAATTGAACTTACATCATATACGCATGTAGTTCAAAACAAATACAATTATCATAATAAAATATGAATACATGGACAAAAATGCAAATGCACTTTTCAGGTTCAAACCAAATACAGAAGCGTTGAACTAATATCAAACTAATGCGGTTGCACATGTGTAACAACAACACAAATTGGCTAACTAACTCACTAAATAAGGATGAATAAGTTTTAACTCACCAAATACAGATGAGAATTAGTTTGATACCACTTCTTCATGTGATCAACAAGAAACATTATGGATGTAGTTTGTCAATTGCGGACGATATAATATCCTATGTAGACTCTAACTCATCCAATACAGATGATTAACGAAAAAAATATGGATATGTTATGCAACTGTCATGCATGAATTGCAAATGACAAACACATATGTGTTACATCGAATGTTGATGAACAGATCACTAAAGGAAATGAAAAATAAAATATCATGAATTAGGATGAATGCGACCAACAAACACATCCATTTTGAGCATTCAAAAGAAATAAAAAGAGAAGAAAATCCAATCAACTCTGGTCATAAAATTATTAATTTATTCATAGATTTGTACAACTATGAGATACTCTCTTTGAAGTACAAGCATCAAGCTATTTTAGAGATTCAAAGAGTGGAAGTGTGTACAGGATTGGTTATTTTGTTTCTCATAAAATTTTTTGAAATTCAAAGCCTCATCATATGCGTAATACATTCTAATCCTTAGTTTTGATATGAACTAGAATCCAAAAGTTAATATGACCCATATCCAATGCGAAAGATGTATTATCAAGAGATTTTAACCTCTGACAGAAATATATTAGGAGAAGCTGAATTTGAGAGGGAGGACTACAGTGAATTGTGTTAGAAAATAAGTTAATCAAGAACAGTGTGATAAGGAAGATCTCAAGCTTAAACTTTGGCAAGCATCAGTTTAGGGGGAGTATTGTTAGGTTTAAGAAGATGATAAACTGAATATTTGCAAATCACAATCACAACCGAATAAAGATATGATTATACAGATGGACGAGACAAGGGTCATCACAAGGAACAAGGTGCGTTTGGTTGTTCAAGGATTTTATCATGAAGAAGTCATATATTATGAAGAGTTATTTGTACCCGTTGCTAGATTTGAAGCAACAAGGTTTTTAATCGCTTACACATCCTATATCAACTTAATTGTTAACAAATGGATGGTTAAGACTATCTATATCTATGGATTAGTAAAGAATATATTTTTAAGCGTAGTCAACCACAAGATTTTGAAGATCCCCCTAAAATGGAGCACATATACAAACTTGATAAGGAATTGTATGGGTCACATCAAGCGTAGTCAACCACAAGATTTCAAACCTATGTTGATGATATAATTTTGGGCTCCACAAATGACAATCTTTGCAAGGATTTTGAGACAGTGACAAAATGGATGTTTGAGATGAGCTTGCCATATGAAATCATTTTCTTTTTGGGATTACATGTCACACATGGTGTAGAGGGTATTCTAATCCATCATGGAAAGTATGTTGATGAGATGAAGGCCAAGTTTCGTTATTCTGATGTCAAGTCTGCTTTAACACCTATGCCTACAAGATCTATTCTATATCATTGATGGAGCTTTCACTAATCAGACTACACATCATTTAATGATGGTTTGTTGATGTCCCTTACCGCTAGTCAGTCCGACATCATGTCGCCATTTGACAATGTGCACATTACAAGGCCAACCCCAAGATTTCACACCTCATAGTTGTTAAACGCATCTTGTGATACTTAATGGGCAAGCCTCAGCTTGGTCTTTGGTACTTTAAAAACAATGATTTTCAATTAACTGCATTTTCTAGTATTAACTATGGTGGTTATAATCTTGATAGGAAATCAACCTTGGATGGATATCAATATATATGGTAACGATTGATCTCATGGTAGTGCAAAAAGCAAATGAGCGTGTCCACCTCCATAGTTGAAGCCAAGTTTGTGGCTCTACCGAGTAGCTGCTAGCAGGTTATCTAGATGCAACACCAATTGTTGAATTACAGTTTGAATTTTCTTGACACTACTAAGGTTTGTTAAAATTCTAAACCTAGCATATTGAAATACGTGTTCATTTCATATGAGAATGTTTTTAAAGAAAACTGATACATTTGGAATAAGCCCTCTCCGACAACAACACTAAGGACTTTTTATAAAAGCATTTGGTACGTCTCGCTTTTCTTGAATCCCATAACATGATCTTTTTTAATGGTTAACTTTTATGTTTAAAAATTTGTACATGTTTTATTTTTTTTAATGCATAAATTTAGTTGGAGAAATAAGTAAAAAATTATTTTGTGTAAATAAGAGGGAAATGGGCTTAGTTGGGGTTATTTAATGTAAATAAGAGAGAAATGGGTTATCGACAAAGTTAACCTTACGGGTTATGTGTTAGGCGAGTTTAAGGTCCCATGGACACCAGGTATATATATACGAATCAGTTAGAATCACTCTCATTAGCAACTCAAACAACCAACTTTCTAGAGAGAGAGTGTAGAGAGAGAAAGTGGAGAAGAAGTTAAGATTCGAGTCTCGATTGTTCAAAAGGTTGAAGATCTGCGTTTGTGGGCATCCAAACAACAAGAATAGACCAAGAATCCAGATAAGAATCATCATCTAAACGTCTCTTAGATTATACCCGGATTCTAGGGTTTTGGGGGTTTTGAAAGTGACAAAGAATGATACAAAACTCATGTTTTTATATATGAAAACATGTAAAAAGCTTAGATATAGCTTAATGGATGATAAACTAAAGATTTGGATGTAAAAGGTTGAATTTTTAGGTTAAAAACAGGCTGGTTTGTCATTTCAGCCCGTTCTGCGAAACTGTCTACTCGATCATGAAATTGAGCATTCAATCTGCGAAACTATGAAGCTTCTTGCGAAACTATAGTTTCACAGGTAATTTGGCTGCTATGGAGATTCCAACGAAATTTGGGCGAAACTATCAACGAAACTGGCAGCAAAACTGTCAGCGAAATTGTCCACGAAACTACCAGCGAGACTGTATCCAGGTGAGTTCTAGATCCCTTATATTAAAGGTTTTAAACTTGTTTGGGGCTGGAAATACATGTTTAAACGTTTTACAACATTTGGGTGTGTACCTGTATGTTCATGTGTATGTGTATGTGTATGTGTATGTGGGTGGGTGATGTATGATGATTATATGATGATATGTATGTTTGTGTTGTGTTTTCTTTGTGTTTCTTATTATGTTTAGTTACATGCTTTACGTGGTGTGATTACGATGATTAACGTAAAGTATTATCTTAACGAAGTGAAAGAAATAAGATAACGAAAAGTGGAACGTAATGAATGAATGTAAAGTCTTGCAAGCAAATGAAAGGAGGTTCACAACTCATTGAGGGGTTGTTAGCTCAACTGTGTGCGGTTTAGCTAACTTATGAGGATGCACACATGGATCTAATCCTGATGATTGACCAGATGTATGGGACCCTTGTCGCTTGCCCCGGTACTGGTGCCAGCACTTGTGCATGATCATGGAAGTCTTTTTATGGACTTCGGCCCAGTACCAGCGTTATGCATGACGTGGAGGTATAGCACATGATATTAGTCCAGATGAAAGTGAAAGATAATGATGAATGATGACGAATGATATGAATGACGTACGATGACGAAGGATGATCAAAGACAATAATAAGATTATGAATGTGTACATATGATGTATGATCATGTGAAAAAGTAAAGAAAGGTTTTGAACGAAAGTAAAGTATGTTAATTATAAAACTATAACTAACTCAACAACGCTGACTTTTATGTATTTTCTAGATGGCATGTAAGAGTTGCTGAGGATGGCACGGGGGCAGCTACTTGTCTTGTTTTGGATGACATCCATTTTGTATTAATGATAATGTTTTTGTGATGTAATGCAACTGATTATATTTTGTAACTTAACAATGATGTATTATTTTGCAAAAACGGTTATTAATATATAAAATGGTTTTGGTTAAATGATTCTGCTGCTTTATTTTTGTAAATGTTAAAGTATAATTTATGTTTTATGTGCGATGATTGGCCAACTGTGAGTGTCCCGAGAACGTGGCCTTACATATTTATGTTTAGTCATTTCTTTTAAAATAAGAAAATACAAAAAGATTTAATTTGTGTTTAGTCATTGCTTTTATAATAAGAAAAATACATTAGGTTGATAGCTCATAGCGATGTAGTATGATATGTAGGCTTAATTCATAGGTAAATGTCAATATGTTTATGCGATTAAACTAAAAAAATTGATTACGAATATGTGGTTTTTTTCCTAGCGTGTCAGTTTAAAGTTGACTATGTTTCGATATGGGGTGAGAGTACTTGTTTTGTTATTCACACGCCACCAACATTTAAATATGCATTTCATATTTACTTAACAATATTTATAGTGCGAGATATAGTATTCCAGTAGAAACAACAAAAGAAATGTGATTTTTTGAGAAAAACGAGTCCAATGTTGACATAAAGGAAAATCAAGAAGCCCAAAAGGCCAAGCAAAAGATATGCAACATGATGTCCATATTTTTCAATTTTTTGGTAAAAATATTTGGTTTTTGAGAGGCATAATTTATGGATGCGCCAGGTAACCCTGATTGAAATGTATGTCCTAAATGTCTATAGATGTGCTCAGTTGAACGTGTGAAAGATTTCTAAATAAGATATGAACCGGTGCCAGTTACTGCTCAGTTAGTCATGAATCTTGAAAAATAGAAGTTATATAAAGTAGTGGGTGGTGAACAAGTTATGATGACTTGATGTCTCAACATACCTTAAGGACATATAAGTATAACATCTAGTGTGAGGTTCATTATTTCCAAATCACTATGAATACAATAACATGATAAAATACACAAGACGTTACACTTAATTGATGTATTTAAGTATAAGTGGACAAATATATTAGAAATCATCCATGGTTTGTGTGTCAATATACCAAAATTGAAACATGTCATAAATGATTATACGAATATGATCCCATAACAACTTGCAATTTGTGTGTTCATATGTTAATTGTTGGATCAAGTAAGGCTGGTGCAACCAAAAGAAGCACTTAGACAAATTTGGTGCAACTGATGAAGAACTTTCGAAAGCAAAAGCAGAACTTCCGAAGGCATAAGCAGAACTTCCGAAGGCAAATGCTGAGCTTCTGAAAGTCAAGTCTGAAAGAGCTTCTGAAAAGGAACTCTAACTTCTGAAGACAAAGTCTTCCTTCTTCTGAAGTTCAACACTTGGAAGAATTCAAGACAATGACTTCGGAGCATGAAGGCCTGAAGAACAACTCAAGCCTCGGAAGAAGTAGCGTCTTCCGAAGTATAAGTGAATTCAGAAGAACGTGTTCTTCCGAAGCTAATTAACCTTCGGAAGAACCTACTATGAATCGGTGGACATAAGTATGGTTCTTCTCACACTTCGCTGCAACCTTTGAGATACTGCATAGTGTTTTTCCACGCCCATGTAGTTGACCATACTTTATTCAACTGTTCATTTCTTATAAGTTAGTACAGTTACTAACTTTACTTGGTGACAAAGGTAAGTCATGGACATATCATGACTACCAAATCTTAGATAGTAATTTATCTAAGATACCTTACCTCTAGTAATGTAGAAATTGTCTTGTTGTATGTTCCAGCTGGTATCAAACTTTATCCGGCTGTAGATAGTAGTATATATATATATATATATATATATATATATATATATATATATATATATATATATATATATATATATATATATATATATATATATATATATATATATAGTTTCTCATTGTAACTCATTTAACATGCTTGTAAGAGTCTTGTAAAACTTTGAGTTGAAAAGTAATATATACAAGTATCTTGAAAACCGTTCTCCTGTGCATTTGTTTATTTTACTTAGTATATTACTATCAACTCTTAGAGGATTCTGCATCATTTATACAAGTGAGAATTAATGAATTTGAGAGAATATAATCATGTTGAGTGAACGAACCCGATCCTGCAATTGGTATCAGAGCATCTTAGGCTCTTGATTGTGTGATCTCACCATCCAAATCAACCTTTTTTAATCACTCATATACTCACTTCACTCAAAATGGACCTCAACCAAAAATCTGAATGTCAAATGGGGACGATGACCAAAACACCTTTTAATACCCCCGATAACTTCAGATCATGGAGTAGACATACTGAAGGCTTCATCAGATACCAAGACAGCAAGATGTGGAAATCTATCTCCAATGGTCCCTACAAGCCAAAGGTTGCAGAACCAGCTGGAAATGGTGCTATGATATAGAAGGCAGTTGAAGATTACTTTGATAAAGACTACAAACGACTGGACATCGCTTGCAAAACTATGACTTTTCTGATGACTGCCATACCCAACTCCATCATTGTGGGATATGAGCATTGCCAGTCAGCTAAAGAACTATTTATTGCCTTGACCAAGATGTACTCTAGCTCCAATGACTCCAAGAAAGATTCACTAAAGCAACTATTAGAAATTTCACTTACATTGCTGGAGAGACCCTTAGCTAGCAATACTTTAGGTATATGGATCTTATTTTCTCCCTTCAATCTGTGAGAATAACTCTTGAGTTAAGAGATCTCTCAAGAAAGTTGATGAGTGCACTTCCAAATGAGTGGACTTTCTATTTTGTCTCTATCAAGGGAACAGAGAACTTAAACTCCCTCACCATGACTGAACTATATGGCATCCTTGATGGATACCTTATAGAGATAGAGTACAAGAGAGGCAACCAGGTGAGCAAACCCTCAAGCCTTCCTGCTAGCAACACTTTAATGGTTGTTGAAGGCTCAAGAACTCCTCAACCTCAGGAGTACCTAACTTTCTCCCAGTAGCCATCTTGTTCTTCTGGGTCATAAATCACATACCCTAAGACTCCAAGGTCTCAATAGGCTCAGCCAAGTCCCTTCCAGGACAACTGTGCTTTTGTCTTAATAATTGGAAATTCTAGTGATTTTCAACTTTGTTTTGAAGATCTAGAATGTTTTAGCCCATATGATGTGGAATACATGGACATTGTCCAACAGATGGCTCTGTTAACTTACAGGGCAAAGAAGTTCTTCAAGAGAACTGGAAGGCAATTTTCTCAAAACCAACTAACAGCAAATTTGGGTTTGACAAGACAAAGGCCAAGTGTTACAACTGTAACCAGGTAGGCCACTTTGCCAGGGAATGCAAGGCTCCCAAATCCAATCCGAGAACCATTCAAGCATCAACACAACCCACAACACCTAAAGCCACCGGGAAGTCAACTGAACAAAACACAGCTGTTGTTGCTCAAGAAGTTGACTGGATATTCATGGTACAAGATGTGACCCCTGCTCAAGCATTGATGGCTAGAACTGATGACAACAATATATTTGAACACCTCTGTACTCCAGCTTGCATTGCTAAAGTTAAAATGTATCAGGACTATAATACGGAAATTAAATATGATATTGAGTTTTTAAATATCCAAAAATATGATTTTAAAAGGGTTTAATCTGACTATCAAAAGATAATTGAAGAGTTAGAGAAAATTGTGTTCTCCTTAAAACATGAATATACCAATTATAGGACTCAAATCAAAGATTAAATCTCCAAATTAACTGAGGCTCAAGCCTAGCTAGTAATAGTTGAGGCTCAAGCCAAGAAGCATGCCATTTCTGAGCAAAATATCAAGTCATTCTTGCATCATCCTCCCACGCAAAGATGTTGATGCATGTATGTCCCTAGATCATGATATGTAATGTAATAGATCTTGTTTGTCTGATTATGATGTAATGTGTAATGATTAATGAAATGATATTGATTGTTTGTGATTTGTAATGTCTAATTAATGAGTTGATATTGAATTGGTTAATTGGGTTTGTGATTGTTTGAATGGTTACACATAATGTTATATTAATGAATACATTCAAACTTAACTTAATGAAGTTCTCATGCGAATGGCCCATGCGAATGGACCACACGCATGAATAACTTCATACGATTGACTTAGTCGCACGACTGAACCAGGAGACTGGATCAGTCGTATGATTGACACATAAGATTGGCTCAGTCGCACGACTGAACACTCAGTCGTGCGGATGAATCAACCGCATGGTTCAATCGCACGACTGAACCATACTTATAGTCCAGTCGCACGAATGAACAATACTAACCTATAAATACAACCCAATTCGTGGAAAAACGTAAACATTCATACCATTACGACTCTAGACGTACCCTAGCCGTCCAGAAGCCTCCTAAATCGTTCTCCAAGTTCACAGAACACATTAGATCGATTCCCAATCGACTTCTAACGTTAGATTCAATTCTTGATTGATTATTCGTGTGTTCTCACTGATTGGATCGCCAATCAAATAGGATTCCACACTATTTGATTTGGTTTACACGCTAATCACTAGGTATTTCGTTCAAATACCAGGTCCTAACAAGTGGTATCAGAGCTTTGGCTCTTGATTACGTGTGATTCAATCAAGATTGCATAAAAGTTTGTGTTTTTGCACTAAAAACGCAATCTTTGGTGTCAAAAGTGATCTTGGACGTTCCCTGCTCATCAAAGTTTGGTTTCTACGGACTTAGGCGATTAGACCTTGCGAAAATTCGAATTTTTACGGCTGAAACACGTTTAACCTAGAAAATTTCGCAAAACAGCAGCTTCAGTCGCACGAGTGACCCATTCGCACGACTGGACTCCATCCGCATTGCCCATTCGCACGATTGGACCTAGTCGCACTTTCATTCCTACGATTGAACAGTTCGTTCGCATTGCTCATACACATCAGTTTCATTCGCACGACTGAACCAATCGCTTAGTTCAGCCGCACGATTGAACCAGTCGCAGAGTTCATACGCACGACTAGATTATTCGCATCCTTCAGTCGCACCAGTGACAGTTTGTTTTATTAGACTTAAAGTTATTCACCATGGAAGATCAAATGTCAGCCTTTACTGCTGGGAAGGACTCTAGGATACAGAATCTGCTCTTGCTTGAGAGTGAGGTGGGTAATCATAATAAACCACCAAAGCTCTTGACGTTAGATGAGTTTCCCCACTGGAAACAACGTTTTGAGATCTACCTCAATGGAGTGGATCCGAATCTGTGGGAAGCCATCGAGATTGGCTATAGTACACCGGTGGGAGCTGATGGAGTTAAGCTAACGTTAGGAGGGATGACGGACGCGCAGAAAGTTAAATACAATGCAGAGAAGAGAGTTTATGCATTGATTACATAGTCTATCCCTAAAGACATCTTCCACCAGTACTCAGAGAATAAGCAGTCCAAGAAACTATGGGATGAGCTAGAAAAGATGTACGACGGGAATGCTTCGTTGAAGGCAATCAAGGCCAAGGAGTTAAAGAAGGAATTCGATAACTTCTCATCGATGGGGAACGAGAGTTTAGACGATGTCATAGATAGATTCTACCATCTGATGAGTGAACTGCATACACATGGGGTGTCTACTACCATGGAAGAGAAAGTTACTAACTTTGCAGACGGATTGCCTGAAAAGTGGGCTTCATTCGTGTCTAACCTGAGACAGAATGGAATGCTGGCAAAACTGGATATTAATGACTTCATTCTTAAGTTGCGAGAAGAAGCACTTAGGATGAAGTACAGAGCTCAGAAGTCTTCGTACACTCAAAATCCAGCTTTGTACAACGCCACGCCTCAAGCTAAGACATCTGGAGCACCTCTCCAGACTGCATTTGTGTCTAGCTCATCGGGTCCTTCACATGCTTCTCCTTCAGGATTAGACACATCGGGGTCTTCTTGTACCCACTATATTGGATCTGAATCAAGTGCTACTAAACTGAAGACCGAAAACCTCGGTAATGTGACTGTGGAAGTAGCTCGAGAGCATATGGATCTTTTGGCTGCAGTGGTTCATTCATATGATGGACTTGTTGACGGGAAGATTGGAAACTGCCATCTGGCAGACGAGGACTACGAGCAGGTGGACGAAATGGAGCTTGAGAGGATGGACATAATGTGGGCCTTAGCGAGTGCTGTCCGGAGAGCGAAGAAGTTTGTTAAAAAGACCGGACAGAACTTGGTAGCTACTAAGGATACCACATTTGGCTTTGACAAGAGCAAAGTGACCTGCTTCAATTGTGGAGAGAAGGGGCACTTCAAGAGAGAATGTGTCAAGCCAAAGAAGACGGGTAACGGGAACCCGTTCTCGTCCTTCACTCGCCAAGACAAGCAAACTACCAGTTCTACTTCATCAAGCAAGGATCCAAAAGCCTTGACTACTCATGATGATGAAGGAAAGGATTGGAGTTTTAGGTTTGTCTCTCCAGGGGAATCAAACATTCCAAGTGTAGAAGACATTGACGATGATTCCGCAAGTGAAGGAGATCTAGCAGTTGAGATAGCGATGTCACATAGTGAAGAAGCAACTGCAACCAAGGTCAGTTACAAGCCTAAAGAGGAGACTTCCACGTCAGAGACAGAAAAGACAGAATCACCAGAACCAGAGACATCTGATGTTGCGTTGATGGCTAACTCTTCTGAACCAACTCAGGTAAGTACTACTGACCAAATGTTTGATAATCATGCTTGTTCTGATTGTGATACTTTTAGGAATAGCATAGATGAAAAATTTGCTAGGTTATTAGATCATAATGATAACTTAGTAAAAGATTTGCAACTGTGCACTGAGGCTAATAGAGTATTAAAACAAAATGAGCATAGTTATAAAAAAAAGATAGACCTTTTGACTAAACAGCTTAGGGAAACCGAAGTAGTTGCATTTAACCAAGCTAATGACATTAGGTACTATCTAAACTCCCTAGAAGACACTAAGAAGCAAAAGGCAGTTCTAGAAGTAGAAGTAAACTCATTAAAACAGAAACTGCACAGTTGGACTAGTTCTTCACACATAGTTCAACACTTAGTGAGAGAAAGAAACAACGGGGAGGGATTGGGTTACAAAGTGGTTCCACCACCACCTAAGACCTTGATGAACACTAAGACTAGACCAATTAATAATAACCCCATCAAGGATCATGTGGTGTCTACTCCTCTTGTTAGTGATCCAGATTCCTCATGTTCATCTATTGAATCTGGAAACAAGCAAAAGGAGGCCAGTTCAAAGGCAAAGGGTAAATTGCCTTGTGTTAATTTGGAAAAGGAATTTGAAAAGGTTAACTTAAAGTCAGGGTCAAACAGAGTCAAATCAGAACCTAAAAAGACTTCTAATGTAAATTTTTCACATGTTTCAAGTCAAAAACCAGTTAACCCAAAAGAGAAAGATGTTAAACAGGTTAAAACAGTTAACTTTGTTAAACCAGAGAAAACATCAAAAGAACCAGAGTCAAAACCTAAAGTGATTGATGTTACTAGACTGTCACACACTTCTCCACAAAGAAAGTTTAATCATAAAGTTGATAGCAGGTCATGCTACAACTGTGGAGAATGTGGACACATTGCTTCCTATTGTCCTTTCTATCAGACACCTAGGAAGAAGATTGAACTTCAGCATTCAAAGCCTAGGTCTTCTAAGAGGAGTTCTCTGACTCCACCTAGAAGAACTAGTGAACCTAAAGTTCAACCTATAAGCCAGTCGACTGTTTATCACAAACAGGCCTTGCACAAATCTGGCTTATGGAAAGAGAAGTCATCCTGCGTGTCTGATACTGATGACAAGAAGGAACCTAAGCTACCCTCACCCTCTAAGGGTCAATGGGTGGAACTTATGATGTGTGATGCCTCTGGGAAAACCAAGCCAGTAAAGGCTTGGGTTCCTAACCTAAACTAATCCTTTACTTTGTATGTGCAGGGTGTTCGATACAGTGCTGACTAACACGTGGATTGTAGACAGCGGAGCATCCAGGCACATGACAGGAAACAGGGCCCTTTTATCAAACGTCAAGCAAATAAAAGGAGGGCATGTTTCGTTTGCTGGAAACAAGGGAGGATATATCACAGCCCAGGGAGAAGTGGGGAATCAGAAAGTTAAGTTTGATAAGGTGAACTACGTTCAACAACTTCAAAATAACTTACTTTCTGTTTCCCAAATCTGTGATAAGGGATTTAAAGTCATCTTCGACAACAAGAAGTGTTACGTGCTCAAGAAAGACTACGTGATCCCAGAGGACCAAGTTCTGATGACTGCTTCAAGATATAAAGATCTTTATGTTTTGGATCTGTCAACAGCTGCTACAACGGATCATGAGGTTCAGTGTTTTCTATCTAAAGCTACTGAGAAGGATTCCATCTCTTGGCATAGGAGAATGGGACACATTAGTCAAAGGAAGATGAATCACTTGATTCAGAAGGATCTTGTGAGAGGAGTAAATGTCAAGAATTTCCAACTTCCTGACTTTTGTGTAGCTTGCAAGAAAGGCAAACAGACGAAGAAGTCTCATAAGGAAAAGAAAGTTCATTCAATAGAACTTCCTCTTGAACTTCTTCACATGGATCTGTTTGGTCCAGTCAGTACAAAGAGCATTGTAGGCGACTTGTACTGTTTTGTGGTCACTGATGACTACTCAAGGTTCACTTGGGTAATGTTTCTGAAATCCAAATCAGAAACATGTGAGTCATTCAAGGAGTTAGTAACCACACTGGAATCTCTCTACAAGCTGAAGGTTAGACAAGTACGCTCTGACAACGGGACAGAATTCAAGAACCAGTGGATGGAGGCATACTGCAAGGAAAAGGGAATTGTGCATCAATTCACTTCTGCCTACACGCCTCAGATGAATGGCATTGCTGAGAGAAAGAACAGAAGCTTGATAGAGACAGCACGGACTATGCTGGCAGACTCGAAACTGCCTATCCAATTCTAGAATGAGGCAGTGGCGAACGCATGTTATACACTGAATCGAGTCCTGATAGTCAAGCGTCACGGAAAGACATGTTACGAGCTACTACAAAGACGCAAACCGAATTTGGAGTATCTTGAACCATTTGGCGCGCCGTGCACACTTTTGAAGAAAACACAAGAAGGTAAATTCAGCGAGAAGGCGGATGAAGGTATCTTTCTAGGATACAACATACCGAACAAGCGAGTTTACAACAACTCAACGGGTCTAGTAGAAGTGTGGTGTAATGTTGACGTTCAGAGATATACCACACCACCTACTGGCAAAGGACCCGCCTACTTCTTCGACTATGATGGATTCTTCAAGTCCTTCAACATCCCTCTCTCTCCCTCGGATGACGAGTTAGCTACTAGAATGATGTATGATATCTTGAATACACCATCTAGTTCACAGGGAGAATCATCTACTCAGTCAGGGGGAGTAGTCGACGACAGTGACTCCTCCTCTGAAGATGAAGCTGAAGAAGATGACCAGAACAGTCAGGAGGAACAGGTTCCAGTTCCTGAAAGTCCACAAGCATCTACCAGTGATGCACCTTCGACTTCAGAACCTCAAACTCCAACTACCTCAGATGCAGAACCAAATGTTCATAATCTTGGCTCTGAGGTAGCTGTTCCCACTACTCCAGGATCACGACTAAACGTCTATCATCCCCTAGACAATGTCATTGGGGATGTCAGATCAGGAGTACAAACCCGAAATCAGCTCTACTCAGCTGATTACGCCTCGGTTATGGAGAAGGGTTACATTCATGATGGTGCTTATCGGTGTTTTGTCTCGCAGTTTGAGCCAAAATATGTCAGTGATGCACTAAATGATGAGGCGTGGGTGAGTGCCATGCAAGAAGAACTTCTTCAGTTGAAGAAGTTAGGTGTATGGACTCTGGTTGATAGACCTAAAGGTGCTAAAGTCATTGGCACCAAATGGGTCCTGAAATGCAAGAAAGATGACCAAGGGGTCATTATCAGGAACAAAGCTCGATTGGTGGTTCAGGCTTTTCGCTAAGTCGAGGGAATTGACTACAATGAGGTGTTTGCACCCGTGGCAAGGATGGAAGCCATTCGTATCTTCCTTGCCTATGCATCGTACATGAAGATTAAAGTCTATCAATTAGATGTGAAGAGTGCATTCCTTCAATGGGAATTCAGAGAAACAGTCTATGTCAGTCAACCCGAGGGATTTGAAGATCCTTATCATCGGGATAGAGTTTACAAGCTCGACAAGGCTTTATACGGGCTTCATCAAGCTCCAAGAGCCTGGTATGAGAAACTCTCGACACATCTTGTGAAACACGGCTTTCGCAGGGGCGTCATTGACTGCACACTGTTTATTAAAGAAAAGGATGGCGACCTACTGCTCGTACAAATCTATGTTGATGACATAATCTTCGGTTCAAAGAACGAAGAGTTATGCAAAGAGTTTGAAGCAGTTATGAAGAAAGAGTTTGAGATGAGTGCTGTGGGGGAGATGAAGTTCTTTCTCGGGTTACAGGTGGATCAGACACCAAATGGGATCTTTCTACATCAGACCAAGTATGTAGGAGACATTCTCAGTCGCTTTGACATGGAGAATGCTTCTGCAGCTGGAACTCCACTTACTACGAATCACGACATAGCACCTGATGAAAATGGAGATCTTGTAGATGCCACGATGTACCGAGGAATGATTGGATCCCTCATGTATCTCACTACCTCAAGACCTGATATCATGTATGCTACATGTTTATGTTCTAGATATCAGGCTAAGCCTAAGGTCAACCATCTGATCGGGGTCAAAAGGATTTTTCGTTATCTGAAGGGTACACCCATACTTGGGTTGTGGTATCCTCATGATGATGACTTTGAGCTCACGGCGTATAGTGACTCGGATTACGGGGGCTGCAAGATGAACTACAAGTCTACATCAGCAGGGTGTCAATTCTTTGGGAGAAGATTAGTTACTTGGCAGTGTAAGAAGCAGACATCGGTTGCATTGTCAACCTGTGAAGCCGAATATGTTGCTGCTGCAAGTTGCTGTTCACAAATCATCTGGATTCAACAGCAAATGCGGGATTACGGTTAAAGTTCTCTTCTACTCCTATTTTTATTGATAACTCTGCTGCAATTGCAGTAACTAAAAATCCGGTCCAACATCCTAAGACCAAACATACAAACAAACAAACAAACATACCCAGTAAATCCCACTCAAGAGTAGGGTCTGGGAGGGGTGGTTGGTGCGAGTCTTTCCTCTATCTTGGAAAATAGAGAGACCGCTTCCGAAGAGACCCCCGACTCAGTAAGGAAAACAATAACCGTAACAATTATGGAATTGTTGGACCAAAAGAACCAATGAGCCGGATCAGAAAAACCTTTAAGTCCCACAGACGTCACAACAACCGCTGAAGTCCACAACAGCTGAAGACAACAACTGAAGACAAAGTCTGAAGACAAGTGCTGAAGACAAAGTCTGAAGACACAAGTGCTGAAGACAAAGTCTGAAGACAAGTGCTGAAGACAAAGTCTGAAGACAAGTGCTGAAGACCAAGTATCAGACGTTGTCATAACAGCTGAAGAGGACTTCTTCAGTAGTTGTGACGGTTTACTTTCAGTAGTTTTATATTTTCAGTAGTTTTGTAAAACGACTGAAGAGCTTGTTCTTCAGTCGTTGTAGTTTCAGTAGTTTTTATCAGTAGTTTTATATTTTGTACTTAGCACTCTGATATGTTCTCAGTAGTTGTGAACATTTCAGTAGTTTGTTAAGTGTTAGTTATTTTTGTAATAGATCTGCCAGTTGTCACTATCTCGTGATAACAGCAGTGATTGCACTCTATATAAGGAGTGTCAACCTTATTGTAATGTAGGAATGATTGAGCAGAAATATTTGGTATAATTGAAACATTCCTTGTCACAGAAATATATTCTCTCGTATTTGTTTACAAATATCAAATTCTTGCTACAATTTGCCTAATTCTTTATCTTATTCCGCTGCATTACACTCTAATCCATCGAACTTGTGATCACTGATCCTGACAAATGGTATCAGAGCGGGTTAATCATTGATCGATCTAATAATTGATCATTGAAACTGCTATTCAAGATCCAAGTTTGATTGAATTAGCATTTTTGCAAGAAACGGTTATAGAGATTGAATTTTCTGTGTTTTTGGTCATTCATCCTGAGATTTATTCTTGGTTTTTCATTGAGTCTGTTGTGGTCTGTGTAAAATCTTTTAAAAGCTTGAATTAAATTGTATTTGGACCTAAAATGAGTACTCCTTCCAATGATCCTCACAATACTGGTTCCTCAACCCAGCCTCCAATGCTGGTTAGGAATGAGTATAACATATGGCAACGACGTATGCTCCATCACCTGTCTGTTAACAGCTCAGGTTGTTGGACATCAGTGGTACATGGTCCACACAAGCCTATGGTGAATAACCCGGAAACCAATCATATGGTTCCGAAGAGAAAGGATCAATACTCAGATGAGGATAAGAAATTGTTTGAGATTGATGCAAAAGCCCATGGAATTCTGGCCATGTCACTACCCAATGAAATCTATTCTGGGCTAATGCATTATGAATCTGCCCATGACCTCTGGAATGCCTTGAAAGAACCATTTGGAGGAACAGATGAGGTCTTGGCAAATAATAGAGAGATCCTTGCCCAACAATATGAGACATTCTCTCATAGGAAGGGTGAGACACTGACTCAACAGTTTGAGCGGTTCTCTTGTTTGATCTCTGAATTAAAAATGGTCAAACATTAGTACACCAATATCCAGATGAATAACAGATTTCTCAGATCACTGCCTGAGAGATGGGACACATATACTATTGTCCTACGCTCCAGTGCAAATTTGGACAAACTATCTCTCACCCAACTCCATGGGAAATTGCTCACATTTGAGAGAGAGATAGAACAAAAACAAAAACTGTCTTCATCTGGTAAGCTCACTGAAGACTTTGTACCAGGCAACACTGCCTTGGTTATTCATGAGTCAGAATATGCTTCATCTGAATGCCAGTATGATGAGCATATTGATTTCTCTTCAAAATTTTCTGATTCTGCATTTGTGAGTGTTGATAGTCAGTTTACTGGGTGTAATAATGACAATCTATGCTTCATCATGGATGATCTCAAGGGGATTGCTGATGATGACTTAGAAGAGATGGATATTTTGAGCCAAATGGCCTTGATAAATATCAGATCTCAGAAGTTCTACAAAAGAACTGGAAGAAAGTCCCCAGGACTCTCTGGCAAAACCAAAGTTGGTTTTGACAAGAGTAAGTTGAGGTGTCACAAATGCCAAAGGCTTGGACACTTTGCTAGAGAATGTAGATTATCTGGATCTAATTCCTTTGCACCTTTTGTGACTTTCCCTGGCAATAGTCAACAAAACAAAGGGCAACATCCTGTCAATTCTAGTCATCATTCTCAACCACAATCTCCTGCATATTTTGTTCCTCAGGGTCAAATGCCATACCCTTACCCTTGTTATTACATGCCACAAACCAGTCAAGTTCAAGCTCCTATGGTATCACAACCTCATGCACTACCAGAACCTCAACCATCTCATCAACCTTCACAACCTCAACAACATAGCTTCTTCACCCCTGAAGTTGTTGACTGGAGCAGTTTGCCAGATGACATGTCTGGTCATGAACAACTGTTCACAGGTGCTGATCAACATGGTGGTGACAGTCCTTTTGGGAATCTAGCACTTATGGCTCTGGAGTCTACTGAGGGTTCCTGCTCAAATGCATCATCTTCACAGGTAACTCAGGTATCTTCAGAGGCTAAAGCCAAGTTATGTTCTGAATCATGCATAGCTGCCTTTGTCTCTATTAGAGAGGCAAATGTAGCATTAATAAATCAAAAACTTGAGTTTGAGAAAACCATTTCCAAAAGAAAAGCTGAGTATGAGTCTGCTCTTAATAGTAAAAGTGATGAGATTTATAAGCTTAAATGCCAATTAAATGATGAAAAGGCTAAGCTAGAGGTTATTCTGGAAGACCAGAGAAGTCTCAAAGAAACCCTTGCAGTCACCCAAGTAGAGTGTGATCGATGGGTAATCATGCAAAGGTTTTGAAATGCTTCTTAGTAAGCAATCAGCTTCAAATGTGAAGTTTGGCATTGGTTATAATCACACTGCTCCTCCTACAGATTTTGCTTCAAGAGTAGAAGTGAAATCTGATGGAGAAAGCAATAACCAATCCACCTCATCATGTGATTCACTTTTTGATAGAGCATCATCAAAAGTAGAAGTCAGCACTAAGCCCTCTCAGAACCAATCAGCTGATGTTGATGGTTCCATTGCTGACACTCACATGATCAAAGAGTTGATCAACTCAGGAGTTATTTCTGGAAGTCCTGAAAGGACTGGAGAGCAAGATTTAACACCTGAAGTTCAAACTCCAACTACTGTCAGCACTGAAGAGAAGAAAACTGTCAGTAGAAAGAGTTTGAAGACTACTAAAGAGGAAGTCAAGAAAGCAAATTATGCTTCCAAAGTACTGAAGAGCAAGTCTTCCTTAAAATGAAAACTGAGTTTGAAGCCATATTTGTACCAGCAACATCAAATCCTGTAACCCTTAAGTCCAAAAAGAAATCCAAAAAGGAAGGGGTTAAACAGGTAACAGCTGAGATTGCTCAAAAGAAGAAGGTGCAACATAGGAACTTATCAAACTCCAATGCCAATGTGTCTGAAGAGCTGAAAGCTTTATCACAAAATCAGACACAGCTGGTTATGATGGTTCAACATCTATTGGGAAGAGTTAACCAATTAGATGTTCCTATGTTGAAACCACAGAAAAGGAGGTCCAAGCCAAAGGATTCCTCTTCTTCACCATCTTCTTCCTCTCAGGCTGTTGTTTCCAACAAACCTGTTACTTTACCATCTGTTGATGTGAACAGGCCCAAAACCAAAAAGGTTTGGGTCTCAAAATCTAACTAATTTGTTTTGTTTTGCAGGGTTCTTCAACATGCCACAGAGGCATCTGGTATGTAGAAAGTGGAGGATCCATGCATATGACAGGAAACAGATCACTTCTTAATGACTACTCTCAAGGAAGGAAGGGGTTTGTGTCATTTGGCAATGATGCAAAGGGTTACATCATTGGCAAAGGCTTTGTTTCCAATGGGGAAATAAAGTTTGATGATGTTAACCATGTGGAAAATCTCAAGTACAACCTCTTGAGTGTCAGTCAAATGTGTGACAAAGGCCATGTTGCTCTTTTCACCAGTCAGAACTGTCGGATTCTGTCATCCAAAGTTCTAAGTTTGATTGATAAGGTGTTGGATGAATACACTCTTCTAAAGGCCAACAGGACAGGAAGAGTGTATGCCTTAGATCTTTCCAAGAAAATAGATCTCAAAGGCCATCCTTGCCTATTTTCCAAGGCTTCTCCTCAAGAATCTACTCTATGGCATAGAAGGCTGGGTCATGTTAATCTCAAAAACATAAATCAGCTAATAAACCATGGTTTAGTAAGGGGATTGCCTATGAAGGAGTTCAAATGTGAAGATAACCGCACTGCTTGTTTAAAAGGAAAACAGCACAAAGCTTCATTTCCCTCCATAGAAGAACCTAAGTCCAATGCCTGCTTACAGCTTCTTCACATGGATCTCTTTGGTCCTGTGAGAGTGATGAGTATGGCTAAGAAGAAATATTGTCTGGTAATTGTGGATGATTACTCCAGATTTGTATGGACTTTCTTCTTGCATTCAAAGGATGAGGCAGCTCAGAAGATTATCAACTTTGTGTTGTATGTTAAGAAGCAGTATTCCCTTTCAGTCAAGTGTATTAGAAGTGATAATGGAACAGAATTTAGAAACAATACACTTGATGAGTTCTACCTCTCAAAGGGAATCAAGAGGCAATTTAGCATTCCAAGAACTCGTGAACAAAATGGAGTAGTGGAGAGAAAGAACAGGACCCTTATTGAAGCTGCAAGGTTCATGTTGGCTGACTCTGGACTGCCAATGACTTTTTGGGCTGAAGCTGTCAATACAGCTTGCTATGTACAAAATAGAGCTCTAGTATATATGAGGTTGATGAAAACTCCATATGAAGTTCTTCATCATTTGGTCCCTCTAATTTCATTCTTCAGAGCCTTTGGATGTCCTTGTTTCATTCTCAACACAAGGGATCAACTCCAAAAATTTGATCCTAAGGTGGATGCAGGGTACTTTGTTGGTTATTCATCAACTTGCAAAGCATACAGAGTCTTCAACTGTAGAACAAAGATGGTTGAAGAGACTCTACATGTTAAGTTTAATGAATCTCCAAAGGACAAGATTCCACAAAGCCCTGTGGAGATATTTGATTTGGAAATACTGCAATATGTTCCTTATCAAACTCCTGCTGTTGCTCCTGTCAACAGTTCACCACCTGGTGGTACTGCTGGTGCTGATGATGATGATGATAGTAGTACTCACCTCTTCAAGTTTAGTGATCAACTGCCTGATTCAGCTAGACCTGATGTTCCTGTAGCTCCAGCAGCACAATCCACAACAAATGCTGATGAGATTTCTACAACTTCAACTTCCTTTGAATTACCATCTACTGATTGGTTTCAAGGAAATGCTTCACCATCACCATCTGTTGCTGTTGTGCCTGCTACAAACACTTGCACTGATCTCATTGTGTACCAAGATCTGAAGAATCACCCTATGTCTCAAATCATTGGTGATATCACTGCTGGCGTATCAATAAGAAGTCAATTGTCAAATTTCTGCTTCTATGCTCTCTTCATCAGCCAGCAAGAGCCAAAGAATTATCACATTGCTTTAAAGGACAATGGATGGGTTGATGCCATGCAGCTTGAGCTTCTTCAGTTCAAGAAACAGCAAGTGTGGGAACTGGTTCCTCTACCTCCAGGTAAGTGTGCAATAGGCACTAAATGGGTGTTTAGGAACAAAACTGATGAAAATGGGCTTATTGTTAAAAGCAAGGCCAGACTGGTTGTTCAGGGGTTTGCACAAGAAGAAGGTATTGATTATGATGAAACCTTTGCCCCTGTAGCCAGACTGGAAGCAATTCGATTGTTTTTAGCTTATGCTGCTTATCAAAATCTTAAAGTTTTTCAAATGGATGTCAAAAGTGCATTTTGTATGGGAAAATTAAAGAAGAAGTTTATGTATGTCAACCACCAGGTTTTGAGGACAATAAACATCCCAATTGGGTGTATAAGCTTGATAAGGCTCTTTATGGGTTGAAACAAGCTCCTAGAGCCTGGTATGAGACATTATCAAACCTTCTTCTGGAAAATAATTTCAGAGGCTCCATAGATAAAACTTTATTCATTAAGAAAGTTGGGCAGCATAATCTACTTGTTCAAATTTATGTAGATGATATTATTTTTGCATCCTCTGATCCACAGTTGTGTGATGCCTTTACAAAGTTGATGCAACAAAAGTTCGAAATGAGTGCCATGGGAGAATTACAATTCTTTATGGGTTTGCAAATCAAACAAAAGGCTGATGGAATTTTCATTCATCAGTCCAAATACACAAAAAATCTTTTGAAAAAAATTGATTTACAAAACTGTAAGCCCTGTTCTACTCCCATGTGCAACACCACACAGCTGGATACAGATCAGAAAGGTAAAGTGGTTGATGAAACACTTTACAGATGTATGATTGGGTCCTTGATGTACTTAACAGCTTCTAGACCAGATATTATGTTTGCTACATGTGTTTGCGCTAGATTTCAGGCTGCACCTAAGGAGTCTCATTTGATTGCAGTCAAGAGGATCTTTAGATATCTGCAAGGCACTCCATCTCTAGGTTTATGGTATTCTACTAGACATTCTGGTAAATTAGTTGCTTTTTCTGACAGTGACTATGCAGGGTGTAAGTTGACCAGGAAATCAACTTCTGGTGGATGTCAATTCCTAGGCAACTG
The DNA here is from genome assembly GCA_025215565.1 of Flaveria ramosissima. Lineage (NCBI taxonomy): Eukaryota > Viridiplantae > Streptophyta > Magnoliopsida > Asterales > Asteraceae > Flaveria > Flaveria ramosissima. The sequence continues at coordinate 35,552,197 of CM046034.1, forward strand.
TTTGATTTCTTGGCAGAGTAAGAAACAAACCTCAGTTGCTACATCAACTGCTGAAGCCGAGTACATTGCTGCTGCAAGTTGTACATCTCAGGTACTCTGGCTTCAAAACCAATTATTGGATTATGGCATAACAGAGACTAAGACTCCATTGTTAATGGACAGCTCTTCAGCTCTTTGTATTGTCAAGAATCCTGTCCAGCACTCTAGGACTAAACATATTGAAATCAGACACCATTTTATTAGAGATTGTTTTGAAAAAGGTCTGATTGATCCAAAATTTGTTCCTAGTGCTGATGAGCTTGCAGACATTTTTACTAAGCCTTTGGATAGTTCAACTTTCCACAACCTGGTGTTAAGGCTAGGTATGCTGCAGCTAGAATGAGTGACAACTACTGATGATCTCAGTAATAAGTACTGATGATCATTGGTAACCATGTCACATATAAGTACTGATGAGTTCCTTTACCCTCAATAGTTTTTATAACTACTGAAGGCAACATGCCTCACAAGTACTGAAGTACTTTATTTGTTAAAACAGCTGATGTAGTTACAACAGCTGATGAAATCACAACAGCTGATGTAGCTACAACTACTGATGTCAGAAATGCAGATAAGTACTGATGACCAATGAAACCTCTGAAACTCAGATTTAAGTCTGATGAGTAAGTGTGGAGGTCAGACTGAAACAGCTGAAAAGCTATGAATTGACGAAAATAGCTGATGAGTAATTTCTCTTCAGTTGTTTCTACAACTGCTGTTTCTAAACAACTGAAGCCAAACCTATGTCTTCAGTAGTTTACAACTACTGAAGACTAACACCAAATCTTCAGCTGTTTACAACAACTGATGACAAAACCACTGTCTTCAGTAGTTTCACAACTACTGATGACAAACACCATGTCCTCAGTTGTTTCATCACCTGAAGTCAAAACTGTCTTCAGTAGTTTTATAACTACTGATGACTAAATCAGAGACTTCAGCTGTTTCAACGTCTGTCGGTTAAAACCAAGTCTTCAGTTGTTTTATAACAACTGCTGATCACACCAATACGGTCAGTCATTTCAAACCTCTGAAAGTTAATACCACGTCATCAGTAGTTTCAACAAATGATGACTAACACCAAAACCTTCAGTCGTTTTCTAACCCTACCCTTTAAATACCTTATCCCACCTTCAGAGTTTTTCTCACCTCTCTTCTCAAACCTAACGTTCAAAAACTCTGTAACCTCTCTTCATCAATGGCGACCATGCAACTAAAACCACGACACAACTGTGTCGCACATCTCACAAAATCGCCATACTGGACCAAGTTCCACAACGCCATTGATTTAATGGTTCAGTCACCTTACCAAACAGCTTTTCTGTTAAATCCCACCATATATGCCGAATCTCTTAACCAATTCTGGACAAACGTCACTCTTGTCTCTGAGGAGAATGACACAGAGTCTCTTCAATCGTTTGTCAATCGTCAAAAGGTGGTCATTACTCCAGACACTCTTCGCCAAACCCTCAATCTGGATGATGCCACTTTCCCAACTGGTTATCCAAAGGGCATAACAGATCTATCATTTGTCCACCATGGATACCAAGGTAACCTGAGTGCCTCTACCATATTGAAGAAACATTTCCAGGATGCCGAACGTCTCATCTTTCATATGGTAAATGTCTGCCTTGCCCCCAAAACTTCACCATGGGATCAAATGTCCACAAGGTGGCAATAGGTAATGTACTCCATCCTTGAGCAACAACCTTTAAATTTTTCTGAAATACTATTTTTAGAGCTCAAGGATATGGCCCAAAAACAACTTGCTAACCGTTGGATATTATATCCTCGGTTCATAATGGCCATAATTGAAAACTAGCTTCAAGCTGAGGGACTTGTTGGCCTGGGAGTCCCTGCTATGGCTGTATTGCCTGAAGTATACTCCCGGCACAACTCTGACCAATCACTAAAAATGGCTGCCAAGCTGCGCAAACCCACGTAGCTGAAACCCACAGCCACCACCACAAGATCCAGAGTCCCCACCAAACCAAAAACCAAACGCCCCAAAACAGCTATTCAGGGAGATGAGTCCCCTGAAGATGCTCCTGTACCACCAAGGCAGGATATACTTGCTGGTGTAAACCCCCCAGCAGTATCAAAGACTCTACCAGCCACAGCCGCTCAGGATTCCTCTCAAAAGGAGCCTGCTGCAACCAAAGAAGGGGTACCCACTAATCTGGAATCTTCTCCATTTGAGGAGATTACCATTGAAGAGCACCATTCTCCCCAGGTGCATAATGCTTTTACCCAATCTCCCCATGCAAATGCCCCCTAAAGTCCAACCATTATAATTGTAAACGTGCTGACTCAGCTGCATGCCTCTCCTCCTCCCCAACAACCACCAACAAAGGGGAAAACCACAGCCATTGAGGAAGAGGATCAACATGCTTCTGACAACCCACAGCACCGGGGTTTAAATGTTCTGTCTCCTGGTGTGGATATGGAGATCAGAATATCTGGTGAGGCTGCCACCTCTTCTGAATCAGCATATGATCAGACTGAGGCTGGTAACATTGCTAAGACCTCATCAGAGGCAACAGCTGATGAAGGACATCGTCCTGAGGCTGGAAGTCCCCAGTTCCAAGAAAAAGGGGCACATGCTAAAACTGGTCTACACCCAGTGCATGTACATCCTGCTACAAGCAGGAGGTCAGGTGATTCAGCATCTGCTGATGATGACCTGGGCTTCTTTTATGATGTTCTGGCTTAGAACACAATTCTTGAGGAAGAAGTCTGTAGACTACAAAGCCTACTTGACCAATTCTCTCAAGAAGCAAGTCCATCTGACACCAACATAAACCCACAGATGGCACCTTCACCTGAAGGTCTCCCAAACACTCAGCCACTCCAAACTTCCAACCCACCAGCCTCTATTTCTGGCACTGCTTCTCAGGGACAGAACCCCTCTGAGCAAACTGCTGCTATCTTTCAGCAATCCCTACCTCTCATCACCCCAATGATCACAGACATTGTGATCAAAACCATGGATGAGAGGCTTCCCTCAATCATACAACCCCTGGTGGAGGAGATTGTGAGCACAAGGCTTTCTGCTACTCAAAGCCTTGCAACCAATGCAACCAAAAAGGGGGAGAGTCAGTTAGTGAAAGCAAAGAGGAAGAGCATACTGAAAGAAAAGGAGACTGAGAAGGAAGAGGAGTTTGTGAAGGAGACTGAGAAGGAAGAGGAGTTTGTGAAGGGAGCCGACATTGATCAAGTAAGTGAAAGTCACAAAGACTTTCATATCACATATAAGAAAAGGAAGGTTGAAGGAAAAGAAAAAGAACTCCAACTTGATGAGATGATCAAAATGGCGGACGCTACACATAGTAAATCAATGGACTCCATTATTGATCAACTGTATAGACAAGGGTTCGATACTGCACAGCTTGACTCAGAGATTAGGAGACTTGAAGTTGAAGAAATTAACTCAAGATGGGCAAGTTATGATGCATTAGAAAGAGAAAGACTGGAGATCATGATCAGATTCATTGCAAAGTACCTTGGGAGATCATTGATCGAGATTAAGTCATGGACCAGGGACAGTATCTTGGCAATAACCACCAAGATCTGTACGTCTGAAGCATACACTAAGGGATTGGTGATTGAAGCACTAAATGAGGCAGGTGCTGGGAACAGAAATGAACTAGCAAAACACTCAAAAGCCTCACTCACTACAAGAATGCTAGAACAACCTGCAAAACTTCCCACTTCAAAATCACCACTACCACAACCAATTAAACCAACTCCTTTACCCTCAAAACCAACAGCCGATGATGCACCCAAGAAGAAGAAGAGAAGGATGTTGAGGCTAGAAGAAGAAGAAGAAGAGGATGATGAGGAAGAAGATAGGCTGCCTCTTTCCGCAGTCCTAACTTTGCCTAAAGCCAAACCTATGCCCATCACTCCCACCTCACAGATGGAAACTGTGAGAGTAAAGATAGAAGAAGAACAGCAGCAAAAGCTTCATGATGAGGAGATGCTGAAAAGCATAGACAAAACTTATGCTGCTTCTTCATCAATAATCAGTATGAAGAAAGAAGGTAGGAGATTGTACACCCTTGCTAACACATTTCAATATCAAAAGGAAAAGGTGAGAATATGGCCTGATCCTAGGGTGGCTCACAGAATTGTGAAGAAAGACATTCCTGCGAGATACAAGGGCCAAGTAAAAAGGATCGTAGATGAAGAGATCACAGTGGTCCTGGTAGTATCACCCTGGGAAATTGTAGAAGACTTCAAGAAGGCCTATGAGGCTAAACAGCCACCCCAAAAGATGTTAGAGAACAGAATAATTAAAAAGGGGTTAGTCTACAAGAGGCTTGAGAACTTCAAACAAAATGAGCTCAGTTTGTTACTTGAAGGTACTCACCCAGATGAGTTTGCATACAGACATATTACAACAGTTGAGCTCAAAAATGGCAAACAGGCTAAGTACATTTCAGAGCTGTATGGGCGTGAAGGATTGTTTGATGGTGAAATGGAAAATCTTACCATGGAAGAACAAATTATGTTTCTCAGAGCATACACCAGAGAATCCTGCAGGCTTATACATGGGAAGTGAGTCTCATGGATGGGGGAACAGCTCAGTGTCCGATTCCCCAATACATAGCTCCCATCCATACATTGCCAACCAAATCATCAGAGACTCATTTCCAGGCCAGTGCTTATATGGGTCATCTTCTCAACTGATCAAGAAGGAAAAAGACCAACCATTCTGCCAACAATAAGTGGGACCTCAATAAAGTTAAAGGTTTTGGCTGCATTGGTTCAGGGGGAGTTTGTTGGACCAAAAGAACCAATGAGCCGGATCAGAAAAACCTTTAAGTCCCACAGACGTCACAACAACCGCTGAAGTCCACAACAGCTGAAGACAACAACTGAAGACAAAGTCTGAAGACAAGTGCTGAAGACAAAGTCTGAAGACACAAGTGCTGAAGACAAAGTCTGAAGACACAAGTGCTGAAGACAAAGTCTGAAGACAAGTGCTGAAGACCAAGTATCAGACGTTGTCATAACAGCTGAAGAGGACTTCTTCAGTAGTTGTGACAGTTTACTTTCAGTAGTTTTATATTTTCAGTAGTTTTGTAAAACGACTGAAGAGCTTGTTCTTCAGTCGTTGTAGTTTCAGTAGTTTCTTATCAGTAGTTTTATATTTTGTACTTAGCACTCTGATATGTTCTCAGTAGTTGTGAACATTTCAGTAGTTTGTTAAGTGTTAGTTATTTTTGTAATAGATCTGCCAGTTGTCACTATCCCGTGATAACAGCAGTGATTGCACTCTATATAAGGAGTGTCAACCTTATTGTAATGTAGGAATGATTGAGCCGAAATATTTGGTATAATTGAAACATTCCTTGTCACATAAATATATTCTCTCGTATTTGTTTACAAATATCAAATTCTTGCTACAATTTGCCTAATTCTTTATCTTATTCCGCTGCATTACACTCTAATCCATCGAACTTGTGATCACTGATCCTGACAGGTATACAGCATACAACACACAGGTAAAGATCACATAAAAGCTGAGAAATTGAGTACAACAGATACTCTTCAAGAAACGCGCGAAAGGGCAGATTAAAGAAAACCATTTCATAAGAGACTGTTTTGAAAAGAACTTAATTGATGTGGTAAAAATTAATACTGATTTTCAACGCGCTGACCTCTATATAAAGCCTTTGATAAACCACGTTTTCAATATTTGCTAGAGGTCAACGGCGTTAAAAAGAAAAGTGAGGTTATTCCTGATGATGAAAATGTGTAGTCCGATGTAGTTTAGTTAAAGTTTTTCTTTTTTATTTTATTTTATTTGTTTATTTTAGTTTGTTTAAATTAAACTCATGTTATTTTGCTGTTTATTAAAATCCTAAAATAATTAAACCATTCATGATTTTAGTATTTTAGGGGGAGAATATGTCAGCAAGTAACATTAAAAAAAAACGAGGGAGAAGGAGTGGATAGCTGAGATAAGGTAGATCGTATCTGTGATACTGATTCAAACCCTTTGGAAAATGATAGTACACAGGAACAAATCAAGAGGGACTTTAAAATTTAAATTTAGAAAAGATGCAAAAATTTAAAGTATAAGTCTGTGTAGTCTAAGCAATATAAAAGGGAAGATGATAGAAAAACTGGTAACTCCTAAGGTAACACAAAGAAAGTAGACCTAGAGGTTGCTAGACCACAAATGATATGTCGGTAGATTCAACACAATAGATGATTAGACCTGACTGGTGATCTCAAGATCAAACTAAGCTGTTCAACTGACTATGGGCTTCCATCTTATCACTGGTTAACACAATCAACACTATTCCAATAAGGGGTAATGAGCATGTAAATGCCACAAAAGTGTGCGGATGACCATAAATAGAGCAAAGCAAGAAAAAAATGAAAGACAAATGCTATAAAGCTAATGACTTATGTTGTTGGTGCATTTTGTGCAAAATAAAATTAAGCTGCTCTAACAAGGAGATAGGTTGTGTGCCTCTCTGCTGTGCGATGGCACTGACCTAAGGATAAGCATAACCTAGATATTCTAGAATTCATTGTTGTTTGTCGCCTCTCTGCTGTGCGATGGCACTGACTCGAGGACTGGCTTCTCTTTGAAAGCTCTAAGAATAGTCTCTTCTTGTAAAAATACCCGTAGACCGCTCAAAAGCTCCTGAGGAATGTTGATTACCATATAAGTGTGGGATCCACAAATGTTAGATGAAATAATTAAACCTAAAACAATCACCAGTTTGTGTCAAAAAGTCTGTGTATGGATTTAAGTGGACAAATATATTGACAATCATTGTGGCTGCAATACTTGAAAGTTCAAATCAATGTGATCTAAGAGTTCCAGTATGATTTCCTAAAGTTGCTAATGACTCTGGATGAACACCAAGAATTGAGCATCGAAAGATTTCGATAACAAGTCCCAAATGATTTGACTTGCCTGTATGATTCCAGAATTGAATTGGTCCAGGTGTGGTCAATCTAAGTTGAAGCTGTCTATTCCGAAACCAAATCCAGGAGATTTCCATCTTAGGATTTATCTCTCACAAAAAGCCCAAACAATTCTTATTCTTATTCTTTAGTTTAATTTTCTAATTTAGTTAGTCGTTTTTAGTTTGTTTGCTTGTCGGACTACATCAAGAAAATCAGATAGGGATCAACTCACTAAAAGGGTCATGTCTGAGATGACCACATGTGTCTTAAAAGTTTAAAACAATCACGTCTGAGGTGACAAAGTGTTTAAAAAAAATCACGTCTGAGGTGACTAAATTGTCTAAAAGGATCACGTCTGAGGTGATCAAAAAGTTTTCAAGTTAAAATGATCATGTCTGAGATGATCAAAAGCTCATAACGTTAATTTCAAAAGTTAAAAGTATGTTAAATATAAATTGGTCAAAATGGCAGAAAAATTACTAAGTGTGACCCATTCGCACGATTGGACCATGAGAATGGACCAACCATGCGAATGGCTCCCATTCGCACGACTGGACATGAGATTGAGCCATTCACACGAATGGCTTATCAGAATGACCCATTCGACCGATTGGAAGGGGGCGAATGAGTCAGTCGACCGACTGAGACTCAGTCGGTCAACTGAACATGCGAATGAAGGGTACGATTGAGTCAGTCGACCGACTGAACCTCAGTCGGTCAACTACATGCGACTGACTGGGTCAATCGCACGATTGAGCCTTAGTCGCCCGAATGAACTGAGCGAATGAGGCCAGTCGGCCAATTAAACTCAGCTTCAGTATTTAAAGGGCACAGTCGATCGCATTTCACTCATCACACCCCAATCGCTCTCAAATCGCACACTATACCGTTACTCTGCTAAAATTCCATTAGATCCTTTTTTCATCTTGATTTTGATTCACTGACGCTCATTGTTGATTACACAGGTAGTTTGAAGTTCCATCTTACCGAAAACAGAAGGATTTAAACCCTAATTTGGGTTATTCGAATGAAAAACAAGAAACGGACTGAACTTGACCTAATAACCTACTTAAACTATGCAAAATGTTAAAATTAAGTTTAATAGGTTATTAGTAACAAGAATGCGAGTCTATTGAACCGGTTATCCATGTTAAAACACTTGTTTTGATAAAGATTCGAACAACAGGCGACTGAACTGTTGGACAGGCGACTGGTCGCCCGGATGAACTCCAATCGCACGATTAACACTTGCGATTGGGTCAATCTCCCGAATGAATCATGCGAATGAGCTCAGTCGGCCGACTGAACCAATCGCAGACTCAGTCAGAAGATTGAACTCAATCGCATGTCTCATTCACCTGAATGAGCTCAGTCGCATGAAAGGACAGCCAACTGACTTCATTCCATGATTCATTCGCACGAATGAATCTGAATGAACTTCAACATTACACTTAGAACAGAATTTTGATGTATTATGTACTAATGGTTCTGTGTCTTATGTTTCAGGAAAATGGCTGATAGATGGTCCATAAATCCAAAGCACAACATCTGTGCTCACTTGGATCATACTACTCGGAACGGGGCCGAGTTCACCGAGATTATAGCTTTCCTCAGACGTTCCCGGATTCATAAGGCTATATCTACTCCCTGCACGCCCTACAGATCACTACACCAGGCATTCTGGGAGAATGCCTCCGTGGATCGCTCTCGTGAGCCCTACAGTATTCGGAGCTCTATTCTGGGTCATGATATCGAGGTCACTGCTGCTGATATCCAGAGAGTTCTAGAGTTTGGAGATGATACAGATCACCCTACCAGATTACATCCATTGACTGTCCGAGGATGTTTTCTGAGGATCAAGTACGCTGGGGACATAAACTCAGGTGTGCTCAACAAGAGCAACCTGTGCCCCCAGTACAAGTACTTAGCTCATGTGATCCTTAAGTGCGTTGCTTGGAGGAGGGGTGGGTTCGACGACCTATCAGACCAGATCCAAAATGCCTACGTGGCACTGGTGCTGAACCACCCCTTCAGATTTTCTAGTATGATATTTTCGTACCTGGTGGAGAACTTGGAGGCAAAGGGGAAGGAGGGGTTTTGTATGTACCCCAGGTTTTTACAGCTGATCTTCAACGAGAAGCTGCCACATCTTCCCAAAGAGAGTCATGATGCAGTTGCACTGGAGATCATGGATGATACGACTCTAGGTCGGATGAGGGTTTATAGGGGCAAGCAGGTGAAGCCTCAGGTTAAGAGATTGATTGGCCACCTGGCCAACGAGAGATATGTGGCACCGGGAAGACGCAAATGGCGTCATGAGGATAGTGATTCTGATGATGAGAGGCTGCTGCTCCTAGAGCATGACTCTGACGATGATGATAGTGGGGACGCTGGGGACGATATGCCTGCTCCACCGAGAGGCACTGTGTCTGATGTTATACCTCCAGTGTCTGCCCCAGCTGGAGACGTAGCCGAGTCAGCTAGATTCCATCAGGATTTTGTTCATGGTGCTGAGGAGGAGGAGGAGTTGGATGAAGAGCCCCTAACGCGAACTGCGGGAAGCAAAGTTGTTCCCATAGAACATGGGCTAAGGGTGGTTGGTGAACACTCAAGAGACTTCGGAGAGACGGATACTGACCCAAGCTATACACCGGGGTCAGCTAGCAGGGCTTTTGGGGGAGCATCCACCTCAACGGGGACGAGGAGGAAGAGGATGGCTCAGCCCCATGGTCAGAAGAAGAAGAAGCGTCGGTTGACCTTCGTTACCACCACAGCCTCTACTTCTACCACCACCACTACCACTTCCACAGCCACACCATCCACCACCACAGCCACCACATCCACCACAGCTACCACAGCCACCACCATACCTCCCACCACAGTACAGATTCCATCCACCACCATATCCTTTACTCCCACATCACCTCCACCATTTCACAGACCCATCTTCACTACAGCCACCACCACCACCACCTCACACCAAGCAGGACCTTCAGCCCATCCCTCACACACTTATGGATCACCTCTACCTCCAATCGGGGTAGAGGAACAGCTGTCTGCGCTCAACAGGATGGTGATGCGCTTACTAGCTGCAGATGAGGAGAAGGCGGCCCAGATCTGCCAGCTTGCTAACCTGACTGCTGCACAAACTCACCAGATTGCAGAGCAGGCTCGAGTTATAGAGGAGCAGGCCCAACAGATGGCTGCTCAAAGCACTGAGATAGCCCAACTCCAAGCGCAGAGTGTCACATCAAGCAAGAAGATAGAGGAGTTGGAGGAGGCAAAGAAGACTATCATGTTGAAGCTGAAAGGATCTAAGTAGGAGCCCCTCAAGATCAAAGAGGGGGATGGAGATGATGGAGATGACGGTGATGATGATGATGAAGATGAGGATGAGGATAATGAGGATGATACAGAAGAGGATGAGGAAACCGAAGGAGATAGGACAGAGGAGAAGGACGATGATGATGAAGCAGAAGGAGGGGATGCAGCTGCATCGGCCTCTGCTTCAGGTCAAGAGAGGAGGTCAAAGAACAGACAAGACCAACCAGCTTCTACCTCTGCTCCTCCAAGTGACGAGACTATGATACAGGATAAAAGTAAAGACTAGATGTTTATGTATTTATTTACTTTTGTATTTGAATCCTGTATTGAAAACGATGTATTGAATGTTTATATTAAGTTAATGCATTTCTGGTTGATTAATTACTAATGATTTATGTGTTGAATGTTTAAATCAAAAAGATCCAAATTACCAAAGAGATGAGTTTGATGTTGCTCCCCTTCAGCAGGTCAAGACTCAGCTAACAATGATTCTTGATCTGCAAGGGATCGTTAGGAGGTCAGTGAGTTATACCCCTGAAGAAGGGGAAATAATTCATGACCTATCAAACGATCAACTCGCAGAGATTTTCAAGCTAAATCCGGATGAGATAGTGAAAGACGCTCCGACATGCGATTCGACTAGTGATGAAGAGCTCAACGATGTTGATGAAGTCGAGATCGAAGATGTCACTGCCGAGGATTACCCTCAGTACGCTGACAATGAGGGAAATATGGTCCCCAATCTGGGTGAATCCCTCGTCAGTGATACTTTTGAGGTGTTGAACAAGATGGAGCAAGAAACAGAGAAAGCAGAAGGAACAGCCCAAGCCTTAAATGATGATGTCGACATTCGAAAGGCTGAGTGGGCTGCATGTTTTGAAGAAGTTAGAGCCCAACGTGCTGCACCGAAGAAGGATGCCTACACCAAACTCTACAGAGTCAAGAAACATCACAAGGTGTCTGGCAGGATTATAGCATGGGCGTATTTTGATGATCTTAATGTTTATGCAGTTAAGAGGGAACAGTGAAGGATTTGATCTGCCCAAGATACATACTAAATTGATGTGGCTAGTGTGATATGATCCAAGTCGGGTCATACCCAATAACAAGCAAAACAAACACCGATAAATATTTATCCGTTGATAAGATCAAACAAATAAATATAAGCACCAACATAGAAACCGGGTTTTCTAAAACATTGCTTTTGATAATGAACAACATTATATGGATAATTGTTCATGAGAAATTACTTGTTTCTATTATTTAAGTTGGTTAAATAATATTAAACAAAAGTGTATTAATTTTATAAGATAAAAGGGTTTTAATCTTATAAAATCAATAGAGTGCAAGGGTGATTTTTTTTTTTTTTTGATAAAAATTCAAAATGAGAGGGACCCTCCAAGGTCCATTTCGGCCGCCCTTGGGGCTTGCAAGCCCTTTGATGAATCATCTTGGTCCTTGCAATATTTATTGATTACAACACTCTTCCAAGGACACACCTTCTCTCACACACACATAGCAAAAGAATTTCTCTCTAATCTCTCTCTAAAATTCGGATTTTGGAGCTGAAATAGAAGCAATTTCCAGCTTCAAACAAGTGTTGTTTGGCTGAAAAATCGATCTTCAAGAGTGTCTTTGAGGTTGGTGTTGCAAGACCTAGCAAGTGGGTGTTTGGAGGAAGCTTGGGGTATCATCTCTTGAGGATTTCTACTTTGACGTCTTGACATTCAACATCATCTCCTAGCCTCCATTCCACGTTTCTAAAGGTAGTATATATGGTTGATATGTATGTTGTGATAGTGTGTTATTCCATATAATAAGATCCTTGTTTTGGGTTTTGCTTTAACATATGTATATGATACATAAACTCTTATTTGAACTGAAAATCCGCTGCGTTTTACATGTTAATGGTTAATATGTCTTTGATTAACATCTACAAAACCCTTCAATGGCATCTAGAGACGGATTATATGGATACATGCTTCCAACATGAAATTTTCGGGTCCTTTTTCTCTAAAAAGTGGGCTGGAAATTTCTTTACATGGAAGTCCCTTTGTTTTCAAGATGTTACTTTATATGCATGTAAAGATCTTGAAAAATATAGATCATATGATGGTTTGTTTGTTTGGACATAAACCCACATGTTCTTGGTTTGTGTTGGCCAAAAACTTGGGTTAAAAGGGGCTGCCATATTATCGATTTTGAACTTGTTTGGATGTGTTCTAAGTGCACAAAGCCTAGCCATGACCTTGTGATTGATTATTTGTGGTTGTGTTTCATTTGGATGTAATAAAGCATATGTAATTTATTTATTTCATTTGATATGTAATAAATAGATTAGCTTGTATCTTATTTTACTAGAAAAATGTATTAGGACCTTTTCTATGTAATAAGCTTTTGGGGGCTGTTTTGTAACACATAAAGGAAGCCTAAAGATGATGATGGAATCACAACACAAAAGGCATACTTGAAGCATTTGGATGCAAGTTCAAGTGGGAGTTCATCAACTCAACAATGTGTCATGTTTTACCTTTGGATTGACCCCTTAACACACTTGTTATGGCAAGCAAGTGTGTTCAAAATTATTGGCTTTGGTTGTGCACTTATTATATTATGTTTGGTTGATTGTTTGGTTATCTTGGTTGTGTTTGTTTTGGATTGAAAATTGACAAACTAGTTTAACAACTATGGCGCATCAAGCATAAAAATGGTTCTTTATAATCATTAAATGGATTAATAAAATGAGTTTATTAAGGGTTAATGATTTAATAAAAATGGATTTTATTAAAAGGAACCTTAAAAATTGTTTTTCAAATAATACCATGCATTTGAATGCATACAAGTTGTATGGTATGAAAGGTTTTCTATAACTAAGTTTTAGAAACTTCAAAACCCTTTTTTTAAAAACAAGTTTAACACCATCCTTTTAAACAACACTCAATTCACTTGTAACTTATTTATGGGATAAAGGTCACCTAACCATAAATGTAGAAACTTGAGAAGTTGAGGTGAAATTACTATATTTGTGGGATAAAGGTCACCTAACCACTTATATTAGTGATATCACACGTGTGTCTAACTAGGACGACTTGATTTGGAAATCATGCATTAGGATCACCGAAGCATGACGTACAAACGGTGTTGATGGGATTAACATGCCAAACTAAACATAAGATGTTTAAAACGATCCCATAAAAACTACAAATTGTAATGGGTTACAATTGTCAAAACGTTGACTACCTTGTTAATTTAAATAAAGGGATAAAGGTCACCTAACCGATATTTAAATGTAACGTTGGATTCTAGTTTTAATTATTAATTGTCTATGAGACATAAAAGGGTATTAATAATTAAAAATTGCTTAAACATCGAAATACTAAAATTTGAACTTTGTAATATTGTAGATGGCTAAAACCAACAACGCTATCCCGACCGTCCATAACCTATCACTAAGAACGATCCTCGAAAAGGAACGTCTAAACCATGGGAACTTCATGGATTGGTATCGAAACTTGAGAATAGTTCTCAAGCAAGAAAAGAAGTCCTATGTGTTAGACGATCCCATTCCCGATCAACCCGATGAGAGTGACGTTGAGGCCTTTGCCGAGTGGGTCAAGTACACTGAGGACTCCGTGCAAGTCTCATGTCTCATGCTAGCGAGTATGATTCCCGACTTGCAAAAGGACTTTGAAAACCACAATGCCTTTGACATGATCACCCAGTTGAAGGAAATGTTCCAACAACAATCAAGGGTGGAGCGCTTCGAAACGGTTCGAGCGCTACATGCATGTCGAATGGACGAGACCCAATCGGTGTCATCCTACGTTCTTAAGATGAAGAGCCACATTGATCGCCTCGAAAGGCTTAACTGTCGTGTGTCCAACGAGTTGGCAACGGATTTGATCCTCAACTCTCTATCAAAGAAGTTTGATAGTTTTGTTATGAACTATAACATGAATGGTTGGGACAAGAGCATTGGTGAGCTTCATTCAATGCTAAAAACGGCCGAGGCGGGCATGGGTAGAAAGGTTCTGCCGGTCCTTACGATCAATGAAGGAGGTAGTAGGAAGAGACACCTCCCCAACCCTAAGGCAAGCGTTGCCAAAGGGAAGGGGCACGTCAAGGGAAAGGGAAAGGCAAAAATGGAACCCCCCAAACCAAAAGAAAAGAAGCAAAAGGCTGCTCAAGATGACCCTTGTTTTGAGTGTGGTGAGGTAGGCCATTGGAAACGCAATTGTCCGGTCTATCTCAAAGCGTTGAGGTCGAAGAGGGACGGGCAAACCTCAGGTACAATCTTTATGATACATGTTGAGCTAAATGTAATTTCTTCTAACACATGGGTATTAGATACCGGATGTGGAACTCATATTTGCAATTTGTTGCAGGGGTTCAAAAGAAGTAAGCATTATTCAAAAGGGGAAGTTAGTCTCTTCATGGGCAATGGTGCAAAGGTTCATGTGGAAGCCCAAGGAGACTATGTTTTGAAGCTTCCAAGTGGTTTGGAAGTTATTTTAAAGAATATCTTGTATGCTCCTAGTTTGACTAGGAACATCATTTCTGTTTCCCGTTTAAGACAATATGATTATGATTTCAAATTTGTTGACAATGATATTCATGTTACTTTGAATCATGTGTTTTATTTTAAGGCTATTCCTTGTAATGGTATTTATGAATTGGTTCATGATAACACAACATATGATAGCTCAATGTACCAAGCAACCACCAAAAGGCTCAAATTAGATTTGAATGATTCCTAACTTTGGCATTGTCGCCTTGGACACATAAATAAGAATCGTATGCATAAACTTCAAAAGAATGGTCTTTTGAAAACCAATGAAAATGATTCATTCGATGTGTGCGAGTCTTGCTTACAAGGTAAAATGACAAAGGCCCCTTTTAGTGGGACTAATGAAAGGGCGAAAGATTTATTAGGGATCATACATTCGGATGTATGTGGACCTTTTAAACCAATGACTAGGAATGGTGAAAGATACTTCATTACCTTTACCGATGATTATAGTCGTTATGGGTATGTGTACTTGTTAAGACACAAACATGAATCTTTTGAAATGTTCAAAATATTCAAGAATGAAGTTGAAAATCAACTCAACAAAACGGTCAAGGTTCTTCGCACAGATAGAGGAGGTGAGTACCTAAGTAGTGAATTTCAAGAGTATCTTAGAAGTTGTGGGATTGTCTCACAACTTACTCCACCTGGAACACCACAACATAATGGTGTGTCTGAGAGGAGGAATCGAACTCTATTGGATATGGTTCGATCTATGATGGCTAGAAGTACACTACCTCTGTCATTTTGGGGTTTCGCGTTGCTCTCCGCGGCCCGTATTTTAAATATGGCCCCAACCAAGAAAGTGGAAAGGACACCTTTCGAAGTATGGCATGGAAGGGTTCCATCATTATCATATTTGAAAGTTTGGGGGTGTGAAGCTTATCCTAAGCAATACACTCAGAACAAACTGGAAGGGCGATCCACGAAGTGTATCTTCATCGGATATCCTAGAGATTGTATTGGATATTATTTCTATGATCCGACAGAGCAGAAAGTGTTTATTGCTCGAAAGGCAGAGTTCTTGGAAACTAAGTTTCTTTTGGAAGAAACTAGCGGAAGAACAGTGGAACTTGAAGAGGTCCATGATTCACAAGAAGATACACAATTGGTTAATACTAGCAATCAACATGAGGATGTTGAGAATGATCATATGGATGATCAAAATACACAAAACGTTCGCAGATCTGGTAGAATTAGTGTTCCTCCTGAGAGATATGGATTTTTCATGGATGGATGCTATGTGGTAGATTCAGATGAACCAACCACATACCAAGATGCAATGTCAAAACCTGATTGTGACAAATGGCAAGAAGCCATGAACGTTGAGATGCAATCCATGTATGATAACCAAGTCTGGGAATTGGTTACACCACCTCTTAAGTCCAAGATAGTTGGGAGTAAGTGGGTTTTCAAGAAGAAAACCGATATGCATGGAAACTTGGATACCTATAAAGCTAGACTTGTAGCAAAAGGTTTCACTCAAACTCAAGGGGTTGATTATGATGAAACCTTTTCACCTGTGGCAATGCTAAAGTCTATTAGGATATTATTTGCCATAGCAGCATATTATGACTATGAGATATGGCAAATGGACGTCAAAACCGCTTTCCTTAATGGATATCTTGAGGAAGATGTCCATATGAAACAGCCTGAAGGTTTTGTCGATCCAAAACATCCTGAAAAGGTATGCAAGTTAAAAAGGTCAATCTATGGATTGAAACAAGCATCAAGAAGCTGGAATCACCGTTTTGATGATGAAGTAAAGAAATTTGGCTTCATCAAAAACGCTGATGAAGCCTGTGTATATAAGAAAGCTAGTGGGAGCACTATCACCTTCCTTGTATTATATGTTGATGACATTTTACTATTTGGAAACGACATTCCAACCTTGGATGGTGTAAAAGCCTGGCTTGGAAGCTGTTTTTCCATTAAAGATCTTGGTGAAGCCACCTATATTTTGGGTATAAAGATCTATAGGGATAGATCAAGACGACTGATAGGTTTAAACCAAAGTGCATACATTGATAAGATCTTGAAAAGGTTCAAGATGGAGAATTCTAAGAAAGGTCTGGTACCTATTCAAAAGGGGACTATATTGAGCTCATCTCAATGCCCTAGTTCAAAGGTTGAACAAGAAAGAATGAGTGGAGTCCCATATGCGTCTGCTATAGGATCCATCATGTATGCAATGATATGTACTAGGCCGGACGTGTCATATGCTCTAAGTATGACAAGCAGATATCAGCAGAATCCTGGTAATAGCCATTGGATGGCTGTTAAAAGTATTTTGAAATACCTTAGGAACACTAAGGACATGTTCTTAATATATGGATCTGGTGAGGAGGAGCTTGTGGTAAAGGGTTACACAGATGCAAGTTTCCAAACTGATCGAGATGATTCTCGATCACAGTCGGGATATGTCTTCATTATGAATGGAGGAGCGGTCTCTTGGAAGAGCTCAAAGCAAGATGTAGTGGCATTATCTACAACAGAATCTGAATACATCGCCGCTTCACTGGCAGCTCAAGAAGTTGCGTGGCTTAGGAAGTTCATTGCTGATCTAGGGGTCGTTGCTACCATTCAAGACCCCCTAGAGATCTTTTGTGACAACGAGGGCGCGATTGCTCAAATCAAGGAACCTCGTGCTCATCAAAAGACCCGGCACATTGAACGGAGATTCAACTACATTAGGGATGAAGTTGAAAAGGGAAAGATATGTATTCGCAAAGTTCACACCGATCAAAACATTGCGGATCCATTCACGAAGCTCCTTGACAGGTCAAAGCATGAAAGTCATACTTGGGCCTTAGGACTTCGATATTCTAGTAATTGGACTTGATCAAATTTTGTATTTGGATATTGGAACTTATGTAATTTGACTTAATTATATGGTTATAATTTTCATTTGTTCTTCTATTTTAACATGTTTAAATCCGTGAATAAGTAAGTTATTCTAAAACGTCCGTAGTCGATCGTACTTGTGGGAACAACTATGAATGTAAGACTATAATGAACTTGGATTGGTTGATATTCACTAAGTATGAATATAGAGCAAGACGTTGCTACCAAGGTTCATTGATATCTATGGGATATGGATATTGGACTGACCCGCTCTCAATTATTTCTGCATGGAATCTTTGTGATTAGTCATAAGAGATATTGAGTAAAGGCGAATATCATTGTATCCTCATACCTGAGATACATATTGGGTCTTGATATTCACCAAGTATTGTACTTTAAGTTAGTTCTTTGCTGTTCTGAAATATTGGCAGTACATAAGGCTGAGTTCGGGTATAATATAAGGTGATTGTGAGAGACGTATGTAGTCAAGATGGAATTTGTTCCTCTTATTCGTTGAGAGTTAGATGTCTAAGGCCTGTTAAAGTTAAATCAACGGAGAATGACAATTCTATGTCTCTAGGATTTAACATGACATCTGTAACAAAAGGATAAATGATTTATTCACCTAAATCATATTCAAGTAGGGTACTTGAAAGGGATGATGTTATTGAATGGCACTTAGTCATATACATTAGGGGTAGCAAACCGTTGCTAGGCGTTATTTGCTACTTGCATCAATTCTCTATGAATCTTGTGCAAGTGGGAGATTGAAGGATTTGATCTGCCCAAGATACATACTAAATTGATGTGGCTAGTGTGATATGATCCAAGTCTGGTCATACCCAATAACAAGCAAAACAAACACCGATAAATATTTATCCGTTGATAAGATCAAACAAATAAATATAAGCACCAACATAGAAACCGGGTTTTCTAAAACATTGCTTTTGATAATGAACAACATTATATGGATAATTGTTCATGAGAAATTACTTGTTTCTATTATTTAAGTTGGTTAAATAATATTAAACAAAAGTGTATTAATTTTATAAGATAAAAGGGTTTTAATCTTATAAAATCAATAGAGTGCAAGGGTGATTTTTTTTTTTTTTTTTTTTGATAAAAATTCAAAATGAGAGGGACCCTCCAAGGTCCATTTCGGCCGCCCTTGGGGCTTGCAAGCCCTTTGATGAATCATCTTGGTCCTTGCAATATTTATTGATTACAACACTCTTCCAAGGACACACCTTCTCTCACACACACATAGCAAAAGAATTTCTCTCTAATCTCTCTCTAAAATTCGGATTTTGGAGCTGAAATAGAAGCAATTTCCAGCTTCAAACAAGTGTTGTTTGGCTGAAAAATCGATCTTCAAGAGTGTCTTTGAGGTTGGTGTTGCAAGACCTAGCAAGTGGGTGTTTGGAGGAAGCTTGGGGTATCATCTCTTGAGGATTTCTACTTTGAAGTCTTGACATTCAACATCATCTCCTAGCTTCCATTCCACGTTTCTAAAGGTAGTATATATGGTTGATATGTATGTTGTGATAGTGTGTTATTCCATATAATAAGATCCTTGTTTTGGGTTTTGCTTTAACATATGTATATGATACATAAACTCTTATTTGAACTGAAAATCCGCTGCGTTTTATATGTTAATGGTTAATATGTCTTTGATTAACATCTACAAAACCCTTCAAACAGGGCATAGAGTACTTCAGATTCCCACATGATCTGAAGACTCTACCAGGTTTTGAGCTCAACCAGCTGGCTAAGCTAAAGCTTTTGTATGCTGATCCGAGGAAGATGTCAGGCTGGTTCGAGGCTGCCCTAAAGAAGGAGTACCACACAAGATGGGTAAACTTCAGACCCCAACAGCCTACTAGATATATCAGAAGGTCTGAGGTTGATGCCATTACTGGCAAGCCCAAGATAGTGTTGAAGTGGAGTCCTCCGCGCACAATGTCAAGAATCCCACTCAGGGAAATGCCACAGGACTTCACTCCACACTTTAAGTGGTGGTACTATGATTGGAGAACAGCAGAAGCGGTCATAGTCCTAAGCAAAGAGGGACAAATGGATACGATCAGGGTATTCGACCCGATGTGGCTTACTAACTTGTCGGCTAATGATGTCTATACGCTATACAAGTGGCCATTGTTCTATGACACGCAAGATATTGTACAAGCCCTCCAGTTCCAGAACGTTATACGACTCTGCTTCGCGTTTGAAATTCACGCGGGAGTCACAAAAGAGGAGAAGTACAAGACATACAAGGAGGTTATGCAGAAAACAAGAGTTTAGAGAGATCTAGGTCCAAGGGGGAGTTTGTTGATGCATGTATGTCCCTAGATCATGATATGTAATGTAATAGATCTTGTTTGTCTGATTATGATGTAATGTGTAATGATTAATGAAATGATATTGATTGTTTGTGATTTGTAATGTCTAATATTTCATTAATGAGTTGATATTGAATTGGTTAATTGGGTTTGTGATTGTTTGAATGGTTACACATAATGTTATATTAATGAATACATTCAAACTTAACTTAATGAAGTTCTCATGCGAATGGCCCATGAGAATGGACCACACGCATGAATAACTTCATACGATTGACTCAGTCGCACGACTGAACAAGGAGACTGGAGCAGTAGTATGATTGACACATAAGATTGGCTCAATCGCACGACTGAACACTCAGTCGTGCGGATGAATCAACCGCATGGTTCAATCGCACGACTGAACCATACTTATAGTCCAGTCGCACGAATGAACAATACTAACCTATAAATACAACCCAATTCGTGGAAAAACGTGAGCATTCATACCATTACGACTCCAGACGTACCCTAGCCGTCCAGAAGCCTCCAAAATCGTTCTCCAAGTTCACAGAACACATTAGATCGATTCCCAATCGACTTCTAACGTTAGATTCAATTCTTGATTGATTCTTCGTGTGTTCTCACTGATTGGATCGCCAATCAAATAGGATTCCGCACTATTTGATTTGGTTTACACGCTAATCACTAGGTATTTCGTTCAAATACCAGGTCCTAACAAAAGATTTGTTATCAAAACAAAGATGGGTTGGGAACCAATGAAATTGCTCCACCACATTCTTACGAGTCCATCAGACAACCAAGACGTGGAACTCAAGAGCAAGAGGTTCCAATTACTAACCCACCACTCCATGAGTTGAAGGATGATACAACTATGGAGACCATCACAGGGAAGGACCAGGTAAATCAACCCACATCGACCATTGATGATCAACCCCTAACTACCAAAGCCAGAAGAAACAGAGCTAAGGCAGCCAAAAAAACTGCCAAGAAAGTAGTTAAATTCAAGCTGAAGATAGACCCAAAACAAAAAGGTGTGTTCATTTCAGCCGGATTCCAGGTAGTTGGAAACTCTGATCTTGGAAAGGAGTTGTACCAGCACTCTTGTCCTACTAAAGGATCAATAGTCAAAGGTGAGGATTGTTGATAAAGAAAATTAGAGAAAGAAACAACAGTCTTCACATCCCATAAAACTTAACATTGCATGCATAATGTGTGGTCAACAAAACCATATGGCCAAAGATCGTTACTACAATCATGCAAGCACACATTATGCAAATAATGTTAAGAAAGGAGTCAAGGAAGGTTTCTCATTTGGACCTTATCACATGGTTCAAGTGATGAGAAAAGGAAAGCTTGCTTCTGAAGCAAAGTTGCTTTCGGAAGAAACTCAATCTTCCGAAGGGAAAATAGCTTCAGAAGTTAAGCCATAGAAAATTCAAATGAACAAGAAAGCTCCTTTGAATCCTTCCAAGAAAAACACTGCTTCGAAAGAAAAAGCGATAAGGCTTCTTCCCAGAAGAGAGAAGCTTCAGAAGAATGCCATGCTGCTCAAGCTTCAACAAGCTCATTTACTTTGATCAACCAGGGGATGGAATAGAAGATCAGACAAGATGCTGCAGCCCAGACCTCTTTTTCATAAACATCTATTGAACCCTCTCCCATACACTTTGGTTCAGTTATGTCATCCTCGTTGGAAGAGCCCTAGACCAGCAAGGCTTGGGTTTCTAATCATAACTAACTTTTTTTACCTTATGTGTAGGGACATCCACATGACAAAAAATAACAATGTGTGGATTGTAGATAGTGGATGCCCCAGGCACATGACTGGGAACAGATCTCTTCTTCAACAATTTCAACAATTTGATGGAGGTCCTGTTCAGTTTGGAGGTGAGACCAGAGGATACATTTCAGGTAGAGGAAGTGTATCCAATGGCAAGTTAACGGTCAATAAAGTAGACTTTGTCAAACTGCTTGAACATAACCTTTTAAGTGTTTCTCGATTCTATGATCAAAAGCACTAAATGCTTTTCACAAAACATGAGTGCATTATCCTCAAACCTGGGATGACAATTCCTTAGGAATTGGTGCTTCTTAGATCTCCTGGGAAAGGGGATATGTACAAGCGTGATATGAACAATGCTTCCCCACTCGGTGAAGTATCATGCTTTCTTTCCAAAGCTGATGGTGATGAGTCAACACTATGGCATAAACGAATGTGTCATGTCAATTTTAAAACCATGAATAAATTGGTTAAAAATAACTTGGTCATGGTTTGCCTAAAAAGGAATTTTTCTATAGAGACAACTGTGTTGCTTGTCTGGAAAGAAAGCAACATATAGCATCTCATAAATCCAAATTAGTTAACTCTATCACCGCTCCATTACACTTATTGCACATGGATCTATTTGGTCCCACAAGTATAACAGAGCATTGGAAGGAAATCATACTGGCTTGTGATTGTTGATGATTTTACTAGATTTACATGGGTATTTTTAAGAACTAAAGATGAAACCACTGAAAACTTTAAAATTTTTTATTCTTAAAATAGAAAATCAAATTGATCACAAGGTTAAGATAATTAGGAGTGATCAAGGGACTGAGTTTAAGAATCAAATTCTTGACTCATTTTGTAACTCAAAAGGGATTGCTAGACAATATAGTGCTCCGAGAACTCCTCAATAAAATGGTGTTACTGAGAGAAGAAATAGGACACTTATTGAGGCTGCTCGAACTATATTAGCTGATACAAAGCTGCCTTTAACATTATGGGTAGATGCAGTCGGTGTTGGACCAAAAGAACCAATGAGCCTGATCAGAAAAACCTCTAAGTCCCACAGACATTACAACTGCTGAAGAAGATCACAACAGCTGAAGATATCAGCTGATTACAAAGGTCTGAAGACAAAGTCTGAAAGTAAAGAACTGAAGACAAAGTCTGAAGATGAAGTGCTGAAGACAAAGACTGAAGAACAGAGTGATCAGCAGTTGTCACAACAGCTGAAGTTGTTAACTTCAGTAGTTGTGATGGTTTTACTTTTCGGTACTTGTAATTTTACATTTCAGTAGTTTATTGTTTCAGTAGTTTTTAGTCAGTAGTTTCATGTATTTGTACTTAGCATTCTCTGAGATGTGATCAGTTGTTGAGAACATCTCAGTAGTTTGCATATTTCAGTTGTTTTGTAAATTCTGTTAGATGTCACTATCAAGTGACATCAGCAGACGTCACATTCCTCTATATAAGGGATGTTGACCTAGCTGTATTCTAACTGAAGCATTAAGCGTGAATGAAAACATTCCTTTAACAGAAATATTCTCTCTATAATTGTGATTGAGTGTTTTGCATATTCACCACTTTTCTTGCTTGAATTCGATCTTAATTCGTGATATTCCGCTGCATAATTCAAGTCTAATTGATCCGATCCTATCAAATGGTATCAGAGCAGGTTAATCATTGATCGATCTAACAATTGATCATTGAAACTGTTCTTTTGATAGCAAAAGTTGATCGAATTAGTATTTTTGCAAGAATTGATTATAGAGATTGATTTTTTGTGCTTCCGGTTAATTAATTGAGATTCTAATTGTGTTCTCTAATTGTGTTGTTGAGTTTTCAAACTAGACCGATTTTAATCTCATTGAATTCAATTGAATTAGTTAAAATGACTACTTCAATGAATGATCCTCACAATACTGGCTCCTCAACTAAGCCTCCAATGCTTGTTAGGAGTGAGTATAACATATGGCAACGCCGAATGCTCCATCACCTGTCTGTTAACAGTTCAGGTTGTTGGAAGTCTATGGTTCATGGACCATACAAGCCTATGGTGAGTAATCCTGAAACCAATGAGATGGTTCCTAAAAAGAAGGAACAATTTTCTGATGAGGATTTAAAACTGTTTGAGATTGATGCTAAAGCCCATGGAATTCTGGCCATGGCACTGCCTAATAAAATCTATTTTGGGCTCATGCATCATGAAACTGCCTATGATCTCTGGGTTGCTCTGAAGGAACAATTTGGAGGAACTGATGAGGTCTTAGCAAACAACAGAGAAATCCTTGCCCAGCAATATGAGACATTCTCTCATAGGAAGGGTGAGACACTGACTCAACAGTTTGAGCGGTTTTCATGTTTAATTTCTGAGTTTAAAATGGTTCAACATGAATACACAAACAGCCAGATGAATAACAGATCCTCAGATCCCTGCCTGAGAGATGGGACACTTACACCATTGTCCTACGCTCTAGTGCAAATCTGGATACTCTATCTCTCACCCAACTTCATGGGAAACTCTTAACATTTGAGAGAGAGATAGAACAGAGAAGGAAACTATCTTGATCTGGAAAGCTCACTGATGACTTTGTACCAGGTAACACTGCTCTGGTTGGTCATGAGTCTGAATATGCTTCATCTGAAAGTTCATATGATGAGCATATTGATTTCTCTTCAAACAGTGGAAATCATGCTTTTGTTGGAGTTGAGGGAAACTCAGGTTTTAATGTTGATAATTTGTGTTTTATGATGGATGATTTGAAAGGAATTGCTGATGATGATCTGGAAGAGATGGATATTCTGAGTCAAATGGCATTGATTAATATCAGATCTCAAAAGTTTTATAAAAGAACAGGTAGGAAATTTCCTGGTCTCTTTGGCAAAACTAAGGTTGGTTTTGACAAGAGTAAGTTGAGATGTCACAAGTGCCACAGACTTGGACATTTTGCTAGAGAGTGTAGATCATCTGGATCTAACTCATCTGCACCCTTTGTGACTTTTCCAAGTAATAATTCACAATTCAAAGGGCAACATCCTACCAGTTCTGATCATCATTCACAACATCAATCATCTCCTGCATAGTTTGTCCCTCAAAGCCCCATGCCATATCCTTATCCATGCTTTTACATGCCTTAGTCTGGTCAAGTTTCTGCACCCATGGCTCAACAACCACATGCTCTACCTGATCCTCAGCCATCTCAAACAAATCAGCAATCTCAACCTCAATCTCATCAGAGCTTTTTCACCCCTGAGGTTGTTGACTGGAGCAGCCTACCAGATGATGTCTCTGGTTATTCTGAGCAATTTGCTGGTGCTGGTCAACATGGTGGTGACAACCCTTTTGGAAACCTTGCTTTAATGGCCCTGGAATCTACTGATGACAATCCTTCATCATCACAGGTACCACAGGTATCTTCTGAGGCTAAGGCCAAGTTATGTTCTGAATCATGCATAGCTGCTTTTGTTTCTATTAGGGAAGCAAATGTAGCTTTAATTAATCAAAACCTTGACCTAGAAAAGGCAATTTCCAAAAGAAAATCTGAGTTTGAGTCTGTTTTAAAAGAGAAGGATGAGGAGATTTATAAACTTAAATGTCAAATTACTGATGAAAAAGCAAAGGTAGAGGTCATTCTAGAAAATCACAAGAATCTCAAAGAAACACTTGCAGCTACCCAAGTTGATTGTGAACGATGGGTAACATCCTGCAAGGGATTTGAAATGCTTCTCAGTAAGCAAAATGCTTCTAATGTGAAGTTTGGGATTGGGTATAATCATACCATACCTCCCACAGATTTTACTCCCAAGTTAGAAGTACAATCTGAGGTTGAGAGTCATTCCCAAACCACATCATCAGGTGTTTCATCCTTAACTGAAAATTCAAAATCTAAGGATGAAGATAGTGTGAGTATCTCAGTTAATCAAATAACTGATGATCCCACTACTTCGAAACACTTGATCAAGAAGAGGCTGAGAAATTCAGGTATTGTTCCACAAGGTACTCAAAGTATTGAAGGGCAAAACACAACACCTGAAGAGCATTTTAAATCAGAGGAAAACAAGCATTCCTTGACAACTGCTGAAGAATCTGAAGGGTTTGTTAGAACACAAAAACATAGTTTAACCTTTTAAACTTTTCAGAAAACGCAGCGGAGGTATAGGATTATAACAAGTTTATAATCTGAAATTTTCGTGTTCTAAGTGTGGTTTTAAGATGGAAAACAAAACCCAAATCAATAGGATCTTAAATATATGAATGGAACAAGCTATGAACCTACAAAACGTGCATAAAATCACAGCTTGAACAAGCTGTGATATCTACCTTTTCAGCAGCAAAATCGACTTGAGATGATAGGTTTTGGATGCTTGAATCGACCAAGAACTCAATGTAGAGATCCTCAAGCTAGTATACCCAAGCTTGTATGCAACCCACCTTCTAGTTAGGAAGAATAACACCACCAAAAGGCCAAATGAAACCTCTTTTTTCTGCTGAAAATCCATAAGGATTAGAGAGAGAGAGAGAGATTGTGTTTTGGTAAAATTGCATGAATGAATGATGGAGAGCATTGAGTGTGTGTATGTATTAAAGTGTTGTCAATTTTCAAGAGGAAAATTGGTCCAATCCCAAGCAAGGGGCGGCCAAGACCAAAAAAATTCAAAACCCATTTCCCTCTTAAAATTTATAACACATTACACATTGTTACTTGTCATATGTCACATAATAAAAGGTTACTTTCTAGACCAAATTTAAAATGTGACATATGTGCTCTTTAATTAAACAATTTTAATTAAAGTAACAAGAATAACAGTAACCTCATCAACAAATTATCCTAACAATTTGTTCCATCTCATATGCAATTTATTTAGAAAACCCATTTTCTAAATTGGTGTAAATATTTAATTGCATGATCATATCATCAATTAAATATAAATTGGTGTTTTCCAAGCTTGTTATTGGGTATAACCCGACTTGGATCATAACGTACTAACCACATCAATATTCTAAGTGTCTTGGGCACATAGAATCCAACAATCTCCCACTTGCCCAAGATTCATAGAAGATTGATGCAAGCAGTAAATACCGCCTAACAACGGTTCACTACCCTTAATACGCATGACTTGTAGCCATTCAATAACATCATCCCTTTCAAGTACCCTACTTGAAATGATTTAGGTGAATCAATCATCTATCCTTTTGTTACAGATGTCATGTTAAATCCAAGGACACAGAATGATCATTCCTTGTTGATTTAACTTAATCAGGCCTTAGACATCTAACTCTCAACGAATAAGAGGAACAAATTCCATCTTGACTACATACGTTTCTCACAAACACCTCGTGTTATACCTGAACATATCCTTATGTACTGTCCACTATTTCAGGACAGTGAAGAATAGGCTCAAGGTGTAATACTTGGTGAATATCAAAACCCAATATGTGTCTCAGGTCTGAGGATACCAAATGATATTCGCCTTTACTCAAAATTACTTATGATCAATCAATAAGATTCCATGTAGTAAAATTTGAGATGCGGGTTAGTCCAATATTTGTATCCCACAAATATCTATGAACCTTGGTAGCAACCCATTGCTCTATATTCATCCTTATGAATATCAACCAACCCAAGTTCATAATAATCTTACTTTCACACTTGTTCCCACAAGTATGAGCGACTACGGACATTTTAGAGTAAACAATTTACTCATGGATTAAACATGCTAAATTGGAACATTAATTGAAACATTATAACCAAATAATTTTATTCAAATAATAAAGAGTTCCACATATCCAAATACAAAATGTACAGATCAAATCCAATCACTAGAATATCGAAGTCCCATGGCACAAGTATGACATTCATGCTTTGCCTTTTCAAGGAGCTTCGTGAGAGGATCCGCAATGTTTTGATCCGTGTGAACTTTGCGAATACATATCTTTCCCTTTTCAACTTCATCTCGTATGTAGTTGAATCTCCGCTCAATGTGCCTAGTCTTTTGATGAGCACGGGGTTCCTTGATTTGTGCAATCGCACCCTCGTTATCACAAAAGATCTCTAGG
Source organism: Flaveria ramosissima (assembly GCA_025215565.1). Lineage (NCBI taxonomy): Eukaryota > Viridiplantae > Streptophyta > Magnoliopsida > Asterales > Asteraceae > Flaveria > Flaveria ramosissima. The sequence continues at coordinate 35,580,072 of CM046034.1, forward strand.
GGGTCCTGAATGGAAGGGACTACCCCTAGATCGGCAATGAATTTCTTCAACCATGCAGCTTCTTGAGCTGCCAATGAGGCGGCAACGTATTCTGATTCTGTAGTCGATAGAGCCACCACATCCTGCTTGGAGCTCTTCCAAGAGACAGCTCCTCCATTCAGAATGAAAATGTATCCCGATTGTGATCGTGAATCGTCACGATCGGTTTGGAAACTTGCATCCGTGTAACCTTTTACAACGAGCTCCTCGTCACCAGATCCATAGATCAGGAACATATCTCTTGTCCTCCTTAGGTACTTAAGTATGTTCTTAACAGCCATCCAATGACTGTTTCCAGGATTTTGCTGGTAACGGCTTGTCATGCTCAAAGCGCATGACACGTCCGGTCGAGTGCATATCATTGCATACATGATGGATCCAATAGCAGATGCATATGGGATTGCCTTCATTTTATCTTGCTCATCCTTTGAGCTTGGACATTGAGTCGTACTCAATATCGTTCCTCTTTGAATAGGTACGGTACCTTTCTTAGAGTTCTCCATCTTGAACCTTTTCAAGATCTTATCAATGTATGCACTTTGATTCAAACCAATCAACCGCCTTGATCTATCCCTATAGATCTTTATTCCTAGAATATAGGCGGCTTCACCAAGATCCTTGATGGAAAAACAACTTCCAAGCCAGGTTTTTACACCTTCCAAGGTTGGAATGTCATTTCCAAATAGTAGTATGTCATCAACATACAATACTAGGAAAGTTACTGTGCTCCCACTAGCCTTCTTATACACACAAGCCTCATCAGCGTTTTTGATGAAGCCAAATTTCTTTACTTCCTCATCAAAACGGTGATTCCAGCTTCTCGATGCTTGTTTCAATCCATAGATTGATTTCTTTAACTTGCATACTTTATTAGGATGTTTTGGATCGACAAAACCTTCAGGCTGAACCATATAGACATCTTCCTCAAGATATCCATTTAGGAAAGCAGTTTTGACATCCATTTGCCAAATCTCATAATCATAATGAGCAGCTATGGCAAACAATATCCTTATAGACTTTAGCATCGCTACAGGTGAGAAGGTTTCATCATAATCAACCCCTTGAGTTTGAGTGAAACCCTTTGCTACAAGTCTAGCTTTATAAGTATCCAAGTTTCCATGCATATTGGTTTTCTTCTTGAAAACCCACTTACTTCCAACTACTTTGGAATTAAGAGGTGGTACAACAAGTTCCCAAACTTGGTTGTCATACATGGATTGCATCTCAACGTTCATGGCTTCTAGCCATTTGTCACAATCCGCATTGGACATTGCATTATGGTATGTGGTTGGTTCATCAGAATCTACCACATAGCATCCATCCATGAAAAATCCGTATCTTTCAGGTGGATTACTAGTTCTACCACTTCTGCGAACGTTTTGTGTGTATTGATCAACCATTTGATCATCTTCAACATCCTCATGTTGAGTGCTAGTTTCAACCAAACGTGCATCGGGTTGTGGTTCTTGATCTTCCTCAAGATCCACTGTTCTACTGCTAGCTCCTTCCATAAGGAACTTTGCTTCTAAGAACTCACCCTTTCTGGCAACAAACACCTTTTGTTCCAGTGGATCATAGAAATAATATCCCATAGAATCTCTAGGATATCCAATAAAGATACACTTGGTGGATCGGACTTCCAATTTGTTTGGGGTGGGAGTCTTAACATAAGCTTCACAACCCCAGACCCTTAAGTATGATAGGGATGGAACTCTTCCATGCCATATCTCAAAAGGTGTCCTTTCCACCTTTTTGGTTGGGGCCATATTTAAAATACGGGCCGCGGAGAGCAAAGCGAAACCCCAAAATGATAGAGGTAATGTGCTTCTAGCCATCATAGATCGGACCATATCCAATAAGGTTCGATTCCTCCTCTCAGACACACCATTGTGTTGTGGTGTTCCAGGTGGAGTGAGTTGTGAGACAATCCCACAACTCCTAAGATGATCTTGAAAAACATCACTTAGGTATTCACCTCTTCTATCGGTACGGAGAACTTTAATTGACTTGTTGAGTTGATTTTCAACTTCATTCTTGAAGATTTTGAACATTTCAAAAGCTTCATCTTTGTGCCTTAATAAGTACACATACCCATAGCGACTATAATCGTCGGTAAAGGTAATGAAGTATCTTTCACCATTCCTAGTCATTGGCTTAAAAGGACCACATACATCCGAATGTATGATTCCTAATAAATCTTTTGCCCTTTCATTAGTTCCACTAAAGGTTTCCTTAGTCATCTTTCCTTGTAAACAAGATTCACAAACATCAAATGAATCACATTCATTTGTTTTTAAAAGACCATTCTTTTGAAGTGTTTGTAAACGTTTCTTGTTTATATGGCCAAGACGACAATGCCAAAGATAGGTATCACTCAAGTCCAACTTGAGTTTCTTGGTGTTAGTTTGGTACAATGAGCTATTTAAAGTATTTTCATGAACCAATTCATAAATACCATTAATGGGAATAGCTTTAAAATAGAACATACCATTTAAAGAAACATGAATATCATTTTCAATAAAGGATAATACATATCCAAATTGTTTTAACAGGGCTACAGAGATAATATTCCTAGTCAAACTAGGAGCATACAAAACATTGTTCAAAATCACTTCCAAACCATTTGGAAGTTTCAAGATGTAGTCACCACGGGCTTCAACTTGAACTTTAGCCCCATTGCCCATGTAGAGGCTTACATCCCCTTTCTTGAAGTCACTACTTCTTTTGAACCCCTGCAACAAATTGCAAATGTGAGTTCCACATCCGGTATCTAATACCCATGTGTTAGAGGATATCATGTTTAAATCAATATGGATCATGTATATTGTACCTGAGGTCTGCCCGGCATCCCTCTTTGCTTTCAACTCTTGGAGATGGACAAGACAATTCCTTGCCCAATGTCCTATCTCCCCACACTTGAAGCATGGGTCGTTAGTAGCAACCTTTTGCTTTTTCTCTTGTGGTTTGGGTGGTACCCTTACCACCCCTTTCCCTTTTCCCCAAACGGGTCCCTTACCCTTGGCAACCTTTGCCTTGGGTGCGGGATAAGGCCTTTTCTTGTTCCCACCTTCATTGATGGTGAGAACGGGTAAAACCCTTTTACCCATGGCCGCCTCGGCCGTTTTCAGCATTGAGTGAAGCTCACCAATGCTTTTGTCCCAAGCATTCATGTTGTAGTTCAACACGAATGTCTCGAACTTCTTGGTTAGGCCATTTAGGATCAAATCCGTGGCCAACTCCTTCGAGACGGGGCAGTTTAGCCTCTCGAGGCGGTCAATATGACTTTTCATCTTAAGTACATAAGATGAAACAGATTGGTTGTCGTCCATACGACATGCATGGAGTGCTCGAACCGTTTCGAAGCGCTCAACCCTCGCTTGCTGTTGGAACGTTTCCTTCAGCTGGGTTATCATGTCATAAGCTCCGTGATGTTCATACTCCTTTTGGAGATCCGGAGTCATGCTCGCTAGCATGAGACAAGACACTTGGACGGAGTCCTCAGTGTACTTCAACCAATCGTTGAAGGCCTCCTGATCATCCTCGCTAGGTTGATCGGGGATAGGGTCGTCTAAAACATACGATCTTCTCTCTTGCTTGAGAACAATTCTCAAGTTTCGATACCAATCGATGAAGTTGTTATGATTTAGACGTTCCTTTTGGAGGATCGCTCGTAGTGATTGGTTTGACGCGGACGAGTTATCGTGATTTTCATTATTGGTGGCCATCTACAAAATTTAACAAAGATCAATTTTAGTATTTTCGATATTGCTAATTTTAATATTTAATGCCTTTTAAGGTCTTTTCATATTAAAATCTAGAATCCAACATTACATTTAAATTGTGGTTAGGTGACCTTTATCCCACGTTTTAAATTAATAAGGTGGTCAACATTTGACGATTGCAACCATTTGCAACTTCTAGAAATATGGGATCGACTTAAAACATCATATGTAAAGTCGGCATGTTAATCCCATCAACACCATTTGGAAACCACATCGTAGGTGATCCATTTGACATGATTTGCAAATCAAGACACCCTACTTACACCCACGTGTGAGTTTGCCAAAACAAGTGGTTAGGTGACCTTTATCCCACAAATAAGGCATTCTCACCTCAAGTCACAAGTTCCCTCAAAATGGTTAGGTGACCTTTATCCCACTAAGAGTTCCCAAGTGACTCAAGTGTTGTGTAAAAGGACGGTGTTGATCTTGTTTGGAAAAAAAGGTTTTAGAGGTTTCAAAATACAAGTTTAGAAAACTCTATGTACTTGTATTTGCATGCTTTCAAATACAAGGTACCTTATGGTTCTTTGATTAAAACCTATTTTAATCCTTAAAATCATTAAATAATTTTAATAACCTTTTATTAACCTTTAAGAACCATCAATTTTCAGCTTGTTAAGTTTGTTAATTAGTTTGCTTTGAATATCCAAATATCAACCAAACAATCAAGACAACAAACAATCAACCAAGCATAAACATTAACAATCATATGTGCATAACCATAGCCCTTATGTTGACAACACTTGTTTGCCATCACAAGTGTTGTCTTTGGTCTTTCTAAGGGTCAAACATATCATAAAGGTTCCAAGAACCTCCCACTAGAAACCGCATCCAAATGCTCCATGTTTCTTGTGTCTTTGTGTCCATCTTTGGGTCTTGATCTTGTACATCTTCCTTTTACAAAATTGTATCCTAATACATTTTTCTAGTAAAGGAAATGAACCTAATCTATTATTACATAACCAAATGAATGAATAATTACAACCCAAATGAATAAACACAAATATTACAACCAAATTGAATGAATAAAACAACCACTTGAATCATCCAAACAACACAAGGCCACAAGCTAGGTTATGCACTTTAACAACCAATGATCAAATCATCAAAATATATCATTAATCCCCACTTAAAACCTTCAAATTTCAGCCAACATAAACTGAAATTTTGGTTTTAAATATTGTCCAAACAATCAACATATATATCTTTCAAGGTTTAATCACAAGCATGTGTGATGTAACCTTGAAAGTTGGGGATTTCAATAAGACATAATATTTCAGCCCAAAACCAGCCTATAACATGTCTAATATCATCTTTTAAAACCAATTTCAAAAGATGAATCAAGCAAGCCATCCATATAACCGGCTCTTGATGCCATTGAAGGGTTTGTTAGAACACAAAAACATAGTTTAACTTTTTAAACTTTTCAGAAAACGCAGCGGAGGTATAGGATTATAACAAGTTTATAATCTGAAATTTTCGTGTTCTAAGTGTGGTTTTAAGATGGAAAACAAAACCCAAATCAATAGGATCTTAAATATATGAATGGAACAAGCTATGAACCTACAAAACGTGCATAAAATCACAGCTTGAACAAGCTGTGATATCTACCTTTTCAGCAGCAAAATCGACTTGAGATGATAGGTTTTGGATGCTTGAATCGACCAAGAACTCAATGTAGAGATCCTCAAGCTAGTATACCCAAGCTTGTATGCAACCCACCTTCTAGTTAGGAAGAATAACACCACCAAAAGGCCAAATGAAACCTCTTTTTTCTGCTGAAAATCCGTAAGGATTAGAGAGAGAGAGAGATTGTGTTTTGGTAAAATTGCATGAATGAATGATGGAGAGCATTGAGTGTGTGTATGTATTAAAGTGTTGTCAATTTTCAAGAGGAAAATTGGTCCAATCCCAAGCAAGGGGCGGCCAAGACCAAAAAAATTCAAAACCCATTTCCCTCTTAAAATTTATAACACATTACACATTGTTACTTGTCATATGTCACATAATAAAAGGTTACTTTCTAGACCAAATTTAAAATGTGACATATGTGCTCTTTAATTAAACAATTTTAATTAAAGTAACAAGAATAACAGTAACCTCATCAACAAATTATCCTAACAATTTGTTCCATCTCATATGCAATTTATTTAGAAAACCCATTTTCTAAATTGGTGTAAATATTTAATTGCATGATCATATCATCAATTAAATATAAATTGGTGTTTGCCAAGCTTGTTATTGGGTATAACCCGACTTGGATCATAACGTACTAACCACATCAATATTCTAAGTGTCTTGGGCACATAGAATCCAACAGAATCTATCAGGATTCTAAAAAGTACTGATAGAAAACCACTGAAGAAGAAATCTTCAGTTGTTGAAAATCCTTCAGTACTTCCCAAAAGTACTGAAAGGAAGAAAGTACTGAAGAACAAATCTTCAGTAGTTTCATCAACTTCAGCAGTTGATCAAGAAAAGATGAAAAGAAAGCCATGTGAAATATGTGGTTTGTTCAATCATCTGACTGATGAATGCTGGTATAACAAGGGTTTAAAATTCAATAAAGAGAAAATCATTAAGAAGGAAATGCATAAAATGAAAAATGAATTTCAAACCAAGTTTGTACCACAATCATCTCATTCTGATAAACCTAAGCTTTCTAAAAAAGTCACTAAGGAGGAAGGGGTTTTTCAAACAACAGCTGCAAATATTCCTCAGGGAATATTGAAAACTCAGACTAAGTCTGTGTCTTTTCAAAAGAAGGATGTAGTGAATAACAAGAACAAATAATCTACAAGTACTGATGTGTCAACTGAGTTGAAAACTCTGTCAACAAATCAGACACAACTGGTGATGATGGTTCAACATCTATTGGGGAGAGTTAACCAATTAGATGTCTCTGTGATTAAACCACTGAAAAGGATACCTAAGGCAAAATCCAAGGAATCCTTTTCAGCATCATCTACATCTTCAAAAGCTGTTAATCATGCACAACCTGTTAGTTTAACATCTGTTGATGAAAACAGACCCAAAACCAAAAAAGTTTGGGTCTCAAAGGCTAACTAATGTTTGTGATAAATGCAGGGTTCTTCATCATGCCAAAGAAGCATTTGGTATGTGGACAGTGGAAGATCCATGCACATGATAGGGAGCAGCTCTCTTCTTCATGACTATTCCCAAAGGAAGAAGGGATTTGTTTCTTTTGGAAATGATGCCAAGGGTTACATCATTGGGAAAGGTTTTGTCTCAAATGGGGAGATAAGATTTGATGATGTTAACCATGTGGAGAACCTCAAATACAATCTTTTGAGTGTCAGTCAAATGTGTGATAAAGGGCATGTTGCACTTTTCACAAGTCAAAACTGTCGGATTCTGTCTTCCACAGTTTTGCACAAGATTGACAAAATATTGGATGAGTATACTCTCCTGAAGGCCAACAAGATTGGAAGAGTATATGCTTTAGATCTATCAAAGAAAATTGATCTAAAAGGCCATCCATGTCTGTTCTCCAAAGCCTCTCCTCAAGAATCTGAACTATGGCATAGAAGGCTGGGTCATGTGAATTTCAAGAACATGAATCAGCTCATTCATCATGGTTTAGTGAGAGGTTTGCCATTGAAGGAGTTCAAGTGTGATGATAACTGCCCAGCTTGCTTAAAAGGAAAGCAACACAAAGCTTCATTCCATTTTATAGAAGAACATAAGTCCACTGCTTGCTTGCAATTACTGCACATGGATCTCTTTGGTCCTGTGAGAGTAATGAGCATGGCAAAGAAAAAGTATTGTCTGGTAATTGTGGATGATTACTCAAGATATGTATGGACTTTCTTCTTGCACTCCAAGGATGAGGCTGCTCAAAGTATCATCTATTTTGTGTTACATGTGGAAAAGCAGCATTCACTTCCAGTTAAGTGTGTGAGAAGTGATAATGGGACAGAGTTTTGGAATCACACTCTTGATGAATTCTATTTGTCTAAGGGAATCAAAAGACAATATAGTATTCAAAGAACTCTAGAGCAAAATAGAGTGATGGAGAGAAAGAACAGGACCCTGATTGAAGCTGCAAGGACAATGTTGGCTGACTCTGGTTTGCCACTAACCTTTTGGGCTGAAGCTGTCAATACAGCTTGCTATGTTCAGAATAGAGTATTAGTGAATCAGAGGTTGATGAAGACTCCTTATGAGCTCTTACATCATTTGGCTCCTTTGATTTCATTCTTTAGAGCATTTGGGTGTCCATGTTATATTCTTAACACAAAGAGTATACTTCAGAAGTTTGATTCCAAGGTGGATGCAGGGTATTTTGTTGGGTATTCATCTACTTGCAAGGCATAATGAGTGTTCAACTGTAGAACAAAGATTGTAGAAGAGACTTTGCATGTCAAGTTTAATGAATCCCTAAAAGACAAGATTCCTCAAAACCCTGTTGAGATGTTTGACTTGGACATACTGTAATATGTTCCATATCAGCCTCCACCTGTTGTGGTCTCTGAAGTTCCATCCTTTCCAACTGAAGATACAAATGCAAGTTGTAGTGATCATCTGCCTGTTTCTACTACACTTGATGTTCCTGTAGCCTCAGCAGCTCCATCCACAACAAATGCTGATGAAATCTCTGAATCCTCTACTTCATCTGAACTGCCATCTCAGTCTAGGTTTCAAGAGTCTACATCAACATCTGCTGCTGCTGAATCTTCTACAAACACTTGCACAGATATTATTGCATATCAAGAATTGAAGAATCATCCCATGTCCCAGATCATTGGTGACATAAATGCTGGTGTTTCAACAAGAAGTCAATTGTCCAATTTCTGTCTCTATGCTCTCTTCATCAGTCAGCAAGAGCCAAAGAATTATCATGTGGCCTTAAGGGACAATGGATGGGTTGAAGCCATGCAGCTTGAGCTTCTTCAATTTCAAAAACAACAAGTGTGGGAACTGGTTCCTCTACCCCAAGGTAAGTGTGCAAAATGGGTGTTTAGGAATAAAACTAATGAAAAAGGCCAAATTGTCAAGAACAAGGCCAGACTGGTTGTACAGGGGTTTTCACAAGAAGAAGGTATTGATTATGATGAAACCTTTGCCCCTGTAGCCAGACTGGAGGCAATTCGATTGTTTTTAGCATATGCTGCTTTTCATAACCTTAAAGTTTTTCAAATGGATGTCAAAAGTGCATTATTATATGGTAAAATAATAGAAGAAGTTTATGTGTGTCAACCACCAGGTTTTGAAGATCATAAACACCCTGATTGGGTGTATAAGCTTGATAAGGCTCTTTATGGGTTGAAACAAGCACCCAGAGCCTGGTATGAAACATTATCTAACTTTCTTCTTCAAAATAATTTCACTAGAGGCTCCATAGATAAAACTTTGTTCATAAAGAAAGCTGGCATGCATAAGCTCCTTGTTCAAATTTATGTTGATGATATTATTTTTGCATCATCTGATCCACAGTTGTGTGATGCATTCACAAAATTGATGCAACAAAAGTTTGAAATGAGTGCAATGGGAGAATTACAGTTCTTTCTGGGTTTGCAAATCAAACAACTGACTGATGGAACTTTCATTCATCAGTCAAAATACACAAATGATTTGTTAACCAAGTTTGATTTACAAAACTGTAAAACCTGTTCTACTCCCATGTGTAGCAACACACAACTGGATGCCGATCAAAAAGGTAAAGCAGTTGATGAAACTCTTTACAGATGTATGATTGGTTCCTTGATGTACCTAACAGCTTCTAGACCAGATATTATGTTTGCAACTTGTGTCTGTGCTAGATTTCAGGCTACTCCTAAGGACTCCCATATGATTGCAGTCAAGAGGATCTTTAGATATTTGCAAGGAACTAAATCTCTAGGACTATGGTATTCCACTTGGCACTCTTGTAAATTGGTTGCTTTTTCTGATAGTGACTATGCAGGGTGCAAGTTAACCAGAAAATCAACTTCTGGTGGATGCCAATTTCTAGGCAACTGTTTGGTCTCTTGGCAGAGTAAGAAACAAACATCAGTTGCTACATCAACAGCTGAAGCAGAGTACATTGCAGCTGCAAGCTGTACATCTCAGGTACTTTGGCTTCAAAATCAGTTATTGGATTATGACATTACAGAGACTAAGACTCCATTATTAATGGATAGTTCTTCAGCTCTTTGTATTGTTAAGAATCCTGTCCAGCATTCTAGGACCAAACATATTAAGATCAGACATCATTTCATTAGGGATTGCTATGAAAAAGGTCTGATTGATCCAAACTTTGTGCCTAGTGCTGATGAGCTTGCAGATATATTTACTAAGCCGTTGGATAGTGCAACTTTTCATAATCTTGTACTCAGGCTTGGTATGCTGCAACTAGAATAATTTGACAACTACTGATACTCTTAGTTCATAAATACTGATGAGCATTAGTATACTTTTGTCAAAAATAACTGCTGATAAGTCATTTTATCTTCAGTAGTTTTACAACTACTGAAGACTAAATTACTTAAAAGTACTGCAGTACCTTATTTGTTTGAAAAGACTGATGTAGTTCAAACTACTGATGTCTTTTATAATAAATAAGTACTGATGACCATTGAAACATTTGAAAATCAGATGATCTGATGAGTAAGTGTCAAGGTCATTGAATCAGCTGAACTTTGTGAATTGACGACAACTACTGTTTCATTTCCAAACAACTGAAGCCAAAACCAAGTCTTTAGTAGTTTTACAACTACTGATGACCAACACCAAGTCTTCAGTTGTTTACAACATCTGAAAGTTCAAACCATGTCTTCAGTTGTTTTCTAACACCTGATTACTAACACTAACACTTTCAGTTGTTTTCCCTCAGCCGTTTCATAACCTATAAATACCTAACCCTAACTTCAACCTTTTCATAACTCACTTTCCAAACGTTCATCTTCCATTAATGGCCACCATGCAAATCAAACCTCGACACAACTGTGTTGCTCATCTTACCAAATCACCTTTCTGGAACAAGTTTGATGCTGCTATCGACTTGATGGTTGATTCCCAATACCGCACAACCTTTCTCTTAAATCCTACCATCTACCCCGATACCTTGTGCCAATTCTGGACAAACGCTACTGTTCATACTGCTGAGAATGATGACACCATCACTCTCCAGTCTTTTGTTAACCAGAAACGGGTGATCATCACTCCTGAGATCATTCGTCAAACCCTAGACCTGAATGATGCCACCTATCCCACCAAGTACCCAAAAGGCACCATTGATCTTTCTTTTGCTAATCATGGTTATGAAGGTGACCTAAGTGCTACTACCATCCTGAAGAAGCACTTCCATGATGCCGAGCGACTCATATTTCACATGATCAATGTCTGCCTTGCTCCCAAAACATCCTCTTGGGATCAAATGTCATCCAGATGGCAACAGGTATTATATTCTATCCTTGAACATCAAAATCTAAATTTTTCTGATATTATCTTTTTGAAACTGAAAGATTTGGCATTGAAACTTGTGGCAAATATATGGATATTATATCCAAGGTTTCTTATGGCAATCATTTTAAATCAATTAAAATCTGATGGCCTTGTTGGCCTTGGAGTCCCTGCTCTGCTGGTTTTGCCAGAGGTATACTCCAGGCAAAACTCAAACCCACAACTCAAAGAGGCTACCAAACTGCTCAAACCCAAGCAGAGGGAACCCACAGCCTCCACCTCCAAATCTAAAGTCCCCTCCAAACCCAAACCAAAGAAAACCAAAAAGGCTACTCAGGGAGTTGAGTCCCCTGATAATGCCCCTGTAGCACAAACGCAGGATGAGACTACAAGCCTTAATCCCCTTGTAGTTTCAATGACTCCACCAGCTGAAACCGCTCAGGTATCCTCTCAACAGGATCCTGATGCAACCAATATTGGGGAAACCTCATTACTGGAATCTATCTCACTTGAGAAGATTGCCATTGAAGAGAACCACTCTCCCCAGGTGCAAACCTTTTCACCCCCATCTCCCACTGATTCCACCCCTACAAGCCCAACTGCAGTCATTGCATAAGTGCTGACTCAGCTACATTCCTCTACCCCTCCCCAGAAACCTGTTACTACTGGGAAAACCTCAACAGCTGAGGGAGAGGATCAAGATGTAGTTGATAACCAATAGCATAGGGATTCTAAAGTTCAGTCTCCTAGTGTAGATGTGTAGACTAGAACATCTGGTGAGGCTACCTCTTCCCCTGTTTCAACACATGAACAGGATGAAGCAGGTATCATCTCTAAGACCTCACCAGAGGCAACTGTCAATGAAGGACATGCTCCTGAGGCAGGAAGTCCCCAGTTCCAAGACAAAGGGGCACATGTGATCACTGATTTACACTCAGCACATGTTCATCCTGATTCACTCAGGAGGTCAGCTGATTCAGTTTATACTGATGATGACCTGGGCTTTTTCTTTGAAGTCTTAGCCCAAAATACTATTCTTGAGGATGAGGTTTGTAGATTAAAAGATCTGCTTCCCATCATGCCTCAGGAATCAAGTCCATCTGCCCAAATACACCCACAGATGGCAGCTTCTGTTGAAGCTTCACCAAACACTGAGCCACTCAAATCAAACAAACCACCAGCCTCTGGTTCAGGCACCATTTCTCAGGGAGAGAACCCCTCTGAGCAAATGGTTGCTGCTTTCAAATCTTCCTTACCTCTCATCACCCCCATCATCACATCTATTGTTCATCAAACCATTGATGAGAGGATCTCCTCAGATCTTAAGTCCCTTGTGACTGATGCTGTGTCAAAGCACCTTTCTGACATTCAAACCCCTGAACCCAATGCAACCAAAAAGGGGAAGTCTAAGTCAGTAAAGGATGATAAAAGGAAAAGAGCTGAAGAGGAAGAAGCTACGGAAGAGAATAAAGGCAAAGAGATCATCACCTACAAAAGAAAGAAGAGTATTGGTGAACAAACTGAAGATGAGAAGAGGTTAGATGAAATGATCAAAGAAGCTGAAGACCAACATAGCAGATCCATGGAAAGGATCATTGATCAGCTCTTTAGGCAAGGATTTGATACTGCCAAACTTGACTCAGAGATCAGAAGACTTGAGATTCAAGAAATTGAGAATCGATGGGCAAGTTGCAATGAAGAAGAAAGGGAGAGATTAGAGGCTATGATTAGATTCCTCTCTAAACACTTGGGAAGACCTATCATTGAGATCAAGTCATGTTCCAGAGATAGCATTTTGGAGATAACTACCAAAATATGCTCATCTGAAAGCTTCAACAAAGGCTTAATCATTGAAGCTCTGGATGAAGCTGGTGCTGGGAAGAGAACTGATATGGCAAAGTTATCCAAAGCCACCCTCACCAACAAAATGATAGAGCAGCCCTTAAAATCTCCTTTACCAAAACAATCTTCAAAGCCAACCTCACAACCAAAACAGCCAATCTCAAAACCTTTAAAACAACCAACCTCTCAACCTCCAAAACAATCAACCTCACAACCATCTAAACCGACCCCTTCACCCAAGAAACCCATCCAAGATTCCACCAGTGAAGCACCCAAAAGAAAAAAGAAGGCTGCTGTGGATGGAAGAAGAAGAAGAAGAGGATGAAGAAGACAATCTGCCAATATCTGCTATTCTTGAAAATAAGAAACTGAAGCCTAGGAGTCAATCACAAACAATAACTCCTGAAACTCAAAGGCAGATAGTTAAGGTCAAAATTGAAGAAGAAGAACAGCAGAAGCAGCATGATGAGCAATTTCTTAGAATGGTTGACAAGGACTTCCCTCAGTCCTCATCCATTCAAGCTATGAAGATACAAGCTCAGAGGCTGTACACTCTCAGACATACTTTTCAACATCAAAAAGAAAGAGTGAGGATTTTGCCAGATCCCAGGGTAAGTTCTAGAATTCACAAGAAAAACTTACCAAGTAGATATCATGGCCAAGTAAGAAAGACTTTGAATGCTGCAATCATGTTGGCCATGTTAGTCTCACCCTGGGAAATCATTGAAGAATTCAAGAGAGCTCACACATCCAAATCAACCCCTATGTCTATTCTTGAGAACAAAATGATCAAAAAGGGGTTGTTGTACAAAAGACTTGAAGATCTTCAAAAGAGTGAACTCCAGTTGCTGCTCGAAGGCTCTCATCCAGATGAATTCGCATATAGAGAGATAACAACTGTTGAGTTGAAGAATGGGAAGACAGTGAAGTATCTGTCTGAATACTATGGGCCTGAGTTCTTCTTTGAGGGAGAAGCAGAAGAACTCACTAAGGAGGAACAAGTTGTTCTCCTTGAGGCCTATGCAAGGGAGTCTTTCAGACTCATCAATGGGAAATAGGTTTCATGGTTGGGACAAGACTCTGTGTCCAATTTCCCCAAGACAGAGTTCCCTTCCATACTTAGCCAATCAAAAGATTAGAAACCTTTTCCTGGCCTATGCTTATCTGTCTACCTCTGAAGCTGATCAAGAGAGTATTTTTGCCAAAGAATTAGTGGGATCTTCAATAAAGTTAGAGGTTTTGGCTGCATTGGTTCAGGGGGAGTTTGTTGGACCAAAAGAACCAATGAGCCTGATCAGAAAAACCTCTAAGTCCCACAGACATTACAACTGCTGAAGAAGATCACAACAGCTGAAGACATCAGCTGAATACAAAGGTCTGAAGACAAAGTCTGAAAGCAAAGAACTGAAGACAAAGTCTGAAGATGAAGTGCTGAAGACAAAGACTGAAGACCAGAGTGATCAGCAGTTGTCACAACAGCTGAAGTTGTTAACTTCAGTAGTTGTGATGGTTTTACTTTTCAGTACTTGTAATTTTACATTTCAGTAGTTTATTGTTTCAGTAGTTTTTAGTCAGTAGTTTCATGTATTTGTACTTAGCATTCTCTGAGATGTGATCAGTTGTTAAGAACATCTCAGTAGTTTGCATATTTCAGTTGTTTTGTAAATTCTGTTAGATGTCACTATCAAGTGACATCAGCAGACGTCACATTCCTCTATATAAGGGATGTTGACCTAGCTGTATTCTAACTGAAGCATTACGCGTGAATGAAAACATTCCTTTAACAGAAATATTCTCTCTATAATTGTGATTGAGTGTTTTGCATATTCACCACTTTTCTTGCTTGAATTCGATCTTAATTCGTGATATTCCGCTGCATAATTCAAATCTAATTGATCTGATCCTATCAGTCGGCACTGCATGTTATGTGCATAACCGAGTTCTTGTAGTTAAGCCACATGGAAAAACCCCTTATGAGTTATGGAACAAGAGGCCGTCATTCATTGGTCTTTTTAGGTCTTGACAGCAGGGGTACATACTTAACACAAAGGACAATTTGCCAAAATTTTGCTGAAAAGTCGGATGATGCTATCTTTGTTGGATATGCCTCTACCTCTAATGCCAATAAAGTGTATAACATTAAAAATCAACAATTTGAAGAATCATCTAATATTATTGTCAATGAGCACACTCCTTGTGTTAGGGGGAATGGACCTGATCATATTTTTGATTTAGAATTTTTTTCAAACTATTCTAAACCCTTTTGTGAGAATGTTTTAGCTAGAACAAGTACTTTGACCGGGTGTGAGATTGATATTCTCACAAGGACCGAATATGATGATTGAGTCAATGATTGTATGGCGGAATCAAACAATCAAGGAACATTGAATGTAAGAAATACTCTTAAATGCTCTTTGTATTAATAAGGTGATCGGTTACAATGAATGCTAGGGTTTGAGCATTAAACAGTAACAATACACTTAGAGAACATAAGACTAAACTAAAGATTCTGATTGTCTATAATGTCTATCAACAGTCACCTCACATACGACGTTTTCTATTCTATTTATAGGCTGACAAGTTGCCTTTAACAAAAAGACTAAACTACCTCTGGCCTATACATCAGAGAACTAGTCTAAGTACAAAAGTCTTCATCAACATTTCTTTTGTTTATCCGCATTAACTAATGCAGATGTGTTGATCTTCATCAGCATTGGTGTTTGGTCATCAGCATTGAAAAATGCAAATGAGCAAACACTTGGCGCATTTGTTGTTGAGCATCCGCATTAGTAAATGCGGATGTACAAAGTACTTGTCAGCATTTTTGTTTGGCTATCCGCATTTGTTAATGCGGAAGAACAATCACTTGTCAGCATTTGTTCTATGTCATCCGCATATACAAATGCGGTTAGCCGACACTTGTCTTCTGTTCTTCATGCAGATTCTTCATCTGCATTGGTTCTTGGACTTGTGGGATTTCCAGTAGAACAACCATCAACCCACCACTTGAATTGGCATGTATGATCCTTTCAGGGTCTAACAATACTCCCCCTAAGGATTATACAGCCTGTGTACTTCAAGGGTTTGATGGTGGATGAGGTTGAGAGGATTCTGCTGGGTCTTGTGTAGTAGGAGAGGAGACCATTGGTTCAGTGAGTGATGGATCCAGAATGGTCTTTATCATGTTGACAAAGTCATTGGCTTCAAACATCTTTTCTCCACTAGGCACATGAATCTTCATCTGGCTCATGGTGTGGATTGCTTCAATGGGCAATCTTTTCAGGGAGATAGGTTCCCATATTGAAACAGTTGATAGCCTATCCCTATGAATCAGTAAAGATCCATCCACATCTACTTCTAACTTCACTATATTTCCCAGCTACAGAGGAATCTTCTTCTTCCTCCTCTGTTCTCTCTTGGCAATGATTCTATCATATGCCATCTTCAGAATCTTAATGCACTTTAAAAAGAAGTGTATGTCTGCTTCTCCCAGCTTATTGGTTATCTCTCTGAAGTGCCTTGTGTATATGTAGTGGATATAGGATTCATCTAATAATCTCACATCATATCCACTGAACAATCTAATCTCAGCACCTTCCTTTCCTCCCCATCTTCTTTCAATTACCAACTCATATGTCTTTTCATCATAATAGACATTAGAGATTGGTTTGGAGGAATGAGTTCCATCCATCATCTTTCTTTTCAATGAGTCTATTGGTTTCACCTTAAACTCAGGAAACACAACTTCTTTAGCTGGTTTTGTTCTTTTCTTCTCAAGGGGGTTGATAATGGATCTATCTTTCCTCATGCAGATAGCCTTGAGAGATTTGAAGTTGTCTGTTCTTCTAAACATTCTCAAAATATCTTCAAACTCATAACCCCTAAACATAGCCTTGTGATTAATCAACTCTAGATTGGCTAGTTCCTTCAGATCATGGATTTCCAGGGAGTTCACAAGAGCATAGTACTCTGTGAAGAATTGCACCAACCCTAAAATCCTTTTCACCATGAACATGTTCTAGTCACTGTCAGACTTCCAAGCAATAATCTTCTGATCAGTCTTGTCTTTGGGAGTAGACACACCTCTAATCATCTCTGCAATGATTAGCTATTCTTGAAGTTTCAACTTTGAAGGTTCTGCAAACCACTCAGGATATATGTGCAGAACAGGTGCCAAAGAGTCATGATCTCTATGGGTGAGCTGCATGTCTTGTGCTGATACTCTGGTCCTTTGGCTTTTTGCTGGTAATCTCTTCTTCTAGTTTCTTCAGCCTCTCTTTCTTTTCATTTTTCAACCTAAGGATGGCAGTCCTTAGGGAATTAGTCTTCATGTTGCCCAACTTTCTCTTTGTAAATCCTTGATCAGATAGATAGTCCTTCATTTCCCTGTCAGTCATACTGTAGGGATCAGGATACAGTGGTTGAGGAGTGGGAGTCTTCTTTGCATTTAAGGATGATTTGACAACCGGAGCTTTGGGTGAAAGAGACTTATCATACTCAGTCTCATAAGTAGGGTCAAGCAGTTTATTTAACTTTTCTTCTTCAGCCTTCATTCTCTCATAAGTCAACCCAAATACCTCATCAGGGTCATAACCATGGTTGATTAAAAACATTGCTTTCACCATCAGGTCATCAGTTTGGGCTTTCTCAACCATCTCCTATACTGATGTCTCCTCCTTCACAGGGCTTTCATGAGCTATTGGTTCATCAACCACATAGCCACCCTCTATCTCTCCTTCTTTTAGATCAATGAATTCAGCCTTCCTTTTCAATTGGGCTTCAGCTTTTTCATGCTCTTCTAAGAATTCAGCAATGGCAACAAGGCTTCTAGGGTCATCTTTTTGCTTTTTCTGAATTGGTTCTTCTTCTACCATTGGTCTTTTCCGTTTTGCCTTCTCAGATAAGTATTTCCTCCTTCTGGTATAGGTTTGCATTCTTGGACCAGAAGAGGTTTTAGCCATTTGAGCTTCGTGAGGCACTTTTTCATCCTCTGATTTTTCTTTTTCATCGGTAGTAGATGGTGATTCTTCTCTCTTTTGTTGTTCTTCACATAATCTTCTAATAAGCTCTTTTTGTTCATCAGTCAATGATACAACAGGCACTATTTGCATACTCAATTCCTTCTCAAATTGGGACAGGAGATTGAGGAATGACTACAATGGGTTCTGCAACTGGCCTTTGATCAACCATGAAATCCCAAAAGTCAGCATCTATGATGAAGTCTTCTGCAGTGAAGCTATCAAGGGCTTTAATCATATCACTAAATTCAGCCTCTACAGTGTGAGTTTCATCTTGTTTTCTAGTATAAATCACTATCTCCATACTTGATTCATCACGTTTTGATTCACTTGTTTCTTCCACTTTCTCAGCCTCAATGAATCTCATCTTTTTAGCAGGAGGGGAGTCATCACTACTCTCCGCTGATGAACTTTTAGCACTACCTCCTTTATCACTTTCCCTTTTTTTTTCTTCTCCTTTCTCAACTTTATCATCTTTCTCTATTTTGGGCTTCAGCTTTGCTTTTAATCATAACAAGCAGCTTTAACTTAGATACTCTCTTGTTTAGACTTTCTATCTGGTTCTGCAAGTCTATGATAATATCTTATTGCTCTTCAATCAACCCTTCTTGTTCTTCCATGGCAATCGTTTGGATGGCTAAAGTGTCAACATGACCACTTATTTAATCCCTTGATTGTTGGAGAGCAACCTTTAATCTTTTTATCTCCTTTTCTTTCTCTTTCTTTTCAACCTCATACTTTTCTTTTAAATCTTTTAGCTCCTTTTCTTTTACATCCAACTCCAAAAGTATATCTTGGATAATACTAAATCTTCTATTCAACAATTTCTCCATCTTTTCTACTTTCTTCAGCGGCTCAGATATCATTTCATCCTTCTCATCAGGTCTATTCATTTCTGATTTAGCAACACTTGAGAAGGAACAACCTCAGAAGTAGCTTGCTTAACAGGCATCTGTCTTTGATGATCCTCATCGTGAGATAATGATTTGGATTCCTCTGAAGAGTTGGCAGAGTCATCGTACTCAACAGGCTCAGTAGAAGCAGGGGATGATTAAACAGGAGATATAGGTGAATGATGGATTGGTGAAACAAGAGGTGAGTGTATGGGTGATATATGTGGAGAGATGATGGGTTGTAATTCTGGTGATGGGATTGGTGATCTTTGAGGTGATGGTATAGGTGAGGGCATGAAATGTGAGGCTATACCAACTTCATGAACAGAAGACCCAGTGTGAAGATCACCCCTTACATCAACCTGGGGTGACACTGTCCTCTGTCCTGCATCCCTTTTAACAACTTGCTCATCAACAGTATGCTGATCATGAGCAGCTGGTTCTTCTTCTTGATTTGGCTCATAAATAGGAGCCTCTTGTTATATAACATGTTCTTCTGGATTAATCTGCTGAAGCATCCAGGGTAGCAAAGGAAAGAAGGTTCCACTGTAAAAATTCCTAGGATCTCTCTTCTTGATGTACTTGTAAGACTTGGCATTATAATGAGGAATATCCAGCACAGGTCCTTCAGGTATAATATCAAGGAATGCTTCATTAATGAGACATTGCAAGAACCTTGGATACATAAGGAACATATGTCTTCTTCCTTCCTGAATGTTTGATATCAGACCATTAAACACATAAGCAGACATGTTAAATGGCCTGTTGGTACACAAAGCACATATAGCAGATGAGGTAGTCACTGGAATGTCATTCCATCCAGTCTTCCTCTTTCACAGACAATGTTGGTAAAGATGAATGTGGAACCTCCATTGTAAGTCAACTAACCCTTTTACAATCTGCTTGCCTTCATATCCTCCCTCATATCCAATGTTGGCAAAGAAAGTAGTAATGCTCTAAGGGAGTGTTGGCATTATCACCAAAATGCAGACACTGTCTCACAGTTTGTTTAGTTATGGCCAATGTGTGATCATCAGAGATTCTTCCAGACAGAGTCCTTACAGCATCTATCTCTGTCACCTCAACAGTGCTCCAAAAAGACCTTATGAATCTCTCATAAATAACTGGTCTAACTGTAATGGCATGAGCAACTCTGGTAGTGGATATAAATCTGATCATGTCTCTGAGACCTTTTGCCTCGGGTACATCAGGGTCAAGATAACCGTTGACATTATGGAGCTTGCTCCAAGTGAGATTTGCCATGTACCCTGCATTAGAGGCATATGAATTAAATGATTTGATAATACTTATCAGATTGTAAAGCATACATCAAACAAACTTTTTCAGTTAGACTTTTGATGGTCAAAATTGACTGTTTGTAGGTACTGTTCCATAGGAATCATGCTTATACTTGATGGTATCATGAATAATCACTATTATTTTGGTTTTCATGTTTGGAGTGATCATATTCGTTGTTTTTTACCTCTTTCAACTCTTAGATTCAAGATTTGATTTCAACATTTTCAATCTTTTGTTATGCTCCGTTCATACGATGAACAATGTATTAAAATTCACTTGTTGGTGGTTATCTTCTTAGTTAACATGTTCATTGTAGTTGAAAATGATCATCATTTCTTAATCCAAGTCTTATTTTGAGTTTCTTTTCTTGACCTAGGGTTCTAAGTTCATCATTGGTTCAAAAGTCTGGCATTTTAGGTCATATAATTCAAAGATTATCACCTTTTGTTCGATACACACTTCAAATTTTGTTCAAAAGTCTGACAAATGCGGTTAGACACTTATGTCCGCATAGGTTTTTAACACTTCAAACTTTTATGCATACCTCTTGGACAAAAATGCGGTAAAGTAAATCCGCATTAGTTTCACTTTGTTTTAAATGACATAAACAGTTACCCACATTGGTTATATGCATGGGTTACCTTCACCCGCATTAACCAATGCACTTACCCGCATTAAATTTTGATCTTGAATCAAAACTTAATGTTTCTGCAGACAAATTATTTCTATTTTTTTTATTTTTCTTTCTTGTTATGAAGACCTGTCTTTGATTGACTTGTGTCTTATGAAGTTTTGACTGTTGTTGGGGTTGTCAATTTTTGCTTGGATTGACTTGTATATCAGATGTGATACAAGTTTCTCATTGTTTGACTGATCTTGGACTTCTTATGCTTCCATGAATCTGCATAAGCTGAGATGCTATAGTATAACTTCTGCACCAATACAGTCAGTTCCTTTTTAATTTGTGTTAAACATTTTAAGAAAGTAAATATTTATACAAATTGATCAAAATTTTAAATTAACCCTCCTAAAGTTTATATCCATAAGTAGATAGAAACTTTAATGATTTAAAACTTTTGAACATGAAATATTTTTGGTGTTTTTGATTTCTGATTTAAACATGAAGAGGAAGTATACCTTTTGTTAGGATCATATCAATCTTCCATTACACATGTGCACTCTTTTTTTTAGTAAAATAGACATGTTTATGAACTTATTGCTTGAAGGTATTTTTATCCTCTTAAACCCATACCTGGTTAATATTTTAATGCATGTGATATTTATCATGTTTGGTTGATTTGATTATTCAACATCTACCTCACACACAAAAGTATGGTATGATCAACCATCCTCATGTAATGCATGGTAGAACTTTTTCACAACTTACTTGACCAGGTCACTTAATGTATGAGATCTCATTTTTACTGTTCCTCATTGGGATTCTTTTACTTTGATCCTTTTCATGATTTGATCCACATTGGGATTGTTTTTCACTTCACTTTGGTAGGTTGATCCATGATGGGATTCTTTTTGTTCATTAACAAGGAATGTATTCTTTTGTTGATTCATCCAATTTGGATGTGTTCCACATTGGGAATCTTTTGGATCATTATATCAGCACTATGTGCTTGTCTCTTCAGGTCTTTGCTCAGCAAAACCGAGAAGAAACTGATGTAGGTTAAAGAGATTCATTGAATATCGTTACCTGGTGTGTTTAGTTTACTACACGCACATACACTTGAATAAGCCAATACGTACCAGTACTCTAGTGTGAGTGTTTCACAATTGAAAAAGATTTTAATTCATCGCAGCATGTATCTTCTTTTCCAAGTTGAGCCTACCCACATATCAGGTAAGTCATGTTAGTCTTTCAAATTTTGAATTAAGCACAGTAATGATATAACGACTGTAATTATATCATTTCCCATAGTATATATCATTTTTTTCATCAAAATTGACTTCTTTTTATGATTTTCTAAATTTTTTTGAATTGTTTTTGATGTTTTTTTAATTTATTCAAGGTTATCATGCCAATTGATTGAACTTGGAATTCAAACCTACTAGGTTCAAATGCCTTGGGGAATAAATCATCTAATTGATTTTCATTGGGAACTTGAATCAATTTGATTAACCCTTTATCAGCACAATCTATTAAAAAGTGATATCTAATTTCAATATGTTTTGTTTTTGAGTGCTGAACTGGGTTATTTTTTATAAAAACAGCTGCTGGGTTGTCAATATGAATTGGAGTGTGCAAAAATTTAAAACCATAATCAAGCATCTACTTTTGAATCTAGAGAACTTGAGAGCAACAAGCTGATGTTGCAATATACTCAGCTTCTGTCGTTGAAACAAATACGTTTGTCTGCTTCTTGCACTGCCAGGAGACCAGTCTGGGACCAAGAAATTAACAACCGCCAGAATTGGACTTCCTATTGAAGTTCCATCCCCCGTAATCACTGTCAGTGTAGGCATAGAGATTGAAGTCTCCTTCCTTTGGATACCATAATCCAAGAGCAGGTTTTCCCTTAAGATATTTGAATATCCTCTTGACAGCATTCACGTGAGACTCCTTAGGATCTGCTTGATACGTGGCACACACACAAACGCCAAACATAATATCAGGCCTATTGGTTGTTAGATACATAAGTGAACCGATCATAGATCGATAGTGAGTCTGATCCACTGATTTGCCTTCTGGATCTGGACCTATCTTCACTTTAGTATCCACAGGTGTTCTGATAGACTGACAGTCAGCAGGTGGAATTTCTTCAACATTGTTTCCACATATTTTGATTGATGAAGATTCCATCTACCGTCTGTTGGACTTGCACTCCTAAAACAATTGTGAGTTCCCCTATTGCATTCATTTAAAATTTTGAATGCATAAGGTCCTCAAAATCATTACAGTGTTGCTTGTTTGTTGAGCCAAATATGATATCATCCACGTAGATCTTGACCAGCAACATGTCTCTACCCATTCTTTTTCTGAAGAGAGTCTGATCAATCTTTCCTCTTTCATATTCATGTTCAATGAGGAAAGACGATAGAGTCTCGTACCACTTTCTTGGGGCTTGGTGAAGACCATACAGAGCTTTGTCAAGCTTGTACACCCTGTGAGGGATATCAGGATTTTCAAATCGAGGTGGTTGACTCACATAGACTTCTTTAGCAATCTTTCCATACAGAAAGGCATACTTCACATCCATTTGATAAACAGTAAACTTCATGGATGCAGAATATGCAAGAAAGATTCTTACTGCTTCTAATCTGGCAACAGGTGCAAACACTTCGTCATAATCAATTCCTTCTTCCTATGTATACCCCTGTGCCACTAGTCTAGCTTTGTTTCTGATTACAATCCTTCTATCATCAGTTTTGTTTCTATACAACCATCTGGTACCAATAGGATATTGTCCTTTGGGACGATCTACTGGTTGCCATACTTCTTGCTTCTTGAGCTGTAGAAATTCTTCAAGCATTGCTTCAATCCAACTATTGTCTTGAAGAGCCTCTTTTATATTCTTGGGTATTGTTTGACATAGAAAGCATGAGAACAAACAGATGTTTGCAATCTTGACTTCCTTCTTGTCACCCGTTTATTAAGTTCACCAATAATGCTTTCTACCGGATGATTCTTGTGTATTCTGGTGGTTGGAATTGAGTCACCAGTAATGGTTACATCAAGATTGGAGACATTCAGATCATCTTGGTGAGAGACACCTTCATCTTGTACCGTTGGAAAGTTATGAAGATAATTAGAATATGTTTCAGTGACTGCTTCAGCATTAGCAGCACTTTGATTACTTCCATCATTTGAGGTTCTTTCTGTTTCAACTGGAGGTGTAGCTTGATCTTGCTTTCTGACTTCAGTTGATGGGTCTTCTGGAGGTGATGGTAACAAGTTGGGACCAGCTTCAGTTGAAACACTTTGATCTTGAGATGATTGTCTGACAGGATCATCTTGTAGTGTAACATCTTCATTCAGGTGCTCAGTAGAGATAGGAGGAATCATTGGAAAGTCATCTCTTCTTTCTACACCTGACGAAGTTTCAGCTGAATGTAGGTTTCCTGCATCAGACAAGTGAAATTGATCAAAAGATTTTGTAAATGAGTCAATATCAAACAACCAGTCGGGACCATTTGTAAATTTGGGAAATTAATGTTCCTTGAATTGAACATTTGTTGATTCATCAATAAGGTTTAATCTAGGATTAAACGCTCTGTAAGCCTTTGAAACATAAGAATAACCTACAAAGAATCCTTCATCAGACTTAGATGAAAATTTTCCCAAATAGTCTCGGGTGTTTAATATTGAGACAGGACTACCAAATGACTTGAAAAATCCAATAAATGGTTTTCTATGAAAAAGAAGTTCATATGGAGTCTTATTGCTTTCTTTTACAATAAGAGTTCTATTTTGCATAAAGCACTATGTGTTAACTGCTTCTGCCCAAAAGGTTATTGACAGTTTAGCATCGGCTAGCATTGTTCTTGCTGCTTCAATCAGTGTTCTATTCCTCCTTTCAGCTACCCCATTTTGTTGAGGAGTTCTAGCTGCACTGAATTGATGAGCAATACCTTTGGTTGTACAAAATGAACTCATATCTTCATTCTTAAATTTTGTCCCATTATCACTTCTAATTGTTTTGACCTTATGATCAAGTTGGTTTTCAATTTTTGTGATAAAATCGTTTATTATTTGGGATGCTTTGTTTTTATGAAGTAGAAAGAAAACACATGTAAATCTTGAAAAGTCATCAATGATCACCAAACAATACTGTTTCTTTCCAATACTCATAACATGAGTTGGGCCAAAAAGATCCATATGAAGTAGCTTCAATGGAGAATTGTTTGTGTTCACCAGCTTTGGCTTGTGGGAAGACTGATGTTGTTTCCCTTTGAGACATGCAAAACAATGATCAATAAAGTGAAATTCCTTTTGGGGTAAACCAATGACATGGTTTTCCTTGACCAATCTGTTCATGTTTTTGAAATTGGTGTGTCCCAAACATCTGTGCCAAAGCTGTGACTCATCAAAAGATGCTTTTGACAAAAGACGTGTTTCTTCTTTTGGAATGGCGGAATTGAGGTTTAAGACATATGTGTTATTCTTCCTCAGGGTTTTCAAGAAAACACATTCTTCAGGAATTTGAAAGCCTGGTTTCAGAATGTAGCAATGAGTGTCAGTGAATTGAGTTGAATACTTCTTGTCACAGATCTGAGACACGCTGAGTAGATTGAAATTCAATTGTTCACAGTGGTTCACTCTATCAAAGCTCAGCATCCCATTAGTCACAGATCCTTCACCAGTGATTCTGCCTCCTTGTGAATCTCCTTCGAATGCTACAGTAGTTCCTTGTATATGCTTGAAGTCATGAAGGAGGAAACAATCTCCGGTCATGTGTCGAGAGCATCCACTATCCACATACAATAAGCTGTTGGACTTGTATGAATGATCGTGCAAGCACAAATGAACTAATTAGAATGTGAAACCCAAGCCATGATGGTCTTGGGTTTAGCATTCCTATCCATAATGGTAACTTCTTGGTACTTTCCTGTAAACTGTGACTTAGAGGAAGGTGTTCTGGGAGATTTCTGATGATATTCTGCATGTTTCATCTCATCAATTTCATCTAAGGAGTCAGAGGAATATTGAAACCTTTGGTCCTTATTTTTTTGAAGAAATCTGACACATTTTTGTTTATCAAACATCATTTTTGGTTTATGAAGATTAGATGTTTGCCTGATGTTGTGATATTTGTTTCTTTGAATTTTCTTCAACTTTTTTATGTTACCCATGTCAATATCTGAACTAGAAGTCCTTGATTGATTATTATGAAAATGACTTCTGATTTTGGGTTTCACAGATGATATTGGTGAGATGGGTTTGTTTTGGGGAATTCTCAACCCTTTTAGCTTGAAGAAACAATCAAATGTATTATGGTTGGTCATATCATAGACTGAACAATATTTATTGAAATAGCAGTTTTTGGTTGAATGATTGTTCATGTCACAGATAGAGCAGTATTGATTGCTTATCTGTACTTTGATTAAACGTTTCACACACATCACAATACGAGTATTTGTCTCTTGAAGTTGATCTTGAGCTTGAGGACTCAGTGGGTTTACCTGATTTTGACTGTGTCTCAACCTTTGACTTTGGTGAGGAAGCATGATCAACCCTTTTAGTAGTTTGTTTCACAACACTACTAGGTTTGTCTTTTCTGGATTGTTTTTGCTTTCTTACCCTTCTTCTTAGTTCTGTTTCTAATTGATTCACATGTTCTTTATTACAAATGTCAAAACCAATTCCTTGTTATGATTTTGAAGATTGGGGGTCTGAATTGATTTTTGTTTTTGACACCATAGAAATCTTGTTTTTCTTTGGCAGTGAAACTTTGTCTGATTTGCTTGAATTTTTTGGAGATTCAATCTCATAATAAGAACTGCTTTCAGTAAAAGGTTTCACTGAAGCCTTGGTTTTCTTCTTTTCTTTTGAAATTGTAGGTATAAATTTCACAAATGGGACAATGGCGTTGATTGGGCTTGTTGGTTTAATGACATTCACTGTCTTGTCTGAACACTCCTTGATTTTAATTGGGTGACCTAATTTAATTTTCTCCTCATTTGTTTCAATATAAACATCTGGTTTATTTTGAGGATTAGTGACTTGCTTTACTATTGATTTTGGTTCAATGGTGATAGGTTCATTTTCCTGTTTGAGTGTGACAGATTCAGGCATGATAGTGTAGTTATCATTGTACGGCGGAGGACAAGAATTATACCCAATTCCAGTCATATCCTTGGGATCTTTTTTGTGAGTCTAGCATCTCTTGCAACTTGAGTGAAGACATTCGTAACTTTTCAAGTTTTACTTAAGTAAGTGATTGCTCAGCTTTTGATTGAGCTAACTTTTCAGTCAGCTGCTCATTCTCAGCTTCAAGAGTGTACTTTTGACTATGCAATTTCTCAATGTCAGATATGAGAGATTTGATTTTTATTTCAAAGCCTTTAATTTCTATTTTGAGCATTTCTAACTTTACTTTTTCTTCTTTTATTTTAGTAGCCAGCTTATGATTATGCTCATGATAACCTTGCAGTTCAGTAATACATTTATCATTATAAAGGTTGGATTTTACCTCAGATGGCATAGGAGTTGGACCATCATTGATGTGAGCCATGAGTGCATGATTCTAAAAATGATGCTTTACTTCCTCTGTATACAAACTCCAATCACACACTCCATCTTGTCTAATAACAAGAGCACTGGAAGATGCCTGACTGCTTTGATGTGCTTGATTTGTTAGTTGTGGCTGACTATGATATGGTTGTTGATGTTGTTGTTGGTGATGATACTGCTGTTGTTGATTGTTAGACTGAAAGCTTGTGCTTGGTTGTGAAGATGACTGACCCTGAGAATTCCTTTGGATATTGTTGTTGTTTCTTCTAGGAGCATTGCACTCTCTGGAGAAGTGAGCAGTCACACCACAGTTAAAACACTTTACCTTGGATTTGTCATATCCAATTTGTTGTTTTCATTTAGACTAAGCTTTCTCTTTTTTCTGAAGAACTTCTTGGCTCTCATTGCTATCATAGCCATTTGCCATTGCAGATCCTTTCTTCCACATCATTTGGATCCATTTCTTCCAAGTCTTCTTGGATCAAATGAGTAGAAGTGAGTTTGCCTCTCAGGTAAGCTTCAAAACTAGCAACAAATGCATTGTAAGTTGCCTTTTGCTCTTCTGATCTTGGGTCTTCATGAGTAGTTAAGGGAGTGGCAGTAAACCCTGTTGGTTGAGATGATGTTGATGGCTTGTTTGGTGTTGGTGCTGCAATGAAACCAGTTGTCTTCACTTGATCTCTTGAGGAGAGAAAATCATCATCCTGAGTGATGAATGTATTTTTCACAGAGTGAGTGTCTGATGAAAATTTGTAAGCTTCAATAACTCAAGGTCCACCAAGGTTCCTTCTCCATTCATCCAGTTCAAGAGCTTCTATTTTGGCAATCATTATGTCCAAGGTGGTACTCTCTAGATCAAGAGTGTTTTTCAGCATTGTAATATGTTAGTGCTCTAGAAAGATTAACATGTTGTCTTTAGTTGTCTTTTTAACTTTGTAATAGTATAGGGACTAGTTGTGTAATTAGTTAGTTCCTTTTTGTTTCATTATAAATAGCTTAGACTTACAGGTAGTAGAAAAGGAGTGGTATTCGAACCTGCTTACATACTTTGTAATTGTCTTTGCTTGATATTAATGAAACTCTGAATTTTGTTGATATCTTGCTTGATTTGATTACTTTGTTTGTATTTCATTGAATTGTGTTCATACATCATCACAGAATGGTACATTTGATCCTATCAAATGGTATCAGAGCTGTTGGTAAGCTGTTAGTGAGTAATTTTTGAAGTTGTCAAACTCAAAAATTTCACTGAATCTGTGATTGATATACAATTCAATTGAAAATTAGATGATAATTGATTTTATGTTGAGACTAAAATGTAGGGACAAAATAAATTTTAAAATTAAAAAGAAAATAAAATTTTGTGAATTGAGAGTGCAAAATGCAAAAAGTTCAAAATTTGAGGGACTAAAAGGTAAATTTTGGAAAATTCAAAATTATGCTTAAAATGTTTAAATATTAGTATGAAATATTACTAATATGTTTAAACAGTGTGCAGGTGAAGAATTTGGAAATCACAAGTGTTAAACTCATGAAAGTCAACTCAAAGTCAACTCATGCGCCTAAATAGTGCACATACGTCTAAATAGGAGCATGATGAAATTTCAGGAATTATAGAAGTGTTTGGACGTTTGTCAAATTCCCATGCGTCTAAACACTTGTATAATTCCATGGACTTATTAAAACTATTTAAACATAGTAGTAATATTTCATACTAATATTTAAACATTTTAAGCATAATTTTGAATTTTCCAAAATTTACCTTTTAGTCCCTCAAATTTTGAACTTTTTGCATTTTGCACTCTCAATTCACAAAATTTTATTTTCTTTTTAATTTTAAAATTTATTTTGTCCCTTCATTTTAGTCTCAACATTAAATGAATTATCATCTAATTTTCAACTTTTGACAGAAGCATTTTCACTTGTAAATTTATGTAGGTTCATATTATACTTTTCAAAAATTACATTTCCAAATTACACAAATACTTTGAACATATAGCATCATCCTTTCAATTCAACATTTTAATTTTGATTTTGATTATTTTCTGAGAACAACTCTTTCATTTATTACTCCCCCTAAACTTTTAAGTTTGAAAAACTTATAAGTTTCCAAGGTAAGATAATAAGATCACACATTTCATTGTGACATTGCCTTCACACACACAAAACATGCATAAAAGCAAAATGAAAGCAGAATCAAAATCTAATATAAACAAAAGAATTAATGTCTGCAGTGAGATCATATTAATGAAGATCAGCACATTAAAATAAATGAAATATGAATAGTCATAGACAATGAATAAATCCTTATCAAGTGTGTTCCAGGTCAGTGATATCACAGCAAAGGAGACACAAGATCTAAGGACAAACAATGAGTGTTTTTGACAAATTATCAACTCACTTACTTTTTCAATTCTTGGATTGATTAAGGTACATTTAGATATGTTGGTCCATGTGATCGAATAACCGTGCAAATGATGTGAAGAATCGCTCAATATCCAACAAGCATGCTAAACAATGATAATAGAGAAGATTGAACACAATACTAACTCATACTTGATAAGACAATGATCAATGACAATCAATAACAAAAAGCACAATGATATTCCTATGTAATAACTGCTTGAAAATGGCAACTTGCAACAATGATCCACGATTAGGGTTTTGCAAGCTAGCCATACAATGAAAATTAACATGAGTATATATAGCAGTCTTAGTTTCGCAGACAGCTTCGCTGTCAGCGAAACTGTCCTGCTGAAACTATAGTTTCGCCCGGCAGAACATTAAATTCGCCAGGTAAACAAAAACAGCAAACTGTGAGCGAACTTACAGTTTCGCTCACAGTTTCGCTAGACTGCTAAAATACACAAATCTAAGTACATAGAAAACGAACTAACAAAAGTCCTATTACAAGTAAAGTAAGCAATCTAAACTAAGGTGAGTCCAACTGATGTGCTCCAAATTATACATAAAAATCCTATCAAAAGCACATCAATTATTCCTTAATATCTTCCTTAAAATGATGAAAATGTACTTAAAAGTGTTAAATTGTGTTTTCAGGTGTTTAAAAGGGCAAGATGGACAAAAGGAGTATATTTAACAAGAAATTGAAGTGATCCGAGCTTTGGACTCCAAGCATGGGGTCGTGCCTCATTAAGCACGCCCCCATGCCTT
Organism: Flaveria ramosissima; assembly: GCA_025215565.1. Taxonomy (NCBI): domain Eukaryota; kingdom Viridiplantae; phylum Streptophyta; class Magnoliopsida; order Asterales; family Asteraceae; genus Flaveria; species Flaveria ramosissima. Next base: position 35,610,706 of record CM046034.1, read on the forward strand.
GCCAGAAACACACCCTCGTGCTAAATTAACACACCCCCGTGCTTGGACATCTAACAAGGACAAAAGTACTGTCCCCTAAAAGTAGACACGGGGCCGTGCCCCATAAGGCACGGGGCCGTGCCCCACCTCCAACACGGGGTCGTGCCCCATTTAGCACGGGGCCTTGCCCGACACAACCTGCATGTACGAGCTGACCAACTTTCGTAAGCATTGTACTAGCACGGGGCCGTGCCTTTTAGGCACGGGGCCGTGCTTAAACACTTCGGAAAGCCTATAAATAGAAGCCTAAGCTCACCATTTTTGGCAAGCTTTGGCGGGAGAGTTACTCTGCTGAATTCTCTCGGGAATCAAGACTTCAAGATCATTCGGAGGCTCGGGAGGTGCATACAACACTTGGAAGAAGCTTGGGATCACCTAAACGTCATCCATTGTGGATTATCGGTTTGATTGTTCCATTTCACCGATGATCACTTATCTATCTTCTTTGTTATCTGTTGTTATGTTAAAGCTCATCATGAGCTAAACTCTATTTATCATCCTAATCGGATGAAACTTATGTAATTTGTGATGAACTAATGGTGTGATAAATATTATGTTAATGTTTTGGTGGTCTTGAGAAAACTATTGATGGGTAGCATCTACATTTGAACGGGAAGTTATAACTTTATGGTTTGTGATTGTGATTGTCATACAAGGTTGAAAACCGTATGATTAACTTTCATTCGTGAAACCGGTCTTCATAATAAATCCATGGCTAATGAACTAGAAATGGTTATTAGAAATCATATCACTTTAACTTTCTGATCATTTGCGGGTTCCCTTTTATTAGTTCGGGAACTTCAGTAATTGTTACGGTTTTCTAAAATTAATGGTATGTTAGGAAGGAACCTGATCAACTCTCTTTTTAAAATTAAATTATGTTTTCAGAAATCGTATGTCAAATAGGACACAAAAGATTAACCTACATTACTAGGGCTTTGATCTGAGCAGTAAACTCAGCTTGACAGGATCAAGTCACTACGACAGCAGGATAGACGAGAAATCGCGCCGGCTCATCTTTATAAACATTAACATAATTACATTAATCAATATCTTTAAATCACATCACCAATTCATCACAATTACATAAGTGGAGTCTAATTAGGATGATAACTTTTATTCCCTGATTTTAAATCCAAACGCTTCAATTCTTAGTTTACTTTCTTTTTATTATTGTTTACTTTTAAACCCTAAAAATCTTTCCAATACAAAATATCACTTTCTTTAACAAAAACCAAATCTGATAGTCAAACATCAAGTTTGTTGAGTAGGCTAGGTGTGTCCACGGATTGATACTCGGCTCTTACCAACACTATATTACCTCACGACAGGTACACTGCCTTTTGTGTGTGTGGTTTAGTATTAGTAACAACCAATTAAAACTGAATCTGTGCAATAAATCTTTATCAAAATATATACTATCTGCACTCCATCAAGTTTTTAGCGCCGTTGCCGGGGACACACGGAAGTTTGAAAGACAAACTAAATTTTTGACTATCTTCTTAATATATTTTTGTTTAAACTTCATTTTCGATTTTAGGTAGTTTGCCTTAGTTAGTTTAGTTATTTTTGCCTGATTCATTTTAAGGCTTAGTTAGTTTATGTTTCCTTAAGTTAGTGTATGTCCGATTCGTCTAGTTCTGAACTTGTTCCGCCTCTTTCGGAACCCGAACGACTTTTCTGTCAAAGATTGCGCAAAAGATCACAACAAGAAGCACCAGTCATTGAAGAAGACATTTTCGATTTTAGGTAGTCATTGAAGAAGACATTTTAAGGCTAACCAAGACGAGGAAATGAAGATGACACACTATGCCACACCGTCAATAGATGGTTATGAGTGTAGTGTTGTCCAACCAGCAATACCGGCCAACAATTTCGAGATTAAGTCTAGTATTATCCAACTTGTAGAAAACTCTGTTCAGTTCCATGGGTTACAAGACGAAGATCCTAATGCTCACATCTCATGATTCCTTCGTATCTGTGCGACCTTCAAAATCAATAACTTTTCAGACGACGCCATTCGACTAAGACTTTTTCCATTTTCACTTCGAGGCCGAGCCATCGATTGGCTTGATTCACTTCCGCCTGGTTCCATGACCACATGGGCGGGAATGGCTGAACAATTCCTTTTGAAATACTTTCCATCTGATCGTACTACCAAACTAAGAAGCAGCATCACAAGTTTCTGCCAAGACGACGATGAATCATTACACGCAGCATGGGCGAGATATAAAAGTCTCCTTGAGCCTCAGCAGTGACAAGCTGGGCTTGAGCCTCAGTCAATTTGGATATTAAATCCTTGATTTGAGTCTTGTAGTTGGTGTGTTCATATTTTAAGAGGGACACAGTTTTCTCTATCTCCTCAATTTTCTTTTGGTAGTCAGATTCAGCCCTTTTAAAGTCAGATTTTAAAACATTTAAAGACTCAATATCAGATTTAATTTCCATATTGTAGTCCTGATAAAGTTTAACCTTAGCAATACAAGCAGGGGTACAGAGATGTTCATATACCTTGTTTTCATCTGTTCCTGCCATGAGTGCTTGAGCAGGAGTCACATCTTGAACCATGAAGCTCCAGTCAACTTCTTGAACCATTGCTGCTGTTTCAGTTGACTTTCCGTTGGGCTTTGGTGTGGAGGGTTGTGTGGAGGCCTGTGAGGTTCCCGGGTTGGACTTGGGAGCCTTGCATTCCCTTGCAAAATGGCCAAACTGGTTACAGTTGTAACATTTAGCCTTGCTTTTGTCAAACCCAAACTTGTTGGTGATTGGGTTTTGAGGGAATTGCCTTCCAGTTCTCTTAAAGAACTTCTTCGCTCTGTAGGTTAGAAGAGCCATTTGTTGGACTATGTCCACATACTCTATGTCATCCGGGCTAAAGCACTCAAGATCATCAAAGCAGAATTGATGATCATTGGAGTGTCCACTCCCTGAGACAAATGCACATCCCTCCTGAAAGGAGCTTGCTGAGCTTGATGAGACCTTGGAGTCTCAGGAAATGTGATGTAAGGCCCAGATGAACAAGATGGCTGCTGGGTGTAGGTCAGGTACTGCTGAGACTGGGAGATGCCTGAGCCTTCAGCAACCATTAAAGCGTTGCTAGCAGGAAGGCTCAAGGGTCTGCTTGCTTGGTGACCCTTCTTGCTTTCCATTTCCAAACAGTATCCATCAAGGATCCCATATAGTTTGGTCATGGTGAGTGTATTTAAATTCTCTGTTCTCTTGATGGAGACACAGTAGAATGTCCACTCATTGGGTAGAGCACTCATAAACTTTCTAGTAAGGTCTCTAAGTTCTTGAGTGATTCCCACAGATTGAAGGGAAGGGATAAGATCCATATACCTGAAGTATTGCTGGCTAAAAGTTTCTCCAGCAACATAGGTGAAGTTCTCAAACTGCTGCTTTAGTGAGTCCTTCTTTGAATCATTCGAGCTTGAGTACATCTGAGCAAGAGCATCAAAGAGTTCTTTAGCAGACTTACAATGCTCAAACCCCACCATGATGGAGTTTGGGATTGCAGTCATAAGAACAGTCATAGCATTGCTGTCTATGTCAAGCTTCTTCCTGTCTTCATCGGAATAGTCTTCAACGGCCTTCTCGATCATGGCACCGTTTCCACCAGCAACTTTTGGCTTATACGGGCCATTAACGATGGATTGCCACATCTTGCTATCCTGGTATCTGATGAAGCCTTCCATTCTTCTGCTCCAAGACCTGAAGTTTTCAGGGTCGATGATGGGAGCTTTGGTCATCGTTCCCATCTCAACTTCAGATTTGTTGAGGGCCATTTTTTGAGTGAGGTATAAGGAGGAGTGAAAAACTGGTTGATTAGGATGGTAAGATCTCACAATCAAGAGCCTAAAAAGCTCTGATACCAATTGCAGGATTGGGTTTTGTCACTTAAACACTTGTGATTCTCTCAAACTCACTTATAATAACACTAAAACGAGATGAAGCAATGCCTTTAACAAGAGTTGATAATAATATAATAAGTAATCAAAGGAACAAGCAGAAGTATTTTCAAGGTACTTGTATATATTACTTCTCAACTCAAGATTACAAGACACTTACAAGCATGAAACAAGAGTTACAATGAGAAACTATATATACTAGATCCTACAGCCGGTTATACTTGATACCAGCTGGAAACCTACGACTAAAGCATATACTACAATGCTATAGTTAAGGTATCTTAGATAAAGTATTATCTAAGATATGGTAGTCATGACGTGTCCATGACTTACCTTTTGTCACCAACTAAAGATGGCAACTGTACTTAACATAAAAAGGTATACAGTAGATTAAAGTATGGTCAACTACATGGCTTTTGAGAAAACGCCATGTAGTATCTCAGAGATTTGCAGCGGAGTGTCAGACAGACCATACTTATGTCTACTGGATAATAGAAGTGTCTTCCGAAGGTTAACTGGCTTCGGAAGAACAAGTTCTTCCGAAGCCACTTATACTTCGGAAGATGCTTCTATGCTTCCGAGGCTTTGAGGACTTCTTTATACTTCGGAAGTTGACTTCAGATCTTTGTCTCTAAGTCTTCATCTTCGGAAGTAGCTTCTTTGTCTTCGGGAGTTGGAGTTTTCCTTCGGAAGTGTATTTTACACTTAAACTTCGGAAGAGCTCCTTCTTCCTTCGGAAGTTCCATACTTAGCTTCGGAAGTCCTTTGTATGTTGTACTCAAAATCTTCTAAGTGACTTAGTTTTGGTTGCAACAGCCTCTCTAGATCCAACACTCTATTATTGTAGTTTTGATTTATATTTTTGTATTTGATTTTCTAAGGAAACAAGAATCACACACACACAAAATATAAACAGGCAATTAACAATGAGAGGATCACTTATTATGATCTTTTGATTTAGAGAGTTCACATATGATTTATAAGACCAATTGACTCTACTAAATACTCAAACCGTCCTGGTAGGAAAGCTTTAGTAAATAGATCTGCTAATTGTTTTTCTGTTGCAATTTGAATCAATATGATTAATCCTTTTTCAGAGTTATCTCTGAGAAAATGATATCGAATTTCGATATGTTTTGTTTTTGAATGTTGAACAGGATTAGCTGTTATGAACATAGCAGCAGTATTATCAATGTAAATTGGTGTTTTAAGAAAATTGAACCCATAATCCAGTAGTTGATTTTACAACCAGAGGATTTGAGAACATCCTGCTGATGCAGCAATGTACTCAGCTTCTGCAGTTAAAACAGAGACATTTGTTTGTTTCTTACATTGCCACGAGACTAATCGGGGACCAAGAAATTGACACCCACCCGAAGTAGATTTTCTATCTTGACAACATCCACCATAATCAATATCTGTGTATCCATGTAGTTCAAAGTTACCCTCGTAAGGATACCAAAGCCCTAAGGCTGGTTTACCTTTGAGATACCTGAATATCCTTTTGACAGCAATTAAGTGAGATTCTTTCGGGTCTGATTGATACCTGGAACAAACACAAACTTCATACATAATGTCTGGTCTAGATGCAATAAGATACATCAAAGAACCAATCATTGATCTGTATAACGTTTGGTCAATAGATTTTCCTTTAGGATCAGGTCCAATCTTGGTGTTAACATCTGCTGGAGTTTGTATGGACTGACAGTCTTGCAACTTAAATTTCTTCAAGAGCTTGTCAACAAACTTCTCTTGATTGATGAAAATTCCATCGTCAATTTGCTTGACTTGAAGTCCAATAAAGAAATTAATATCTCCCATAGAACTCATTTGGAACCAAGATTTCATGATTTCTTCAAATTCGTTGCACAATTTTGGAATTATACAAGTGTTTGGGCGTTTTTCACATTCCATGCGCCTAAATAGTTGTACTAAGTCCATGATTTTAATCAAGTGTTGGGCGTTTGTCATAAACCCATGCGCCTAAATAGTGAATGAGTCTGACTTTGACCAAGTGTTAGACATTTGAAATGTCTCATGCGTCTATATAGTTGAATAGTTTCAAAATTACAAGTGTTAGACGTTTTAGGAACTCCATGCGACTGAACAGTGCAAAAGCGCCTAAACAGTGCTTATGCGTCTGAACAGTTCTCATGCGCCTGAGTCAAAACACAGAAACAGTGCTCATGCGTCTAAAAAGTTAGTGAATTTTAGGGTTCTATACGCCCAAACAGGGATCATGCGTCTAAAATTTCACTTAATATAAATTGAACACTTACACTTATTTTCTCATTCACACTCAAAAGTTTTCCACAAACAAGCCCCTGAACTATAGACTATCAGTCATCATCAAACTCTCTTTTCATCTGTGATTTCATCAAATCCTGTTAATTGTAGATATTATTTGGATCTATAAACGTAAGTTTGTGATTCAAATCAGTAAATTTTGGTTAAATCAAATTATAGGTATAGGTGTTTGAATGCTATGTGTGCGTTCGAACACCATATCCTTCAAAGTTTAACTAATCAAATGTGAATCATATCTAAAATTGACTCTGGATTGTGGATAAGTATCTTATTGCGAGTAGTTTGATATAAAATTCATCAACTGAATGTGCATATGATTTGATAATGGTTCGATCAGGCTGTTCATCGATGGAAGAAGAAGATGATGAACAGACGGATTAAATTTTGAATAAAAATTTTTTTTAACAAAAAGTAAATAAATCAAAATTCAAATGTTTGATAATAAATTCAAAATGAATAAAGTTTAATGTTTCACAAATTAAAATCTCAATTCAAAAGTCAAAATCAAAAGTCAAAATCATAAGTCAAAATTAAAAGTCAAAATTGAATGTAAAGTTATAAGTCAAAATTGCCAATTCATATGTTAAAAAAATGAATCTCATTAATCAAAATCTCAATGTTCTCATATTATTTTCTCTATGTTTTGCAGATGGTAGAATTGAAGTTTGTGCCAAAACATAATGTTGCTGCATACTTAAATGATGAAAACAGAGAAGCCATTGGATATGAAGAGATTATTAGATTTTTGCTTAGGAAAAAATATGTCTATGCTATGTGTGCAAGACCAATGATTAATGGAAGATTGATCAAAAGATTTTGGAGAACTGCACTAGTAGAAAGATATGAAGAAGGGAACAAAGTTCTAAGAGCTTCTATTACAACAGACAGAATGCTTGAAGTTTCTGAACAAGCAATCAGAATAGCTCTAAGACTTGGTGAAAATGATCCAGAAGACTTGTCAGAGTATACCTTCAATGAATGTAGAAATGTTTTTCTACAAATGGGTCATCCTGATCACTTCCTTAAAAAGCAATTGTGCTACATATTTCAACATTACATGTCTAAACGAAGTGCTGGTTGGGATTCATTCCCAGTAGACATTGCATCTCCTATTATTGCTTTAGCCACAAACAGAAGATTCAATATGCCTAAGTGGATAATGAATGGATTCATTTTTAATCTTGAAAGAGGCATGAGAAATAAATACTTGATGTATCCAAGATTTCTCCAATTGCTTATTAATGAAGCAAATCCAGATCTGTATGGTGAAGGAGTTACAGGAGATAAGCTGCAGTTAGAGCATATGTCAGAAGCTGTTTATAAAAGACTGGCAATGATCACTGGTGCTCAAAACATTTCAGTATTTGATTATATCAGGAATGTATCTATGAATGAAGTAGATATTAATCAGAAACACTTTCATCTATCTGAAGATGAACCAATAGATCCAAATGATCTCATTGAGGATGTTGAAGATGATGAAGAAAGTGAGGATGAAGCTACTAAAAGCTCATCAGATGAAGAAAATGATGATAACAATGAAGATGATGATAATAATGATGATGATGAAGAAAGTGAGGATGAAGCTCCTGAAAGCTCATTAGATGAAGAAAGTGATGACAATAATGATGATTATGATGGAAATGATGGTGCAACTGAAGCACATCAAGAAGAAAATGATGAAAGAAATGAGGATGATACTGTCAATGAACCTCAAAACATGGCTGAAGAAAATGTAGCTAATATTCATGATGATGTTGTACATGAAATAGATTCACAAAATCAAACCTTTGATTTTGATTTTATGAATGATATGTTATATGACCCAGTATTTGAAGCTGATGTGAATGAAGGAGTAGAAGAAATTCCTGTTAGTACGACACACAATGTGTCAGTACAAACAGAGAAGACAGTGGATATTGATGAGATGGAGAGATTGAAAGAAGAAAATTTGAGTAAAGAGAAAGAAATAGAAGATTTGAAAGTGGAAAATGAAAGGATGAAAGAGATGAATATATCTCTTGAAAAAGAAATTCAAAAGCTAAAAGATGAAAATTTGAAGTTGACTGAAGAAAATGTATTGAAAGATGAAAAGATTGTGAGTTTTGCCAAAGATAAAGAAGATGTAATTAAGAACTTTGAAGTAATGATCAAGGACTCTGACATTCTTGAAGAGAAGTTCAAGAATCTAACAGAAGAAAATGAAAAACTAAAAGATGAATTGCTGAAGGAAAAAGAAGCTCAAAAGCCTATCTCGCCAGTTCAAGTGATAAGTGCTGAGATGAGTGTTGAAGAAAATCTTAAGCTACTCAAAGGCAAAAGAAAAATTGATGAAGTAGAGATACAAATCTAACTGAATCATCTTCCAAAGTGCAAAGAACAGAAGAAAATGTTGAAGAACAAAATGTTCAAGAGCAGATTGAAGCATTAGAAGATATTGAAGAAGTGTATAATGATGATTGGTATGATGAAGTTTTGAATGATGAAGATATTGATGAAGCTCAATTTGTATCACATTTCTCTTCACAAGAACAAACTCAAGAACAAGAAGAAGTTTCACAAGACTTTGAAGACAAATATAATTATCTTGTGAAGATGAAATACAATCGAGTATTTTTGGATGGACTAACAGTTTCTTAGATTAATGATGAATATGAGAAATGTATTTCTGCAGAGTCAGTTGCACCTGTTGATCCAAATGAGATTGTTATTGAGCATGGTGAATGGAATAAAGCAAAAGAGGTTACTAATGTAGAAGAACTATCAAGCTCTAAGCTGCACCATCCTGATCCAGATGATATGAGTATTCCAGCTTTAAGATCATCGTTGCAAGCTAGGAATTACCCGTGAAGGAAACTAAAAAGGTTACAATCTGTATCCTTGAGGAATCTGGTCAGAAGTTTTCAAGAAACAAAGAAACAATCGAAGAAGATGATTATACTTGATACAGATAATCCTCAGTATCTTGAAATCACAAAAAGAACAAGAATGTTAAAGCCACAGGAGATCAAACAAATGGCAAGAAAGACAGATGCACATGATCACAGAAAAGAGTTGATTGAAATGTTTGCTGATCAAAAAAGACAAGCATACAAAGCTGTTAGGACCTGGTATTTGAACGAAATACCAGGTCCTAACAAGTGGTATCAGAGCTTTGGCTCTTGATTTCGTGTTGATTCAATCAAGATTGCATAAAAGTTTGTGTTTTTGCACGAAAAACGCAATCTTTTGCATCAAAAGTGATCTTGGACGTTCCCTGCTCATTGAAGTTCAGTTTCTACGGACTTAGACGATTTGGATTTGCAAAATTTCGAATTTTTACGGCTGAAACCCGTCAAACCTAGAAATTTTCGCAAAACAGCTGCTTCAGTCGCACGAGTGACTCATTCGCACGACTAGACTCATTCGCAGTGTACATTCGCACGACTGGACCTAGTCGCACCTTCATTCGGCCGACTGAACCCTTTCGTTCGCATAGCTCATACGCACCAGATTCATTCGCACGACTGAACCATTCGCCCTGTTCAGTCGCACGGTTGAACCAATCGCAGAGTTCATACGCACGAGTGACCCATTCGCATCCTTCAGTCGCATCAGTTAAAGTTGATTTGATTAGACTCTAAGTTTAGTAACCATGGAAGATCAGATGTCAGCCTTTACTGCGGGGAAGGACTCAAGAATTCAGAACCTGCTGCTACTTGAGAGTGAGGTGGGTATTCACAATAAACCACCAAAGCTCTTGACTTTAGATGAGTTTCCTCACTGGAAACAACGTTTTGAGATCTACCTCAATGGGGTAGATCCTAATCTGTGGGAAGCTATCGAAGTTGGATACAGTACACCGGTGGGAGCAGATGGAGTGAAATTAACGTTGAGTGGGATGACTGATGCTCAGAAAGTAAAGTATAATGCTGAGAAAAGAGTTTATGCAATGATAACTCAGTCGATTCCCAAAGATATATTCCACCAGTACTCAGAGAACAAGCAGTCCAAGAAATTGTGGGATGAGCTAGAGAAAAGGTATGATGGGAATGCATCGTTAAAGGCAATCAAAGCAAAGGAGTTAAAGAAGGAATTCGATAACTTCTCATCAATTGGTAACGAGGGTTTAGATGAAGTCATAGATAGATTCTACCACTTGATGAGCGAGTTGCATACACATGGAGTGGAGACAACTATGGAAGAAAAAGTAAGCAACTTCGCAGATGGATTGCCTGAGAAGTGGGCCTCATTCGTGTCTAATCTTAGACAGAATGGAATACTTATAAAGCTGGATATAAATGACTTTATTCTTAGACTGCGTGAAGAAGCACTAAGGATGAAGTATAGAGCACAGAAGTCATCATATACACAAAACCCAGCTTTATACAATGCCACGCCTCAAGCTAAGACTTCTGGAGCACCTCTCCAGACAGCATTTGTGTCTAGCTCGTCAGGTCCTTCACATGCTTCTCCTTCTGGATCAGACACGTCAGGGTCATCATGTACCCATTATATTGGATCAGAAGCAAGTGCTACCAAATTGAAGACCGAGAACCTCGGAAATGTGACTGTAGAAGTAGCACGAGAGCATATGGATCTTCTTGCTGCTGTGGTTCATTCATATGATGGACTTGTGGCTGGGAAGATTGGAAACTGTCATTTGGCTGATGAAGACTACGAGCAGGTAGATGAAATGGAGCTGGAAAGGATGGATATAATGTGGGCCTTAGCTAGCGCTGTCCGAAGGGCGAAGAAGTTTGTTAAGAAGACTGGACAGAACTTGATAGCTACTAAGGATACCACATTTGGTTTTGACAAGAGCAAGGTGACTTGCTTCAACTGTGGAGAGAAAGGGCACTTCAAGAGGGAATGTGTCAAACCAAAGAAGACGGGTAATGGGAACCCGTTCTCATCCTTTACTCACCAAGACAAGCAAGCCTCGAGTTCTACTTCATCAAACAAGGACCCAAAAGCCTTGACTGCTCATGATGATGAAGGACAGGACTGGAGTTTTAGATTTGTCAACCCAGAATCTAACATTGCCAGTGTTGAAGATATTGATGATGATTCTGCGAGTGAAGGTGATTTAGCAGTTGATATAGCAATGTCACACAGTGAAGAAACAACTGCAGCTGAAGTCAGTTACACACCAAAGGAGGAAACTTCCAAGTCAGATTCAGAAAAGTCAGACTCACCAGAACCAGAGACGTCTGATGCTGCGTTGATGGCTAACTCCTCTGAAACAACACAGGTAAGTACAACTGACCAATTGTTTAATAATCATGCTTGTTCTAACTGTGATATATTTAGGAATAGCATTGATGAAAAATTTGCTAGGTTATTAGATCACAATGATAACTTAGTAAAGGACTTACAACTATGCACTGAGGCCAATAGAGTTCTAAAACAAAATGAGCATAGTTATAAAGAAAAGATAGACCTATTGACTAAGCAACTTAGGGAAACCGAAGTAGTTGCCTTTAATCAAACAAATGACATTAGGTACTATCTAAACTCCCTAGAGGACACTAAGAAACAAAAAGCAGTTCTAGAAGTAGAAGTTAATTCCTTAAAACAGAAACTGCATAGTTGGACTAGTTCTTCACACATAGTTCAACACTTAGTGAGAGAAAGAAATAATGGGGAGGGATTAGGCTACAAAGTGGTTCCACCACCACCTGAGACCTTGATGAACACCAAGTCAAACCAGTTAACAACAACCCAATCAAGGATCATGTGGTGACCACTCCTCTTGTTACTGATCCAGACACATCATGTTCATCTATTGAATCTGGACAGAAACAAAAGGAGGCCACTTCAAAGGCAAAGGGTAAATTGCCTTGTGTTAATCTGAAAATGAATTTGAAAAGGTTAACTTAAAGTCAGGGTCAAACAGAGTCAAATCAGAACCAAAAAGACTTCAAATGTTAATTTTTCACATGCTACAAGTCAAAAACCAGTTAACCAAAAGGTTGAACAAGTTAAACAGGTTAAATCAGTTAAATTTGTTAAACCAGAGAAAACATCAAACATGCAAGAGTCAAAACCTAAAGTGATTGATGTTACTAAAGTGTCACGCAATTCTCCACAAAGAAAGTCAAACTATAAGGTTGATAGCAGATTGTGCTACAACTGTGGAGAATGTGGACATATTGCTTCCTATTGTCCTTTCTATCAGACACCTAGGAAGAAGATTGATCTTCAGGACTCTAGACCTAGGTCTTCTAAGAGGAGTTCTCAAACTCCACCTAGAAGATCTAGTGAACCTAAAGTTCAACCTGTAAGCCAGACGACTGTTTATCATAAACAGGCATTGCACAAATCTGGTTTATGGAAAGAGAAGACTACCTGTGTGACTGATACTGATGACAAGAAGGAATCTGAGTTACCCTCACCTTCTAAAGGTCAATGGGTAGAGTTTATGATGTGTGATGCCTCTGGGAAACCCAAGACAGTAAAGGCTTGGGTTTCTAACCTAAACTAATACCTTTACTTGATATGTGCAGGGTGTTCGGTATAGCGCTGAGACTAACACGTGGATTATAGACAGCGGAGCATCCAGGCACATGACAGGAAATAGAGCCCTTTTATCAAATGTCAAACAAATAAAAGGAGGGCATGTTTCCTTTGCAGGAAACAAGGGAGGATACATCACAGCACAGGGAGAAGTGGGAAATCAGAAAGTCAAGTTTGATAAGGTGAACTACGTTCAACAACTTCAAAATAACTTGCTTTCTGTTTCCCAAATCTGCGATAAAGGTTTTAAAGTCATCTTCGACAACAACAAGTGTTACGTGCTGAAGAAAGACTATATGATTCCAGAGGATCAAGTACTAATGACTGCTTCAAGATATAAGGACCTATATGTCTTGGATCTGTCAACAGCTGCTCCAACGATCATGAGGTGCAGTGCTTTCTATCTAAAGCTACTGAGAAGGACTCAATCTCCTGGCATAGGAGAATGGGACACATTAGTCAAAGGAAGATGAATCATTTGATTCAGAAGGACTTAGTGAGAGGAGTAAACGTCAAGAACTTCCAACTTCCTGACTTTTGTGTAGCTTGCAAGAAAGGCAAACAGACAAAGAAGTCTCATAAGGAAAAGAAAGTTCATTCAATAGAACTTCCTCTTGAACTTCTTCACATGGATCTGTTTGGTCCAGTCAGTACAAGGAGCATTGCAGGCGATCTGTACTGTTTTGTGGTCACTGATGACTACTCAAGTTCACTTGGGTAATGTTTCTGAAATCCAAATCAGAAACATTTGAGTCATTCAAGGAATTAGTCACCACTCTGGAATCTCTCTACAAGCTAAAGGTTAGACAAGTACACTCAGACAACGGGACCGAATTCAAGAATCAATGGATGGAGGCATACTGCAAGGAAAAGGGGATTGTTCACCAATTCACTTCAGCATACACGCCTCAGATGAATGGAGTTGCTGAGAGGAAAAATAGAAGCTTGATAGAGACTGCACGGACTATGCTAGCGACTCGAAACTGCCTATCCAATTCTGGAATGAGGCAGTAGCAAATGCATGTTATACACTTAATCGAGTCCTAATAGTCAAGCGCCACGGAAAGACATGTTATGAGCTACTCCAAAGACGCAAACCGAATTTGGAGTATCTTGAACCTTTTGGCGCGCCATGTACACTTCTGAAGAAGACACAAGAAGGAAAATTCAGCGAGAAGGCAGATGAAGGAATCTTTCTAGGATACAACATACCGAATAAGCGAGTTTACAATAACTCAACGGGTCTTGTAGAAGTGTGGTGTAATGTCGACGTTCAGAGATATACCACACCACCTACAGGAAAAGGACCCGCCTACTTCTTCGATTATGATGGATTCTTCAAATCCTTCAACATACCTCTCTCTCCCTCGATGATGAGCTAGCAACTAGGATGATGTATGACATTCTGAATACACCATCTAGCACACAGGGAGAATCATCTACTCAGTCAGGGGGAGTAGTCAACGACAGTGACTCCTCCTCTGAAGATGAAGCTGAAGAAGATGACCAGAACAGTCAGGAGGAACAGGTTCCAGTACCAGAAAGTCCACAAGCATCTACGAGTGATGCACCTTCGACTTCAGAACCTCAAACTCCAACTACCTCAGATGCAGAACCAAATGTTCATAATCTTGGCTCTGAGGTAGCTGTTCCTACTACTCCAGGATCACGACTAAATGTTTATCATCCCCTTGACAATGTCATTGGAGATGTCAGATCAGGAGTACAAACCCGAAATCAGTTGTACTCAGCTGATTACGCCTCGGTTATGGAGAAAGGTTACATTCATGATGGTGCCTATCGATGTTTTGTCTCGCAGGTTGAGCCAAAATATGTCAGTGAAGCACTCAATGATGAGGCGTGGGTGAGTGCCATGCAAGAAGAACTTCTGCAGTTTAAGAAGTTAGGTGTATGGACACTAGTTGATAAACCTAAAGGTGCTAAAGTCATTGGCACTAAATGGGTACTAAAATGCAAGAAGGATGACCAAGGGGTCATTATCAGGAACAAAGCTCGACTGGTGGTTCCAAGGTTTTCGCCAAGTCGAGGAATTGCCACAATGAGGTGTTTGCACCCGTGGGCAAGGATGTGGAAGCGATTCGTATCTTCCTCGCTACTATGCATCGTACATGAAGATCAAGTCTACCAATAGTGTAAAGAGTGCTGCTTCATGGGGGAGATCAGAAGGAAACAGTCTATGTCAGTCAAACCGAGGGTTTTGAAGACCTTATCATCGGGATAGGAGTTTACAAGCTTGACAAAGCTTTGTATGGACTTCCTAAGCTCCTCGAGTTGGTCTGAGAAAATTCAACTCATCTTGTGAACACACGGCTTTTCGCAGGTGGAGTAATTGAATGCCTAAACACTGTTTACTTAAGTCACTGAAAGGAAAAGGATGGCGACCTACTGCTTGTACAGATATACGTTGATGACATAATCTTCGGGTCAAAGAACGAAGAGTTATGTAAGAGTTTGAAGCAGTAATGAAGAAAGAATTTGAGATGAGTGCCATGGGGGAGATGAAGTTCTTTCTCGGGTTACAGGTGGATCAAACACCTAATGGGATCTTTCTACATCAGACCAAGTATGTAGGAGACATTCTCAGTCGCTTTGACATGGAGAATGCTTCTGCTGCTGGGACTCCACTTGCTACTAATCATGATATAGCACCGATGATATGGAGATCTAGTAGATGCCACTATGTACCGAGGAATGATCGGATCCCTCATGTATCTCACTGCCTCAAGACCTGATATTATGTATGCTACATGTCTATGTTCAAGATATCAGGCTAAACCAAAGGTCAACCATCTGATCGGGGTCAAGAGGATTTTTCGTTATCTGAAGGGTACACCCACACTTGGATTGTGGTACCCTCATGATGATGACTTTGAGCTTACCGCGTATAGTGACTCGGATTACGGGGCTGCAAGATGAACAACAAGTCTACATCAGCAGGGTGTCAATTCTTTGGGAGAAGATTAGTTACCTGGCAGTGTAAGAAGCAGACATCGGTTGCCTTGTCAACATGTGAAGCCGAATATGTTGCTGCTGCAAGTTGCTGTTCTCAAATCATCTGGATTCAACAGCAAATGCGGGATTACGGTTTAAAATTCTCATCTACTCCTATTTTTGTTGATAATTCTGCTGCAATTGCAGTAACTAAAAATCTGGTCCAACATCCTAAGACCAAACACATCGGTATTAAATACCATTTCATAAGAGATTGTTTTTGAAAAGAACTTAATTGATGTGGTTAAAATTAATACTGATTTTCAACGCGCTGACCTCTATACTAAAGCTTTTGATAAACCACGTTTTCAATATTTATTAAGGTCAAGGCGGGTTTTAAAAAGAAAAGTGAGGTAATTCCTGATGATGAAAATGTGTAGTCCGATGTCGTGTACTTAAATTTATTTTATTTTATTTATTTTAATTGTCTATCTGATTCTCATTTTATTTAAACTTATGTTCTCTTGCTGTTTATTAAAATCCTAAAAATAATTAAACCAGAAATGATTTTAGTATTTTAGGGGGAGAATATGTCAGCAAGTTAACATTAAAAAAAAAAATAAAATAAAAAAAAAAAAAAAAAAAAAAAAAAAAAATGTGGGAGAAGAGAGTATTGAGCTAAAATAAGGTAGATTGTATCAGTGACACCGATTCAATACCTTTGGAAAATGATAGTACACAGGAACAAATCAAGAGGGACTTTAAAATCTAAGTTTTAGTAATATGCAAAAGTTCAAAGTAATAAATCTGTGTAATCTAAGCAATACCAAAAGGAAAGATGATAGAAAACTGGCAACTCCTAAGGTGACACAAAGAAAGTAGACTTAGAGGCTGCTAGACCATATATGATATGTCGGTAGATTCAACACAATAGACAACTAGACCTGATTGGTGATTTCAAGATAAAACTAAAGTGTTCAACTGACTGTGGGCGTCCATCTTATCACTGGTTAACACAATCAACAATATTCCAATAAGGGGTAATGAGCAATTAAACGCCACAAATGTGTACGGATGACCATAACTAGAGCAAAGCAAAGAAAAAAAATGAAAGACAAATGCAATAAGGCTAATGACTTATGTTGTTGGTGCATTTTGTGCAAATAAAATAAGCTGCTCTAACAAGGAGATAGGTTATGTGCCTCTCTGCTGTGCGATGGCACTGACCTGAGGATAAGCATAACCTAGATATTCTAGAATTCATTGTTGTTTGCCGCCTCTCTGCTGTGCGATGGCACTGACCTGAGGACAGGCTTCTCTTTGAAAGCTCTAAGAATAGTCTCTTCTTGTAATAATACCCGTAGACCGCTCAAAAGCTCCTGAGGGATGTTGATTACCATATAAGTGTGGGATCCACAAGTGTTAGTTGAAATAATTACACCTAAATAAGTCACCAGTCTGTGTCAAAAGTCTGTGTATGGATTTAAGTGGACAAACATACTGACAATCATTGTGGCTACATTCTCAAAGGTTCAAATCAATGTGAAAACCTAAGAGTTTCAGTATGATTTCCTTATGTTGCTAATGACTCTGGATGAACATCGAGAACTTGAGCATCAAAAGGTTTTATAACGAATCCCAAATGATTTGAATTGCCTGTATGATTCCAAAAATTGAATTGGTCCAGATGTGATCAACCTAAGTTGAAGCTATCTACTCCCGATCCAAATCCCGTAGATATCAATCTCTGGATTTATCTCTCACAAAAAGCCAAAAATATGTCTGATTATGTAATTAGTTTAACTTCTTAAATTAGTTCGTTTGTTTTAAGTTTTAACTTGAGTCAGTGTCGGACTACATCAGGAAAATCAGAAGGAATAAACTCACTAAAACGGTCATGTCTGAGATGACCATATGTTCTTTGAAAAGTTATATCAGTCACGTCTGAGGTGACAAAGTATTTTAAAAGGGTCACGTCTGAGGTGACCAAAGTGGGTAAAAGGATCACGTCTGAGGTGATCAAAGTGTTTTCAAGATAAAAGGATCATGTCTGAGATGATCAAAAGGTCATAACGTTAATTTAATTAATATAAAAGAGACTAAAGGAAAATTGGTAAAATAGCAGAAAATTAACTAAGTATGACCCATTCGCACGAATGGACCATACGTGTGGACTAACCATACGAATGAAGTCCATTCGCACGAATGGAACATACGATTAGTCCAATCGGATGCTTAAATGCGAACGAGTGAGTCAGTCGCACGACTGAATTTCAGTCGGACGACTGGAGAAGGGCGACTGACCCAATCGCACGACTGAGTCCCACTCGCACGACTGAAAGGTGCGAATGAACTCAGTCGCACGATTGGATCTAGGGTGGATATAAATAGAGGGGAGTCGGTCGCAGAGACTCCTCATTCGCAAAATCGCCCCTAAATCGCATATAGTACCGTTACTCTGCCCAAATTTTCTCTGTTTGATTTTTCTTGCTGATTCTGTGATTCTAACGTTCGCTCATCATAGTACAGGTAATTTGAAGTGCTATTCCATCGAAATCAGCAAGAATGAAACCCTAATTTGGTTAAAACGACTGTGAAAGGCGAACCGCGACTATCAAACCCTAATAACCTATTAAAACTAAGTAATATGTTAAAATTGGTTAAAATAGGTTATTAGGGAAGAGTAGGCGACACTAAAGAACCGGTTAATTGAATGATTAAACTTGTTCTGCGTAGATTTGATCTTGGGACGACTGAACAAATTAGACAGACGACTGGTCGTCCTGATGAACTTCAGTCGCACGACTGAAGGGTGCGAATCACTTAATCGCACGACTGAACCATGCGAATGAGACTCAGTCGCACGACTGGTGTAACCGCACAAGAGTTCATGCGCATGAGTCCAGTCGCACACTCAGTCGTGCGTATGAGGTCAATCGCACGTCTGAACCTCATCGCACGATTCAGTCGCACGACTGTCTCAGTCGTACACCCTCAGTCGCATGACAGATACTTTTAATTCAAAGTTTAAGTGTTGATTTATACTCTTAGCCAATGAAACTAACGTTTATGTTATTATGTGTTACAGATGGCGAGTAGATGGAATATGAGCACTAAGCACAACATTTGTGCTCACCTGGACTTGACATCCAGGAATGCAGCCGACTTTACTGGCATTATTACTTTCCTTCAGAGATCCAGGATCGCGTATGCTATATCTACTCCCTGCACACCGTACAGATCAGTGCAGCAGGCCTTTTGGGATGGCGCATCGGTAGACAGATCCACCGAGCCTCACTGCATCCGGAGCTCGATTTTTGGTGAGGCCATCACTATTTCTGAGGAGGATCTAAGGATAGTTCTCCAGTTTGGAGATGATGCTGAGTGTCCCACACGTTTACACCCCCTCACTGTCCGTGGATGCTTCATGAGAGCCAAGTACTCTGGGGACATTAATGCCGGGGTACTCAACAAGAGTAACCTCTGTCCCCAGTTTAAGTACTTGGCCCACGTGCTGCTGAAGTGTATAGCATCACGGAAGGGTGGATTTGATGAGCTCTCGGACCAGATCCAGAACGCTTATGCAGCGTTGGTGCTGAACCATCCGTTCAGCTTCTCCAGGATGATTTTCAGTTACTTGGTGGAGAACCTCGAGGGTAAGGGGAAGGAAGGCTTCTGTATGTACCCTAGATTCCTACAGATGATCATTGATCAGAAGCTTCCTTCCCTACCGAAGGAGAAGGAGGATGCTGTTATCCTCGAGGTCATGGACGACACGACTCTCGGCAGGATGAAGGTCTACAGGGGGAAGCAGGTGAAGCCCCCTGTCAGGAGGCTGTTTGGGCATCTGGCCCGGGTTGATTATGTGGCGCCAGCGAAGAGGAAGTGGCGCCACGAGGACAGTGACTCAGACGTGGAGCACATTGCTATACCAGAGTCAGACTCTGATGATGATGATAGTGGCGATGCCGGGGATGACATGCCTGCCCCATCTAGAGGCACAGATACAGAGATTATTCCCCGGGGTCAGCCACTGCCGGAGAGGTCGCAGAGATGGCCGGCTTCCATTAGGAGTTTGTTGCTGGTGACATGGAGGAGGAGGAGTCAGACGAGGAGCCCCTCACCAGGACTGTGGGAAGCAAAGTCGTTCCCACAGACCACGGGCTTAAGGTGGTCGGTGAGCACCCAAGGGACTCCTCGGAGAGAGATACTGACCCCAACTACGTTCCGGGGTCAGGTAGCAGAGTTGCAGGGGGAGCATCTACTTCCTCCGGGACCAGGAGGAAGCGGATGGCTCAACCACATGGGTTGAAGAAGAAGAAGCGTCGGTTGACCTTCGTGACTACCACTTCTACCACCACAGCCACCACCACCACCACTACTGAGATTCCACCCATCACCACAGCCACCACAGCCACTACTCCTACTACCACATCCACCACTTTACCCACCACCACTATATCTATCCCATCCATCACCAGACCATTCACCCCCACTTCACCACCATCAGCTCACCGACCCATATTCACCACAGCCACTGCCACCACCACCACACATCAGGCTGGACCATCAGCCCAACCCTCACAGGTACATGGATTCACTCTACCTCACATTGGGGTAGAGGAGCAGCTCTCAGCGCTTAACCGGATGGTTATGCGTCTGCTTGCTGCTGACGAGGAGAAGGCGGCACAGATCCGCAGACTGACCGACTTGGCTGCTGCCCAATCTCAGCAATTGGCAGAGCAAGCTCGGGTCATAGACCAGCAGAGAGTTGAGGTGTCCCAACTCCAAGATACTCAGGCTCAGTCCGCCAAACGTATTGAGGAGTTGGAGTCGACCAATAAGACGATCATGCTGAGGCTGAAGGGGTCGAAGGATGAGCCCCTGAAGCTAAAGGAAGGTGACGGAGATGACGGAGATGATGATGATGAAGATGAGGATGATGATGAGGAAGATGATGATGATGAGGAGACAGAAGAAGAGAGGACAGAAGGACATGATGATGATGACGAGGCAGAAGGAGGGGATGCGGCTGCATCGGCCTCTGCCTCAGGTCAGGAGCGCAGATCCAAACGTCGACAAGACCAGTCATCCACTACTTCTGCTCCTCCGAGCGACACTCCACAGATTCAAGACCAAAGTACTGATTAGATGTTTTATTTATTTATTTATTACTTTGTACTTGAATCATGTAATGAAAAACAAATGTATTAAATGTTTATATATATTAAGTTAAGTTAATGTATGTCTGTTTGATTAATTACTAATGATTTATGTGTTGAATGTTTATATCAAACAGATCCAAACTTTCAGAGGGATGAGTTTGACTTTACTCCCCTTCAAATGGTCAAGACTCAGTTAACCATGATTCTTGACCTACAAGGGATAGTAAGACGATCTGTGAGTTATACCCCTGAAGAAGGGGAGATAATTCATGACCTGTCTGATGAGCAAATAGCTGAAATGTTCAAACTCAATCCCGATGAAATCGTGAAGGATGCTCCAACAGTGGACTCAACCAGTGATGAGGAACTGAACGACATTGATGAGGTTGAGATTGAAGACATCACTGCAGAAGAGTATCCTCAGTACGCTGACGCCGAGGGAAATGTGGTCCCCAATTCGGGTGAATCCCTAGTCAGTGATACTTTTGAGGTACTCAACAAGATGGAGCAAGAAGCAGAAAAGACTGCAGAAACAGCCCAAGCCTCCAATGCAGATGTAGATATTCGTAAGGCTGAATGGGCTGCCTGTTTTGAGGAAGTGAGAGCCCAGCGGGCTGCACCAAAGAGAGATGCCTACACCAAGCTCTACAAAGTCAAGAAACACCATAAGGTGTCGGGCAGGATTATCTCTTGGGCATATTTTGAAGATCTTAATGCTTATGCGGTTAAGAGAGAGCAGGGCATAGAGTACTTCAGGTTCCCACATGATCTGAAGACTCTACCTGGTTTTGAGCTCAACCAGCTGGCTAAACTAAAGCTGCTGTATGCTGACTCGAGGAAGATGTCAGGCTGGTTTGAGGCTGCCCTGAGGAAAGAGTACCACACCAGGTGGGTCAACTTCAAACCTCAACAACCTACGAGGTATGTCAGACGTTCTGAAGTTGATCCCATAACTGGTAAGCCAAAGATAGTGCTGAAGTGGAGTCCTCCGCGCACTATGTCAAGAATCCCTCTAAGGGAAATGCCACAGGACTTCACTCCCCACTTCAAATGGTGGTACTACGATTGGAGAACAGCTGAAGCGGTCATAGTCCTAAACAGAGAGGGCCAAATGGATACTATCAGGGTATTCGACCCGATGTGGCTAACCAACTTATCTGCTAATGATGTTTACACATTATATAAGTGGCCACTGTTCTATGACACGCAAGATATTGTACAAGCCCTCCAATTCCAAAACGTCATAAGACTCTGCTTTGCTTTTGAGATACACGCAGGAGTCACTAAAGAGGAGAAGTACAAAAGGTATAAGGAGGTGATGCAGAAGACAAGAGAATAGATAGATCTAGGTCCAAGGGGGAGTTTGTTGATACATGTATGTCCCTAGATCATGATTTGTAATGTAATGAACTTGTCTGTCTGATTTTGATGTAATTGTAATAGATTAATGAAATGATATGAATTGGTTGTTACATGTAATGTTTAATATTTCATTAATGAGTTGTGATTGAATTGATTGGGTTTATGAATGTTTGAATGAGTGCACATTAAGTTATATTAAATAGAACATTCAAACTTAACTTAATGAAGTTCTCATGCGGATGGCCCATGCAAATGGACCACACGCATGAATAACTTCATACGATTGACTCAATCGCACGACTGAACCAGGAGACTGGATCAGTCGTATGATTGACACATAAGATTGACTCAATCGCACGACTGAACACTCAGTCGTGCGGATGAATCAACCGCATGGTTCAATCGCACGACTGAACCATACTTATGGCCCAGTCGCACGATTGAACAATACTAACCAATAAATAGACCCAATTCGTGGGAAAACGTAAGCATTCATCCCATTACGACTCCAGACGTACCCTAGCCGTCCAGAAGCCTCCCAAATCGTTCTCCAAGTTCATAGAACACATCAGATCGGTTCCTAATCGATTTCTGACGTTGAAATCAATTCTTGATTGATTCATCGTGTGTTCTCACTGATTGGATCGCCAATCAAATAGGATTCCGCACTATTTGAGTTGGTTTAACACGCAATCACTCGGTATTTCGTTCAAATACCAGGTCCTAACACTTGTGGATCCCACACTTATCAGGAGCTCTGATACCACTTGTTAGGACCTGGTATTTGAACGAAATACCGAGTGATTGCGTGTTAAACCAACTCAAATAGTGCGGAATCCTATTTGATTGGCGATCCAATCAGTGAGAACACACGATGAATCAATCAAGAATTGATTTCAACGTCAGAAATCGATTAGGAACCGATCTGATGTGTTCTATGAACTTGGAGAACGATTTGGGAGGCTTCTGGACGGCTAGGGTACGTCTGGAGTCGTAATGGGATGAATGCTTACGTTTTCCCACGAATTGGGTCTATTTATAGGTTAGTATTGTTCAATCGTGCGACTGGGCCATAAGTATGGTTCAGTCGTGCGATTGAACCATGCGGTTGATTCATCCGCACGACTGAGTGTTCAGTCGTGCGATTGAGTCAATCTTATGTGTCAATCATACGACTGATCCAGTCTCCTGGTTCAGTCGTGCGATTGAGTCAATCGTATGAAGTTATTCATGCGTGTGGTCCATTCGCATGGGCCATCCGCATGAGAACTTCATTAAGTTAAGTTTGAATGTTCTATTTAATATAACTTAATGTGCACTCATTCAAACATTCATAAACCCAATCAATTCAATCACAACTCATTAATGAAATATTAAACATTACATGTAACAACCAATTCATATCATTTCATTAATCTATTACAATTACATCAAAATCAGACAGACAAGTTCATTACATTACAAATCATGATCTAGGGACATACATGTATCAACAAAAGCCTCTACTGAACAAAGGCAAATTTTTGATAATTCAAGATCAACTGGAGACTTGGTAAGAAATGTACTACAAAGAGGACAATCAGTTGCTGAATTGTTGAATGCTATGATTGCTCCTAATTTTACAAACCAAGTAAAGATTATCGCATGGAAGTATGATGAAGTATTTGATGCATTTTTGATAAAGAGGGTAAATGTTGTGTGTGATGTATATCACTTTTACTCTAGCATCATAAAACTTCCAGTGCAAGATCTGAAAGAGCTGAATAGATTACCTCTGATCAATCCTTCTGATTCGAAACATGGAAAGATGATGGTAGAATTATTAAGAAAAGGATTGGATCGATCAAGTAATTTTCTTAAAACAAGATGTGATCAAGAGGATAAAGAGTACTTTGTTACTTTGAAGAAGAATAAAAAGCTCAAAGGATTACAGTCTGAGGAGGAACATTCAATGATAGAATTTTGTGACAAGTATTTTGAGAAGGTCACAACTCCTGGTTTGAAAGTGATAGATGGTAATCAAAACTCAAAGCCAATTCTCAGATGGTTTTATAACACTGAGACTTTTGAGCTTAAGTTGGTCCGAAATCTCGAACGATGGGATGAGGATATGATTACTTTATTTGGAGTTTTTGACTGAATCTTTTACATCCTAGCTACATATCATTTTAGTCTGTTCAAAAGTTTGAAAAAGTATCTCCAGAGACAGTAGAGCAAGACAAGAAATATTTCATTTCCATTATCAATGTGATGAATGCTGCTATGGAAAGAATATCTTTGAGAAAAGCTCTTGCTTATGCTAACATTGTAAAGAAAGATATAAAAGACACTGAATTCATGAGAATTTCAAGGAAAAGAGTATTAGAAGTATACTCAAAGAAAAGTCAAAATCCTATTGAGTTATATGCTAATATTGATATCTCATGTCTTTCAAAAGATACATTGGAGAGAATGAACAAGATGGAGATTAAGACGAATGAAGCTAAACCAAAACAAGGCATTCTTGCTAGCAAATTCAAGTCTGCTATTTCAAATGCTTTGAAAGAACTAGAGATGTACAAACAGAAGCCGATGTTCAAGATCAAAGAAGAACCAGAAGATTGCTTTGAGTGATAAAGATAAGAGTTGAAGATAAAAGCTGAAGATGGAAGATGGAAGAAAAGAAAAAGAAGACAAGATTGAAGATTTTGAAGACCGAAGACCATGTAAATCTTAGGGAGAGTATTGTTAGTGCTCTAGAAAGATTAACATGTTGTCTTTAGTTG
Organism: Flaveria ramosissima; assembly: GCA_025215565.1. Classification (NCBI taxonomy): domain Eukaryota; kingdom Viridiplantae; phylum Streptophyta; class Magnoliopsida; order Asterales; family Asteraceae; genus Flaveria; species Flaveria ramosissima. The sequence continues at coordinate 35,635,702 of CM046034.1, forward strand.
TCTTTTTAACTTTGTAATAGTATAGGGACTAGTTGTGTAATTAGTTAGTTCCTTTTTGTTTCATTATAAATAGCTTAGACTTACAGGTAGTAGAAAAGGAGTGGTATTCGAACCTGCTTACATACTTTGTAATTGTCTTTGCTTGATATTAATGAAACTCTGAATTTTGTTGATATCTTGCTTGATTTGATTACTTTGTTTGTATTTCATTGAATTGTGTTCATACATCATCGTAGATTGGTACATTTGATCCTATCATAATATTTTGTTTCCAACTTTCTGGAAGGCTGTGAAGCATAGCATCTTCTTGTTTAGTTCTTTAACTTTGTAAATTACTCCCATGATCTCTAAATCATTTACCAGCTGCACAAATCTATGCAGCTGTTTAGAGATAGACTCCCTTTTGAAGTGATGAAAGGTTTCATATTGATTAAGAAGCTTGTCCTTGTTAATTTCAGCCACTTCACTACTTCCTTCACACATTATCACTAGTGCATCCCAAACAGCTTTAGCAGTTCCATACTTTTCAAGCCTTTTTAGCACATTCAGTTTCAGTGCTTGAGTGAGTATAGAGTAAGCTTTGAGATCAACTTTTATCTTCATGTAGTCATCATCATCAAGAGTGAGATCCTCAATAGGTATTCTTCAGGTTTTGTATAGTGCAGCCTGATGAGCAGAAAGTGTCACAGGAATGTGAGGCCCTTTAGATATTGAAATCCAATAGTCTGGATCTACACCTGTAATGTAGTTCATGAATCTGATTTTCCATTACTTAAACTCAGATTTTTGTTTAATCATAGGAGGTTTTGGAGTATGACCAAGTTCAGATGAATTATGTGAATCCATTTTAATAAGTTGTTTTTAACTTGTTTGAATAATGATTAGATTGATTTTTAACTCAAATTAGTCCAAATAGTCCAAAATAGGCTTAAAGAATAAGGTTTGCTGATGTTTTGTAAGTTTCTGTTGTACTTTTAGGGTTTTAGCAACTGTTCATAGATTTGTTCTTGAAGATGAATACGGATGAATAGTAACTGTTGAAGAGTTTTCTACAGTTTTTCAACTTGTATGCTAAGTAGAGGTAGTCGAACACTCTATCAGCAACTCAATCACCAGTTCAATCGAGTTCAGCTTAGATCTAGGCAGATTTTAAGAAGAACCGAGAGCCAAAGATCTAATACTAATTGACTGGGTGTGATATTGATATTCTCACAAGGACCGAATATGATGATTGAGTCAATGATTGTATGGCGGAATCAAACAATTAAGGAACATTGAATGCAAGAAATACTCATAAATGCTCTTTGTATTAATAAGGTGATCGGTTACAATGAATGCTAGGTTTTGAGCATTAAACAGTAACAATACACCTAGAGAACATAAGACTAAACAAAATATTCTGATTGTCTATAATGTCTATCATTAGTCATCTCACATACGAGGTTTTCTATTCTATTTATAGGCTACAAGTTGCCTTTAACAAAAAGACTAAACTACCCCTGACCTATACATCAGAGAACTAGTCGAAGTACAAAAGTCTTCATCAGTGTTGATCTTCATCAGCATTGGTGTTTGGTCATCAATATTGACAAATGCGTATGAGCAAACACTTGGTACATTTGTTGCTGAGCATCCGCATTAGTAAATGCGAATGTACAAAGTACTTGACAGCATTTGTGTTTGGCTATCCGCATTTGTTAATGCGGAAAAACAAACACTTGTCAGCATTTGTTCTATGTCATCCGCATATACAAATGCGGTTAGCCGACACTTGTCTTCTGTTCTTCATGCAGATTCTTCATCCGCATTGGTTCTTGGTGGGATTTCCAGCAGAACAACCATCAACCCACTACTTGAATTTGCATATATGATCCTTTTAGGGTCCAACATACTTAAAGTGATTCGGATGATGACCAGTTGTTTGTGTTACCCAGACCTATTCCAAGTTCTCTAAGAACTACTGAAAATCAAGCTTCCATAATTGGCTGAACTGATAACATAACTATCTCAAGAACCAGTGGAGCTTTAACAAGTTGTCAACAAAGTGAGCCTCAAAACTCATCTGATAACAATACACAACACCAAGTTGATGAAAGTAGCAATTTGAAGGAAGATGCAACTATTAATGCTGCTTCACAACCAATTGATACTCATGTTGTTTCTCCTTCATTCAATCAGTCCTCATTGAATTAATGTGAAACATCAGCTGGGATAAGTGTTCAAAACCCTAAGAAAAACTTTTCCAATTTGGATCTTTCCATGCAACTAGATGTGATTCCTAGGCTGAGGATTCACAACACTCACCCAGCTGAAAGCAACATAGGAGATGTCTCTGAAGGTGTGAGAACAAGGGGACAAACTCATAATGGTAATGTCTGCTTGTACTCATGCTTCCTATCTCAGATGGTGCCCAAGAAAGTAGAAGAAGCCTTGAAAGAGAGTAGTTGGGTTGAATCAATCCAAGAGGAATTGCTTTAATTCAAGAGACAAAAGGTTTGGAACCTATGTCCACTACCATTCAGTTAGGTACCAATATGCACAAAATGGGTATTCAGGAACAAGAGAGATGATAGAGGCTTAATTATCAAGAACAAGGCAAGACTGGTAGTTAAAGGATACACTTAAGAGGAGGGAATTGATTACACTGATGTCTTTGCATCCAAGAATTTTACTGTCTACTAACTAGATGTTAAGTGTGCATTTCTATATGGGGATTTAGATAGGGAAGTCAATGTGTGCTAGCCTCCAGGATTTGAAGATCCACAACACCCCAACTATGTTGTGGTATGAGACTTTGGATAAAGCTCTCTATGGGCTGCACCAAGCGCCTAGGCTGTGGTATGAGACTTTGTCTAAGTTGCTCCTGAAGAATGGTTACATAAGAGGTACCATTGACAATACTTTATTCATGAGAAAGTCTAGGAAGGATATTTTGCTCGTACAAGTCTATGTTGATGACATCATATTTGGTTCCTCAAATGACCAAATGTGCAACGACTTTGAGAGCATTATGAAGAAGAAGTTTGAGATGAGTTCCATGGGAAAAATGGACCTTTTATTTTGAATTCAGGTAAAGCAGATGAAGGCGGGTTCTTTATCAATCAATCTATGTATTCCAATGACATCTTAGAGTGATTTGATATGAAAGATTGCAAGCCAGCAAAGACTCCTATACCCAGAAATTACAATCATTGTCCTAACTCTAAGGGGGAGGATACTGATCAACATCAGTATACGACATCATTGGATCTCTAATGTATCTCATAGCAAGTAGACCTGATATCATGTTTGCAACTTGCATCTGTGCAAGATATTAGGCTGCTCCAAGGTGTCTCACCTGGTTGCTGCCAAGAGAATTTTTAGATACCTCAAAAGAACACCTAAACTTGGTCTGTGGTATCCAAGGAACACAAATTTCAATCTCTATAGCTACATTGATAGTGACTATGGTGGCTGCAACATCAACAAGAAATCAACATCAGGAGGATGTCAATTTCTTGGTGGAAGGATAATGTCATGGCAATGCAAAAGCAATCTTGTGTCTCAACATCAACTACTGATGTGGAATACATTTCTGCTACTAGTTGTTGTGCTCAGCTGTTGTGGATTCAAAACTAAATGATAGACTACAGATTCAACTTCATGAGGACTCCTATCCACATTGACAACAAGAGTGTTATTTTCATCCCAGAAAATCCTGTCAAGCACTCTAAGACAAAGTATATTGATATCAGGTATCATTTCAATAGAGATATTCATGAGAAAAACCTGATTAAACTAGTCAAAATTAACTCAAATGAACAATATGCTGATTTGTTCACCAAAGTATTTGATGAACAAAGATTTAAGTATCTTATTATGGCCATTGGGATGATAAACATTCATTAGCTTATCTCAGTTGAAAATCTAATCAAAATGTGTCTTGTCTTTGTCAATATAATCTAAGCCCTGTTACAAAAGGTATTTCTTCAAAATTTGTTAATTATGAGTTCTTCCGAAGAGAAATTAACCCTCAGAAGATATCCTATTTATCTTCCAAAGGAGAATTCCTCCAAGTTAGTTTTATCTTCTGAAGAGTTTTTATTCTCGGAAGAAAATTTGATGTTATATCAAATCTATTTTCGAAGCTTGAAAACCTCTTCACTCGGAAGACCTTCTTACTCTCGGAAGTAAATTTCTCCTAGGATAAATTTAGCTTCGGAAGTAAGATTGGCTTCGGAAGAAGAAAACCTTCGGAAGAGCCTTTACTCTCGGAGGAAAGCTTTTGTGTGTAATGGAAATCTTTTGGGCCCCACTCTATAAAAAGGTAAAGATTTTATTAATGATGTCGTAATATTTTAAATAGTTTTAACCTTACCGCCCTTGTAACATCATACCCCAAACCATCACTTCACCTTATCCATCCACCAGTTTCACCCATTTAAATACTTCCGACTCATTCCCTTAATCTTTTTACCAATTTCACTGCCCTAAGTTTCCTTTGTCTTCAATTTACCCTAAATCAAACTCATTTCATCTGTAACTTTCTTAAGCAATGGCACTAAACCCTCAGCATAATCAAGTCACACTCCTCGACTCTTCTAAGGATGTTGACTTCTCTGAAATCATCTCCATCCTTACCCAATCCACCTACTACACTGCCCTAACTGTTAACCCTATTGTTTACTCGAACAACATGGCAGAATCTTGGGGAAACAAGCTGATTGAAACCTTGAATGGAGTTAGGGTTATTAGATCGAGCATTTGTGGTCAAGAATTGATCGTATCTAAACAAATCATATGGGAGCATCTTGAACTTCATGATGAGGACTCAGCTATGGAATTCCCCAAATCAAATCTAGATGAAACATATACCTAGATGGGATATGGTGGTAATGTGAGCAGGTCAACTGTGTACAAGTTCAATTTTTTTTACAACTGGAAGTTCCTGCTTCACATAGTCCTTCACTGCTTGTCAAACAAGTCTGGGGGATGGGATCAAATTCCTTATGAACTAGGATGCCTAGTTCATGGGCTGGTAAAAGGCCTCCGGTTCAACTATTCAAGGTTTGTGCTGACCAATCTCATGGGGTACCTTCAACGGGAAACATTTTATATGTATCCCAAATTCATTCAGCACATAATCAACTATGAGCTGGACCAAAGTAAGCTTCTATGTGCAGTTTCTCTACCTATCCCTCACATGAAGCCGACCATCTTCAAGGTACTGAAGAGGGTGTTCACCAACTTTACTGGAAGACACACTGAGCTTCTTCCAATTATGTTTGAGCCAATAGCTCCTGGTGACATCCCTGTTATCCCCACAGGTGATGAATCCACACCAGCAATAACCTCCATAATGCAAAATCTACCTTCCCACCCAATCAAATTTACTTATCAGAGACATTCAAAACAAACCCTTGTTCAATCTCCTTTGATTGAACAAGTTTCCCCTGTTCAATCCAAAAAGGCTAGAGTGGAAACATGAGCTCCCACTTAGTCTGAGGTCCTACCTTCCTTCATAATAGACCTCAATATGGGTATTGAGTCTCCTCAGTCTAAATCCCATGAGCCCCAAACCCAAGCTAAAAACCCTCAGGATGAGTCTCTATACTCTCCTGAGAAGCCAAAAAAGGATAGCCCAATCATAGGCTCAATGCTATAAGACATTGATCAAGGTCCCGGGTCAATAGACATAACTTCCATATCCTTTACTAACCTTTTAGTAAGAACTATGAGGAAATCATGTCTCTTCAAGGCCATGATATTGATCCACAACACCGACCTAAGGATCAACTGAGCCTAGAGAGATCTCTGATTTCTAGCCCCCATCAGCAAACCCGAAACTGAGGTGAGTACCACTAGTGTAGAGGGGACTTGTAACATCCGCCATTTTCTAAGTAAAAACCTAAACTCGAACCCATTTTGAACTTCTAGTACTAATTTAATTTAATAATTTTAATGAATCAAATACGTTAAATGTGTACTTTAACCAATATTAACAATTGTTTTATTCAATTTCCATATATTAAATCATTTAAACAACTTATAATAATTTTTATAATTTATAAAATAAATTATAAAAGGTTATTAATATTTATAAGATTTTAAATATTCAATTAAAATAAATAATCAAATTACAAGTTTTTATGAGATTTATAAAGTCTAAAAAGATTTAATAAAAAAGAAGTTGTTAAATTAAATTAGATTTTTAATAAATTTACAGTTTAAATTGTATTTATTCTTTTATTTATTTCAATTATTTAATTTTATATTTATTTCAAAAACCTAAACTCGAACCCATTTTGAACTTCTAGTACTAATTTAATTTAATAATTTTAATGAATCAAATACGTTAAATGTGTAATTTAACCAATATTAACAATTGCTTTTCTATTTTGTATATCTATATTGTTCTCATCATCCTAACATTCAATTGTTCTCATGTTCTTATGTTTATTCTTTCTTCTACTAAGTCTCTTTTAATTTTAATATTATCATTTGATCATTAACATTCTAACTTTCACTAATCTTATAACAATCACTAACATTCTTAAATCAAACTTAGAACACGCTAACGTAAACCAAAAATCCCATTTGCATATGGACGGCTATGCCGCCGCATTTGGTTATTCCACAAGATTATTTCTCTAAATGATGACTATGTTAAAGTCTTGGAATATTTTTTTATAACTCAAATGAAGTCTAATATACCATATATAGACATAATAAATTTATTCTAACCCGTTTCATGTTTTAGCAATTTTAAAAGTGCACATAAGTGCCTTACTACATATTTGACATAATATAGTCTTACCTCAACTAACCATAACTTGATCATAACAAATTAAATTTTGGTAAAATCTTACTCCAAGATTAAGTTCATTGAATTAAATTTTTAACGGTAGTTTATACGTCTTCAAACTAAATCGGACGACTCAACAATAGCCTTCACAAGATAAGTGTGCATTTCAACACCTTTGGTCTTGTGCTTCTGTTTTGACCTATTTACGGATCTTTTCATAAAATTGTTTCTGAACGAAAGTTGTCCGCGAGACTCTAAAATAGTCAACAGTAAATGTTTATATATTTATAAAACTTTTTGCTAAATTTAAAACCTGTTCAAACATGTACCAAACATTTTGTCCAGAATCTAAAATTGGTGCAATAATCCTTTTCAATCTACCTTTTGCTTTTTGGTATTCTCTAAACGTCCTAACTTCTTGTAATGAATTCCGACCTCAAGTTATTGTTTTTTTTATCCTTTAGGGCATCACCTTTGACTCTTGAACATCTAAGCTTCCTTATGTACTCTATAACCATCATTATACAATGTGAGTTCTCCATGCCCCCTTTTTACTTTATTTCACACCTTTTGGGGTGAAACATGTTAACCTTATAAACTTACACTTGTAAACATATTGATACTTGTAAATTCACATGCAATTCATCTTTACTTTTTGTCATGGTTATTTGTATTATTGTGAGTGTTATATGAGATACATTATATGTTGACAATCATTAACTATTACTAGCCTGGTGACTTCATAGATCTATGGGTCTGACAAGCCTATTTGGTGCTAAAGCCGATGTATTGCCGGCTCCTGATGACGTATGCTTGTTCATCATGGGAACCAAGTACACTTAGCTAATTGTTATAAACTTGTAAACTTATTCTTGGTCAAGGTTTGATTGTAGCTATATGTGTTCTATAAACTTGCATAATTCATAACCATTGACATGAATTGCTACTTGTTAATCTTTTTACATATATATATATGTGTTTAACCCATTGAAACTCACCAACTTTCAAAGTTGACCCTTTATTTTTAACATGTTTCAGGATTGCTATTTGAGGAATTCTTATTGCTCATATAGGACTTGGACTTAGTTTAATTAAATATCTTATGTTGTTGTTTAAATATTTGTTGTATTGTAATGACTTAATTGTCTTGTATTATTCAATGAAAAATGGTAATTAATATTATTTCAACTTATTTAAATCCATGAGCTATGAACAATCGTTCACATTCGTCCGCCCCGATGATTCCGCCGTCGGTCGGGGTGTGACAGATTGGTATCAAAGCCATGGTTATAGGGAATTAGGTTATTAGAAATGAATGACCTAGACCATAACTAAGTACAATTACACATGAGTCCTCTCATGTATTTTATATGCTTAGATATAATTATATGTGCCTTATATGTTTATACTTGATTATGTGATTATATGCCTTTTGTGATCCTTCTTATACTTTGAATCTTATCAATGCACACACGAATCTTAAATCATATTCTAAGGCATTGTGTGCCTAAATCAAATGGTTTTTAAAATGAGCTTTGAATCGTTATTCGTGGTTTTCAAGTCTTGTCAAAGTCTATGTCCTATAACTTGAAACATGTAATGCTGGAAGAGCGTGATGCCTGTACCTCAAGGTGTTCTGTCTAGGCAAGGTATTCATATAAATCCAAATAAACCGATGGATCCGTTTACCTTACCTGGGAACCCTTGGGGTGAGTGTCCACTTATAGGTACGCATATCTTCATTAAGGTTGTAGTTGACCTAATACATTGATAAGTCAACGTATTGCTTTGGTTAGTAAACGGAACGTTACACTTGAAACATCTTGTTGTTATCGTATTATCATTGATCTTGTCTTCTTGGATCTTAAAACTCATTATCCAATTCTCATAACGACTTTTAATAATCTTTCTGAATGTCTTTCCCTCAAACCCACACTTATTCTTAAACCTCATACTCTTATTCTGAACTGAACGATTAAGCTTAACAAACACGATTCCCGTATCAGTTTTGAACTAATGTAACTTTCAAACCTCAATGACATAGTAAACAAGAATCGATCATCTAAGAACCATGTCAAAGTTATTTTCTTGAGAAGCTCCTATGAATTCACATCTCATCCAAAAGTGTCTTAAAAATATTTCTCGTGTTCGTCAAGAAGACTCTCGTATTGATCTAAAACTTGGTGTTGTATTCATGACAAAACCTTCCTAATCGTCTTGCACCGTCTGAATGCAAAAGCTTATCAGCTAAAATTTTAAATTGATGACCTACCCATTTTGTCAAGAAACACATGAAATCTCGAATCATGAAATTGAACAAACTTAAGCGTACCAAAACACCATAATCAAACTCATTGAGTTTAAATGTTCCCAAGCGTTCACTACAGAACACGAAATGAAATCCAAGTCTCCTCATAACTTTGAAATAAATTTTCTCGTAATTAAATTTTGGGACGAAATTTCTTAAAATATAGGAGACTGTAATATACGCTATTTTCCAAGTTAAAACCCAAACTCGAACCCATTTTGAACTTCCATTACTAAATTAATTTAATAATTTTAATGAATCAAATACTTTAAATGTGTAATTTAACCAATATTGATAATTGTTTTATTCAATTTCCATATATTAAATCATTTAAACAACTTATAATAATTTTTATAATTTATAAAATAAATTATAAAAGGTTAATAATATTTATAAGATTTTAAATATTCAATTAAAATAATTAATCAAATTACAAGTTCTTATGAGATTTATAAAGTCTACAAAGATTTAATAAAAAAAGAAGTTGTTAAATTAAAATTAAATTTTTAATAAATTTACAATTTAAATTGTAATTATTCTTTTATTTATTTAAATTATTTACTTTTATATTTATTTCAAATTCCAATCATAACCCCCGTTTGAAAGACTTGTAACTCACCATTAACACCATTCATAACCCCCTCCTAACCTCAACTATAAAACCAAGCTTTAGACCACACTTTTCATTTGCTCATTTTTCAAAAATCTCACTCTCATGTCTTTCTTTCTTCCATTGGTTATGATTAATTTTAAGAATTTTATTTTACAAGTAATTTCAAGAACTTATGCAAAGGTAACCTTATAATTGCTTTTATATTATGTATATCTATATTGTTCTAATCATCCTAACATTCAATTCTTCTCATGTTCTTATTTTTATTCTTTCTTCTACTAAATATCTTTTAATTTTAATATCATCATTTGATCATTAACATTCTAACTTTCACTAATCTTATAACAATCACTAACATTTCTAAATCAAACTAAGAACACGCTAACGTAAACAAAAAATCCCGTTTGCATATGGTCGGCTATGCCGCCGCATTCGGTTATTCCACAAGATTATTTCTCTAAATGATGACTATGTTAAAGTCTTGGAATATTTTTTTATAACTCAAATAAAGTCTAATACACCATAAATCGACATAATAAAGTTATTCTAACCCCTTTCATGTTTTAGCAATTTTAAAAAAGTGCACATAAGTGCCTTACTACATATTTGGCAAAATATAGTCTGACTTCAACTAACCACAACTTGGTCATAACAAACTAAATTTTAGTAAAATCATACTCCAACATTAAGTTCATTGAATTAAATTTTTAACGATAGTTTATACGTCTTCAAACTCAATCGGACGACTCAACAATAGCCTTCACAAGATAAGTGCGCATTTCAGCACCTTCTGTCTTGTGCCTCTGTTTTTGACCTATTTACAGATCTTTTCCTAAAACTGTTTCTGAACGAAAGTTGTCCGCGAGACTCTAAAATAGTCCACTGTAAATTTTATAATTTTATAAAACCGTTTGCTATTTTTAAAACCTGTTCAAACACGTACCAAACATTCTATCCAGAATCTAAAATTGGTGTAATAATCCTTTTCAATCTACCTTTCGATTTTTGGCATTCTATAAACGTCCTAACTTCTTGTAATGAATTCCGACCTCAACTTATTGTTTTTTTATCCTTTAGGACATCACCTTTGACTCTTGAACATCTAAGCTTTCTTATGTACTCTACAACCATTATTATACAATGTGAGTTCTCCATGCCCCCTTTTTACTTTATTTCACACCTTTTGGGGTGAAACATGTTAACCTTATAAACTTATACTTGTAAACATCCTGATACTTGTAAATTCACATACAATTCATCTTTACTTTTTGTCATGGTTATTTGTATTATTGTGAGTGTTATATGAGATACATTATAATTGACAATCATTAACTATTGCTAGCCTGGCGATGTCATAGATCTATGGGCCTAACAATCCTATTTGGTGCTAAAGCCGATGTATTGCCGGCTCCTGATGACGTATGCTTGTTCATCAAGGGAACCAAGTACACTTAGCTAATCGTTATAAACTTGTAAACTTATTCTTGGTCAAGGTTTGATTGTATCTATATGTGTTCTATAAACATGCATAATTCATAACCATTGACATGAATTGCTACTTGTAAATCTTTTTACATATGTATGTATGTTTAACCCATGGAAACTCACATACTTTCAAAGTTGACCTTTTATTTTTAACATGCTTCAGGATTGCTACTTGAGGAATTCTTCTTGCTCATACAGGACTTGGACTTAGTTTAATTAAATATCTTATGTTGTTGTTTAAATCTTTGTTGTATTGTAATGACTTAATTGTCTTGTATTATTCAATGAAAAATGGTAATTAATATTATTTCAACTTATTTAAATCCATGAGCTATGAACAATCGTTTCACATTCGTCCGCTTCGATGATTCCGCCGTCGGTCGGGGTGTGACAGGACTCATGTAGATTTAGCTGCCACTACTAAAGATACCTCAATGGACCCTCAAGACAGTGGTAATATCTCTGAGATAGAATGTATGAAAACCATACCCTTTGATGACTCTAAAAGAGACACTATTAGGCAAGGGAAACATACTAGGTATGTTACCTCATCTCCCCATGATTCTTCTAAATAAGATGAGGGAAGTGTGCAACTCATTCTTAGAAACCTACTATCTAAAGTCTCAAATCTATATAAGGTTAAGACTTTAGAGGATAGGTCTGCCACTTAGCAACTTGAGATTGAAAATCTCAAGGCTAAACTAGCTGAGAAACAGACTAAAAGATCTGTTGGGAATGTACCAATTCAAGTCTCTTTGACCTCTTCCTCTAGCTCAACAAGCTCTCAAGATGATGCTACCAAAAAAGAGGATAATGTTCAAAGACAAGCACATGTGGAGCCACAAATCTTAGCTTTTTCTTCACTATCTGCAAGATATCCAGCTTAGCAATCAACTGCTTTCCCTGACCCTCCTCCTATCATCCTTCAAATAGATCCAAGGATTCTCATAGACCTGAATAGATACTATTATGCAAAAAAACGGATAGCTGATGTTGAGTTCAACAAGACGATAAACTTAAGCTTTCAAAATCATAATCACAGCTGACTGAATATCTCATTGTACAGATTTAGAGACCAAATTTATTAAAAGAAGAAAAAGAATACAAGACAAAAGTCAAAATCAAGACCAAAAGAGAAATCAAAATTAGAGTTTATGATGTAATATTCTCTAGAATAGTATAACTAGAAACCCACTAGTGCAATATGCAAGTGTGTGTTTCTCATGTTTGGAATCACCACCCAAGAAGAAATCCTCCTTTGGGGGGTTTGATGTTCATGTTTATGTATGAATTTCATTGTAATTTGATTATCAACATCAATAAGTTCATTTTATTATCGTCATCATCTCTTGTGTTCTTTGATTCATATACATACACCCACATAAGATCGAAGCTCAATTAATTTGCAATATTGATTTAGCAAAATGGTATAAGAGCTATTGGTTGCTGATTCATCAATTGGTTCTGATCTAAATTCAATTTTATGATGTCAAGAACAAAGAAGAAAAGAAGAAATATGAAGTACAAGGCTCTATTCATCAAAATGAAGAAATCCATCTGTTCATAAGCATAATCAAGAAAAAATTAACAAATAAGTTCAAATTTTTGTATGATTTAAAGATGATACATCATATTGTTGATTATCATCACAAAAGTTAACACAATTGAATGGATTAATATAAAGAAAATGAAGAACACAAGTTCGAGTATGCTTTTCATCATATTCATCTACAGTTCAATCTATTCACAAGATTAGTTCAATTGATTTGATTAATTAGCATCGAATATGGTTTTGAAATTCTTCTCACATGTAACTAAGTGTGTTGAATGATTCAGATTGATGTTCATATTTATACAAATTATTAAAGCAGACCTAGTTCAACTATTTACTAAGATTTCTAGTTTTTAGCCAGAACCAAATATTGATAAATACTGGTCTAATACAAAGCATGCCAAACAATTGTTAATGAAACATGAAACAAATATGGATGTATATGTGGTATGCACTTGAACTTACAAAAAATACGCATGTAGTTCAAAACAAATACAGTTATCATAATAAAAATATGAATGCATGGACAAACAAATGTGAATGCACTTGTGAAGTCACTGGATCGGTAAACATCCGAGCATGTTCTTGACGGAAGGATAAACAAACAGCAAAATCCAAGAGACAATCAATAATACGAACTATAATTGAATGGTTTCATTGATAAAACCTAGCGAATACAAGCTCGTTACAACATAAGAATCAAGACTCTTGGCAAGGGGAGATCGAGCATGATCTCCCCTCTCATCCGGCAGCCCCTAGGCCCCGGGCAGACTCCCTCCCCAAACCCTTAATCTCTCTACACATTGAAACTGGTATATATAGGCCTCGGCCCATATTAGATGCGACTGGGCCCATTCGTGCGATTGGACCATGCGTATGATTCAATCGTATGACTGACCCAACCGCATCTCTCAGTCGTACGACTGGCCCATTAGTAAGGCTCAGTCGCACGACTGAGTCTCATTCGCATATGCTCCTGCGAATGACCCAGTTTCATGTGTTTACAACATATCAGGTTTATTACATTAAGTCTAGACTATTCGACAAGCGACGGACACACTATATATGACAGTATATGCTCCAACAAATTCCCCCTTGGACGTTGCTTGCGAATAGTAGATAACACCTCTTACAATCTTCAGTCAATCTTTGCTCTGGTTGTCAATAGAATCAAACGAAAACCATATTAGCCAACGTTGCCGCTCCGTTAGGTTGCTACAGTATCCCTGAAGATGAATTTAGGCACAATAGCTTTCGTTTACTTGCAGAACACCATCACAGCATCAAGATTCCCCATATGACTGATTTTTCCAGATAATGACATGAACAGTTTTCCATTGCTTCAATCTTCACACAGGCTAACCTGATTAACATTAACACCTGCAGAAATTCCCCCTCACATTCAGCATATCCCAATATATAAACGTTGTGCTCTCTTGGCGTCTTCATACAGTGTATTGGGCAAAAGGTTGAAGGTTCCAATCCACAGCTGACAATATCAAACAAATCAGCATGCATGTAGATTCATCATCAGAAACCTGCTCACATCATCACTTTCTGATTGCGTCTTCAATTTCTCTATACATGGATTCCCCCTAAGAATGAGAATCCTCTCTGTGCGGATAAATATAACTTGATAGGCCCATAAATAGTCAGATGCTCCTGACTACCCCACAAAATCAGCACCGACTGCTGACATCTTCTCTTCTTTCTTTCGTGTTCCAACTTCATTCACCTATTCTGGAAGTCCGACGGATAATGGGGTATACATCAAACTTATTTGACAAAAGAATCTCAGGGTGAATGTGCTTTGCTCCTCCTCAAATCTGTGCAAAAGGTAGTTCCAGTTTTTTTTTTTTTTTTTTTTTTTTTTTTTTTTTTTTTTTTTTTGGAACACCGTTCATCCGTATGACGTGGAGGAAAAATATCACATTCATGTGAATGGTTGATACGAATGATATATTCGTGAGACTGGTCATAAGACTGGTCCAGTAGCATGATTGGTCATAAGACTGGTCCAGTAGCATGACTTGTCATAAGACTGGTCCAGTAGCATGACTGGTCATAAGACTGGTCCAGTCGCATTCCAGTCGCATTCCAGTCGTACGAATGGTCCATTAGCATGGTCCAGTCGCACGAATGGTCCATTAGCATGGTCCAGTCGCACGAATGGTCCATTAGCATGGTCCAGTCGCACGAATGGTCCATTAGCATGGTCCAGTCACACGAATGGTCCATTAGCATGGTCCAGTCGCACGAATGGTCCATTAGCATGGTCCAGTCGCACGAATGGTCCATTAGCATGGTCCAGTCGCACGAATGGTCCATTAGCATGGTCCAGTCGCACGAATGGGTCTGTACGCAGATTTTCAGATCTGCAGCCGCCAAAGCTGCCCAAAACCCTAATCTGACGAATTTTACATGAACGGAAACAAGATAGGCATCATCAGATTCGCAAGGGTGATAGGAACGTGGTTTCGAGTTCGATTTTGACATAAAACCAACACACGTTACCAAATCTGAGCAAAACAAGAAGAACACGAAGTGGGTTTAACGTCAAGATATGAAATTTGATCCAGAAATCAAGAGCTCGGGTTGCTAGAATGATTGTTAGATCATTCCAGCAGTAACCGGCTCTGATACCAATTGTGAAGTCACTGGATCGGTAAACATCCGAGCATGTTCTTGACGGAAGGATAAACAAACAGCAAAATCCAAGAGACAATCAATAATACGAACTATAATTGAATGGTTTCATTGATAAAACCTAACGAATACAAGCTCGTTACAACATAAGAATCAAGACTCTTGGCAAGGGGAGATCGAGCATGATCTCCCCTCTCATCCGGCAGCCCCTAGGCCCCGGGCAGACTCCCTCCCCAAACCCTTAATCTCTCTACACATTGAAACTGGTATATATAGGCCTCGGCCCATATTAGATGCGACTGGGCCCATTTGTGCGATTGGACCATGCGTATGATTCAATCGTATGACTGACCCAACCGCATCTCTCAGTAGTACGACTGGCCCATTAGTAAGGCTCAGTCGCACGACTGAGTCTCATTCGCATATGCTCCTGCGAATGACCCAGTTTCATGTGTTTACAACATATCAGGTTTATTACATTAAGTCTAGACTATTCGACAAGCGACGGACACACTATATATGACAGTATATGCTCCAACAGCACTTTTCACGTTCAAACCAAATATAGATTCGCTTAACTAATATCAAACTATTGCGGTTGCTCATGTGTAACAACAACATAATTATGGCTAACTAACTTACTAGATGAGGATGAAATAAGTTTTAAATCACCAAATACATATGAGAATTAGTTTGATACGAATTCTTCATGGGATCATCAAGAACATTGTGGATGTAGTTTTTCAATTGCGGATGAGATAATATCCTATTTAGACTCTAACTCATCTAATGCGGATGATTAACGAAAAAAAGAAGATGTGTTATGCAACTGTCATGCATGAATTGCAAATGACAAACACATATGTGTTACATCCAATGTTGATGACAGTCACTAAAGAAAATGAAAAATAAAATATCATGAATTAGGATGAATGCGACCAAGAGGCACATCCATTTTGAGCATTTAAAAGAAATAAAAAGAGAAGAAATCCAATCAACTCAGGTCATAAAATTGTTGATTTATTCATGGATTTGTACAACTATTAGATACTCTCTCTGAAATACAAGCATTAAGTTATTTTAGAGATTCAAAGAATGGAAGTGTGTACAGGATTTGTTCTTGTTTCTGATACAATTTTTTAAAATTCTAAGCATCATCATATGCGTATTACATTCTAATCCTTAGTTTTGATATGAACTAGAATCCAAAAGTGATATGACCCATATCCAATATGAAAGATGTATTATCAAGAGATGATAACCTTTGTCAGAAATATATTAGGAGAAGCTGAATTTTAGAGGTAGGACTACAGTGAATTGTGTTAGAAAATCAGTTAATCAAGAAGAGTGTGATAAGGAAGATCTCAAGCTTAAACTTTGGCAAGCATCAGTTTAGGGGGAGTATTGTTAGGTTTAACAAGATGATAAACTGAAGATTTGCAAATCACAATCACAACCGAATGAAGATATGATTGTATAGATGGACGAGACAAGGGTCATCACAAGGAACCACGTGAGTTTGGTTGTTCAATTATTTTATCATAAAGAATGCATATATTATGAAGAGTTATGTGTACCCGTTGCTAGATTTGAAGCAACAAGGTTTTTAATCGCTTACGCATCCAATATCAACTTAAATGTTAACAAATGGGCGTTAAGACTATCTATCTCTATGGATAAGTAAAGAAGAGATTTATATGCGTAGTCAACCACAAGATTTTGAAGATCCTCCTAAAATGGAGCATGTATAAAAACTTGATAGGGAATTGTATGGGTCACATCAAGCTTCTAGAGCTTGGTATGCTACTCTCACACAACACATTTTCGTACTTGGCTACTCATATGAACAATTCACCGGACACTTTTGTTCAGATAGGTTGATGATGAACTTATTGTTGTTCAAACCCATGTTGATAAAATAACTTTTGGCTCTACCAATGATAATTTTTGAAAGGATTTTGAGACAATGACAAAATGGATATTTGAGATTAGCTTGCCATATGAAATGATTTTATTTTTGGGATTACATGTCACACAGGGTGTAGAGGGTATTCTAATCCATCAAGGAAAATATGTTGTTGAGATGCAGACCAAGTTTCATTTTTCTGATGTCAAGCCTGCTTTAACACCTATGCCTGCAAGATCTATTCTATATCATTGATGGAGCTTTCACTAATCAGACTACACATCGTTTAATGATTGGTTTGTTGATGTCCCTTACCGCAAGTCAGTCCGACATCATGTCACCTTTTGACAATGTGCACGTTACAAGGCCAACCCCAAGATTTCTCACCTCATAGTTGTTAAACGCATCTTGTGATACTTAAATGGCAAGCCTCAGCTTGGTCTTTGGTACTTTAAAAACAATGATTTTCAATTAACTTCATTTTCTAATAGTAACTATGGTGGTTATAATCTTGATAGGAAATCAACCTTGGATGGATATTAATTTTTAGGGTAATGATTTATCTCATGGTAGTGCAAAAAGAAAATGAGCGTGTCCACCTCCATAGTTGAAGCCAAGTTTTTGGCTCTCTCGAGTTGCTGCTAGCAGGTTATCTAGACACAACAACAATTGCTGAATTACAATTTGAATTTTCTTGACACTACTAAGGTTTATTAAAATTCTAAACCTAGCATATTAAAATACGTGTTCATTTCATATGAGAATGTTTTTAAAGAAAACTAATACATTTGGAACAAGCCACCTCCGACAACAACACTAAGGACTTTTTTATAAAAGCATTTGGTACGTCTCGCTTTTATATGCTTGTTGAATCCCATAACATGATATCTTTTAATGGTTAACTTTTACGTTTAAATTTGTACATATTTTAAATTTTTAATGCATAAATTTAGTTGGAGAAATATGTAAAAAATTATTTTTGTTTAGTCATCAAAATAAGAAAATACAAAAAGATTTAATTTTGGTTTAGTCATTGCTTTTATAATAAGAAAAATACATTAGGTTGATAGCTCATAGCGATGTAGTATGATATGTAGGCTTAATTCATAGGTAAATGTCAATATTCTTATACGATTACACTTAAAAATTTGATAACAAATATGTGGTATTACTTCCTAGCGTGTTAGTTTAAAGTTGACTATGTTTCGATATGGGGTGAGAGTACTTGTTTTGTTATTCACACGCCTACAACATCTAAATATGCCTGTTCATATTTACTTAATAATATTTATAGTGAGAGAAATATAGTATTCCAGTAGAAACAACAAAAGAAATGTAATTTTTGAGCAAAACGAGTCTAATGTTGACATATAGGAAAATCAAGAAGTCTAAGAGGCCAAGCAAAATGTAAGGCCCCGTTCCCAGGAAACCTCACAGTTGGTTAATCATAGCATAAAATCATTTTAATAACAAAACAATGCAGCGGAATAAAATAAACATTTACTTAAAACTCGCAGTTGGTATTGTGATCATACATTTGTCCTTTAATTGTAAATAAAACATAGTACTTTTTCCTTTAAATTATAATAGAAGATTTCATAAACAGGAATGCCATCCATATCCATCCAAGTACCCTCCAACCGGTGCCATCCTCAGCATCAGCATTTACCTGCCAACTATTATGCATAAAAGTCAGCTTTGCTGAGCGAGTTCTAGTTTCAAATAATATAAGAAAATATAAACTTTATCCTTCATATAATGACCATGCATACAACATAGTACATAACATTACTTCCATCATAATAAACATGTTCATTATCTTTCATTCTTTCATTATCTTTCATTATCTTTCACTTTCATCATAAACGAGATTGCACAAAGCAAGAGCTCCATGTTGATCGTCAACAAATGCCGACCCCTGTCGGTACACATGAAAATGGTAGCTAACCCCCGACAGTTGATCCACACTGCAAGGCACATAGCCCGCTCATGAATACGGATCCATCGTCATACATCAGACTTAGATAAGTGAAGTCTATCATAGTGCTTGCAAGACTTTTCATCATCAAACGGGCCCGGGGGTAACATTCATTAAATTTCACTTTTCATTAATATCATCTTCCACTTTAATATATAATACTTAACTTAATAAGTACACGACATACCAAGTACTAGTCATCATAAAACATAACCGACCCACCGCGGGACAACGGGGGTTCGGGGGCGGCAGCCCCTAGTGGGGTCCAAGGGGCAACGCCCCTGGCTGGGGTCGGGCTAACCTTATAAATAGGGGATCTAGAACTCACCTGTATACCGCGAATAACTTCTAGACTAAGCTTTCTATGCTAGGATCACACTACACAGCCTGTAGACAAGTTAACACTCTAAGAGGTTAATTTCTGCCTAAATTCACTGCCAATTTCGCTGTATCGCTGGCAGTTTCGCTAGCAGTTTTGCTGCCAGTTTCGCTGACAGTTTCAATGCCAGTATCGCTGACAGTTTCGCTGCCAGTTCGCTGACAGTTTCACTGACAGTTTCGCATGGCAGTTTCACCCAACTTTCGTTGGAATTTTCATGGCTGCGAAATTACCTGTGAAACTATAGTTTCGCAGAACACCCACAGTTTCGCAGCTTGAACATGCAATTTCGCTTGATGCATACAGAGTTTCGCAGATCGAGCTGAAACGACGAACCAACCCATTTTTGACCCAAAATCACAACTTTTTACGTCCAAACCCTTAGTTTATCATCCATGAGGCTAAATCTGAGCATTATACATGTTTTCATACGTAAAAATGTGACCTTTATGCGATTCTTTGCAACTTTTCAAAACCCAAAACCCTAGAATCCGGGTTTGATCTACAGAAGGGTTTAGAGGTCGATTCTTACCTGGATTTGTTACTCCTTTCTTATGGTTTGATGCTCCAACACCCAGATCTTCAATCCCTTGACCTTTGAAGCTCCAAATCTTGAGTTTCCTTCACTTTCTCTCTCTACTTTCTCTCTCTACGAATTTGGTGGCTAGGGTTGCAAATGATGGAGATGGAGGCTGCTTTGGGTGGGTTAAGGGGCTGATTATGGGCCTTAATCACTTAGGCTCTTACCCATAAACCCAATTTAGCCCATAACCCATTTCCTTATTTTAATAAATACCCATTAATTAAGCCCATTATCCTTAATGACTCGTTTTGACTTTTCGGGGTGTTACAAGTCTCCCCCACTTATTTACGTTTCGTCCTCGAAACCTTTCAGTCATCAAACAATTGAGGATAAAATTTCCTCATCTCCTCCTCGGTCTCCCACGTAGATTCTGATCCTTTTCTATGTCTCCACTGTACTCGTACTAGTGGAACCACTTTATTCCGTAAGTGCTTCTCTTTCCAATTAAGGATGGCCACCAGCTGCTCTACATAATTAAGCCGTTCATCGACTTCAGTGTCTAATAATGGTACAATTGCATCATTATCTGCCAGACATTTCCTGAGATGAGATACATGGAACGTAAGGTGAATTCCACTCAACTCATCAGGTAGTTCTAATCTGTAGGCCACTTCCCCTACCCTCGCGACAATACGGAATGGCCCTATGAACCTTGGGCTTAACTTTCCCTGTTTTCGAAACCTGATGATCCCTTTCCAGGGAGATACCTTGAGCATAACCTTTTCACCAACTTCAAATTCTATTGGTCTACGCCTCTAATCAGCATAAGACTTCTGGCGATCCTTTGCGGCTTTCATGAATGCTTTGATCTTATCTAACTTCTCGGTCGTGACCTCGATCACTTCAAGGCTTCCCAATTCCTTTTGCCCGATGTCACCCCAACACACGGGCGTTCTGCACTTCCTACCGTACAACATCTCATAAGGTGGCATACCAATGCTGGCATGGTAACTATTATTAAATGAGAATTCTGCCAACGGTAAGTGCTCATCCCAACTTCCTCTAAAGTCAATTACACACGCTCATAGCATGTCTTCTAACATCTGAATCATTCTTTCCGACTGACCATCCGTCTCGGGGTGGTAAGCCGTACTAATATGCAGTCTAGTCCCCATTGAGTCGTGAAAACTCTTCCAGAACTTGGACGTAAACCGTGTGTCCCTATCCGAAACGATAGACACTGGCACACCGTGACGAGCCACGATCTCCTTGATAAATAACTCTGCCAACCTCTCAGAGGAAAATGTCTAACGAATTGGTAGGAAATGGGCGCTCTTTGTTAAACGGTCAACAATCACCCAGATTGTGTCGCTTCGTCTTGTCGTGCGAGGTAGCTTCGTGATGAAGTCCATTGTGATGTGTTCCCATTTCCATTCAGGAATATCCAAGGGCTGGATCTTTCCATATGGCTTTTGGTGCTCTGCCTTCACTTGCAGACAAGTCAGGCACTTGCTCACGTACTTAGCCACATCTCGCTTCATTCCCGGCCACCAGTAATCTTTCTTCACATCTTGATACATTTTTGTGGCACCGGGATGAATGAAATATCGAGTTTTGTGAGCCTCATCCATGATCTTCCCCCTCAGATCCCCATAGAGAGGGATCCACATTCGCCCAGATCGGGTTCTAACACCCAGGGTGTTTTCCCCCAAATCTGAAACCTGTCCTTTCATCCTTTCAGAGTTGACTCTGTCATCTCTCAATGCCTCATCTTGAAACTCCCTCACTTGTTTCATAACATCAGGCGTCATGATTATCTAGTAAGCCCTCACCCGAATTGGTTCGGGTTGTCCCTTCCGGCTAAGGGCGCTAGCAACCACATTGGCTTTGTCTGGATGATAATGAATTTCACAATCATAATCCTTGATCAGTTCCAACCACCTCCTCTGCCTCATGTTGAGTTCCTTTTGTTCGAAGAAATACTTCAGACTTTTATGATCAGTGAAGATGATGCACTTCACCCCATACAGGTAGTGCCTCCAAATCTTCAATGCAAAAACTACCGCAGCCAACTCTAAATCATGGGTAGGATAATTGGCCTCGTGGACCTTTAATTGTCTAGAGGCATATGCTATCACCTTCCCTCGTTTCATCAACACGCAACCCAATCCTGCATACGAGGCATCCGAGTAGACTACTAGATCCTCGTTCCCTTCAGGTAACGTCAAGACATGGGCTTGAGTTAACCTCATCATTAGTTCTAGGAAGGCGTTCTCCTGATTAGTACCCCATTCATACTTCACGTCCTTCCGGGGCAGCTTAGTCAAAGGAGAAGCTATCTTGGAGTAATCCTGGATAAACCTCCTATAGTAGCTTGCCAGGCCTAAGAAACTGCGAATCTCGGATGGCATCTTTGGAGGTTCCCATTGCATCACCGCTTCAACCTTCGCAGGGTCCACCCTGATCCCCTCGGGATTAACCACATGACCCAGAAATTAAACTTCTCGAAGCCAAAATGCGCATTTGGAGAACGTAGCATATAGCTTCTCACTTCTGAGCGTCTCCAATACTTCTCGAATATGATCGACATGTTCCTCTTCACTTTTTAAATAAATCAAGATGTCATCGATGAACACTATCACCGATTTATCCAACATCGGCTGACATACCCGATTCATTAGATCCATGAAAGCAGCTGGCGCGTTGGTTAAACCAAAGGACATGACGAGAAATTCGTAGTGTCTATAACGCGTACGGAACGCTGTCTTAGGAATGTCTTGTTCTTTCACCTTCAGTTGGTGGTAACCAGACCGCAAGTCTATCCTTGAAAACCAGCTGGGACCATGAAGTTGATCGAACAGGTCATCGATCCTTGGTAACGGATACCGATTATTTACGGTCAGCTTATTGAGCTCGTGATAGTTAATGCGCATCCGCATGCTACCATCTTTCTTCTTGACGAATAAAACCGGAGCACCCCATGGAGAGATACTCGGTCGGATGACGCCTTTATCCAATAAATCTTGCAACTGGTCCCTCAGTTCTACCATCTCCAAAGGAGCTAATCGATACGGTGCTTTGGCAACAGGTTGTGCTCCCTGTAGCAAATCAATCTGGAATTCGATTTCGCGGTCAGGCGGCACACCGGTCAGGTCTTCAGGAAAGACGTCAGGAAACTCGCGCACTACCGGCACGTCAGATAATTGTGGCTCTGGTGCATCCACATCTTTTACATAGGCCAAGTAAGCGCTACACCCACGTGTCAAGTATTTTTCGGCTGTGATCATCGACACGACCTTCGGTACACAGCACACCTTATCTCCACGAATCGTAACAGAACTACCGTCGGGCGCTGTTAGACGAATTATCTTCTTACTACATACTATATTGGCTTCATAGCTAGCTAACCAATCCATGCCTAACACCATATCGAAACCTCCTAAGGCCATAACATGCAACCTAGCAGGGAACTTACAATCTTCTAACTCAATCAGGCCATCCTCAACCACCTCAGTTACCTTAGTGGACTTACTAATGGTTGGTTCTACATAGAAAGGCTCGTCTAACTTTCTACTCTTATCATGCAACAAACGGAAAAAAGCAGCAGACACAAAACTCCTACTAGCACCAGAATCAAAGAGCACTGAAGCATATACATGGTCTACCAGAAACATACCTGAAACTACTTCTGGAATCTGCCCTGGCCTCCTCACGAGTTATGTTAAATGCCCTCGCCTTCGTCTTCGAACTGTCACCCTTTCCTTTATCTCCAGCTTTAACCGTTCCTGATCCTCTTGATTTTCCTTTCTTGCAGTCCGTCCCCACATGTCCCATCTCGCCACACTGGTAACACTTCACCGCCTTGCAATCCCTAGCATAGTGGCCCTCACCCCCACATTTAAAACATTTTCCAGTCCCAACTCTACACTCCCCTGAATGACCTTTTCCATATTTTCCACAAGCACCTCCTTCGCCTGAATTTCCTCTCCTTCCTGATTGATCCTCAACTCTCATCCTCTTCTCCCAAATCCTGAAGTTGTCATCTCTGAACCTCTTCCCATTTCCATTCTTATTCCCACTCCATCTCTCAACCTTCTTTTGTACAGGCATCGGATCTCTTTCATCGTACAGTCTCCCAGCTAAATCCACCACAGACCTAAACGTACCCGGTCTGGCTGCAATCATGTGCCTCCTGATGTCCATGGGCAAACCCTGCATGTATCTCTTGATCTTCTTGGATGCAGGTGTCACCATGTCTGGCACAAGTCTTGCAAGTTCGTTGAACTTGGAGATGTACTCTTGATGAGTCATGTTCCCAGCCTCCAAGCGCAAGAACTCCTTCTCAATCTTGTCTAATTCTCAATGGGGACAATACTCCTCCAGCACCAACTCCTTCAACTCAGACCATTTCATTCTGGCTATCGATCACCTTCCTACAGCCTGGACAACATTGTCCCACCAGCACAACGCTGAGTCAACGAAATAATAAGTGGCAAACTTAACTTTCTGATCTTCCCGGCACTCACTAATTTCTAGTACCGCTTCCATCTCTCTAAGCCAACGATGAGCGGCAGTACATTGTCGTTACCGTCAAAGGTTGGGGGCTTGCACCTTTGAAATGCCCCATAGTTGCACCCTCTAGTAGTCTCTCTCTCAGACTCCTCATCACTGTCGTCATCATGGACTACCACCTTAAAGTTTGATGGCTCCTCTTCAGATTCCTCAGTCCTCCCAGTGGACTTTCTTGAATTCTTCTCACTTTCCTTCCCCTTCTTCTCAGCTTTCTCTCCATCCTTGACTGCTTTGATCATCTCGGTCACCACCGAGGGTAAGACATTTTGAATGACATAGTAGACTTCGTCAGCGATAGCGTCCTTCATAGTGGATTTGAGGGTGGCTGATCCCTCCCCCTCCGGGTGACTATGGAGGTCTGACTCCTCATGAACAATCTCGGGAGCCTTAGCTTTAATCCGGGTGACACGTGGCTCAGTAGTACGCCCGCCACGAGCACCTCCTCGGGTTGCCTTCCCTGATTTTCTACTAGCCATAACTAATTCCTATAAGATTCAAACACCAAATTGGTTATTCAAGATAATTTCTCAGTTCATTGTAAGTACGGTAAGTCCTTAATTACAGTGGCCAAGTGTGATTAACCACTTACCTTACTCTCCTGTCCCAAGCAATCACTATCCTAACGCATGTCAGTATTCAAATCTAGAAGCACATAAAACACATAGCACACGCACATAATTCGGGTTTTACTTGAAACTTTACCTGATGGCACGTAGCTACTTGGATTGGCATCCTTCATTCGGTCCCATTTTCAGTTTAAGTTTAGGTTTTGAAAACAGTTTACCCAATTCTCTGAAACTTTGGCTCTGATACCAACTTCTAAGGCCCCGTTCCCGGGAAACCTCACAGTTGGTTAATCATAGCATAAAATCATTTTAATAACAAAACAATGCAGCGGAACAAAATAAACATTTACTTAAAACTTGCAGTTGATATTGTGATCACACATTTTTCCTTTAATTGTAAATAAAACATAGTACTTTTTCCTTTAAATTACAATAAAAGATTTCATAAACAGGAATGCCATCCATATCCATCCAAGTAGCTTCCAACCGGTGCCATCCTCAGCATCAGCATTTACCTGCCAACTATTATGCATAAAAGTCAAATTCGTTGAGCGAGTTCTAGTTTTATATAATATAAGAATATATAAACTTTATCCTTCATATAATGACCATGCATACAACATAGTACATAACATTACTTGCATCATAATAAGCATGTTCATTATCTTTCATTATTTCATTATCTTTCATTATCTTTCACTTTCATCATAAACGAGATTGCACAAAGCAAGAGCTCCATGTTGATCGACAACAAATGCCGATCCCTGTCGGTACACATGAAAACGGTAGCTAACCCCTGACAGTTGATCCACGCTGCAAGACACATAGCCCGCTCATGAATACGGATCCATCATCATACATCAGACTCAGATAAGTGAAGTCTATCATAGTGTTTGCAAGACTTTTCATCATCACACGGGCATGAGGGTAACATTCATTAAGTTTCACTTTTTATTAATATCATCTTCCACTTTAATATATAATACTTAACTTAATAAGTACACGACATACAGAGTATTAGTCATCATAAAACATAATCGACCAACCGCGGGAAAGTGGGGTCCAAGGGGCAACGCCTGGATACCATGAATAGCCCCAAAACCTCTTAAAATCTTGGTCATTTAAAAACGTTCTTCCTGTTAAAACCTCTTAAAATCTTGGTCATTTAAAAACGTATATTTAGTATGCATAGTAGCCCCAAAACATGGAAAAACTTATAAATAGGGGATCTAGAACTCACCTGGATACCGCGAATAACTTCCAGACTAAGCTTTCTAGGCTATGATCACACTACACAACCTGCAGACAAGTTAACACACTAAGGGATTAATTTCTGCCTAAATTCGCTGCTAATTTTGCTGCCAGAAAAGCACTTTCGCTAGCAGTTTCTCTAGCAGTTTCGCTGCCAGTTTCGCTGATAGTTTCGCTGCCAGTATCGCTGACAGTTTCGCTGTCAGTTTTGCAGACAGTTTCACTGCCAGTTTCGCATGGCAGTTTCGCCCAAATTCATCGGAATTTTCATGGCTGCGAAATTACCTTCGAAACTATAGTTTCGCAGAACACCCACAGTTTTGTAGCTTGGACATGTAATTTCGCTGGATGCATACACAGCTTTGCAGATCGAGCTGAAATGACGAACCAACCCATTTTTAACCTAAATTCACACTTTTTTACATCCAAACCCTTAGTTTATCAGCCATGAGGCTAAATCTAAGCTTTATACATGTTTTCATACGTAAAAATGTGACCTTTATGCGATTCTTTGCAACTTCTCAAAACCCAAAACCCTAGAATCCGGGTTTGATCTACAGAATGGTTTAGAGGTCGATTCTTACCTGTATTTCTTGATCCTTTCTTGTGTTTTGATGCTCCAACACCCAGATCTTCAATCCCTTGACCTTTGAAGCTCCAAATCTTGAGTTTCCTTCACTTTCTCTCTCTATTTTCTCTCTCTACGAATTTGGTGGCTAGGGTTGCAAATGATGGAGATGGAGGCTGCTTTGGGTGGGTTAAGGGGCTGATTATGGGCCTTAATCACTTAGGCTCTTGCCCATAAACCCAATTTAGCCCATAACCCATTTCCTTATTTTATCAAATACCCATTAATTAAGCCCATTATCCTTAATGACTCGTTTTGACTTTTCGGGGTGTTACACAAAAGATATGCAACATGGAATACACAAATAATTACTATATGTCCACATTTTCAAATTTTTGGTGAAAATATTTGGTTTTTGAGAGGCATAATTTATGGATGCGGCAGGTAAGCCTGATTGACATGTATGTTCTCAACGTCTATAGATAAGCTCACTTAAGCGTGTAAAAGATTTCTAAATAAGATATGAACTGGTGCCAGTTATTACTCAGTTAGTCATGAACCTTGAAAAATAGAAGTTATATAAAGTAGTGGGTGGTGAACAAGTTATGATGACTTGATGTCTCAACAGACCTTAAGGACATATAAGTATAGCATCTAGTGTGAGGTTCATTATTTCTAAATTACTAAGAATACAATAACATGATAAAATACACAAGACGTTACACTTAATTGATGTATTTAAGTTTAAGTGGACAAATATATTAGTAATCATCCATGGTTTGTGTGTCAATATACCAAAATTGAAACATGTCTTAAATAATTATACGAATATGATCCCATAACAACTTGCAATTTGTGTGTTCATATGTTGATTGTTGGATCAAGTAAGGCTGGTGCAACCAAAACAAACACTTAGACAATTTTGGTGCAACTGATGAAGAACTTCCAAAGGCAAAAGCAGAACTTCGGAAGGCATAAGCAGATTTCCGAAGGGAAATGTTGAGCTTCCTAAAGTCAAGTCTGAAAGAGCTTCTGAAGAGCAACTCTAACTTCTGAAGACGAAGTCTTCCTTCTTCCGAAGTTCAACACTTAGAAGAAGTCAAGACAATGACTTCCGAAGCATGAAAGCCTAAAGAACAACTCATGCCTCGGAAGAAGTAGCCTCTTCTGAAGTATAAGTGGCTTCGGAAGAACTTGTTCTTCCGAAGCCAATCAACCTTCGGAAGAACCTACTATGAAGTAGTGGACATAAGTATGGTTCCTCTGACACTCCACTGTAACCTTTGAGATACTGCACACAGTGCTTTTTCGCGCCCGTGTAGTTGACCATACTTTATAAAACTGTTCATTTTTTTCAGTTAGTACAGTTCCAACTTTAGTTGGTGACAATGGTAAGTCATGGATATGTCATGACTAATAAATCTTAGATAGTATTTTATCTAAGATACCTTACTTCTAGTAATGTAGTATGTGTCTAGTTGTATGTTCCAGCTAGTATCAAAGTATATCCGGTTGTAGATAGTAGTATATATAGTTTCTCATTATAACTCATTTAACATGCTTGTAAGAGTCTTGTAAAACTTTGAGTTGAGAAGTAATATATACAAGTATCTTGAAAACCATTCTCCTGTGCTTTTGTTTACTTTACTTAGTATATTACTATCAACTCTTAGAGGATTCTGCATCATCTATACGAGTGAGAATTAGTGAGTTTGAGAGAATATAATCATGTTGAGTGAATAAACCCGATTCTGCATTAATATTTATTTATCTTGTATTTCTTTATTTCTTTTCCCTTGGTTTACTGTAACTATTTTTATTTTCATTTATATTTTATCCAAAGCTTATAGTTTAACCATTTCTTGTCAAAATAATTTCTACAAAGTTACGGGTTGTTTGTGTCCAATATGATAATTTGTGTCCATTCTACATATCATATAGAATATTTCATTCTTATGAAATCGTAGTTTGTGACAATGATTAAGACTTGGTGCTTGAGAAATACACGAATTTGTGGAGTCTTACCTGTAAAACAATTAACCCTACCTTAGCTGCCTTGCCCTTATTCTTTTTGGCCTACCCAATATCACTATGGGCCAAATACCCATGGGTACGAAATAGAAATAGGGGTCGAGAACATTTAGATCGAATACTCTCCACTTTTCACTACTATACAAATCTAAAACCCTAAAAAAACTATTATCGTCATCCAAGATCTTTATGTGTTTGTTTCATCCGTGCTAACCAAGGTAAAGTGATTATTTCAATTAACCAAGGTAGAAAAGATGTGAAATTGATGGATTTTATATGGTCATCGGTCATGTTAAAGTTTTTGGATGTTTTTAATTAGATGAATTATAAGTTAAAGATGGTTTTCATAGGGGTTTCTCACCGAATAATTGAGAGAAATTCATAGTGATAAAGGTACTTAGTGTTTATGCAAGAACCTAATCGAATTTGATAACTCTTGGTTAACTAAAAACTTTGGTCATTGAAAACTCCGGTCAACCGAGAATAACCAATAACATCTAATTAATCGATTACTATAACATGAGCAAGTACTTCAGTTGAACCAAGTACTTGATGATTATTAAATACTCAAATATGATTATAGTAAATTTAGTATTGGTTTGATCAGATACTGATGACCGAATACATCAAGTTCAATCTTCCATAAGTGTAGAATAACCATCCTTGTGTCTCACTAAGTTTTGTACATTTATAGGTCATGACCTTAAATATAAAGTTTATTCTAGAACATAATGTTCTTCCATACTTAAATCATCATCCAAAGGAGCCACGCTTCACATCACTAATCAATGGTATCCATACATGAACTATTTGCAATGCCATTATGGAAAACTCAATCCTGTGTGGATGCTATTAGAGATTTCTGGCATAGTGCATAGCTGGACACCAATGCTAAGGGAGATAAGCAGATTGCTACCGCACAAGGAAAAAGGGAACTTACCTCAGAATTGATGTTGAGACAAGCATTAAATTTTAATTATAAGTAAAATTATTTGGTTAAGTATATTAAAGAGAGAATAGTTTAAGTTCTTCAAAGATTATGCTATGAACAAACCTATCCACCACTAGAAAAGAAGCTATTACAACTGTACGGGGAAACTTCTCACACATCTTCATGGTGGCTTAACTAGTCGAACTAGTTTTTATATATGTATAGGTCATGGCCTTGAATATAAAGTTTATTCTAGAACATAATGTTCTTACATACTTAAGTCATCATCCGAAGGATCCATACTTCACATTACGAATCAATGGTATTCATACATTAACTATTTGCTATGCCATTATGGCAAACCCGAATCATGTGTGGATTTTATTAAAGATTCCCGGCATAGTGCAATGCTGGAAACCTGTTAGTGCTCTAGAAAGATTAACATGTTGTCTTTAGATGTCTTTTAAATACTTTGTAATAGTATAAGGACTAGTTTTGTAATTAGTTAGTTCCTTTTTGTTTCATTATAAATAGCTTAGACTTACAGGTAGTAAGTAGTTAGTTGAATTCGAACCTGCTTACATACTTTGTAATTTGCCTTTGCTTGATATTAATGAAACTATGAATTTTGTTGATATCTTGCTTGATTTGATTACTTTGTTTGTATTTCATTGAATTGTGTTCATACATTATAACAGATTGGTACATTTGATCCTATCAAATGGTATCAGAGCTGTTGGTAAGCTGTTAGTGAGTGATTTTTAAAGTTGTCAAACTCAAAAATCTCACTAAATCTGTGATTGATATACAATTCAATTGAAAATTTGTGAATTTCAGATGTGTTTCATTATCAGAAACATGATTTGAATCACAATTAGCAGTTAAATTCATCAAATTCAAGTTAATTTGTTGAATTTGTGTTCGAAAAAGGTTTATATTTTTCGGATTGAAAATCCCAAAATTGATTGATTTGTTGTTGATATTGAAAGAATTTGATGTTAGAAGAATGATTATCGGTATAAAACATGCTTAATTGGAAAGTTTCAATCCAATTCATCAACATTTGAAGAATTTTAGAAGATTTGAGTTAGTTACATTCATATGAACATGATGAATGTGGCGCATGAGTTGAGATTGGCTGAAAAAATTCATCTAAGTATTAGGCGTTTGACAACTGTTTAGGCACTTTAACACTGTGTGGATGTTTTTAGTTCAGACGTTTGACTATTGTTGAAGAGAAAAAGGCCAGACGCATCATCTTTGTTGAGACGGATTAGAACTGTTTAGACGTTTGACAACTGTTGAGGCGCTTTACAACTGTTTAGGCGCATTTCAACTGTTCAGGCGTTTTAAAACTGTTTGGTCGCATCGACTTGGGCGTTTTGAAAAATTTTCTAAGGCATTCCCTTAGACGTTTCTCAACTCAGACGCATCAACTGTTTGGGAGTATAATCACTGTTCAGGCGTGTCACCTTTGACACTTAGAAATTTTTTTTTTAAAAGAAAATTTTTGAAAAACTTTTGCATTTATTTTCTTAATTCAAAATCTAAGATAAACAAAAAAAAAATAAGAATGGTGAAATCAGAAGATTCTAAAAATAGAGTTCCAAAACTTAAAAATAGAGCTGATTTCAAAAATTTGTCACTTAGGCTAAAACAACATTTTAATTCCATTGACACTGATCTTTGGAAGTCTATAGAAAAAGGACCATACATTCCTATAATCACTGATGGGCCTGACAGAGGGTTTGTTTATACTAAAGATTCTCCAGAACCCTATCCTGAAGATGGTCTTCAAGGAGATGATTTGAAAAGAGTAAAGAATGATATCAAAACATATTCCTTGATGTGTAAAGGACTACCTTTGGAAGTTCTTGCAAGGCTTGATGCATA
The DNA here is from genome assembly GCA_025215565.1 of Flaveria ramosissima. NCBI lineage: Eukaryota > Viridiplantae > Streptophyta > Magnoliopsida > Asterales > Asteraceae > Flaveria > Flaveria ramosissima. The sequence continues at coordinate 35,667,688 of CM046034.1, forward strand.
TCAAACTGGATACACCTTATATAAAGCCTTAAAGACCATTTGTGAAGGAGGCAAGGAGATTCAAAATCTCAAGAAACAAAATTTGAAAAGAAAATTAGAATTGTTTCAACATTTGTCTGGAGAAACCATAAATCAGATGATGAACAGATTTGTTCAACTTACAACTGAGATGTCAACGGCTGGTATTAAGCCTGATCTTGAAGATCTAAATCTTAGACTACTCAATGCTTTACCCTGATCATGGAAACAAACAGTAACCTTACTAAAGCATATTGAGAAGTTTCCTATGGATCTAGATCTACTTATTGCCAAGATAGAGTCAGTAGAGATTGATGAAAGCTCAAGGAACAATGATAGAGCAGCATCAATGTCTCAGTATCAGTTTGTTGCTTCTCCTGCAACCACTATTGAGAATGCATTTATGACAAAAAGTTAGAAAAGTACAGAAGAAGAGGGAGATTTGTTTGTTGGAGCAGGTTTTTTCACTGACTCATAATTTACCAGTGCTCCTGCTTATACAACTCAGTCTCATTCTCAATCTCCTCCTAAATCTCAGTCTCAAACATCTAATGTTCAAACAGAGACTTCTTCATCTAACTCTGCTAAATCTAGCAAAGTTAAAGATGTGATAAACATCTTATTAGAGGATGAAGAGTCTAAAACGGCATTCATTGCATTTATGGCTAGTTTTCAAGCATATCATGGTAGCAATTTAACTCAATTAGATTTTGCAGAATTTGTTTGAGATGGATCCTGAAGAGGTTGAAGAGATGGACTTAAACTGGCAGATGGTGATGATTGCCTACAGGACACAAAAACATTCATATGTCAACAGGAAATACAAGCCAAGTGCTAACAAGACTGTTGGGTTTAATAAGTCAAAATCTAGATGTTTTAACTGTAACATTTATGGACACTTCTCCAGAGAATGTAAAGCTCCAAGGAACAATGGAGGAAATGCTCAATCAAGTTCTAGCAATCAAAGGTTTTAACCAGCTCAGAAGACTTTTCAAAAGCCTTATCAAAGTCTTCCTATGCCTGAGCTTAAAGATGAAACAAAATCATCTGATGAAATCAAGAAAGCTTTAGTAGTCAGCATTAAAGATGGTTATGATTGGAGTGCATATGCAGATCAGTTTACTAATGATTTAACATCAAGTTTATCTCTTGTTGCAGAAATCTAGGGAGAAGATTGGTCAAAAAACAATGATCCAAAGGTGGAAAGTGAGAATGAAGAAGATGACTATGATTGGAGTGACAAGTCTGATCCTAAGGATGATACAGATGAAATAGCTCTAATGGCACAGTCTGATCAACCAAAGGTTGACACTTCATTATCAAAATCTGAAACCATATCTCCAAAATTCCCTGAAATCACATCCGAAGTGAGAGAAAAACTCTGCACTAAATCATGCTATGAACATGTTGAATACTATAGAAACTACTCATTCAAAATCTGTGAGAAGCTAAAACAAGAAGAGTCTATGCATAGCAAACTAAAATCTGATCATAAAACAGCAGATCAAAAGATTATCTCTCTTCAAACTTCATGGAACAAAACTATACAAGATTTAGAAATTGTTTCTAAGCAATTGGAAAAGATGACCAAAAATCTTGAATAGGAGAAGATAGCACATGCTGCTACTCAAATGGATCTTGCTAAAGTAAAAAGTTCAAAAATGATTGTAGAAAAACTGGTAAGTGAAAGAAAAGATAAACAAAAAGCTGGATTAGGTTTAACTCATTAACCTATGCCCTAATCTATTACAAACACTCTACTAGAGAACTTCAATACACATGATCATTCTCCTGAGAATAAAGCTAAACTTAAAGCTTTTCAAATCAAAAACAAGAATTCAGGAGAAGAAAAGGAAAATGTACAAGTGTTTGTTGAATATGATCAAGAAAAGATTAAAAATGGTCATCCAATCATGATAAAATCTTATGAACCAAAACAAACTACTTCTGATCAAATTCATGTTGTATTAGAAGAAGTGAAAGTTCAAAGCAAAGAAAAAGATAAACAACAGGTAGGAACTTCAGAAGATTCAAACACCATTAATCTGAAACAAGTTCAATCTGAAAAGGAATCTTCTTCTGACGATGTTCAATCTGAAAGTAAACCTAGTTCTTCTAAATCAAAGAATCAAAGAAGAAGAAAGAAATCATTAAAAACAACATCTAAACAAAACAAAAGTTCAGAAAATTTGATCAAAACAACAAATCATGCAACAAAACTCAAATCGATAAAATTTGTGTCAGCTGGTTTGTTAAATATGAATTCTCTTCAAAACAACAAAGTAAAAACTATGAACAAATCTCACTCTGATCTGAAATCAAGTTTAGATTCTAAGACTTCCGCTGTAGCAAATAGAATTGTTCCTAATGCATTCAAGAAGGAAGTTCATGTTAAACAAATGCAAAATAATTTGGCACAAAATCAATCTGTGAAAAATGAAAGACAAAAGTTTAACTATTTGACACCAAAATCAAACAACATGTCAATGTCAAAAGTTAACAGAAAGTTGTTTTTAACTCCACAAAAGTACTGTGAAATTTGTGATATGAAAAATCACAATACTGCTGAGTGCTACTTCAACAAGTACTGTCACATATGTGACATGATAAATCATTCCACAGCAGATTGTTATTTTAACGAATATTGTACTTATTGTGATGAAAAGATTCACAATATTGCAAATTGTTATTATAGAAATAGATCTCTTACTAGAGGATTTGCAAATTCAAACATGAGCAAAGGTTATGTTAATCCTCAATATTTGAGAAATCAAACTGATGGATTTCAAAAATTCACTAATCAACCTTCTTTAGGTTTGAGATCTTTTCAAAAGAACAATTATGTGAGATCTAAACAAAATATGCAAGAACAGTTCATACCAAGATCTGTAAGGATGACTAATAAAAATGTTAGTCATCAATACATTTCAAAAGTTAATCAATCAAATGATATGAATGTTCTAAAAAATAATTCAAACAATTTTCAAAACAATTTCCAAAAGAAAATTGGTAAATTAATCAAGAATAAAGCTGATTTGAATAATCTTCATTACAAACAATTTACAATTGTTGATAAATTTGGAAAACCCAAGACCATCTCGGCTTGGGTAGATATCTCAACTTAATTTTCTTGTTGTGCAGGTACGCCCAAAAAGACCATTCAATACATGGTATGTGGATAGTGGGTGTAGCCGGCATATGATAGGCAATCCTGCCTTGTTACATGATTTTAAGTTATAGGATGGAACACACGTCGCCTTTGGTGGTGATGCTGGAGGAAAAATAACCGGAGAAGGAACAGTATCAAATGGGATAATAAGCTTTGACAAAGTCAACTTTTGTTCACAGTTGAACTTTAATCTTTTAAGTGTATCCCAAATATGTGATAAATCATACTCTGTTCTATTTGATGATTCATTCTGTTATGTTTTGAAGCCAGGTTTTAAGATAAGCAAAGATTGGGTAATTGTTACAGCTTAACGGGATAGAGATGTATACAAGCTAAATATGTCTCAAGTTGATCCTTCTACTGAAACAACATGCCTAATTACTAAGGCATCAAATGATGAAAGTCAGCTTTGGCATAGACGTCTCGGACATTCAAATTTCAAGAATATGAACAAGCTTGTATCAGGAAATCATGTCATTGGACTTCCATCTAAGAAGTTTGCAACAACTAATCACTGCTCAGCATGTTTGAAGGGAAAGCAACACAGAGCGTCTTATAAGTCCAAGCTCATAAACTCAACATCCAAACCTCTTCAAATGTTACATATGGATCTTTTTGGACCAACAAATCTCAAGAGTATTGGACGAAAATCATATTGTTTATTTATCATTGATGACTATACAAGATTTTCATGGGTTTTCTTTTCGTATGCCAAATCTGAAACGGCTGATTTACTAAAAGAATTTATCATTAAAGTTGAAAATCAATTAGAAAATAAAGTGAAAATAATAAGAAGTGATAATGGAACGGAATTCAAAAATGCTAACATTGAAATGTTTTGTGCACAGAAATGGATAGCTCATCAGTTTAGTGCTCCCAGAACTCCTCAACAAAATGGAGTTGCTGAAAGGAAGAATAGAACACTGATTGAAGCTGCTCGTTCTATGTTAGCTGATGCAAAAATTCCTATCACTTTTTGGGATGAAGCTATATCAACTGCGTGTTTCGTTTAGAACAGAATCTTAATTGTGAAAGATAAAATGAAAACTCCATATAAGTTAATGTTTGGCTGGAAACCGAACATAAACTTTCTAAAATCATTTGGTTGTCCTGTTATGATTCTTAATTCAAATGATCAATTAGGAAAATTTGAAGCAAAATCTGATAATGGATTTTTCGTTGGATACTCATCTGTTTCAAAAGCCTATCGAGTGTACAACTCTAGGACAAATATAATTCTTGAAACATTCAACGTCAAATTTCTGGAAAATTCTTTTCCATCAGTTTCAAATGGTCCTGCATGGTTATTTGATTTAGATTCATTATCAAACTCTCTTCAATCTAACTTGTTTAATCAACCAAATTGTCTTGATTCTATAGATAAGAAGAACTCTAGAGGAGATCTTGGATCTTTCAGTGAGAATTCAGATTATGATGACCCAGATGATTCTAGCTCAGACTACCCATTTTTATCATTTGTCAAGGACTCAACAATACAATTCGATGACAATAATCATGATAATACAGTTTCAGATCATTCAGTTTCATTTGATCAGGAAGGATCACAACATATTCCTAATGATGGTAATGAGTTTGTGCTACCTGAGTCTGGAACATCATCCATCTCTGGTGATGTAGTTGATACTGCTAACTTTGATTAGTTTATTAACTCATCGACTCAAGTTCCAAACTTCAATCCACATTCTTCTACTTTGTTACACGAGCTTTCCAATTTGAACCAAACAAATCTGGATGTTAATGTTCAATGTGATGAGATTCCAACATCTCGTATTCACAAGAATCATCCAATTTCTCAGATTATTGGTCCATTGAATGAGAGAACAACAAGGAGTAAATCAGAACAAGCAAACGTGTGCTTATACTCTGGTTTTCTTTCTCAAATTGTTCCTAAAAATGTTACCGAAGCATTAAAGGACAATGGTTGGACAGAATTACTTCAATTTCGCAAACAAGAAGTGTGGAATTTGGTGGATCTACCTGAAGGAGAAAATGCTATAGGCACAAAATGGTTATTTAGGAATAAGACTGATGATCGTGGTGTTGTAATAAGGAACAAAGCGAGACTTGTTGCACAAGGATACACACAGGAAGAAGCAATAGATTATGATGAAGTGTTTGCACCAGTTGCAAGACTTGAATCCATTCGAGTTTTCTTGGCTTATGCTTCATTCATGAAATTTAAGGTGTATCAAATGGATGTAAAGGGTGCATTTCTATATGGTCCTATTACTGACAATGTGTTTGTGAAGCAACCTCCAGGCTTTGAGGATGCAGAATTTCCATATCGAGTATATAAGCTGAGTAAAGCTTTATATGGACTTCATCAAGCCCCTAGAATTTGGTATGAGACATTATCACAACACTTAATTCAACATGGATACACAAGAGGGAAAATTGATCCAACTTTATTCATAAAGAAGGATAATGATGATCTCTTATGTGTACAAGTGTACGTTGATGATATCATATTTGGTTCCACTAGTCCAAAATTGTGCAATGAATTTGAAGAAATCATGAAATCTCGGTTCCAAATGAGTTCTATGGGAGAGATTAATTTCTTCCTTGGACTTCAAGTCAAGCAAACTGACGATGGAATTTTCATCAATCAAGAGAAGTTTGTTGACAAGCTCTTGAGGAAATTTAAGTTGCAAGACTGTCAGTCCATACGAACTCCAGCAGATGTTAACACCAAGATTGAACCTGATCCAAAAGGAAAATCTATTGACCAAACGTTATACAGATCAATGATTGGTTCTTTGATGTATCTTATGGCATCTAGACCAGACATTATGTATGCTGTTTGTGTTTGTGCCAGGTATCAATCTGACCTGAAAGAATCTCACTTAATTGCTGTCCAAAGGATATTCAGGTATCTCAAAGATAAACCAGCTTTAAGGCTTTGGTATCCTGACGAGGGTAACTTTGAACTACATGGATACACACATAGTGATTATGGTGGATGCTGTCAAGATAGAAAATCTACTTCGGGTGGGTGTCAATTTCTTGGTCCCCGATTAGTCTCGTGGCAATGTAAGAAACAAACAAATGTCTCTGTATCAACTGCAGAAGCTGAGTACATTGCTGCATCAGCAGGATGTTCTCAAATCCTCTGGTTGCAAAATCAACTACTGGATTATGGGTTCAATTTTCTTACAACACCAATTTAAAATGATAACACTGCTGCTATGTTCATAACAGCTAATCCTGTTCAAAATTCAAAAACAAAACATATCGAAATTCGATATCATTTTCTCAGAGATAACTCTGAAAAAGGATTAATCATATTGATTCAAATTGCAACAGAAAAACAGTTGGTAGATCTATTTACTAAAGCCTTCCTACCAGGATGGTTTGAGTATTTAGTAGAATCAATTGGTCTTATAAATCATATGTGAACCCCCTAAATCAAAAGATCATAATAAGTGATCCTCTCAATGTTAATTTCCTGTTTATATTTTGTGTGTGTGTGATTTTTGTTTTCTTAGAAAAATCAAATACAAAAATATAAATCAAAACCACAAAAATAGAGTCTTTTTCTAATTATCAGTTTACATTTATTTAGAAAAGAATATGTTTATGCACTATGTGAGAAATGATAGTACATTAGTGAGATCAGTTGCATACTTCACTCATTAATAAAGTCTGACATGATCTGATATGCTGTGTAGACAATATCATACTATTATACTGAAAAAGTAAATTCTTGTGATCACACTAAATCTTAATGCTTGTGTGTATTCATCTGAGTACTTTTGAGTTGTTTTGGCTTATCAGATTGATTGCTTGTTAAGTTACACCACTCACACTTGTTGATAATGTGTTTAATCATGAGATCTGTTACAAAGCATCATATCACTTCTCTGTTATGAGTCATCATAGACCTGAAGTGCTGAGATATCCTTTGTTGTAAGTGATTACAGACCTGGATTATCTCTTTGATGCAAAAGATGCCAATGTGCACAAACTATTCAAATGAATAGTCAGAGCTGATCAAATGGTTATCCATGATCATTCTCTATTAATTTAAGTAACATGAACTCTGGTGATACATATCTTTCAGGTAATAAGTTGAGTATGTGTTCTTTCTTGCATGTCATGATGATGGTTGAGCTCTCTCAGTCTCTGTATGATTTACATCATGTCATATCTAAAGCTACCCTAATCAATCCAAGAATTGAAAAAGTAAGTGAGTTGATAATTTGTCAAAAACACTCATTGTCTGTCCTTAGATCTTGTGTCTCCTTTGCCGTGATATCACTGACCTGGAACACACTTGATCAGGATTTATTCATTGTATATATTAGATTTTGATTCTGCTTTCATTTTGATTTTATTCATGTTTTTTGTGTGTGAAGGCAATGTCACAATGAAATGTGTGATCTTATTATCTTACCTAGGAAACTTATAAGTTTTATAAACTTAAAAGTTTAGGGGGAGTAATAAATGAAAGAGTTGTTCTCAGAAAATCAAAATCAAAGTTAAAATGTTGAATTGAAAGAATGATGCTATATGTTCAAAGTATATGTGTAATTTGAAAATGTAATTTTTGAAAAGTATAATATGAACCTACATAAATTTGCAAGTGAAAATGCTTCTGTCAAAAGTTGAAAATTAGATGACACGATTTTATGTTGAGACTAAAATGAAGGGACAAAATAAATGACACTTGATTTTATGTTGAGACTAAAACGAAGGGAGAAAATAAATTTTAAAAAATTAAACAACAAGTTAAAAAATAAAATTATAAAAATTAAAACAAAATTGAGAGTGCAAAATGCAAAAAGTTCAAAATTGAGGGACTAAAAGGTAAATTTTGAAAAATTCAAAATTATGCTTAAAATTTTTAAATATTAGTATGAAATATTACTAATATGTTTAAACAGTGTGCAGGTGAAGAATTTGGAAACATAAGTGTAAGACTCATGAAAGTGAACTCATGCGCCTAAACAGTGTGCATACGTATAAATAGGAGAATGATGAATTTTCATGAATTATACAAGTGTTTGGGCGTTTGTCACATTCCCATGCGTCTAAACAGTTGTAATAAGTCCATGGAATTATACAAGTGTTTGGGCGTTTTTCACATTCCATGCGCCTAAATAGTTGTAACAATTCTATGAATTTAATCAAGTTTTGGACGTTTTACACAAACCATGCGCCTAAACAGTGAATGAGTCAGACTTTAAGTATTAGACGTTTCAGGAACTCCATGCGACTGAACAGTGCAAAAGCGCCTAAAACAGTGCTTATGCGTCTGAACAGTTCTTATGCGTCTGAGTGAAAACGCACAAACAGTGCTCATGCGTCTCAAAAGTTAGTGAATTTTAGGGTTCCATTCGCACAAACAGGGCTCATGCGTCTAAAAATTCACTTGATATAAATTGAACACTTACATTTGTTTTCTCATTCACACTCAAAATTTTCCACACACAAGTCTCTGAACTGTCAAATATCAGTCATCATCGAACTCTCAGATACACTTTGATTGCATCAAATCTTGTTGATTGTAGATATTATTTGGATCTATAAACGTAAGTTTGTGATTCAAATCTGTAAATTTTGATTAAATCATGATGATAGGTATAGGCATTTGAAAGCTATTTGGGCGTTCGAACACCATATCCTTCAAAGTTTAACTAATCAAATTTGAATCATATCTAAAATTGACTCTGGATTGTTGATAAGTATCAGATTGCGAGTAATTTGATATAAATTTCATCAACTGAAAGTGTAAATGATATTGATAATAGTTCGTCCAGTCTGTTCATCGATGGAAGAAGAAGATGAATAGACAGATTCAAAATAAAAAAAAATAAAAAATAAAAAGTAAATAAATCAAAATTCAAATGGTTGATAATAAATTTAAAATGAATAAATTTTAATGTTTAACAAATTAAAATCATAATTCAAAGTAAAAATCATAAGACAACAATGAATTTAAAGTTATAAGTCAAAATTGCAAATTCATATGTTAAAAGTTGAATCTCATTAATCAATATTTCAATGTTCTCATAATATTTTCTCTATGTTTTGCAGATGGCAGAATTGAAGTTTGAGCCAAAACATAATGTTGCTGCATACTTAGATGATGAAAACAGAGAAGCTATTGGTTATGAAGAGATTATTCGATTTTTGCTTAGAACAAAATATGTCTATGCAATGTGTGCAAGACCAATGATTAATAGAAGATTGATCAAAAGATTTTGGAGAACTGCAGAAATCGAAAGAGATGAAGAAGGGAACAAAGTTCTTAGAGCTTCTATTACATGAGACAGAATGCTTGAAGTTTCGGAAAAAGCAATCAAAATATCTCTAAAACTTGGTGAAATGACCCAGAAGACTTGTCTGAATATACCTTTAATGAATGTAGAGATGTATTTCTACAAATGGGTCATCCTGATCACTTCCCTAAGAAGCAATTCTTCAGAGCACGAGTATATAAACATTGGAAGCTGTTGTGCTATATATTTCAACCTTGCATGTCTAAACGAAGTGCTGGTTGGGATTCATTCCCAGTAGACATTGCATCTCCTATTATTGCTTTAGCCACAAATAGAAGATTCAACATGGCTAAGTGGTAATGAATGGATTCATATTTAATCTTGAAAGAGGAAAGAGAAATAAATACTTGATGTATCCAAGATTTCTCCAATTGCTTATTAATGAAGAGAATCCACATCTGTATGCTGAAGGAGTTACAGGAAATAAGCTGCAATTAGAGCATATGTCAGAAGCTGTGTACAAAAGACTGGCAATGATTACTAGTGCTCAAAACATTCTAGTATTTGATTATATCAAGAATGTATCTATGAATGAAGTAGATATCAATCAACAACACTATCATCTATCTGAAGATGAACCACTAGATCCAAATGATCTCATTGAGGATGTTGAAGATGATATGAGTGATGATGATGATGAAGAAAGTGAGGATGAAGCTACTGAAAGCTCATTTGATGAAGAAAATGATGATAACAATGAAGATGATAATAATAATGATGATAATGAAGAAAGTGAGGATGAAGCTCCTGAAAGCTCATCAGATGAAGAAAATGATGATAATAATGATGATGATGATGGTAATGATGGTGCAACTGAAACACATCAAGAAGAAAATGATGAAAGAAATGAGGATGATACTGTCAATGAACCTCAAAACTTGGCTGAAGAAACCAATTATGCTGATATTCATGCTGATGCTGTACATGAAAGAGATTCACAAAATCAAACCATTGATTTTGATTTCATGACTGATATGTTATATGATCCAGTTTTTGAAACTGAAGTGAATGAAGAAGTTGAAGAAATTCGTGTTAGTACAACACACAATGTGTCTGTACAAACAGAGGAGACAGTAGATATTGATGAGATGGAGAAATTGAATGAAGAAAATTTGATTAAAGAGAGAGAAATTGAAGAGTTGAAAGTTGAAAATGAAAGGATGAAAGAGATGAATATATCTCTTGAAAAAGAAATTCAAAAGCTAAAGGATGAAAATTTGAAGTTGACTGAAGAAAATGCATTGAAAGATGAAAAGATTGTGAGTTATGCCAAAGATAAAGAAGATGTCATCAAAAACTTTGAAGTAATGATAAAGGACTATGACATTCTTAAAGAGAAATTCAACAAACTAGCAGAAGAGGATGAAAAACTAAAAGATGAATTACTGAAGGAAAAAGAAGCTCAAAAACCTATCTCACTAGATCAAGTGATAAGTGCTGAGATGAGTGTTGAAGAAAATCTTGAGCAGCTCAAAGGCAAAAGAAAAATCGATGAAGTAGCAGATACAAATCTAACTGAATCATCTTCCAAAGTGCAAAGAACTAAAGAAAATGTTGAAGAACAAAACATTCAAGAACAGAGTGAAGCATTAGAAGATATTGAAGAAGTGTATAATGATGATTGGTATGATGAAGTTTTGGATGATGAAGATATTGATGAAGCTCAATTTGTATCACATTTCTCTTCACAAGAACAAACTCAAGAACAAGACAAAATTCCACAAGACTTTGAAGACAGATATAACTATCTTGGGAAGATGAAATACAATCGAGTATTTTTGAATGGACTGACAGTTTCTCAAATAAATGATGAATATGAGAAATGCATTTCTGCAGAGTCAATTGCACCTGTTGATCCAAATGAGATTGTGATTGAGCATGGTGAATGGAATAGAGCAAAAGAGAGTATTAATGTAGAAGAACTATCAAGCTCTGAGCTGCACCATCCCGATCCAGATGATATGAGTATTCTAGCTTTAAGATCATGGTTGCAAGCTAGGAATTATCCATGGAGAATACTGAAAAGATTACAATCTGTATCCTTGAGGAATCTTGTCAGAAGTTTTCAAGAAACAGAGAAACAATCGAAGAAGATGATTATACTTGATACAGATAATCCTCAATATCTTGAAATTACAAAAAGAACAAGAATGTTAAAGCCACAATAGATCAAACAAATGGCAAGAAAGACAGATGCACATGCTCAGAGGAAAGATTTGATTGAAATGTTTGATGATCCTGAAAGGCAAGCATACAAAGCCTCATCTGAACAAAGGCAAATTTTTGATAATTCAAGCTCAACTGGAGACTTGGTAAGAAATGTACTACAACGAGGACAATCAGTTGCTGAATTGTTAAATGCTATGATTGCTCCTGATTTTACAAACCAAGTAAAGATTATAGCATGGAAGTATGATGAAGTATTTGATGCATTTTTGATAAAAAGAGTAAATGCAGTATATGATGTATACTCTACTATCATAAAACTTCCAGTGCAAGATCTAAAAGAGCTAAATAGATTACCTCTGATCAATCCATTTGATTCTAAACGTGGCAAGATGATGGTAGAATTATTTAGAAGATGATTGGATAGATCAAGTAATTTTCTTAAAACAAGATGTGATCAAGAGGATAAAGAATACTTTGTTACTTTGAAGAAGAATAAAAAGCTCAAACGATTACAGTCTGAAGAGGAACATTCAATGATAGAATTTTGTGACAAGTATTTTGAGAAGCTCACAACTCCTGGTCTGAAAGTGATTGATGATAATCAAAACTCAAAGCCAATTCTCAGATGGTTTTATAACACTGAGACTTTTGAGCTTAAGTTGGTCCGAAATCTCGAACGATGGGATGAGAATATGATTATTTTATTTGGAGTTTTTGAACTAAAGCTATAACATCATAGCTATATATCATTTTTGTCTGTACAAAAGTTTGAAAAAGTATCTGCATAGATAGCAGAGCAAGACAAGAAGTATTTCATTTCTATCATCAATGTGATGAATGCAGCAATGGAAAGAATATCATTGAGAAAAGCTCTTGCTTATGCTAATATTGTAAAGAAAGATATAAAAGACATTGAATTCATGAGAATTTCAAGGAAAGGAGTATTAGAAGTATACTCAAAGGAAAGTCAAAATCCTATTGAGTTATATGCTAATATTGATATCTCATGTCTTTCAAAAGATACATTGGAAAGAATGAACAAGATGGAGATTAAGACAAATGAAGCAAAACCAGAACAAGGCATTCTTGCTAGCAAATTCAAGTCTGCTATTTCTAGTGCTTTGAAAGAACTGGAGATGTACAAACAAAAGCCAATGTTCAAGATCAAGGAAGAACCAGAAGATTTCTTTGAGTGATGAAGGTAAAAGTTGAAGATAAAAACTGAAGATGGAAGCTGAAGAAAAAGAAGACAAGATTGAAGATTTTGAAGACCAAAGACCATGTAAATCTTAGGGGGGGTATTGTTAGTGCTCTAGAAAGATTAACATGTTGTCTTTAGATGTCTTTTTAATACTTTGTAATAGTATAGGGACTAGTTTTGTAATTAGTTAGTTCCTTTTTGTTTTATTATAAATAGCTTAGACTTACAGGTAGTAAGTAGTTAGTTGAATTTGAACCTGCTTACATACTTTGTAATTTGTCTTTGCTTGATATTAATGAAACTATGAATTTTGTTGATATCTTGCTTGATTTGATTACTTTGTTTGTATTTCATTGAATTGTGTTCATACATCATCACAGATTGGTACATTTGATCCTATCAAAACCAATGCCAACGGAGATGAGCATATCATTGGTACACACAAAGAAAAAGGGTAGTTATCTAAGAGTTTGTGTGGTGACAAGCATTGAGTTTTAATGATAAGTGAAATTATCCAATTGAGTATAGTTTAAGTTCTCCTAAGATTATGCTACGAACAAACATATCCACCACTAGAAAAGAAGCTATTACATCTGTACGGGGAAACTTGTCACATGTCTTCATGGTATGCTTAACTAGTCGAAGGGGAGGTTTTAACCAACTAAATGAAATGGACTTTTCAGCCTTCATATCTCTTATTATGGATTAAAACATCAATTATTCCAAGACTTTGTTTTCCAAATTTAAAGGAAATCTGAATGGGGCAAAGGAGAATTATCAAATGTTTCTTGATTAATCCAAATGATTATTAACAAAAATCATTCAATTCATGTTGCCACTATGGATACCTTCACCATAAAAAATTATAAAGCCTTATTTATCTACGAACAAGGCTATGAATAAAATGTCATCCTAGATGAGCCTAAAAGGATTTTATCATCTATAGAAGTTTGGTAGTTTTTATGAGACAATAGGTGTTAAAAATCAAGCAACAATAAACAATGGAATATTGCCTGAGGAACACGAAACAGAGTGAGCTAATAACTAAAGATATTGAAAGGGTTGATGCTTGAAAAACTAATAGTTTAACATAGTACATACTAGTGAATTCATACGAGTTTGAAATAATGAAGAAAAAGAAAGCCACAAAGAAGCCTCATCTCTCAACTTCTTCCTTACAATCAAACAATGTCGAGTATGATCCCACTATGGAATTAATGTTTAGGAAGAGAAGCAAAAGAGACCTAAGGTTTAGAGTGACTATACTTGAAACCGAGACGACACCAATTACAGAACCACAATTACAACAATACCTTGAACAACAACAACAATCATGACAACTACAACCACAATCATAGTAACACATACAGTCTAACCCAAGTACTATTGTTCCTGAAATATCTTCTGGTGCTTTAGGTTCCAGACATGCTCCACCACCCTCTCCTATAAAGATGTTGTTAAGTTTATTGTTACTCTACACAAGCACAAAATGAAAAGATAAAGGCAAAAGACTAGTCGACCCCAATCAGGTTGATTCTATTGATATACATCAGTTACAACAATGTGTGAATTCTCAGATTATTAGCAACAACAAAGTAATAAGATTAGAGGCAAACCTGAGTTATGTGATCACTTTGTTACATAGCTTTAGGTAGAAAGTATAATCGGTTAGTCCAAGTCAAAGGGGAGGAAATGATGATAATAATGATGACGAAAATGATCAAGGGGGGCAAAAGTGATGTTGCATAGAGTATAGAGGCCAAAACAACTAGAGATCTAGAAAAAGTAAATAAGCCCATTGATTGTCCAATTGATTAACCTGAATCATGCCAAGATAAAGCTGGATCAAGTAGTGGGGTTGGAACCAAGTCTTTTGAATAATTTGTCTTTGAGTTTGAGGGATATATTGGAGCAAGTTTTGATGATATTCTAAACTCCCAACCAAATAAAGCTATGACTGAAGCCAATGAGCTTAATCTGGCTGTTGATCAAATTATCATTGATATTGAGTATAATGTGAATATATTTGAGAATTACCCTATAGTTGAAAAAGAGAAAGCTTCTGAGACATCATCCACTCCAGCACTTGAAAAAGGGAGTTAACATGATATAACTAGTCATCCATCATGGTTGGGCATACCAAGACCACCAAAATAACATCATTTTATTAGTCCGATTGATGAATATTTTTGGCACTAGGGGTGATCGTTGAGGGAATGATGGTTGGATGTTTGATAAAGAGAGATATGTGTGTGGTGAAATATTGTCATCTGGATTCCGAAGCAAATTTTCTTTGAGTTGTGTAAAATTTCCGAAGTAACTTTCCTTTGTGCTTTATGCATGCATGTGAGAGCCCTTTGTTTGCTTTGGTTGCATCAACCTCTAAGTGTAGACCTTACAAACTCCCCTTAGGCCGATGCTACCAAAACACAAGATATTATACATATATTGATAGTCCTTATCAGGATCAAGACCATTCCTTTCTTTATCATTTGGTCAGGCTCCCTCATACTCTTATAGTATCTCCTCATGTCAAAGAGATAATGCAGAGGAAGGTAAAGTATGTCTTGCTAGAAGTAGATATCTTAACCTCCTTGATCTCTAATGATATACCATCTTTCTAAATTAGCAACACATATCTAGGAGAAGATGGGTCTCCCAACAGTAAAAGGCTCTACATAGGTTGGACTTGGTTGAGCATGCTCTTATTGAGTAACTTTAGGATGCTCTAACTCATCCTGAGGTATAGAGGTGGATGCCTTGGAATTCTTATTCTTCTTCTTCTTCTTCTTCTTCATGTCCCTCTTTATGGCCATCCGTTTCTTCCTCTTTCCAGACTTTAACTTAGGAGACTAGCCTTCAACACCAGCTTGTTCATGAATGTATTTCTTAGTTGAGTCCTTTTCCCTCGCAGGTTCAAAAGGAGAGGGATCAGAACCCTCTTCTTCTTCTTCTTATTGTCCCTCTTTATGGCCATCTGTTTCTTCCTCTTTCCAGACTTTAACTTAGGAGACTAGCCTTCAACACCAGTTTGTTCTTGAATGTCTTCCTTAGTTGGGTCCTTTTCCCTCACAAAGTTAAAAAGAGAGGGATCTGGACCCTGCTATGGATTCGATGATGAAGTTGGCTATGGTCCTGCGCTAGGTCCAAGTTGTGTTGTCTCTTGTGGTTCAACCTTGACCTCAACTTCAAGTGTAGCCTGACTTGGTGGAGAATGCAAGTCAATAAGCTCACATCTTTTGATCTTCTGCTTGATCAGTCTAATGTGCTCATCCATGGTGGATAAAGACATTGGAACAAGCCTCCATCTAGAGAATCCATATAGCTTGAAGAAGCTCACAATCTTCTGCTCAGTTGCCACAACCTCCGTCTCAGGTATTTCTTGAACTGGGGAGAGAATTGGAGCATGCATGTAGAGTCTTTTCCCCCTCCTTTCTTTTTTGATCTTGAGGATCATTCTGCATCATCTGCCTCCTTTCTCTCGTTTGACAACTATGCGTCAGCTAGTTTATTTAACTCTTGCAAGGGAAGAGAGATGAATTCATCAATGTTATAGTTTCTTGTCCCCAAGTAGTTTAATCTGGCTGCCCTTAACTCATCATCTTGAGTGTTTGGTCTGGGGGCAGCGCTGATTCCAGCTTCCATAAAGAATGGGGACCAACTTGAACTATTTCCCCTTTTCTTCCTCTTCCTCTCTCTTTCCTCCTCCTCAATCTCCTCAAGAGTTAGTTTTCTTTTCCATTTGTCACGCACAGGCCTAGGTGACTCGGGGTGGAGAAAGCTTTGGTGTTTATTACTTGGTTCATCACTTAAGCTCTGACTAAAGAGAGGTTGTGAAGCACCTTCATCGGCTGGTGACTCACTGAGGGTAGAAGATGTTGAAGTAGTTCTTGTCTCAAGGTTCATAGGTTCTATCACTACGCATTCAGTCAAGGTTTCCCCTTTGAAGTTAATCTTAGGGTCCACCTTAACATCCAATTGACCAATGAAATCTTAAACAATCATGTATTGGATCGTCTTAGTTAGTCTGACAGCTTGCGTGTTTTGACTTGGGTTGGCAAGTGACATATGAACTAGAGTAAGACTCTCATAGTACTTCAGGGTATGAAAATTGAAGACTTCTTGTTGCCCCTGAAGTTTAAGGAGTATCATGGCTCTCCTGTGAGCATGATACCTCCACCCTAATAATTTATTTTCAGCATCATAGGGTGGGGTAGGCATAGACCTGGGATACCCTCCTCAATCAGACTTTGTATGAGTAAATCCATATGAACATGGACTTGAGAAGGTTACTAAGTATTGACAAGTACAAGTCCGGATGGTGAATCTCTATGTCTATACTCTAAGAAGCACTCCCAGGTTCTGTAATTGCAGGTAGAACTTTCACCCATTTTTTAGTAGCATCACACTCTTGCATAAGTGAGCTAGAGGTTAGGTCCACCACATCCACTGGTTCTTATGGCCCTGCTTGAGTCATCCGGAGTGGACCCTCAGCTAACTTGCCACTGGTTCTTATGGCCCTGCTTGAGTCATCCGGAGTGGACCCTCAGCTAACTTGCCCTTGAGATCGGTGATCTCAAGTTGCTGGTCATTGACCCTCTTTTATAAGGTAGTCACCTGAGATTCCAAGTGACTAGCCTTTGAGACTAAATAGGTGCAACTTTTAGCCACATTGTGCACCTTTATTTTCATATTCCAATCACAGGGGGATGAGAGAATCGGACAAAAGTCTTCTTCCTCATCACTAGCACTAAGTTCATGGCTACTGGATTTCCCTTTTACCATGACAACTTCAATTGAAGTATCAATGGGCTGGGTTGCCATGGTTGAGGTATTAAAGATGTAATCACTTGTAGAAGTGAGAGCCTCTTCCATATGGACCTCCTAAACAAGTTTAGGGAGATCCACCTCAATCGTGGGTGGATGATGTGGGCTAGACATGGTTGAGTCAGGAGCAGTTATCTCTCCTTAAGCAGGGGTGAAGAACAGAGACTCATAGTACTCACTGAATCCCATGTCTTCATCATCATATAATTCAAGGTTGGGAATTGGTTGGCTAAGAGCAAGGCTGGGGATGGTAGTTTTCCCCTAAAGGTTGTTCATTAGAGTTTTAGACTCTGAGTGAAGGTTTAAGGCTGTAGGGGTTGTGAGCTCATTAGGCTGAGCACGAGGAACCTCAGCACTGATTAATGAAGTGATTGGAGTGGTTTGCTCCTAGTGAGAGCTCCAGTATCCACTTCCTCCTTCATGGGTGAGGATATGGGGTCCTGCACAACCTGAGTAGCTTATGTAGGGGTTTGTTTGGATCTTCTTGAGTAGGTGAGGGTAATTTATGGCTATGTGGGTGGTTCAGATGTAGAAGGTGTGGGTTCAACACTAGCTAGTACTGTTACGTTGCCAATGTGTTCAATGAGCTCTAACATTTTTAGGACTAGGGTTGTTTCTACCCTTGAGAAGCCCATAGTGGGCTTGCTTATTGTCTTGAAGATGTCAAACTTCATCTGTCTCATTTTAAGAACATTACTTGTTCCCTTTAACTGTGAGCCTAGTTCACAATTAAGAATGTGTTGAACATATCTAGGAACATGTAATATTATAAAGAGTCTAAATTTGCAAGAAAATTTGTATATACAAATTAAGAGTAACTGAACTTAACACCTTGAACCATGCCATGGGCTATATAGGAAAGATCCTCTGGAATTTGATCCAGCCTCCATGCTTGTTTGATAGATAGTGCATGACATCATGGAGGATGTACTTCCACTGGGAGGAGACCTTTCCTTTCCTGAAGGTTCTTACTAAGTAATCACCCTCATAGCCCATCTGCCTAAAGGACTGGTTCATAGCAGATTTTGGGAAGGACAATTCGCCTTCTTCATCATCAAGCCTAAGATGGGTGTTTATGGTGGCTGAAATGATGAAAACTATCATACATTGCACTATGATAGACAATGCCTTCTCCTAATCAATAATGACCTCTTGAATGGTCCTCCAATACTCCAAAAGTTGATCTTCATATAATGGAGGATCTACGGTGAAGGAGGTAAAGTAGTTTGATAAAGTCAAGAATCAGCAAACACCTGAGAAACGAGCATCTTTCTCAGATGTTAATAGAGCAACCTGATTGTGTTCCCTGTGTAAATGCATGGAGAAATCTGGTTGGTTTCATGGATCAGGGCTGACCATTTGAGATTAGTTTTTTGATGAAAAAAGGTAAGAACAAAGGAGGTTTGGTGGTGTATTTAGGTTAGAAAGATTTGCAGATGAGAAAGAAAGTGAAAGAGGGGGATAAAGGATTTGCACCGGATAAACATTTGTTACAGTCGTGAAATACGTGCTGTTAAGGATGTATGTATATGAAATGGATTTGAGACAAAGTTCATGCAAAAGGATAAACTTTCACATCTGGATGTCGGTCCCACCCCTAAAAAAGCGCACACTAAGTAACTTTACTTGGAAGTCGAAAATCTTCCGAAGGTAATTTGTCTTCAAAAGTATACAAAAGCTTCCAAAGCCAAGTTTTACATCAGATATCTATTTGGTGTCGAAAGAGATTAAAACTAGGAATTTTTAGTCACAAGAGAATAAACCGTCCGAGGCCTAATTGCTTTCAAAAGAAAATTGTCCTTCAAAAACATATAAGTACATAGAAGGATATTTAAGCTTTGGAAGATATTTCAAAATTTCTTTCCAAGGTAAACTTCTTATAAGTAGGTATTAGTTTTGAAGACATAATGTTCTTCCAAGTCAACTTAATGTCTTCCGAGAGGAAATATGTTTAAACTTTCCAAAATACTAAGGAATATCATTTGAAAAGTTCTCTTTCAAAGTAAACTGGCTTATGTAGGTAATGATATAGACAACTTAGCAGAAACATAATTTAAAAATAATCTTGAGTTTAGTTTAAGAAAATCTACTCAAATTTAATCATCTCACTAGCTAATAGAAGATATTTAAATCTCTGTTCATCAACAACACTGGTGAATAGATCCGCATATTGTTTATTTGTGTTAACTTTGACTAGTTTTATCAATCCTTTTTCAAAATCATCTCTAATAAAATGATACCTGATGTTGATGTGTTTTGTCTTTAGTGTTGCATCACTTCTCTGTGATAGAGATAGTAATGTTGTAGTCTGTGTGGATGGGAGTCTTTTTGAAGTTGAATTCACAGTCTAACATCTGATTCTGATTCCAAAGCACTTAAGCGCAAAAGCTAGCAGCAACAATGTACTCAGCTTCAATAGGTGCGCTGACACACAAGATTGTTGCTTGCATTGCCATGAGACTATCCTTCCACCAAGGAATTGGCATCACCCTGATATAGGCTTGGTAGTCATATTGTAGCCACCATACTTACTATCTATATAAGCATACAGATTGAAGTTAGTATTAATTGGATACCAAAGGCATAGTTTTGGAGCAGCTTTGATATATCTAAGAATCCTCTTGACATCAACTAGGCGTGACATCTTGGGATTGGCTTGATAACCTGCACAAATGCATGTGGGAAAGATGATATCAGACCTACTGCCTGTGAGGTATATAAGAGACACAATCATAGCCCTATAGAGATGTTCATTCACAAGCTGTCCCTCATTATCATGTCCAAGGGAGTGGTTTCTGGCTATGGATGTCTTTACAACCTTACAATCAGTTATGTTGAATCTTATAATTATGTCTTGTACATAGTTGACTGACTTATGAAGATGTCATTGTCAACCTGCTTCACTTGAATTCCTAGAAAGAAATTGAGTTCCCCCAAGGCACTCATTTCAAATCTATTATTCATTAGCTTCTCAAAGTTTTTGCATAGTTTTAGATTTGTTGACCCAAAAATAATATCATCCATAAAAACTTGAACCAACATCAAGTCATTCCAATTCCTTTGATGAAGAGTGTTTGATCAATAGTACCCCTCTTGTAGCCATGCTGACAGAGATACTGATATAGTTCTCATACCAATTCCTTGGAGCTTGGTGCAGCTCATAAAGAACTTAATCAAGCTTGCAGACAGAATCAGGATGATCAGGATCTACAAAGCCAGATGGTTGTTTGACAAAAATCTCCTCATCAATCACCCCATATTAGAAAAGCACATTTGACATCAAGTTCGTAGACCTTGAAATCCTTGGATGCAGCAAAAGCTAGGAATATCCTAACATCTTCAAGCCTTACCACTGGAGCAAAAACATGTGTGTAGTCAATCCCTTCTTCTTGTGTGTACCATTGAATAACTAGTCTAACTTTGTTCTTGATGACAAGTCCTCTATCGTCCTTCTTATTCCTAAATACCCATTTGGTATCTATGGTAGTCTTTCAATAAGGAAGAGGACATAAGTTCCAAACCATTTTCCTTTTGAATTGAAGCATCTCCTTTTTGTAACACCCCGAAAAGTCAAACGAGTCATTAAGGATAATGGGCTTAATTATTGGGTATTTTAATAAGGTAAAGAAATGGTCATGGGCTAAATTAGGCTTATTGGGTAATGGCCTATGGGATTAAAGGCCCATAATCAGCCCTTAACCACCCAAACTGGCCTTCATCTTCCTCATTGCAACCCTAGCCACCAAAATTCATAGAGAGAGAAAGTAGAGAGAGAAAGTGAAGAAAACTCAAGATTTGAAGCTTCCAAGGTTAAGAGATTGAAGATCTGGGTGTCGGAGCATCAAGATCTAAGAAAGAAGCAACAAATCCAGGTAAGAATCGACCTCTAAACCCTTTTGTAGATCAAACCCGGATTCTAGGGTTTTGGGTTTTGAAATGTTGCAAAGAATCGCATAAAGGTCACATTTTTACGTATGAAAACATGTATAAAGCTTAGATTTAGCCTCATGGATGATAAACTAAGATATTGGACGCAAAAAGTTATGATTTTGGGTTAAAAACGGACTGGATCATAATTTTTATGCGATCTGCGAAACTGTATATGAATCTAGCGAATTTGCATATTCAATCAGCGAAACTATGAGGACTTCCTGCGAAACTATAGTTTCGCAGGTAGTTTCGCAGACATGGTTTTCCAACGAAAGTTGGGCGAAACTGGTAGCGAAACTGGCAGCGAAGATGCCAGCGAAACTACCAGCGAAGTTGCCAGCGAAACTAGCAGCGAAACTGCTGGTGAAACTAGCAGCGAAGCTGTTGGCAATCTAGCTGCGAAATTGCTGATCTTGTAGCGAAATTAGCAGCGAATTTAGGCAGAAATTAACCCCTTTAAGTGTTAGCTTATCTGCAAGCTATGTAGAGTGATCCTAGCCTTGTAAGCTTAGCCTAGAAGTTATTCGTGGTATCCAGGTGAGTTCTAGATCCCCTATTTATAGGTTTTCCATGTTTTGGGGCTATTATGCATACTAAATATACGTTTTTAAATGACCAAGTTTTTAAGGGATTTTAACAGGAAGAATGATTTTTCTATAAGTAAATATGCTATATAAATGTTTAAATATAAAAATTTTTCGCGTTGACCTGGCAGCCCGACCCCAGCCAGGGGCGTTGCCCCTTGGACCCCACTAGGGGCTGCTGCCCCTAGGACCCTGCTGTCAGGGGCTGCTGCCCCCGAACCCCCGCTGTCCCGCGGCGGGTCGGTTATGTTTTATGATGATTAGTACTTGGTATGTTGTGTACTTAATAAATTAAGTATTATATATTAAAGTGGAAGGTGATATTAATGAAAAGTGAAACTTAATGAATGTTACCCCCAGGCCCGTTTGATGATGAAAAGTCTTGCAAGCACTATGATAGACTTCACTTATGTGAGTCTGATGTATGATGATGGATCTGTATTCATGAGCGGGCTATGTGCATTGCAGTGCGGATCAACTGTTGGGGGTTAGCTACCGTATTCATGTGTACCGACAGGGATTGGCATTTGTTGTCAATCAACATGGAGCTCTTGCTTTGTGCAATCTCGTTTATGATGAAAGTGAAAGATAATGAAAGAATGAAAGATAATGAAGATGCTTATTATGATGCTAGTTATGTTATGTACTATGATGTATGCATGGTAATTATATGAAGGATAAAGTTTATATTTTCTTATATTATTTTAAACTAGAACTCACTCAGCGAAGCTGACTTTTATGCATAATAGTTGGCAGGTAAGTGCTGATGCTGAGGATGGCACACGGAGCTACTTGGGGAGCTATGGATGGCATTCCTATTTATGAAATCTTTATTGTAATTTAAGAACAAGTAATATATTTTGTTTGCAATTAAAGGACAAATGTATGAGTACGATATGGTTTCTAAGTTTTAAATGAATGTCTAATTATTTCCGCTGCAATGTTTTGTTATTAAACTGATTTTATGCTATGATTAACCAACTGTGAGGCTTTCCGGGAACGGGGCCTTACACTTTTACATTGCTTCAAGCCAACTACCATTGTTCGAAGCTTCATCAACTTTCTTGGTCTCTATCTAGGACAAGAAACAAGAGAATAGAAAAATATTTTTGTCACCCACCACTTTAGCACACTTATCAAAAGAAGTTTTATCCAATGTGTGTGTGTCATCATTACTGTTGTGTAAGGTCCAGTTCGCGGGACGCTCACAGTTGGACAATCATCGCACATAAAACATTAAACATACATTTAAATTTACTAAAAATATCACAGTGTAATAATTAATAAACCATTCCATATATTAGTGACCACTTTTGCAATTTAATATATCATTGTTAACAGTTACAAAATATTATCGTTTGCATTACATCATAAAAACTTCATAGTTATACAAATAGATGCCATCCAAAATGCCAAGTAGCTGCCACGTGCCATCCTCAGCAACACCTCACCTGCCATCTGGAAAATAAATAAAAGTAAGCGTTGCTGAGTGAGTTATAGTTTTATAAATAAAATACTTTACTTTGTTCTTAAAACCATTCTTTACATTCATTTGCGATCATACATCATACGTACACATAGATAATCTTACTATTATCTTTCATCATCATTCGCCATCGTATGTTATTCGTTATCATTCATTATCATGATTCATTTCTTCTCTTTCGTATCGTTCATTCCGTACATACATCATTAACCTTTACATTCATTCAGACCAATGCCATGTGCTACACCCCACCGTCATGCATAAAGCAGGTACTGGGCCGGAGTATATAAATAGACTCCCAAACATTGTGCCCGGTGGCTGACCACAATACCAGGGTAAGCGGCAAGTATCCCATACGTATGGTCAATCACAAGGATTAGACCCTAGTGTGCATCCTTCCGGGGTAGCTAACCCACACACAGTTGAACTAACACCCTTCATTGGGTGTGAACCTCCTTTCGTTTGCTTGCAAGACTTTCCATTCATTCTATCATTAATGCATGCATTCATTCATTCTTTACGTTCCACTTTTCATTATCATTAACTTCTGCTTTTCATTACATAATAATTTACGTTCATTAGCATAATCACACCACGTAAAGCTACATATTCATACGCAAGGAACATAAATAAAACATAAAGTATACATACATAACATAATCACACATCATCATATAATCATCACACATCATCCACTCAAATACACATAGACATACATAAAAAGTACAAGTCATCATAGAATATAACCGACCCTCCGTGTGACAGGGGGTTCGAGGGCGGCAGCCCCTGACAGCAGGGTCGTAGGGGAAGCAGCCCCTAGTGGGTTCCAAGGGGCAACACCCCTGGCTGGGGCCGGGCTGCTAGGTCAGCGCGGAGAAATTTTATTTTTAGACATTTATATAGCACATTTTGCTATAGAAAAATCAATCTTCCTGTTAAACCTCTTAAAATATTGGTCATTCAAAAACAATTTGGTATGCATTTCCAGCCCCAAACAAGTTTAAAACCTTTAAAATAGGGGATCTTGTACTCACTTGGACCGATGAGTAGATTCTCAATCAAGCTTTCTTAACAAGGGTCACACTATGCAGCCTGCAGATAAGTTAACACTTCAAGATCACCAGATTCACTGCTAGTTCCGCCAGGAGTTTCGCTAGCAGTTTCACTGCTAGTTTCGCCCAATTTTCGTTGGAAATCCATGTCTGCGAAACTATAGTTTTGCAAGAAAACTCCATAGTTTTGCTGGACGATTGCATAATTTCGTTGGATGAACACCCAGTTTCGTGGAACGGGCTGAAATTACGAACCAACCCACTTTTAACCCAAAACTTCAATCTTTTACACCCAAAACCTTGGTTTATCATCCATGAAGCTATATCTAAGCTTTTTACATATTTTCTTACACAAAACATGAGTTTTGGATGATTCTTTGCCACTTTCAAAAATACCAAACCCTAGAGTCCGGGTTTACTCTAAAGAAACGATCAAATGATGTTTCTTACATGGATTTTTGGTCTTTCCTTGTTGTTTGGATGCCCACAAACACCAATCTTCAATCTCTTGATCAACCGAGCCTTGAATCTTCACCTCCTCTCTACTTTCTCTCTCTACACTCTCTCTCTAGAAGTTGAGTGTTTGAGTTGCAAATGATAGTGGCTCTAGCTGATCCGTTTATATATACCGGGCGTTCCTAGGACCTTAAACTCATCCACCACGTAACCCGAAAGGTTAACTCGGTCCATAATCCATTTCCTGCTTATTTTCATTAAATAATCCCGACTAAGCACATTATTATTAATTGACTCGTTTTGACTTTATTCCGGGCGTTACATGTTGTCTTCCATGGAGTGGTTATCAGCATCATGAAATTCTTGATTACTACCACCAGCTCTGAAGATCATGCATAGGTTCGACTCACCTTAGATTAGAATGTTTATTTTTGCTTGTAATAGGTCTTATGTTAGTTTCCTTTTGTATGTTATTAGCTTTATATAGTTTTTCAGTCCAGCGAAACTGTGAGTGAAATTATAGTTTCGCTCACAGTTAGCTGTTTAGTTCGCCGGGCGAAACTGCTATTTGGCGAAACTACAGTTTCGGCAGAACAGTTTTGCTGACAGCGAAACTGTTTGCGAAAGTAAGACTGCTATATATACTTATGTTCATTTTCATTGTGGTAAGTTTGCAAAACCCTAATCGTTGATCCTTGTTGCAAGTTACCATTTCTAAGCAGTAAATTCACAGAAATATCTTTGTGCTTTGAGGTTATTGAATGTTTTGATCTTTATTGTCTTATATTGAATGAGTTGTTATTGTTTTCAATCGTCATTGTTCATCTTGGTTAGTTTGTGTGTTTGATATTGAACGATTCATCATTTCATTTGTACTGTAATACGATCAAATGGACCAACAATATGCTATCAGAGCCTTAGTGCTCATGATTTGTTGAGTTTTTGGTTGTTTTAGTTCTATATCAAGTTTCCATCAATTTTCAGTTCAAAATAGTGTGTATTTCACATGGAAATTGATTGAGTTTTGCTAGTTATTGATTGGAGAAGCTCTGTTATTCATCAGTTCTCAAATTCATTGAGTTTTTGATGATTTCAAATTGATTTTGTGTTGAAAAGGGGTTCAAGGTTCGACCAGCGAAACTAGTGTTCTTTCAGCGAAACTGTGAAGTTCTTTAAATGAAACTACTAATGTTATCTCTATTGAAATTGTTTCTTGTAGTTCTGCGAAACTAGTATCTTTGAACAAAAGTTCACCGATGCTTGTGAAGGTTTAACAAGCGAAATTGCTGCCGAAAGTGATTTGGAACGAAAGTTCAAGCTTATTTTGTGCGAACTTATCGGCGAAACTAAGCTATTTGTGACATTCGGCTAGCGAAACTGCTGCCGAAATTGTCAGCGAAATTACACAGCTCAGCAAAATTATCTTTCTTAGCGAAACTGTCTGCGAATTTGCTTTTCTTCTGCGAAACTACTGCATTTTCAGCAAAATTGTCTCTTCTCTTGCTGAAACTACATCAAATTCCAGCGAAACTACCAAGTCAAAGTTAACATCTCTCACTCTTAGCTATCTTGAAAGTGTTACTCCCAATAGGCCACCGAGACTCATTAACGGAGATAATTCGAAGATTGGAAGAGATGTCTCAAAGCTTTCTTCTTTTACACTGGCCACAACCAATGGGAATCTATTATATCAGGTCCTCACATACCAACTGTCACTGTTGATGATGTTGTCTCTCAAAATAAGGACCCATCTACTTTCACTGAAAAAGATCTGAAGCTGATCGATCATGACCAGAAAGCTTTTGGTGCATTAACATTATGCCTGGCACCAGACATCTACAATCGTTTTGTTGAGCATAAAAATGGTAAGTCCCTTTACGATGCCCTATGTGAGTTCTATGATGGTAACGATGAACTGGTAAAGGATAAGTGCATTCAAGCAGAGAAGGAATTCAACTCTTTTTTTGGATACAAACATGAGAGTCTGACAGATCTCACAAATCGCTTTTTGACAGTTTAAGCACCTTAAAGAAATACGAAGAAAAGCTCTCCAACAGTGAACAAGTTAACATGTTACTAGACTCTCTCCCACCTCAGTGGAGCCTACAGGTAAGAATGTTAAAGCAAGAAAGAGGGTTACAAGTTAACATGTTACTAGACTCCCTCCCACCTCAGTGGAGCCTACAGGTAAGAATGTTACTAGACTCTCTCCCACCTCAGTGGAGCCTACAGATTACAAGTTGATGGATATTATCAATAAGCTTAAATCATTTGAGTTGGATATGAAGAGACGGGAATTTAACCAGACCATGATGCCTACATCTGGTTTTACTCAAAATGCTGCTTTATTATCATCCGCTGCAAGCTCTCAAATACAGAAATCAATTCAAGGAGGAGTTAATACAATCAATTTTTCAGGAGGAAACGTTAGTGTTGGGAGAGATTAGGCTAATACTAAGGAAAGTGTTGAAACTTCAGTTCCATCATAAACAATGGCTCTTTTTGGAATGTTTGTTCAAAGCTATGAAGCACTTGTGGCTGGAGAGTTGAAAGGGAAAGGAATGACAATGGAGGATAGGTGGATCCTGATGATCTAGAAGAAACTGACATTCAGTGGCAAATGGCAATGTTGACTCTTAGAGCTCGGAGATTTATGGAGCGCACTGGGCGTAAGAACTTCAGAGGGCAAAACTCTAATTCAAAACTAGGTTTTGATAAGTCTAAACTGAGATGCTTCAATTGTAAACAGTTGGGACATTTTAAACGTGAATGTCCATCACCAATTGTCACAGATTCCAATAGTTCAGAAGTTCCAAGATTAACCATTCAGAGGGAGAAGGAAGATATGAATCACAAAAAGGAGACAACCTTGATTTCCAACTTTGATTGGAGTGCAGAGGTTGAAGAGACAAGGATTGAGATAAATCATGCTTTGGTGGCTGAGTTTGTTAAAGAAAAAGGGAAGGAAGAAAGTGAAGATGGATTTGATACTTTCAAGGAATTCAAAGAGGAGGATGAGTTGTCTGTGAAAGAGAAAGAAGAGAAAGATGAGAGAATGAGAGAAGGTAAGTCTGAAGAACTAAAGCAGGAAGGAAGTTCATCCACTGAGCAAGGAAAGGATTATGATGGTGCTACTATCATTGTTGAGGAAAGCAAGTCAAGTACTCCGGTGTGCCAATGTGAAAAGGCTTTAGTAGTAGAAAAGGTGGTGATGGGACTTCCATATGAGGTAATTCAGGATATGTGTTCATCTTCTTGAAAAATAATATTATTTAGGATTCATAAAGCTAATCGGTTATTAATTGATAATGAAAAAGATTTAAAACGAATTCATTAGGAACTTAAAATCAACGAATCAAAATATTTTGTTAAATTAAATGAGGCTTTGAAAGAAATGATCATTTAAAACGAATTGTTTTGGAACGAAATGTTAAGATCAACACTTTGACTGAAAGAGTTGCTCTTGCTGAATTTGAAATGAGCAAACTTCAGTCAAAATTAGACAAATGGACCATATCAGGAATGAAACATGATGATTTATGTAAATCTCAACGGGGAGCTAGGATTTAAACGGGATTGAGATATGAAAATGTAAAGGTTTATCCTCCGCCTAGTACATGATGTTATTCTCCTATGCATGTTCCTCATCCTTCTAATGATTTAATCAAAACAGATATTGACAGTATGTCTACAGGTTTAGAGGGTGTTAATTCTAAGCACGTTCGTGAGGACTACGACTACGGACCAACTAGTGCACTTGGATACACTAGTATTAGTTCACCTGATTTTCAGTAGTCTGTTTTAGATCATAAGTCTAGTTTAAATTCTGTCTTTGTTTCTAGCTCACCTGTAACCGACACTGTCGCATCATGTTCTTATGATGTTTCTATTTCAACTTCAAATTCTGTACTCAGTGGTGATGCTTTTTGTTCTGATGATGATAATGGTGCAACTGATCTCTCTACAAAGACTAACGAGAGACTTTAAACTAACTGTTTTGATAAATTCTTTTCTCATCCTATTCCATCTTTTACTCCATTAAATATTTCTTTATCAAATAAAAGAACTGTTACTTCATCTGAAGCTAGCACAAGTGGTACTAGTTCCACTTGTACTTCAGATGATCATTCATCTACTTTTGTAAATAATAATTCTTGTTCAAATAAACTTCGACCTTGTGGCATGTATGGGACATTTAGTGACATTGATTCAAGTGTGTCTGAATGTGATGAGGAAATTCACATTGTTCATATTTCTATCTCATCACATCATAGACCTAGACACAAACCACATTGTTTCAGCTGTGGTCAAGAGGATCATCTTGTCAAGAATTGTCCTACACTTTTTCATGGTCATGTAAATAGAAACTATTTTGGAAATAAATTAACAAAATTAGTTAATAATTTCTTTTGCAAAAAATCTGCTTCTTCTAAAGTTAAATATGTTCAAACTTGGGTTCCTATTTCACCGGGTTAACCTGTTCTTTATTTGTTCACAGGAGTCATCCACTAAGATTGTAAACATCGTATGGCATGTAGATAGTGGATGCTCCAGACATATGACGGGGTTGAAAGACTTGCTTACCAATTATCGGATTATAAATGGAGGATATGTTGCTTTTGCTGGTGACAAAAAAGGTGGAAAGATGATTGGTCAAGGAGAAGTTTCCAATGGTTCTTTAACTTTGGAGAAAGTCAACTATGTCCCTGAGCTCGCGTTTAATCTCTTGAGTGTCTCTCAAATCTGCGATAAAGACATTCCAGTCTTGTTTAAATCGATTAATGTCTATTTTTAAAATCAGAGATTGATATTCCAGATGATTTGATTCTTATGCGTGCTCCAAGAAAGCATGATACATATCTTCTTGATATGAACTCAGGGGAGTCAAAGTCTACTTCAACCTGTCTTCTTTCAAAAGCTTCAACCTTTGAGTCTCTGTTATGGCATCGCCGATCGGGCCACGTTAATTTTAAAATAATAAACAAATTAGTCAAAA
This sequence comes from Flaveria ramosissima, assembly GCA_025215565.1. Classification (NCBI taxonomy): domain Eukaryota; kingdom Viridiplantae; phylum Streptophyta; class Magnoliopsida; order Asterales; family Asteraceae; genus Flaveria; species Flaveria ramosissima. The sequence goes on from CM046034.1 coordinate 35,697,878, forward strand.
ACAATCTTGTTAGAGGACTTCCTTTAAAAGATTTATCTGTGAACGAAAAATGTATGGCTTGTGCCAAGGGAAAACAACATAAAAAACCACATAAGCTCAAACTTGAAAATAGCATAACTTGTCCTCTCGAGTTGTTACATACTAATTTGTTTGGCCCAATCAGCGTTAATTGCTAAAAAATCCTTTTGTCTTGTTGTTACAGATGATTTTTAAAGATATTTATTGGTGAGATTTCTTGCTCACAAAGGGAGAGGTTGCTGAGGAGTTGCAGAAGTTAATACTTTCCATCGAGACGATTAGCAAGAGAAAGCATCTGGCCCTGAGAAGTGACAACGGTACTGAATTCAAAAATCAGATTCTTGATTCATTTTGTGCTCAAAAAGGAATTGTGAGACAATTTAGTGCTGCAAGGACACCTCAACAGAATAGTGTAGGTGAACGAAAGAATCGCACTTTTCTTGAAGCCGCCCGTACAATGCTGATAGAATCATCGTTACCCATTATCTTTTGGGCTGAAGCGGTAAATTATGCTTCATACGTTTTAAACCGGGTGTTGATAGTCAAGGACAAAATGAAGACTCCTTATGAACTTTTTCATAAACGGAAACCTTTAATTGACTTCTTTCGACCTTTTGGTTGTTCATGCACTCTTCTGAATACTCAATCCCAAAAGACAAAGTTCGGTGTCGTGTCTGACGAGTGTTACTTTGTTGGTTATTCTTCTTCTCAAAAGGCTTATCGAGTATATAACAAGAGAACACGTATCGTTCAAGAGTCATTCTATGTTGATTGGCAAGAGTCTAACTCTTCTGATGGTCGATCTGAACCAACATGGTTCTTTGACTCCGATACTGTGTTTTATTCTTTTAATCTTCCAGTTTTTGACGATGATGCGTCCATCTCAAATGTTCAAACGAATATTATTTCCTCAACCCCATCTCCTGTCGATTCCACCTCTTCAGCAAATGATGCCTTGTCAGTTGATGTTGGATCATCTTCTCCATCATTTGATCTTTCATCGATACCTGTTTCTACATCTCTTCCTTCATCACCAACATCTATCCCACCACAGCTTGTTCCATCTCTCTCACTCTCATCTACTCATTCACAATCTGTCAGCGAAACTGCTCCAAACTTCTTGCCTTTATCCACAGATTTCAAAACTTTGAAAGATCATCCTCATGCCAACATTATTGGATCTATCACTGATGGTGTACGGACGCGGAGTCAATCTGGTTTAATTAATATTTGTCTCTTCTATCGTTTTATCTCTCAATCTGTCCTGAAAAACATGCATGCCGCTCTCCAGGATCCTTGCTGGGTGGAATCAATGCAATTGGAGCTTCAACAATTCAGAAAACTCAAAGTATGGACTTTGGTTGACTTGCCTCCTAACAAATGGCCAATTGGTACGAAATGGGTGTTTAAGAACAAACCAGATGATCGTGGTGTTGTAGTGCGTAACAAGTCAAGATTGGTTGTGCAAGGATTTGCTCAAAAAGAAGGGATTGACTATACTGATGTCTTCGCTCCTGTCGCCCGTCTTGAAGCAATAAGAATTTTTCTCGCTCATGCTACTCATAAACAGTTCAAGGTCTATCAGATGGATGTCAAGTGTGCTTTCCTTGATGGAAACATTGATGAGGAGATATATGTGTGTCAACCACCAGGTTTTGAGGATCCTTATTTCCCGATAAAGTCTTTAAGCTTGACAAATCTCTTTATGGTCTTCATCAGGCACCTAGGATCTGGTATGAGACCCTGAAACAGTACCTCTTAAGCAATGGTTTCTCTCGTGGCACCATCGATATGACTATAAGGATTCCTATAAGTCTGATGCAGCCAAAACATCCAAAGTCTCTCTGCAAGCATGCACTAAAGAATGGAAGTAGAAATGCTTCGAAAGTTTTACACCATGCACTAGAAACATTCTAAGTGTAAAATCTTCCGAAGCCAAGACCAATATCTTCCGAAGCCAAAAGTGAAGTCTTCTGAAGCTTCAAAGACAAAGTCTTCCAAAGCCAATTAGGGAAGACAGATTTCTTCTGAACACTTTTATAGATATGCCTTTATCTGATGTACTTTACCATAAAGCTGGACCACCTTTCCGCTGCAACTCTGTAAAGGCACCAACTTACATGAGTTGGTGAAAGGTCCATGCTTTTGGTAACTGTACATTGAGATTTTGAGTCCATGCTTTCTACTTTATGTACTTTTATCCTTTTTGTAATATATTAGGATGTGAGCTATGGCATGTCATAGTCACAAGTCAAAAGGCAGATATGTCTTTTGATTCTACAATTGATTTTGTTTGTGTCTAGTCAATTATATCCAGCTGCCTTTCAAAGTATAGCCGGTTGTAGGTTGTAGTATAAGTATTCTATGTTCTTGTATCTTTCTTTATGCTTTGTAACACTTGTAATAGAACTTGAGAAAGCAATATACTGCATCCTTGAAACCCAATCTCTTGTGTTCTCTTGTTCTGTCTCTTACTTATTACGTGTGTTCTTAGTATCCTTCTTATGGTTAATCCAGTTTACTGTTTGATTAAGTTTGGTTAATCTCCTCTTTGTGTTGTTGTGTTGTAAGTGACCACCCTTCAACGGTCCTGTAATTGGTATCAGAGCTTTTCAGGCTCTTGATATAATATCTCACCATCTTAAGATCCCTCACACACACAAATACTAAACTTTTCAAATAGCAGCCATTTCCAAGACTGATATGGAAACTGGAACCATGAACAAGTCCCCACTGATCACTCTTGATGACTTTGATACCTGGTGCATGAGAATGGAAGGTTTCATCAGGTCTCTAGACTCAAGAATGTGGGAGTCTGTTCAAAATGGACCTTTCATACCTAGCACTCCTTCTGCTACTGGTGCTGGTATGATCCCCAAAGATGTGGCTAACTACTCTGATGAAAATAGGAAGAGAGTAGAGATTGACAGAAAAGCCATGACAGCTCTTCAAACTGCCCTTCCAAACTCTGTGTACAGAGGTTTCAAGAAGTGCAAAACAGCTAAACAGCTGTGGGATGCACTAAAACTGATGTATGAAGGCTCCTCTGAAGCCAAGGATAATAAGAAGGATCTCTTGAAGCAGCAGTTTGAAAACTTCACCTTCAAAACAGGTGAAACCATGACTAAGCAATACTTTAGGTATGTTGAGATAGTGGATACCCTTGTGGATGGAGGAGTTCCTCTTGAGAATAGAGACATTGTAAGGAAGTTCATGTCCTCACTTCCTAGGCAATGGACACACTATTGTGTGGTGATCAAGAGGACTGAAAATCTCAAAACTCTTACTGTGACAGAGTTATATGGGATTCTCAGTGGTTACCAGATGGAGATGAACATGCAAGGTTCATCTGGCAACTCCAACAATCAATTGGGTTCAGCCCTGCACGTGGTTGAAAGGGATAGCATAGAACCCCGACATCATCTCATATGCTACCCTGACAATTCACCAAAGGGTCCTTTCATCACCTTCCCAGAGACACCCAGGGAGAACTACACTCAAGGAAACCCATTCCAAGAGACAAGCTCTTCTCAAGCCTTTGTGTCTTCTGATGAAAGCTGTGGCAACTCTCTTTTCACTCTTGAAGACCTGAATTGTATCCATCCAGATGATCTGGAATACATGAAAATAGTCCAGCAGATGGCTCTTCTCACTCAAAGAGCCAAGAAGTTCTACAAGAGAACTGGAAGGAAGTTTCCAAGCAATGCAACCAGTAGAAAGTTTGCCTTGGACAAAGGCAAGGTCAAGTGTTACAACTGTAACTTAATGGGCCACTTTGCCAGAGAGTGTAAGGCACCCAGAACAAATGGTGGCCAAGCACAAACCAGACCAAACTACACTGAGAAAGCCGTGAGAATGAGAAGCCAAAGCAAGAAGCTGCTGTTGCTGTTGAAGAAGGAGGCTTTGACTGGAGCTTTCAGGTGGAAGATGCTTCTCCAAACCAAGCACTAATGGCAGATCATGATGAAGCCAAGGTATTGGAACATCTCTGTTCTCCTGAATGCATTGCTAAAGTTAATAGATATAGGTCCTATAACTTGGAGATGAGATCAGATCTTGAGTCCTTAAACATTTTAAAATCTGATTTTAGAAAGTCTGAAAATGATTATAAACTAAAGATAGAGGACTTAGAGAAAACCATTTCAGTTCTAAAACATGAGCATACAGATTTTAGGACTCAAATCAAACATCTCATAACCAAGCTGAGTGAGTGCCAGGCTGAGCTTGTGATCAACAAAGCCAGGGCAGAAAAGAGTGTTCTTGAAGAAGAGACCTTCAAGAACGTGATATCCTCATCCCTGCACAACAAAGTGTGTTATCAAAATAGACAAGGACTGGGATCCAATAAGATAGCTCCTCCACACACAATCTTGTCTGTAAGATCTCCTAGGTGTGGAACTTATGAAGATGAGCTTCCTCTCATAGATCCTATGAGTGAAGAGGATGAAGAAAAGATAGTGAAGAATTTTTCTGAGAAGAGTGAAGAGGAGGATTATAAGAAGGGCCACTATCCTTCTGAGGAGAAGAAGATTACTGTGATGCCAAGTCAATGAGAAAGAACTTGATCAGGAAGAGCAAAAGAAAAGCAAGGAAGGCTTAAGAGATCAAGGCTACTTTTGACTCTAAGCAGAAACATGTTTTTATCTCTGCAGGGTTTGAAGTATTAAAGACTGAAGACATCAACCAAAACTCTTCAGCTAAGAGTTCTGGTTCTTGTTCAAATCATCTCAGTACCAAGAAGAAGACTGATCTGTTGTGTACCACTGCTGCACAGCCTGGACCATCAAACTCCAAGATCAGTTCCCAGCCCATAAGAACTGTCTCAGCATCTGCAAAGATGAAGGTGGAGAAGGGATGTGACTGTAACACCTAATGGCAACCTCCCACATATACGTTGGGGCAAAACCTCATCGAGTGCGATGAGTCCCTTACGGGGGTGATTGCAACACCTAGAGGCGTACCTCCCACATCGTCTGTGGACAGGAGAGATTCCTGGCTCATAAGTAATGATCTGCCTCTTAAATCACCGACGCGTTTTGGGCTTAGTTGGCTGTGGAGCCTAAACTACTCCACAGTTAAGCGTGCTCAGGTAGGAGTAGTACCAGGATGGGTGACCCCCTGGGAAGTTTTCACCTGGGTAACCAAAAACAAATCCGTGAGCTCTTAGTGAGCAAAGCGGACAATATTGGTGATTACGAGGGGCCGGGGTGTTACAGAGTGGTATCGGAGCCATAGTTATAGGGAATCAGGAAAACTTCCATGTTTTAACCTAGACTATGACTAAGGACTCCCATTAGTAATGCTTATGATTTGTTTGATTATCTTATGTTTATGCCAAAGTAAAAAAGAAAAGAAACCCTCAAATCTACCTAATCTTGCTCCTCATCTTATTCTCGGCCAAAACGAAATACTCCTTTCCTAAGGTGTAATCATGCAATGACGACACGAAGACACTCGTATTTTACAAATGAAACGACTCCACCGAAATAGGAGTGAATCCCTTACTTTGGTGATGTCTTTCAATCCACCATTATTGTTTTTATGAAATTAAACCATTAAGATGGGAGTGATTTCATTACCTTGATGGCAATTTCACTTATCTAACTCTTGTGGACCTTTGCCAACGAGTTAGGATTAAACTCCTTACTTTGATGGATAAGTACCAACCACGTTTAGGGAACAACACCACCAAGTTAGGAGTGATATCCATATCTTGGTGACTAGTTCCATTCTTTGATTTTCAATCTTACCAAAGTCTTGAGATTTTGATTGACAAGGGACTGGTAGTAACTGGAAGGGTGAATACTGTTACCCGACTTGTCGGCGAGAGTATTCCAACCCATTAAGCAAAATCATGATTCCCGAACTCAAAAGAAGTCTTGAACACTTTGGATTAGTCTTAGTTCCAAAACCGGAACATTCCAAGCCTTAATCGAATTTCTTTTATGTTTGTATTTATTTTATACATTTATGTTTTATCCTTTTTCCTCTTGTCAAGATCGAATCATTCGACTCGCATTAATCTCTCGACCTCAGACGCTAACAATCAAGAACCAACAAAAACTTAAAAGCTTTCATTATTGTTTAGCTAATTCTTTTGAGTGGTTATATGATTATTATGAGAACCGATTTTAAACCTACTTGCTTAGGTGTTATGTTATAATGCTCTAAATATGCAAAAAAAAAAAAAATTAAACACTATTGATCAAGTCTCGTCATTCTCTTTAACCTACATTGTAGATGTCTTCCAAATCCCATAGAAGCTCCAAGCAAAGTTCCAATAAGAAAATGGTCGCTTTCATGGCTAAGCAAATGGCTCGAGTTATTCCCGATATTGTTAAGCAAATCAATGCCACCCCTAGCCCAAACACTTCATTCGAATCCCGAAACCCTAGTCCCAAAACCTCAGCCTTTTCCTATAAGCACTACAAGTCATGTGGCCCCGAACCTTTCACGGGTGAAGAAGGTGCCTCGAAGATGTTGGAATGGTTCTATAGCATCGAAGTCACTTTCATCAACAGTGAATGTCCCGACGAGCTTCGGACTCGTAGTGCCACCGGTGTCTTCACATCGAGAGCACTTGAATGGTGGAAAAGTGAAAGGAGTACTCGTGGAAATGAGGTCGCCTTCGCCTTACCATGGAAGAAGTGAAGCAACTCATGATAAATGAGTTTTTTCCTCCTCATGAAATGCAAAGTCTTGAAGAGGAATTCTGGAACCTCAAACAAGTTGGAGGTGACAATTTGACTTACACAATTCGCTTTAAACAACTTAGTATCCTTGTCCCGCACTTGGTTAACACCATTGACCGAGCCATAGCCAAGTACATAAAAGGCCTTCCCCCAATTATCCATGACTCCGTCACCATAGCCGAACCATTCTTAGTTGAGCGAGCCATCCGATTGGCGGCTACCTTATCCAACAACCAAGTGAAAGATGGATCTTTGTCTCTTAAAGGCTCATACAAAACCGCCCATCAAGCCATCTCCGAAACACCTGAGGAAACCAAAGACATAAAAAAAACCATCCAAAAACAACCGTCACGGCAAGAAACAGAAGTTTCAAAGCCGCAACTATGCCATGACAGCACCAACAAACCAAGCTCCTATCAATTTGAACCAAGAACCACCTAAAAAAGCCTACACCGGTACGTTTCCCAAATGTGTCAATTGCCAATACCACCACCCACCTGCCTCTCAGTGCCGTCAATGCACAACGTGTAACCGTTATGGCCATTTTGCCTCAGCATGTCGGAGTGGTCCTAGCCCACACGTTAACCCACCTTCAACTCACACCGGTACCCAAAGACCCCCGTCTAATGCAAACGGTCGTGCTTGCTTCAAATGTGGTGATCCAAACCATCTTGCTCCTCAATGCCCTCGCAACAATCAAGTTCAAGTGCAAGTGCCACGTGGACGCGCATTTAACATAAATGCGTTTCAAGCTCAAAACGACAATGACGTCGTAAACGGTACGTTTCTTATAAATGGAATTTATGCTTTTGTGTTATTTGATACCGGTGCGGATAAAAGTTTTGTTTCCGTGAAATTTGAACCAATGCTAAAACGTACACGTTCTAAATTGCCAAAATCATTCACCGTTGAAGTCGCTAATGGAAAATCTGTCACCGTCGATTCCATTCTCCTTGATTGTGTTTTAAGTCTTAATGAACATGAATTTCCTATCGAACTCATACCCATGCAATTGGGTAGTTTTGATGTCATAGTAGGCATGGATTGGCTTGCCAAGGTTCGTGCCGAAGTCGTTTGCTTTGAAAAATATATCTCTATTCCGCTTCCTTCTGGCGACACCTTACAAATCTATAGAGAGAAACCCTCAAACGGACTCAAACTCATCTCTTGTATGGAGGCACGAAAGTGCTTAGGTCAAGAATGTATTGTCTTTTTAGCTCATGTCATGACAGTAAAAGAAAAGGGAAAGAATGTGAAAGACATTCCAATCATTTGTGACTTTCCCGACGTGTTCCCTGAAGATCTACCCGGTCTTCCTCCGCCTCGTTCCATTGATTTTCGGATTGATCTCATACCCGGTGCTACACCTGTTGCTAAATCTCCCTACAGACTCGCACCCTCGGAAATGCAAGAGCTAGCTAGTCAACTTCAAGAGTTGGTGAACAAAGGATTCACACGTCCTAGCTCATCCCCTTAGGGTGCTCTAATCCTTTTTGTAAAGAAGAAGGACGGTTCGTTCCGCATGTGCATTGATTATCGTGAGCTCAATAAACTTACTGTCAAAAACCGTTATCCTCTTCCTCGTATCGATGGCCTCTTTGACCAACTCCAAGGAGCAACTTGTTTGTCAAAAATCGACTTACGATCTGGTTATCATCAACTTCGAATCCGTGAAGAAGATATTCCAAAAACCGCTTTCCGCACAAGGTATGGTCATTACGAGTTCACAGTTATGCCTTTTGGTTTGACCAATGCACCCGCAGCTTTTACGGACTTGATGAACCGCGTGTGTAGACCTTACTTGGATCGTTTTGTAATTGTGTTCATTGAAGATATTTTAATCTATTCTAAGACCGAATCCGAACATGAACAACACTTATGTTTGATCTTGGAACTTCTTCGAGCCAAACGACTTTACGCCAAATTCTCCAAATGTGAATTTTGGTTGAAAGAAGTTCAATTCCTTCGTCACATCATAAGCAAAGAAGGCATTCATGTTGATCCTGCCAAAATCGATGCTGTCAAAGGGTGGATTGCTCCAAAATCCCCTACCGAAGTACGCTCTTTTCTCGGATTGGCGGGTTACTACCGTCGATTCATCTCCAACTTTTCAAAAATCTCCATACCTCTCACCTCTTTGACCCAAAAAGATAAACCTTTTGTTTGGGGTTCCAAACAAGAGGAATCCTTTCAAACCCTCAAGCGTATGCTTTGTGACGCACCCATCTTAACCCTTCCTGATGGAAATGACGATTTCGTGGTTTATTGTGATGCTTCTAATCAAGGTCTTGGTTGTGTCCTTATGCAATGAGGCAAGGTTATCGCTTATGCGTCAAGACAACTCAAAACCCACGAGGAGAACTACACTACCCATGACCTTGAACTCGGAGCTGTTGTTTTCGCTTTAAAGATTTGGGGGCACTACCTTTATGGTACTCAATGTGTGGTCTTCACCGATCATAAGAGTCTCCAATATATCTTTAATCAAAAGGATCTCAACATACGTCAACGACGATGGGTTGAATTGTTGAACGACTATGATTGTGAAATTCGTTACCACCCCGGAAAAGCAAATGTCGTGGCCAATGCTCTTAGCCGAAAGAGTCATGTCAATGCCCATAGCATTTGTGGAACCAATCGTTTTCATTGTTTGCAAATCCAAAGTGACATTCAAACCCGTATTCGTGAAGCCCAACACTCATCGGTCGTCGAAAAAACTTTGTCTAATGAGATGCAATGTGGTGTTGAAGACCAACTTGAGTCTAAATCTAATGGAATTCTCCATTACCTCGATCGTATTTGGATTCCGAACCGTGACAACCTTCGTACTCTTGTAATGAATGAAGCACATAAATCACGATATTCCATTCACCCTGGTGCAGACAAGATTTATCAAGATCTTCGTCGTACTTATTGGTGGCCGGGCATGAAAAAGGATATCTCTCTTTTTGTGGCCAAATGCCTCACTTGTTCAAAAGTAAAGGCCGAACACCAACGACCCTCTGGTTTACTTGAGCAACCTGAAATCCCGAGGTGGAAGTGGGAAAGTGTCGCAATGGATTTTATCACCAAAGTTCCCCGAACATCTTCCGGGCATGATAGTATTTGGGTAATTATCGATCGATTAACCAAATCAGCTCATTTCCTTCCCATTCATGAAGACTACTCCGTTGAAAAGCTAGCTCGTATCTACACTTCTGAAATCATTAGTCGTCATGGTATCCCTCTCGATATCATCTCTGATCGTGATGGTCGATTCACTTCCCATTTTTGGAGAACTTTTAATTTAGCTTAGGGCACTCAACTCAATCTTAGTACGGCTTTTCATCCTCAAACTAATGGACAAACTGAACGTACTATCCAAACTCTCGAAGATATGCTTCGATCTTGTGTTATCGATTTTGGTGGCAACTGGGATGTACACCTACCATTGGTCGAATTTCCGTACAATAACAGTTATCACTCTAGTATCGAAATGGCACCATTTGAAGCTCTTTATGGTCGCAAATGTCGTTCACCTATTTGTTGGCACGAGATCGGCGAGGCACAAGTCACTGGTCCTGAAATTATTCAAGAGACAACGGATAAAATCTTGCAAGTTTGCGACGACATACTTGCTGCAAGAAGCCGACAAAACAGTTACGCCGATAAACGGCGTATGCCCTTGGAATTCAATGTTGGTGATCTCGTACTTCTCAAGGTATCTCCTTGGAAACGAGTAGTACGCTTTGGTAAGAAAGGAAAACTTGCTCCACGATATGTAGGTCCTTTCAAGATTCTCGAAAGAATTGGTAAGATGGCATACCGACTTGATCTACCACAAGAACTAAGCAACGTTCACCCAACTTTCCATGTCTCTAATCTCAAAAAGTGCCTAGCCGATGAAGGACTTCAAATTTCGCTTGACGACATACGTGTCAACGATACCATGCACTTTGTTGAGAAACCTGTTGAAATCATGGATTGTGGAATGAAGCAACTCAAACGAAGTCGTATTCCAATTATTAAGGTGCGTTGGGAAGGAACACGTGGTCCAGAATTTACTTGGGAACGTGAAGATCAAATCAAGATCAAGTACCCGAATCTTTTCCCAGAACCTTCTTCTAAATGAATTTCGGGTCGAAATTCCCTAAAGTAGGGGAGACTATAACGTTCCGCATTTTACATTTATTTTTTTAAATGTAATATTACTCCTTCTTCAATCATTGTAATCTTAAGATTTGATCATAGTGAAAATATTTTTATGTAATTCTTGTTGATTATATGTTTGTGCAACGCTCAAACAATTACAAATGGGCATATCAACACAAAACCGAACAACTTATCGGGACTTATATATTTCAGCAAATTAATTACAAGTTTTATTATTATGATTCATATATTAAAATACTCATTTTTAGTTACTAGTTATGGTGCAAATTAATAAATTCAATGAGTTAAGGGGTTAAAATTGAAAATTTGAATTTTCCCTCCACTCATCTCCCCAACTGCTTACATTTATGGCCAACCATAATTTTCACCTATAAATACTAACTCAAATCCCCCTCTAATCACTTTCAACACTCTAAACTCTCTCTAAACTCTCTCAATTTATCCAAGAACTTCATCTTTTTAGCAAGAAATATTCAAGAACAACTTGTAAGTTTTAATTTATTTATTTATTTATTTATATATTTATACTTTCTTTCTTACTTTCTTCTTCATTTCCTCTACCACTTGGAATAACCTCTAGGACATAACCACTTAGTCACCAAGGTGACACAAGTATGGTAACCCCTATTTTGAGGTCCAAGTTGGAAATATTATACTTGATTCTTTCATACATGTTTTCTTGTTTTATTTTTAAAACCTTTTACATACTAAACCAAGTTACCAACAACTTCAATGTTGGAAGGCTTGTGTTGAAGTTATATTTCTGAAATTTTAAGTCTTTTACACTCTATTCTTTCATCTTTACAAAACACTAAGTGATCTACAAATCAAGAAGTGGATGAAACCAAACTGAGCTTCCAACCAATGTTGAAAGGTTTGTGTTATGAAATGAAATGGTGATGTTGAACCTTGGTTCTACAACTAATTTATCCACCATACCCCACTTGAACACTTAGTCAAACTAGTCAATTTACTTTAGTATTTTCATTTATATACTCATGACCATCCGAATCACCCTTATGTGGAGATTTTGTGCAATGGTGGCAATCTTGAGGTTTGTGGATATCCCTCCCTCTAATACATGACCTATATGAATATAACACTTGAGGTTTGTGGATTACCCTACCTCTAATGCATGACTTATATTTATATCTACATAATACTTAGTCAAAACCAAACCATAATATCAATCAACCATGGTTGAATGTTATGTGTTAAGGTAGACATTATACTAATCTTATGATTCCTTATTTTGGACTTTCAATGAGTGACTAAAACTCATAAAGAACACACACAATACATGGTGTCCAAATAAATGTCTAAGTAGTATATACTTTCATTTACTCTCGTATTTGTAATTTTTGTATACTTTCCAATTGCTAAAATCTCAAATTTTGAATCCTAAACTTACACACTTTCATTTACCTTTTAGGGTGACTTTGGTGAATCATTTAAACTCAATCATCTATTCTTGTGGATTCTAATCGCCAAACCGTGAGTCATACTTCACCCATTTTGTTTTAACACTATTTGGGTTGCAACATGTATCAATTATCAAATTCACTAAGTTATTCATTCAATCAAAATCATTATAAAACTCAATTCATACAAACATGCTTACTTGTTATACTATTTGTGAATACATTCTAGAATACATTATCTTGCAAGCAATCTAAACCTCCCTTAACATGTATAGCGCTATAGGACTAGCACATCCGCTCTATTATGATGGGTCTATGTTATGTCAATCAATATTTACGGTCTTGGTCATTTTTAATGCTAAGATTACGCTAGTGGACACTTTGGTTTGATTATCGGCTTTGCATGCTAGCAATGTACAAACTTTAGTATACTTTACTCATGTTGAATTGAGATTTATTCACTATGATACTATGTATTCAAACTTGTATGCTCACCAACATATTCATATGTTGACCTATATTTTATACATGTTACAGGAAATGTTTGAAGCTTTGTCAAGAAACTCAATTAGGTGGACTTAGAAACACACCAAATCTACTATTTTGTTATGCTTGTTTTAGACTTGTATTTCTCAAAATTTTTGTATGTTTATTTGAAGCATTGTAATGTTATGTTGATTAATGGAAATGAAATTTAATCTTAATTTTTTGTCATTTTAGTTCTATGATGTCTTTGAACAATCTATCACTTCTCGCGCCCCGATGTTTTCGCCATCGGTTGGGGTGTGACAGATTGGTATCAGAGCCACTCCTATGCCATTCGGGATGTGGGGCAGAAACTCATCGAGGACGATGAGTCCCTAAGGGGGGGTGATTGTAACACCTAATGGCAGCCTCCCACATATACGTTGGGGCAAAACCTCATCGAGTGCGATGAGTCCCTTACGGGGGGTGATTGCAACACCTAAAGGCCTACCTCCCACATCGTCCGTGGACAGGAGAGATTCCTGGCTCATAAGTAATGATCTGCCTCTTAAATCACCGACGCGTTTTAGGCTTAGTTGGCTGTGGAGCCTAAACTACTCCATAGTTAAGCGTGCTCAGGTGGGAGTAGTGCCAGGATGGGTGACCCCCTGGGAAGTTTTCACATGGGTAACCAAAAACAAATCCGTGAGCTCTTAGTGAGCAAAGCGGACAATATTGGTGATTACGAGGGGCCAGGGTGTTACAGTGACCAAGGATAGTCTTGTTCTCATAAGAAGGCTCTAGTGAAGAAGAAAAGGTTGTGTGTCATGTGTGAAAGTACCTCTCATATTGCTAAGGATTCTCCATACAATCCTAAAAGTACTGTCCATATGACCAAGACAAAGACTTCAAAGAGTTCAAAGAAGATTCAAGCTTCGGAAGGAAAATGTGTTTCCTTCGGAAGCTCCAAATCTAAGAAGAAGGCAAATGGAAAATTACCTTCGGAAGAGAAGTTGGTCTCGGAAGAAAGGAATTCTTCCGAAGCACTGAAGTCTGCTGCAGTGACTGCAGAATCTTCCGAAGGTTTAGTCATCAAAACTTCCGAAGTCCCAAATGCTTCCGAAGTCCCAAAAGCTTCCGAAGTCCCAAAAGCTTCCAAAGTTTTAAAGGTCAAGTCTAAGACTCCAAAGGTGGTGTGGAAGTCTAAGAAAGACCAAGTGACTGAAAATTCTCCATCAACAACAGCTCAAGATCCTCCTAGCATAACCATAGGATCTATTACTATTGCATTACCTTCTATTGTACTTAGTGAGCCCAAGACAAATAAGGCTTGGGTTTCCAAATGTAACTAATCATTTTCTTTGTGCAGGAACAGCTCAAGACAAACAAGAATGTCTGGATCATTGATAGTGGTTGTTCCAGACACATGATAGGAAATAGGTCACTACTCCATAACTTTGAAAGGATTGATGGAGGACCAGTTACTTTTGAAAGAGATAAAGGTGGTTACATTTCTGGAAGGGGCAAGGTCACAAATGGTAAGCTCAGTATTGAAAAGGTAAACTTTGTCAAGGAGCTTGGGTACAATCTTTTGAGTGTATCCTAATTTTGTGATCAGAGTCATAACATGCTCTTTACTGAGCATGAGTGCATTGTTCTCAAGCCTGGAGTGGTCATTCCTCATGAGCACATCCTGCTTAGAGCCCCCAGGAAAGGGAACATGTACAAGATTATGACAACCGACCTCCAGGTTGTTATCCTAACCCTAAATTACTTGCATCATTATCCATCTTATGAGTGCTAATAATTGAAACTATTCAACCCTTTTTACTTGATTCAAATTATGGTTTCATATGATTTTTATTATTGACTTTTAGCTAATTTAGGTTTCTACTTTTTAAAAAAATTCGTGTTCCGGGAATGTCGACTAGTCACCCTTACAAAAATTAATTTCAAAAGAAAGCAATTAAAATGTGAGCATACACACTCACACCTTCATATTTTCGGCCCATGCATGCATGGTCATGCACTAGATACCTCAAATACACCATCCACTAAACAATACATTATACCCAATACTACAAAACTACACTACATAATAACAATTAATAATTAAAAATTTAATCAAAACTCTCCTCACTACATGCCAAACTCGGCCGCCCCTCTCCCTCCACTCTTCTCCTCTCTACACCACCACCACACCCACCACTCACACTCCATGCAAGCCTTCCACTCTCTCCCTCTCTCCCTCTTATTCGAATTCAGCTGGAAACACACACACACTCACACCACAACTCTCTCAAAAATCCTCTCTAAGTCAAGCACAAGATTCGTGAAGAACAACACCAAACAACCATCGGCCAAGTGCAAACCACAAGGAGGTGGCCTCATTCGCGAGCCTTGGACTCACAACCGCACTTGTCCGACTTTTCCAGCCTTGGTTCGAGCTTCTACAGCCAAGTCCAAGGAGTTTCTAGCCATCCACGACCATCAACACCTCCCAAACCGTGAGTTACATCAAGTGTAAGCTCCATGTTGTCGGTTTTGGACATTTCTCTTGTTTTCTTCATTTTTCACCTAGAAACCTTGCTTTTTCCTTGTTGTAGCAGAGACTTCTCACCATCACTTTGTTCTTAAGGAGTTCCCGACGTTCTTGAAGGTAAATCTCATGTTATAATAGTCATTCTTGGGGTGGAAACCGATTTCCACCATGAAAACCCTCTTTTTGGGTGTTTTGGTATCATCTAACTTATGAATGTTGCAACTCTTGTAAACCAAACTTGTGACCTGCATGTTAATGGCTTAATGGACTCCCAAGAACCTGTTTTAAAAGTTCCAAAAGGCTACATAACTCAAACCCACGGTTATTACATGGATTACACCTTGAAACCCTTCGTTCTACATGTCACAACACCCTTTAAGCATTTGTTTGAAAAACCCTTTCAACCAAGACTCATAACCTACTCATGAACGACTTTAAGACACCTTAATAATCTGTTTATAAAGCTAAATGAAGTATTGGTAATGTTTAAACTCAAGTTAAGATGATTTACACAAGTGTTATGGTCGGTTATGACATTTTCTACATATTTGAAGCATATGGATGTGTAGAACAACTAGGCAACTCTTTGGGACTGAAATTTCAGTAGTTTTTGATGAATATTAAGAGTGTTCGTAATGTTTAATCTCTGGAATAAAGGACATGTTGTGATTTGCCCTTTTAGTCACTTTCGGGACCCGAAAACGTGGTAAAACGACCTTAAAAATAGTAAGAATATGAATTTAACACTCTTGAAAGTATTCCAGACTTAAAAATGATAAATAAAGTGTTCTGGAGTCAATGGATAATTTAAATGGTCAAAAGAACAAATAAATAACGTTTTAACTAAAAACGGGTACAAACCGAGCATCGTTTTTGAGAAAAATCCATAAAAATGGAGTTCGAAGCTAAGATTTATAAAAATCATATGATTTCAGTAATTTAAGTAATAAAAGACTTAAAGTATATGAAAAATTGGTCAAACAAGCTTTAAAGGGTCAAACACGGTCAAAACCGCGTTTTAACAGGTCAAACGTAAAAACGAAATTTTTAACTATAAAAGGCCAAATTTCACAATTTAAGGACTTAAAATTTATAAAGATACCTTTTAGAAAATACCTACTGGTCCAAGATTCAAATATATGAAAACCCTAAATTACGGTTAAAACTCTCCGGCTTTTACCGTAACCGGGAGCGTTAAACGCGTAGTTTTTAAATCGGACCCGTAAACTAAAATTTTGAAACACTTACTCTATAAAAAGTATAATATTACTCTAAGAATCTGATTTTTGGTCTTAAATGTCATAAAGAGCAAGAAACCAAACTTGAGGGTACAAACTGTCAATTTTGAAACTTGAGGGACCAAACTGTAAAATTTTTCCAAACCTTATAACCGATTTCCAGGAAGCTAATAATCACTTGAACAACAAAATTCCTTAATATACTTAACCTAATGAAGTGAAAATCCCAATTTTCGTGAAGACGCCTTGACCTGCCATAAAAGGAAACTTTTTGTAACAAACCTTCACGAAACCAAAGCCTTACTCAATAGCTAAACTCCTGACACCATTGTTGCACCTTAAATGAGTTTAGGGCAGTAGCTTATTACTTAATATGTATATGTTAGGGTGCTAGACTTGAGACACTCCCGGCACACCAAGAGACTTTTGACTGGAAACCTAAGGTGAGTTCTAGTGACTCCACCTTTTTACTATTGTTTTGGGATGAAACATGCTCTGTTATTTATGAACTATAATTGTGCTTTACCTGATGATTGTATGTGGGATTTATGGTTACCTGCTGATACTTATATCATGATCATTAATTCTTTCGTGAACCGCTTGTTTTATATGAATAGATCTATTTGGGGAATCCCCCACACACAGTGGCTTCCGTTCCAGGAAGGTTACCCCACTGAGATCCTAAGGGGTCGTTTGTGGCATGTAACACGTTTTGTTAAGAAACTATGGTGAACCATCCGGGCAGGTTGGGTTCACTGGTTTGGGGCTCAGTTCTTCCTTCGGGAATATCCGGTTAAACAAAACTTTAGAAGAGGCCAACCGGGACTGAGTGCAGGGTTGATTATGATTTTTCCCACGATGTTAAACAATGATTACTTTCTTTTTAATCAAAAAAGGATTTGTTAAGTCCTTTTGTTTTTAAACTTTAAGCACTTGAATTCACCAAATTTTTAGTTGACACAAATTTCTTTTGAGCATGTTTCAGGTAAAGAATGAAGAAATCCTAGCTGTTGTGAAGACCTAGACTTATCCCGTGACCATGGCATTGGCATATTTTCCTTAATGAATCATTTGAACAATTTTATATTTGTGTTGAACAAGTACAATTTATTTTTATGGATGATTGTAAAACTCATTTGGGGGCTTGATTTGTTTCTAGCCCCGGTATCTTTTTAAAAATATTAATGCCATGTGATATTCTCTCCTTTGAGCTCTTGTAATGGTTTGTTTCCGCTGCCATATGTTGTTGCTAGTCTGTGACGTCCCACCCTACCTGGGCCCGGGGTGTGACAGATTGGTATCAGAGCCAAAGGTTGTAGAGAAGTCGGGAATACCATAGTAGACCCTAGGCTACAACCCTGATACCCTAGGACTGTCCTTGTGGGAAGTGTTGGGATGATCGGGTTGGGTAAATTGATGATTACACTTGATCAACGTAATCATGAATTTACCGGACGCGTAATTTCCATCACTGATCTTTAGGTTATGGTTGGACTTTTTCTGATTTATATTGATGATTTTGAAACTAATTTCAAAAAGGGGATTTAAATGATTTTTATGATGAACTATGTTATTCGATACTACTGGAAGAGACTATTGATTTGGGCAAAACAGATAGCTATATGTTGGAATAACAGATACTATTGCCATCACTACTATTACTAGTACTATTACTATAATCATGAGCTATGAGAAACCAAATTACTCATGATGTATTTCTTACAGGACAACGTCTATGGCCGATAAAGGAAAGGCGCCTGCTCACCCCGACACTGAGACCACTCCTACCGGAACCCTGAGGAGGGCGAAGCCCCAGACAGAGTATGAAGCGTACCTCCGGAGATGCGGACATCCAGGGTGGATATCTGTCACGTCCGAAGACACTGAAGCTTCCGAGGACTCTTCCTCCACATCACCTTCCCGAAGCCGAACACGTTCCCACTCTCCTCAAGTAGCTGCTCCGACCCTCTCACCCATCCCACCTATTGGAAATAGGGGTGCGCGTACTGTCACCCGACCTCGCAAAAGCGTTAGGCCAGGATCCTCCGTATCCTTTAGGATGCCTCCTCCTCCTCCCCCGCCTGTTAGGATTCCGACTTCGGTACCTCCACTGTTTGACCCACGTGACGAATGCCTGATGCCGCCGAGACATAGTATGTATGACGGCCCTAGCGTACTGGCTGGTGATAGGTGCTCCCAGTCGAGTCGCCGGGCAAGTGATGTAGGACCCTCTGATGCGACATTGGATGAGATCTTGAGGACCGTTCGCCGTCATGAGTTGACTGTTCAGCATGCCACTCGAACCTCCCAGTCTGCTCAATTCCAGGCTATGATGGCTACGCAAGGAGTGAAGCGTTTGGAGCAGGAGCAGAGGAAGAAGGGTACAGGATGGTTCGGATGGCTAAAGAAAAAGTGGATGTGAGAGTAGGAGTACTCAGCGGGATTATCTGTCTCTAGACAGTAGAAGGAAACTATTTGAATTATTATTCGATACTATTATTTTTATTATCATGGGGGTGATGGCACCTTCCAAATTGTAAGAGCTTGACTCTGATTCTACTTTGTTGGATGATACTATCATGAACTGTTGTTGGGATGCTAGATTTATTAAACTGTCTGTATTAAATTGCTATATGTTGTGTTGTGCCTTGAAATTGGTCTGTGCCTTTTTCTAATTGGTTGCCTAACTGTTATGTCATGATTTGATTTGGACTTTGTAAGGTTTCCTTAGTGGGTTGTAAATACATATGTGCATGCCATGATCCCTCTTTCGAGGGATGGTGTAATAGGATAATGATGCATAGGCTATTCGAAACAAATTTTGAGATGCTAAACGAATGTATTTGTGATACTATCAGAATGCCGACTCGCGGAGGAACACGATTTGGACGGCGTGGAGCCACCAGGGGCCGCCGTGAGGAAGCAAGGCCGACTGGAAGCCAACCTACTCCACCAGGGACTCCCCATGGGGAAAATGCTAATCAAGAGAGTGACGAAAGAATTGCTAACCTCGTAGCTCAGCAACTGGCTAACGCCATTCCGACTATTATTGCACAGATAAATGCAGACCGGGATAACGCTACTGGTAATGATCGGCTGGTGAACGATGAGGGCCACGACGAAGAAGCCGAGGCGTTAAGGAATGGATGCTCCTATAAGACCTTCATGGCATGTAAGCCTAAGGACTTCAATGGCACCGAGGGTGCCATAGAGACTTACAGGTGGATTGACGAAATGGAAGCTGTCTTGGACATTATCGAGTGCAAGATGGAGCATATGGTGAGGTTTGCATCACAATCTCTCAAGGGATCAGCTCTTGAATGGTGGAAGTCAATTACTCAAAGCCGTGGAAGAAATGTGGTTAATCGAATGGGCTGGACTGAATTCCGAGAGCTAATGACCAACAAATATTGACCCATCAATCAACTCGAGAAGCTGGAGACAGAATTTTTAAGCTTAGAGATGAAAGGTCCGGGCTCTATCCCGACTTGTGCCACATCTGGTGACGCCAGAAGCCAAAGGTGTAGCACGGTTCATCTGGGGACTACACCCAAGAGTTAGGGGAATGGTCCGTTCCTCCCAGCCTGTAACCCTACAAGCTGTTGTCGACCTTACCAGCAGTTTGACTGATGACTTAATTAGGGCTGGATGGACCGATCAAGCAAGGGCTGACGAGAAGAAGAAGTTTGTTGGTGAGAAAAGGAAGTGGTTTGAAGTGAAAAGAGCGGTTGGAAGTAGTAGTGGGTCAGGTAGAAAGAGTTCTGAAGGTGCGAGGCGCGATGATCAGGGAAGCAAAAACCGGAGATTGTATTCGGGGACAAGCCCATTTTGCAACAAGTGCAAGTTACATCATCAAGGGGAATGTAACCCGATGCCCTGTTTTAGGTGCAAGAGAAAAGGCCATTTAATTAAAGACTGTACTTACGCACCAGGAAAACAATGCTATGAATGTGGAGATCCAGGGCACATGAGGAACAAGTGTCCTAAGCTGGGTAGAGACAAGGATGCCAAGCACAACAAGCCTAAGGGAAGAGCTTTCGTAATGGACCCAGCAGGAGCTCGTAGGGAACCTAACGTGGTCAACGGTACGTTCCTTGTTAACAAACATCCCGCTCTGTACTGTTCGATACTGGAGCGGCTGCTAGTTTTATCTCTAGTACTTTTAGGCCATTGATTGACTTAGACGCGTGTACCTTGACTGATACGTTTACTGTAGAATTAGCTGACGGTAATATTTTAGAAGCTAACGAAATCATTAGGGATTGCCCGCTGAATCTAAAGGGGAATACGTTTAGGATTAACTTGATGCCCATTAAGTTAGGAGGATTTGATGTGGTTGTGGGTATGGACTGGCTAGCGAAGCATAGAGTCGAAATCATATGTGATGAGCGACTACTCAAGATACCGTTGAGCGACGAAGAAGTGTTAGTGGTAGAGGGTGAAAGGAGTAACACCCTATAGCCTATGATATCCCACCTAAAAGCTACCAAGAGCTTAATGAAGGGATGTCCAGCTTTTATAGTTTATGTGATGAAAACCCAAACGGAGAAGAAGATCGAAGATATTCCCATGGTTTCTGAATACCCAGAGGTGTTTCCGGAAGACCTACCAGGACTCCCCCCGAATCGGCAAGGCACCGTACCGACTCGCCCCACCTGAGATGAAGGAGCTAATGGTACAAATTCAAGAACTACTGGACAAGGGATTTATACGTCCGAGTGTCTCTCCATGGGGTGCCCCGGTACTATTCGTGAAAAAGAAAGACGGAACCCTGCGAATGTGTATTGATTACAGGGAATTGAACAAGCTGACCATAAAGAACCGTTACCCTCTTCCGAGAATAGATGACCTATTTGATCAACTGCAAGGAGCAAGTTATTTCTCCAAAATAGACTTGAGGTCAGGATACCACCAACTGAAGATAAGAGAAGAAGACATTCCCAAAACAGCCTTCCGAACTAGGTATGGACACTATGAGTACTTGGTCATGCCCTTTGGACTGACTAATGCTCCAGCAGCATTCATGGACCTCATGAACCGCGTTTGCCGCCCTTACCTCGACAAGTTTGTGATCGTGTTTATTGACGACATACTGATCTATTCCCGAAGTAAAGACGAGCACGAGAAGCATCTCAGGCTAATTCTTGAATTGCTCAAGAATGAGCAACTATATGCCAAGTTCTCTAAATGTGAATTTTGGATGCGCCAGATCCAATTCTTAGGTCATGTGGTGAATGAGGATGGGATTCAAGTTGACCCTTCCAAGATTGAGGCCATACAGAATTGGAAGATTCCTGAAACTCCTACGGAGATAAGGCAATTCTTAGGACTGGCTGGCTACTACCGACGATTTATAAAGGACTTCTCGCGTATAGTGCAACCTTTGACCGCACTAACCAAGAAGAACACAACCTTTGTGTGGGAGCGAGAGTAGAACGAGGCGTTTGAAACGCTTAAGGAGAAGTTATGCAGTGCACCTATCCTTGCTCTTCTAGAAGGAGTAGAAGACTTCGTGGTCTATTGTGACGCTTCGCGTCAAGGGCTAGGATGTGTATTGATGCAACGCAACAAGGTGATTGCTTACGCATCTAGACTGCTGAATGATCATGAGAAGAACTACACGACGCACGATCTGGAGTTGGGTGCCGTGGTGTTTGCTCTCAAAATGTGGAGGCACTACCTTTACGGCGCAAAGTGCATCATCTACACTGACCATAGAAGTTTGCAACATATCCTTGACCAAAAGATGCTCAACATGCGTCAGAGAAGATGGGTCGAACTATTGAACGATTACGAGTGAGAAATCCGCTACCATCCCGGTAAGGCCAATGTTGTGGCGGATGCGTTGAGCCGAAAGGAAAGAGAAAAACCTTTTCGTGTACGAGCCTTAAGGATGAGTGTGTATACCAACCTTATTGCAAAACTGAAAGAAGCTCAAAGCGAGGCATTAAAGGAAGGAAGATTAAAGGAAGAAGGATTGACTGGAATGGAAAAGCAATTTGAGATAGGGGACGATGGTACATACAGATATGAAGGAAGGACTTGGGTGCCAAAACACGGAGGAATTCGAGAAGTAATCCTCGACAAAGCACACAAGTCTAGGTATTCGATTCACCCTGGAAGCGATAAGATGTACCAAGATTTAAAGGCACTATTCTGGTGACCGGGAATCAAGAAATCAATCGCCGTTTATGTGGGGAAATGCCTAACTTGTGCCATGGTAAAAGCTGAGAACCAAAAACCATCAGGAACGTTACAACAACCTGAAATTCCAGAATGGAAATGGGATAATGTCACGATGGATTTTGTTACCAAGTTGCCCAGAACGTTGAAAGGTCACGATGCTATTTGGGTGATAGTAGATAGGCTAACGAAATCAGCTCACTTCTTGCCAATTAGAGAAGACTACGACATGACGAAATTGGCCCAACTATATGTCGACGAGGTGGTAATGAGGCATGGAGTGCCTTTGTCGATCATCTCTGACCGTGATAGCCGTTTCACCTCTCGTTTCTGGAAATCGTTCCAGCAAGCTTTAGGAACCCGTTTAGATCTAAGCACGGCTTACCACCCTCAGACCGACGGACAGAGAGAAAGAACTATTCAAATGATGGAAGACATGTTAAGAGCTTGCGTGATGGACTTTGGCGGAAACTGGGATAACCATCTTCCTTTGGTGGAATTCGCCTATAACAATAGTTACCACGCGAGTATTAAAGCCGCTTCGTATGAGGCCCTATATGGCAGGAAATGCCGATAACCCTTGAGTTGGAATGAGATTGGTGATAGCCAAGTGATGGGACCCGACATCGTGTTGGAGACCACCGACAAGATCTTTAAAATAAAGGAGCGACTGAAAGCAGCCAGAGATCGACAGAAGAAGTACGCTGACCGGAGACGGAAACCTCTAGAGTTCCAAGTGGGCGACAGGGTAATGCTAAAGGTAGAACCATGGAAAGGAACTGTGAGGTTCGGAAAAAGAGGAAAGTTAAGCCCAAGATACATTGGACCATTCGAAATACTGGCAAGAATTGGCCCAGTGGCGTACAAGTTGAAACTACCCCCGGGGTTGAGCCACATACACGACACCTTTCATGTGTCGAACTTGAAGAAGAGCATGGTACTCAAAACCCTAGAGCTACCACTAAAAGAAGCAAGAATAAACGACAAACTGAATTTTGTGGAAGAACCCGTGGAGATCACGGATCGCTTGGTCAAACAACTCCGGCGGAGCCGCATACCCAAGGTTAAGGTTAGATGGAACTCCAAGCGAGGACCTGAATTTACTTGGGAGCGTGAGGATGAAATGAGGAAGAATTATCCACACCTCTTCAAACCCACCCGCTAAGTCTCTAATCAAAGCTAAAATTTCGGGACGAAATTTCCTAAACGGTGGGAGAATGTGAAAACCGACCTCCAGGTTGTTATCCTAACCCTAAATTACTTGCATCATGATCCATCTTATGAGTGCTCATAATTGA
Source organism: Flaveria ramosissima (assembly GCA_025215565.1). Lineage (NCBI taxonomy): Eukaryota > Viridiplantae > Streptophyta > Magnoliopsida > Asterales > Asteraceae > Flaveria > Flaveria ramosissima. The sequence continues at coordinate 35,721,887 of CM046034.1, forward strand.
AACTATTCAACCCTACCATGAAATTGGAAACAATTCTTGTTACTTGATTCAAATTATGGTTTCATATGATTTTTATTATTGACTTTTAGCTAATTTAGGTTTCTACTTTTTAAAAAAATTCGTGTTCCGGGAATGTCGACTAGTCACCCTTACAAAAATTAATTTCAAGAGAAAGCAATTAAAATGTGAGCATACACACTCACACCTTCATATTTTCGGCTCATGCATGCATGGTCATGCACTAGATACCTCAAATACACCATCCACTAAACAATACATTATACCCAATACTACAAAACTACACTACATAATAACAATTTATAATTAAAAATTTAATCAAAACTCTCCTCACTACATGCCAAACTCGGCCGCCCCTCTCCCTCCACTCTTCTCCTCTCTACACCACCACCACACCCACCACTCACACTCCATGCAAGCCTTCCACTCTCTCCCTCTCTCCCTCTTATTCGAATTCAGCTGGAAACACACACACACTCACACCACAACTCTCTCAAAAATCCTCTCTAAGTCAAGCACAAGATTCGTGAAGAACAACACCAAGCAACCATTGGCCAAGTGCAAACCGCAAGGAGGTGGCCTCATTCGCGAGCCTTGGACTCACAACCGCACTTGTCCGACTTTTCCAGCCTTGGTTCGAGCTTCTACAGCCAAGTCCAAGGAGTTTCTAGCCATCCACGACCATCAACACCTCCCAAACCGTGAGTTACATCAAGTGTAAGCTCCATGTTGTCGGTTTTGGACATTTCTCTTGTTTTCTTCATTTTTCACCTAAAAACCTTGCTTTTTCCTTGTTGTAGCAGAGACTTCTCACCATCACTTTGTTCTTAAGGAGTTCCCGACATTCTTGAAGGTAAATCTCATGTTATAATAGTCATTCTTGGGTTGGAAACCGATTTCCACCCTGAAAACCCTCTTTTTGGGTGTTTTGGTATCATCTAACTTATGAATGTTACCAAACTTGTGACCTGCATGTTAATAGCTTAATGGACTCCCAAGAACCTGTTTTAAAAGTTCCAAAAGGCTACATAACTCGAACCCACGGTTATTACATGGATTACACCTTGAAACCCTTCTTTCTACATGTAACAACACCCTTTAAGCATTTGTTTGAAAAACCCTTTCAACCAAGACTCATAACCTACTCATGAACGACTTTAAGACACCTTAATAATCTGTTTATAAAGCTAAATGAAGTATTGGTAATGTTTAAACTCAAGTTAAGATGATTTACACAAGTGTTATGGTCGGTTATGATATTTTCTACATATTTGAAGCATATGGATGTGTAGAACAACTAGGCAACTCTTTGGGACTGAAATTTCAGTAGGTTTTGATGAATATTAAGAGTGTTAGTAATGTTTAATCTCTGGAATAAAGGACATGTTGTGATTTGCCCTTTTAGTCACTTTCGGGACCCGAAAACGTGGTAAAACGACCTTAAAAATAGTAAGAATATGAATTTAACACTCTTGAAAGTATTCCAGGCTTAAAAATGATAAATAAAGTGTTCTAGAGTCAATGGATAATTTAAATAGTCAAAGAACAAATAAATGACGTTTTAACTGAAAACGGGTACAAACCGAGCATTGTTTTTGAGAAAAATCCATAAAAATGGAGTTCGAAGCTAAGATTTATAAAAATCATATGATATTAGTAATTTATGTAATAAAAGACTTAAAGGATTTGAAAAATTGGTCAAACAAGCTTTAAAGGGTCAAACACGGTCAAAACCGCGTTTTAACAGGTCAAACGTAAAAACGAAATTTTTAACTATAAAAGGCCAAATTTCACAATTTAAGGACTTAAAATTTATAAAGATACCTTTTAGAAAATACCTACTGGTCCAAGATTCAAATATATGAAAACCCTAATTTACGGTTAAAACTCTCCGGCTTTTACCGTAATCGGGAGCGTTAAACGCGTAGTTTTTAAATCGGACCCGTAAACTAAAATTTTGAAACACTTACTCTATAATAAGTATAACATTACTCTAAGAATCTGATTTTTGGTCTTAAATGTCATAAAGAGCAAGAAACCAAACTTGAGGGTAGAAACTGTCAATTTTGAAACTTGAGGGACCAAACTGTAAAATTTTTCCAAACCTTATAACCGATTTCCAGGAAGCTAATAATCATTTAAACAACAAAATTCCTTAAGATACTTAACCTAATGAAGTGAAAATCCCAATTTTCGTGAAGACGCCTTGACCTGCCATAAAAGGAAACTTTTTATAACAAACCATCACGAAACCAAAGCCTTACTCAATAGCTAAACTCCTGACACCATTGTTGCACCTTAATTGAGTTTAGGGCAGTAGCTTATTACTTAATATGTATATGTTAGGGTGCTAGATTTGAGACACTCCCGGCACACCAAGAGACTTTTGACTGGAAACCTAAGGTGAGTTCTAGTGACTCCCCCTTTTTACTATTGTTTTGGGATGAAACATGCTCTGTTATTTATGAACTATAATTGTGCTTTACCTGATGATTGTATGTGGGATTTATGGTTACCTGCTGATAATTATATCATGATCATTAATTCTTTCGTGAACCGCTTGTTTTATATGAATAGATCTATTTGGGGAATCCCCCACACACAGTGGCTTCCGTTCCAGGAAGGTTACCCCACTGAGATCCTAAGGGGTCGTTTGTGGCATGTAACAGGTTTTGTTAAGAAACTATGGTGAACCATCCGGGCAGGTAGGGTTCACTGGTTTGGGGCTCAGTTCTTCCTTCGGGAATATCCGGTTAAACACAACTTTAGAAGAGGCCAACCGGGACTGAGTGCAGGGTTGATTATGATTTTTCCCACGATGTTAAACAATGATTACTTTCTTTTTAATCAAAAAAGGATTTGTTAAGTCCTTTTGTTTTTAAACATTAAGCACTTGAATTCACCAACTTTTTAGTTGACACAAATTTCTTTTGAGCATGATTCAGGTAAAGAATGAAGAAATCCTAGCTGTTGTGAAGACCTTGACTTATCCCGTGACCATGGCATTGGCATATTTTCCTTAATAAATCATTTGAACAATTTTATATTTGTGTTGAACAAGTACAATTTATTTTTATGGATGATTGTAAAACTCATTTGGGGGCTTGATTTGTTTCTAGCCCCGGTATCTTTTTAAAAATATTAATGCCATGTGATATTCTCTCCTTTGAGCTCTTGTAATGGTTTGTTTCCGCTGCCATATGTTGTTGCTCGTCTGTGACGTCCCACCCTACCTGGACCCGGGGTGTGACAAAGATGGACTTGCAAGAAGCATCTCCTTCTAGAGAAGTTTCATGCTTTCTGTCTAAAGCCAATAGTGATGAGTCTTTCCTATGGCATAAAAGAATGTGCCATGTAAACTTTAAGAACATGAATAAACTAATTAAACATGATTTGGTAACTAGAATGCCAAAAAAAGAGTTTACAAGTGATGATCATTGTGTTGCATGCCTGAAAGGGAAGCAACATAAGGTATCTCACAAGCCTAAGGAAAGGAACTCCATCACTACTCCCCTACACTTATTACATATGGATCTCTTTGGCCCCACCAATGTAATGAGTCTAGGAAAGACCTCTTATTGTTTGGTGATCACAGATAATTTTACAAGATTCACTTGGGTTTTCTTTCTTAGAACTAAGGACGAGACCCCTGAGATTCTAAAGAATTTCATCTTAAAAATTAAGAATCAAAGTGATCACAAGGTCAAAACCATAAGATGTGATCAAGGGACTGAATTCAAGAATCAAACCCTTGATGCATTTTGTGATGCAAAAAGTATTACAAGACAATATAGTGCTCCCAGAACTCCTCCGCAAAATGGTGTTGCTGAGAGGAGAAACAGGAAACTAATTAAAGCTGTAAGAACTATGTTGTCTGACTCTAAACTGCCCATCACCTTCTGGGCAGAGGCAGTAAACACTGCTTGCTATGTGCAAAACAGAGTTTTAGTAGTTAAGACACATAGTAAGACTCCTTATGAACTTTGGTACAAGAGAAAACCTTTCATTGGCTTTCTCAGGTCATTTGGATGTCCTTGCACCATTTTGAATACCAAAGATCAAATTGCCAAATTTTCTGAGAAATCAAATGATGGACACTTCATTGGATACTCTTCTCAGGCTAAGGCTTATAGAGTATACAATCTCAGAACTAGAATTGTTGAGGAGTCAGCCAATGTGACTTTCAATGAACACACACCCTGTATGGCTGGTTCTGGTCCTGATTGGCTATTTGATCTTGGTTTAGTTACCAACTGTTTTAACAAATCCTGTGAGAATGTTTCAGGATCTGCAGAAAATTTAAATACAGGTGATCCTGATCCAAAATTTGAGCTACGAAGACCTTCAACTCATACATCTTCAGCTCCAGTTGAAAATACTTCAGCAAATGAGGTTCTATCAGCACTATAATGACAAACTCAGCTGATACATCTGGGGTACCTTCAAATTCCAGCTCAGAGACTCCACAACCAGATAAGGATACCTCAATTGTGGAAGACAACAATGGTGGTGGTGAAAGTGATCAAGAATTCCTTGATGCTAATAACCACACCATAGATGACAACGTCAATGATGTCGCACACTCATTGGATCATGTCAATCTGTGTAAGTGTCGTGATGTGGAGGGTGAATCATCTATGCCAGATCTAAATTTCTCAAATTTAGATCTTTCTCAGCAACTTGCTGTGATTCCTCAGCTTAGGATCCACAAGTCTCACCCCACCACAAACATCATTGGAGATGTTGTCATAGGGGTAAGAACAAGAGGACAAACCCATGAAGCAAATGTTTGTCTTCACTCTTGTTTCTTATCCCAGATAGAGCCAAAGAAAGTTGATGAGGCTCTAAAGGATGGAAGTTGGGTTGAAGCTATGCAACAAGAATTGCTTTAATTCAAAAGGCAAAAAGTTTGGAACCTTTGTCCTCTTCCTCATGGGAAGACTACCATTGGAACCAAATGGGTGTTTAGGAATAAGAAGGATGATAGATGCATTATCATCAAGAACAAGGCTAGACTAGTTGTTCAAGGATACACAAAAGAAGAAGGGATTGACTACACTGATGTCTTTGCTCCAATAGCAAGATTAGAAGCTGTTAGGATATTCCTGGCATTTGCTGCATCCAAGAACTTCAAGGTCTTTCAACTTGATGTGAAGTGTGCTTTTCTGTACGGAGTGATTAATGAAGAGGTGTATGTCAAACAACCACCTGGTTTTGTAGACCTTGATCATCCTGATTATGTCTGCAAGCTTGACAAAGCTCTTTATGGGCTGCATCAGGCACCCAGGAAGTGGTATGAGACATTGTCTGAGTATCTTTGCAAACATGGATACAGGAGAGGTCTCTCTTCATCAAAGGACAGGGAAATGACATATTGCTAATTCAAGTGTATGTGGATGACATCATCTTTGGTTCAACTAATCCAAAGCTCTACAAAGACTTTGAAAAGCTGATGAAAGATAGATTTGAAATGAGTGCAATGGGAGAACTCAATTTCTTTCTGGGAATTCAAGTGAAGCAAGTTGAAGATGGCATCTTCATATGTCAGTCAAAGTATGTTCAGGACATACTCAAGAGGTTCAACATGACTAATTATAAGATTGCTAAGACACCCATAGCCAGAAACCACTCCCTTGGACCTGATTTTGCGGGGGAGTGTGTAGATGAACATTTGCACAGGGCTATGATTGGGTGTCTTATGTATCTTACTGCTAGCAGGCCTGATATCATGTTTGCTACATGCATTTGTGCAAGATATCAAGCCAACCCTAAGATATCTCACCTCATCATTGTCAAGAGGATTCTAAGATACCTCAAAGGTGCTTCAACACTTGGTTTATGGTATCCAAAGAATCCTGACTTCAATTTGTATGCTTATACAAATAGTGATTATGGTGGTTGCAACATGACTTCAAAGTCTACATCTGGGGGATGTCAGTTCCTTGGTGGAATGGTTATCTCATGGCAATGCAAGAAACAATCATGTGTGTCTGCATCAACTGATGAGGCTGAATACATTGCTGCTGCAAGTTGCTGTACTCAAGTGCTTTGGATTCAAAATCAGATGCTGGACTATGGATTTAACTTCAAGGAGACTCCCATTCACATAGAAAACAATAGTGTTATTTCTATCACTGAGAATCGTGTGCAGCACTCAAGGACCAAACACATCAATATCAGGTATCACTTAATAAGAGATAACTATGAAAAGGAATTAATTAAACTAGTCAAAGTTCATACAGATGAACAATATGCTGATCTGTTTACAAAAGCTTATGATGAACAGAGATTTAAATATATAATATCAGCTATTGGGATGATTAACTTTGAGTAGATTTTTCTTAAAACTAATTCTACTTATTTCTTAAAATATGTGTGTCATAAGTTGTCTAGTTCATCACTTTCATAAGCTCATGTTTTCTTTGGATAAAAAATCCTTTTGAAGTTTTTCCTTAGATTCTTGAGAATTTTCTGATTCTTCGGAAAATATATTTTTATATTCGGAAGAAAATCATGTCTTCAAAATAAATAAATGTCTAAAAATTTTTTACTTTCGGAAGAGGTTTCAATCTATCTTCCAAAGCTTAAATACTTGTCTCAGACACTTATTTGTTTTCAAGGACTTTTTCCTTCCGAAGCAAAATTAACTCTCGGAAGCTTTGTTGTTTTATATACAAAGCATTCAAGTTTTTATTTCTCTTCCGAAGCAAAATTTTTAACACTCTCAGGAAATTCTTCTGAAGTCATTTTAGCTTCGAAAGCCTTTTTCATTAAAACTTCCAAAGATAATTTACCTTCGGAAGCTTTTCGAATTCCAAGAAAACTACTTTTTGAGCAAAAGTAAACTACTTTTTCAGAGGTGGGACCGACATTCCGATTTCAAAGTTTATCCTATTGTATTAACTTTGGTTCAAATCCTTTTCACATAAATACCCAATGGTTCCCCCTCTCCCTCACTATCTTCTTCAATTCTACTATTCCTCAAACCTAATTCCCAAACCGCCTTTGCTTTTCACCTTTCTTCATCCTTAAGCTTCTCAAATGGCCAACCTTAACCGCAGAAACAACCCAGATTTCTCCATCCAACTTCACAAGCCACACAACCAGGTTGCTCTGTTAAGCTCTGAGAAAGATGATAGTTTCTCAGAGATTTGCCGTTTCTTAGCTTTATCAAATTACTACACCTCCTTAACCATTGATCCTACTCTCTACGAGGATCATCTGCTTGAATTTTGGAAGACCTACCAAGAGTTAATCATGGATAGGGAGAAGGCACTGTCTGCCACAGTGCAAGGAAGGACAATCTTCATCACTCCGGCCATCATCAACAATCACTTGCAGCTGGATGATGAAGAAGGTGAGTTGTCCTTCCCAAAGGAATCTGTCAATCATTCCTTTGAGCAGATGGGCTATGAGGGAGATTTCTCTGTAAAGACCTTCAGGAAAGGGAAGGTCTCATCCCAGTGGAAATACCTACTCCATATGGTTATCCACAGCTTGTCAAACGAGCATGGAGGGTGGGACCAGATTCCTGAGGATC